>CM048840.1:79197239-79797239 GCA_026545765.1 Plantago major | reverse complement strand
CTTAACTTTTGGATATTACATGGTGCATTAAAACATAAGATAGCTTAAACTATCATGTGGAAAATGTGTCATTCTGTCTTGTTTTGATTATTGTATAAAATCTTACCAACGTTTAAGTAAAGGATAGGTAGTTGTCATAAATTATTACGTTCATGAGTCGTCAACAATAACATGTATGACATTCTTTTTTTTTTTAAATTAATTTGGCGAACCAAAATAAATATGAATCACACTAAAGCATGGACTCCAAAATGTAGACGAAATCTTAATTCACATAAAGGAATCGTGCATCTAAATTGCCAAGAACGTACAATAAAAACAATGGAAGGCTTAGTACAGGTACACTAGGTCTTTAAACATGAGTCAAATGCATAGTTTTGAATAATGAAATAGTGAAACAAAAATGTAAACTGGCAAACAAACAGAGCTTCTCAATGCAACTCATCAATGTAGGTAGCTCGATTCATCACCTAGATGAGTTAATTGAGAAAGGGTCATTCTACCACATGGAGAAATGTACATGCATGCCTTGATCGAACCTATCGTGTTTTTATCATTGGTTGTTGTTTTTCGTTTTTTGATCTCAAAATATTTTAATACAATCTAGTTAACTGCAGGAATCAATACTTAAGTCTATTTCCGCTGAGCTTTACTTTACTACATACTTTGGTTTTTTTTTTTTTAACTAGGATTAATTACAGAAACACCCATGTATAAAAAGATTTTTCTCAAATATAGGAAAGTAAGTTTTTTTTTGGGTTTTGGGTTTTGGATTTTAGCGGTCGACGGCGAGTTTCTTCAAAAACCGTCGAGACACACATTTTTGTTATGCTTTTAATAAATTATGTTATGGTTTTTAATTTGTTAGCATTGAATGTTTTAGTTACAGTTTTAACGTATTTTACTAATGTTTTAAGAGATGATGTGATGGTTCTAGTGGGTCAATATTGTATGTTTCAATCGTAATTTTAACTTCTTTTATTAATTTTTAAGAGAGGTGTGATGGTTTTAAGGAGCTACATGATAGTTTTTAAGATGGTTTGTTATAGTTTTAAGTGACAATCTAATGTCATTAAACTACCATTAAACAAGTCTAAAAGTTTTAGGGATGCCATTTGTAACGCCCCGACTTTTGGGTTTTCAAAAGGAGTAAATTTCAGTCGGGACGTCGGGCAAAAACAGAACCGAAACCTTTAGGGAAACATTCGAAGTTACAGACAAACTTTCGTTTGAAGTTGCTAGAATAAAAATATATTTTATTCAGCAAATAAAACCACAAGATTTTCAACATTCTTATCTTTAAAAGATACACAATATAACTAGAAATGACATGAATTTTTGAAATACACAAAAAGGACATTATTTTCATTGACAAAAATCCCAAATCCCAACCACTCTCTTAATTTGCTGAGTTTATCGGTCGTTCATTCTTCGTGCCATCTCACCTACAAGGAAGGGAATAGAAACAAGTGTGAGAAAAACCTCAATGAGTGTTCAAAGATGTTCGTGAAAAGTTTTCATTAAAATCATAACAATAAACATTGAAGAACATAAAATAGAAAATACTTTCAATAACATTTACTTTTAAAAAAAAATATTATTTCATGCCGCTCCTTATAACCCCACAGTAAAAGAGGCCTTATGTCTCCCTGATAGTCGATCAAACTATCCAGTCAGGACCCTGCCATGGTACAGGGGTGGAATTCTACGACCCAACTAAATCAGTGAAGGCTTCTATCACTCGATTTAAAGGGAATGGTCAAAGGAAACCGACAAGTAGCTCGCCAGACACAACTGACCAAACTACAAGCCAATTAACCTGAACCAAACATACGTATCTTTCTTGAACCGTCAATCAAAACAAAATAACAATCATATATATAAAAATATATATATCTTTCAAAATCAGCGGAAGCATGCTAAAACTCTTTCGTGATTTGGTTTTATGCAATAGAACATGCGTTTTGGAAAACATGCATTACTTATATATAAGTTGAAAATATATTAAAATACCTTCCAGGTTTTGAAAATAATACATATATATATTTTTGTGGAACACTCACATTCGAAGGTTAGGAAGAGCAAGAACCATGAAATTACTTGCCAGAGAACAAGCTACAAACTTGAAAATAAGAAACTAGTACTTGAAGATTTTTTTAAGAAAATGCCCAAAAAATTTTAAGACAAATGAGGGCTGGAAAAATAGGTTATTTATAGGGTGGATTTAGGGAAGGTGAAAGGGTTGAAGAGCTAAAAAAAATGGCGATTTAAATGGCTTAAATTGCACTTAAAACTCATTTTAAAACCAATAATAAAGGTGAAAAATTAAGAGAGACCTTTCACATTTTTTTAAACATTTAGACACAATAACTAATGATAAATGATCATATTTTACTTGGAAAAAAGTTCAAAACATTTTGGCATGACTTAGGGTCATTTGTACACAAAAATAAAATGTGACACAAAAAATGCAACAATTAGCAGAATTAAATTGAACTCACAATCACATATGCACATGTAACAATTAAACTTAAAATATTGAACATGCATACGTAATATTTAACTTACAAGTAGACATGCATAAGTAACATAAAAGAGAAATGAATAGAAAATCAGAACGTTGATGAAACATAGCTGAAACATAGCATGTGAAATTCGACATTACAAGCGACCTTTCGTATCGTAACATGAAAAGACATAAAAATATTTTATACATTAAAGAAGCCTCAAGTTTACCAACTCTTGTATTTTGAAATGTATGAATATAAAATAACACTTTAATTTCTAAACATTAAGAGACCCTAACACACATAGAGACATGCATGTACATTACATAATTCAAAAGTGACCCTTCACAATATAAATCAATCAAAGAACATATATAATTAGCTTGTATTGTAGTTAAGTAAAAGGAAGACTCTTCACATAAATCATCAATCAAGACACTCGCATAAAGACTTCAAAAACAAATAATGAACTTTTAAAACAAACTTCACCAACATACTAAAATAACTCTAATATACTTCGAGACAAATAAAGTAACACTAATAAATCATGCAAGGACAAAAAGTACTATGGTACGTCAAAATCTGGGATGTCACACTCACCCCTCCTTAAAAGAATTTGGTCCCCAAATTCACACTTCAAAATTTACTAAAACATGTTTGCACAAATAAACACACTTTTAACAAATCATACAAGATCCAAAATACCAAGTTAACTTAAAACTGGGGTATTACACTCACCCCTCCTTAAAAGAATTTGGTCCCCAAATTCAAACCGTTAAAACAATTTACGACATATGAAAAAGATTTGAAAAAAATTGAAGTTTTCCATGCAAAGAACACATTGAACAGGAAACTGTAAAATAAAGCCTTTCGACTTCTTTTTTTTTTTTTTAAGTGACACGAAAAGTAGTCGAAATATCAATAGAAACATGGAAAGACACGTGTAAAATTACTGTCTTCCTTTCATGCATCAATGAGGAAGAAAAAAAAAATTGATACCAACTTAAGAGACCATGTTGGAAGTTCATGCACATGTGACCACCAAATAACAAGAATCTTAACTATTCAATTAACACAAGTTGACGAATATGTAACCAAATAAAAACAACTAGTAAAAAAAAATGGTGACTAGCAAGTTCAACTTTTGCATATTAAAGTCAAGAACAAGAATGACAAGTAAGATAAAAAACAATGCAAAAGGTCAATTCTAAGTGTTTGATGCCTTTGAAACAATGATCACTAAAATGAAAATTAGATGAGGAGTAGGAAAAAAATCAACTCACACGCAAGGAAAAAAAAGAATAAAAAGAAAGTCAAGTAAGAATGTAAGAAAAGGTACTTCGGAAATGCGCAAAGAACGTTCAACCGGCAACTCAGCAAACTTCTCACTCAATTCCCCCAAAAGTCCGAAGACCCAATCCTGGCTTAGCCTAAGAAAATAAAACTTAGGCTCTGATACCATTTGTAACGCCCCGACTTTTGGGTTTTTAAAAGGAGTAAATTTCAGTCGGGACGTCGGGCAAAAACAGAGCCGAAACGTTTAGGGAAACATTCGAAGTTACAGACAAACTTTCGTTTGAAGTTGCTAGAATAAAAATATATTTTATCCAGCAAATAAAATCATAAGATTTTCAACATTCTTATCTTTAAAAGATACACAATATAACTAGAAATGACATGAATTTTTGAAATACACAAAAAGGACATTATTTTCATTGACAAAAATCCCAAATTCCAACCACTCTCTTAATTTGCTGAGTTTATCGGTCGTTCATTCTTCGTGCCATCTCACCTACAAGGAAGGGAATAGAAACAAGTGTGAGAAAAACCTCAATGAGTGTTCAAATATTTTCGTGAAAAGTTTTCATTAAAATCATAACAATAAACATTGAAGAACATAAAATAGAAAATACTTTCAATAACATGTACTTTTAAAAAAAAAAACATTATTTCATGCCGCTCCTTATAACCCCACAGTAAAACAGGCATTATGTCTCCCTGATAGTCGATCAAACTATCCAGTCAGGACCCTGCCATGGTACAGGGGTGGAATTCTACGACCCAACTAAATCAGTGAAGGCTTCTATCACTCGATTTAAAGAGAATGGTCAAAGAAAACCGACAAGTAGCTCGCCAGACACAACTGACCAAACTACAAGCCAATTAACCTGAACCAAACGTACGTATCTTTCTTGAACCGTCAATCAAAACAAAATAACAATCATATATATAAAAATATATATATCTTTCAAAATCAGCGGAAGCATGCTAAAACTCTTTCGTGATTTGGTTTTATGCAATAGAACATGCGTTTTGGAAAACATGCATTACTTATATATAAGTTGAAAATATATTAAAATACCTTCCAGGTTTTGAAAATAATACATATATATAGTTTTGTGGAACACTCACATTCGAAGGTTAGGAAGCGCAAGAACCATGAAATTACTTGCAAGAAAAACAAGCTACAAACTTGAAAATAAGAAACTAATACTTGAAGATTTTTTTAAGAAAATGCCCAAAACATTTTAAGACAAATGAGGGCTGGAAAAATAGGGTATTTATATGGTGGATTTAGGGAAGGTGAAAGGGTTGAAGAGCTAAAAAAAATGGCAATTTAAATGGCTTAAATTGCACTTAAAACTCATTTTAAAACCAATAATAAAGGTGAAAAATTAAGAGAGACCTTTCACATTTTTTTAAACATTTAGACACAATAACTAATGATAAATGATCATATTTTACTTGGAAAAAAGTTCAAAAACATTTTTGGCATGACTTAGGGTCATTTGTACACAAAATTAAAATGTGACACAAAAAATACAACAATTAGAGGAATTAAATTGAACTCACAATCACATATGCACATGTAACAATTAAACTTAAAATATTGAACATGCATACGTAATATTTAACTTACAAGTAGACATGCATAAGTAACATAAAAGAGAAATGAAAAGAAAATCAGAACGTTGATCAAAACATAGCTGAAACATAGCATGCGACATTCGACATTACAAGCAACCTTTCGTATCGTAACTTTTAAAGATATAAAAATATTTTATACATTAAAGAAGCCTCAAGTTTACCAACTCTTGTATTTTGAAATGTATGAATATAAAATAACACTTTAATTTCTAAACATTAAGAGACCCAAACACATATAGAGACATGCATGTACATTACATAATTCAAAAGTGACCCTTCACAATATAAATCAATCAAAGAACATATATAATTAGCTTGTATTGTAGTTAAGTAAAAGGAAGACTCTTCCCATAAATCATCAATCAAGACACTCGCATAAAGACTTCTAAAACAAATAATGAACTTTTAAAACAAACTTCACCAACATACTAAAATAACTCTAATATACTTCGAGACAAATAAAGTAACACTAATAAATCATGCAAGGACAAAAAGTACTATGGTACGTCAAAATCTGGGGTGTCACACCATTAGAACATGAATAAACAAGCTTAAAATAAGCTACTTGAGACATCTGTCATTACAATTATGAAACATTTAGTCATTCAAAGTTTTTAAAACATCTATTCTCATAAAAAAAATTACAATAAATATACAAATGCAAACTAAGTTGTTAAAATAGGCTTTTTCCGATTAAACTTGTTGATGAACTTCAACTTCCTGCCTTTTTATTATTTGTGCTTGTTACTTCAATACTACAGTGACACCTTTGAGAGACCTATCATCAAACTCGATGACATCGTCATCACCTGCTTAAAACATTCAATAACTATGTTAAAACTGTTGTTACGGACATGTGTCCAATCCGTTAAGGGCGCCATAGAGCGTGTCCTAAAGCGCATCACGGCTTAATTAGCCAATTCAGTACTAGTCCGACCTCACATGGTCTGTCCAAAGTGAATCGACCAGTACGTTAAAGTCACTACACCCTTACAGCTAGTCCGAGCTAGCTGGGAAAAATTCTTCTAAACCTGGCTACGTCAGTACAGAGATGCCAAACGGACCGGACGAGAGAATCTCGGACGCCACCATCACATCAAGACCAAACGTATAACAGAACTACTGAGATACTTCCGTGAGACTCTTGGGTCGGACATCCAAAGTTACCCAAGGGCAGATCAACCAAGCAGATAGATCTGTCCGAGGGACTAACACGGACCCAACAGGCGGAACACTACTCTCAGAGGGAAAAGGTCCAAACTACCCTCCCAGGCCCACTAATCGGTATTGGATTACTGTTCACTAATGGGCCATGGGCCAAAGGTAGCATTGGTGTCCAAATCTGGATCATACACTTGGCATCATCTTATGAACCTCTTCATAAGTACACGATAACTATAAATATGGATTAAGGTCCAAGACCTTAAGGTAAGTGTTTTTGGACATAATAACCTTCATCATAACTATTGCATTGGGAGCTTCCAACTCTCTTTTGAGTAAAGTCTCTAACCGGATTGACATAGGCAATCCGGGTATCCCGTTCTAACCCCCCCCCCCCCCCCCACTTAGTCCTTTCAGGTGCTCTAGCTCGGATAAGTACTGCTTCGGACTTCAAGTAGGAGGCGGGACCTAGACCTGGTTGTTTGTAATAGTTTAGTCAGTTAGTGTTCGAGGTTTTACCCCTCAACATTTTGGCGTCGTCTATGGGAATCAACAAGAAGTTTTCGTGTTTTGATTGAGCTGATGGCAAGAACAAGACGGACAGCGCAGGCTGGTGCAGCAGGAGTGGGGACTCCACCACCGAGCCCACGAGGGCGTCCGCCCACGAGGGGATGTAGAGCCGCTATGACCGGAAGGAGATATCCAAGTGAGGGATGCACGGCCAGCCCGTCCTCGGATGAAGGGGTCGTACGAGCTTCTCCGGCAGAAGCTCAAGGCCCTGCAGCAGGCCAACAGTTCACTATGCCTGATGGTCGCACTGTCCGCACTAATGATCTCGGACTAAGCGAGACGCAGTTCGATAGGTTACTCACAATCATTCAAGGGTGCCTGGGGTCCAACAATGCTCCTCCTCAGCAAGCCACTGTGCCAGTGGTCACTCCTCCTCAGGCAGAGCTTGCATTATCCAGGAACAGGCAATGCCCAGTCCAGCAGAGGTTAGGGGATCAACCACCTCAGGAGGATTTGCGAGATCTTCTGGATCGGCGGGCATTAGCTTCTCAAGTCCGAGGTGAGGGAAGCCAACACGGAAGGAGAGAATGTCAAGACAGGAATAATAGATACCCAGACGTTCCGCAACAAGCACCTCCAAGAGACATGGATCAAGTAGCAGAAACTGTTCCGGTGGTCCGCATAAATGAACTCCCTGCAAATGTAGCTATTCATCCGAGGACAAGAGAGATCATGACTGCAGATGAGATCTATGCCCAGCAGAAGGCTCCAGAGGCCCAGATTCTGAATCTCGGACGCCTCATGAAAGACCACGAGCAGATAACTACTAGTGCACCAAATCCCCTGTGCGACAGCATCATGAGAGAAAAAGAAAGAAACCGAAACTCGGATCACGTGATCCCAAATTTGGAATACTATTATGGGGATACTTGTCCCGTTGGTCACCTGACAAGGTACAACAGCAAGATGGATTCCAAGGGAATGAGCGACAACACGAAAGCTCTTACATTCTCATCCACTCTCTTCGGAATGGCCATGAATTGGTACACCGCATTGCCAAACAAATCGATAAAGTCATATGCGGACCTTTCTTCCAAGTTCTTGTCACGATTTGGGAAATCGAAAAGGAGAAAGCGTACCGTAGAACATCTGGCAGAAGTTGTACAGCGAGAGCAAGAGGATCTAAGGACCTTCCTAGATCGCTTTCACACGGAAGTTCTTCGAGTTGAGTCACACAGTATTAAGGAATGGGTCCGACACCTGTATGCTAATACTTTCAACTCAGAACTCCGAAGAAAACTCTCAAGTCAGGAAGTGAGGAGTGAAAAGCATTTAGATGACATCTGTGAAGAAGTGATGTACGGAGAGGAGTATAGGAGGAATGTTCCAGTAAGGGCTGGTTCCAAGAAAGGAAAGGATCCGGTGAAGCAAGAGCAACGCCCGGGAAAGTTT
This sequence comes from Plantago major, assembly GCA_026545765.1. Classification (NCBI taxonomy): domain Eukaryota; kingdom Viridiplantae; phylum Streptophyta; class Magnoliopsida; order Lamiales; family Plantaginaceae; genus Plantago; species Plantago major. The sequence goes on along the minus strand of CM048840.1, from coordinate 79,788,681 downwards.
GACTCGAGAAAGGATCACAGGGATAGAGGTTTCCACAGGGAGAGAAGTTCGCCGAGGAGATACGCGGACTATACCCGTCTCAATAGGCCTAGATCCGACATCTTGGCGACTATCATTGAGAAGAATCTAGATGTCCAGTGGCCGAAGCCCTCTTACAACAACCGTAAGAGTAAGAATGCAAAGGGCTACTGCAAGTTCCACAAGTGTCGCGGACACGAGAGCGACGATTGTATTCAATTGAAAACAGAGGTTGAAAACCTAGTAAGAGATGGCAAATTAAAGGAGCATGTCTATGCGGATGAGCCTCCCAGGCGAGATAGAACGGAGCGAAGGAGGGAAGAGAATGTGACGGCGATGTGTTTGCTTGGAGTACCGATGACCTGAAGGGAATAGACCCGAGGATTACTGTTCACCGGCTGAACATGGATCCCTCGATTAAGTATATCCGAAAAAAGAGGAAAGAATTTGGTCCGGTCAAGGATGCCATCATATCCGCCGAAGTTGATCGACTCCTGAAAGCAGGACATATTGAGGAAGTCTATTATTCCGATTGGGTTTGCAACGTAATTTTTGTCGAAAAATCGCCGGGCAAATGGCGGATGTGTAATGACTTCACCAGGTTGAACAAGTTCTGCCCAAAAGATCCGTACCCACTACCACGAATAGATCAACTAGTTGACTCCACGTCGGGATGTGCATTACTGAGTTTCATGGACGCGTACCAAGGTTTTTACCAAATTCGGATGGCCAAAGAGGACGTCAAGAAAACAGCTTTTCTTCGCTACCGGGGGGGTATACTGCTTCAAGGTAATGCCCTTCGGATTGAAGAATGCGGGAGCCACTTACCAACGCCTGGTGAACCAGATGTTCCAGGATGAGATTGGGAAGACAATGGAAGTGTACGTGGACGACATGCTCGTCAAGAACAAAACTGAAGAGCAACATGTGCATCATTTGAACAAGTGCTTTGCTATCCTTAGGAAGTATGGAATGAAATTGAATCCAGAAAAATGCACTTTCGGAGTGAAAGGAGGAAAGTTCCTGGGATACATGGTCACAGAAAGATGAATAAGCGCAAATCCCGAGAAGATCAAGGCAATCTTAGATCTGCCACATCCAAAAACCCTCAATGAGGTACAACGACTCATAGGAAGTCTCATGTCCTTCAGTCGTTTTATTTCACGTTCGGCGGAAAAAAACCTTCCGTTCTTCAAAATCCTCCGGAAAGGAGAGAACTTTGTGTGGACTGTGGAATGTTCCGAGGCTTTCGAAAAATTGAAAGAGTACCTCCATTCCCCTCCACTGCTCTCCAAATCCGTCGAAGGAGAACCACTCTACCTCTACCTAGCAATCACGGAAGAGACAATTAGTTCTGTATTAGTACGGATTCAGGCTAATGAACATTTGCCGATCTACTATCTTAGCAAAGCCCTTGCTGGGGCGGAGACAAGATACGTGAAGATTGAGCAACTTGCATATGCTTTGGTTTACACCGCAAGACAGTTAAAACCTTACTTCAAATCTCACAAAATAGTGGTACTAACTGCCGAACCTTTGAAACAGGTCTTGGGGAAGCCCGATCAGTCTGGATGACTCTCTAAGTTGGCAATTGAGCTAAGTGAATACGATATTTGCTATCAGGCTCCGTCAGCCAAGAAAGCTCAAGTCCTCGCCGATTTCCTAGCAGAGTATCCTGAAGCGGATTCAGAGAAAGTCCCTGACAAATAGGCATTTGAATGTCTGATCACCAAGCAGACCGTACAAAAGCCAATTCCGCTGAAGTTAAACCCAGAAAATCTCGAGGATGCTCAATTTATTAATCAGTCCTCGCTTGCGTCATATGAGGAACCTCGGGTCAACCAAATGTTCCTTCTTGACGATATTGCAAACAGATCCGATTTTAACAACTCCGGATCGGAAATCAAAGGAAAAGAGGAACAACGGTTGGAAGCCCAGAAGCTTCAAGAAGACCTCCAAACCAAAAAACATCCTTCGGATGTTTGGACATTGGAAGTGGATGGTTCCTCCACTGGAAGAGTGGGAGGAATTGGAATCTTTATTAAGAGCCCTGATGGCGCGGAACTCGACTACGCGATATCCTTGAAATTCAAAGTCACCAATAATGAGGCTGAGTACGAAGCGTTGTTAGTCGGGCTACATCTGGCCAAATCCCTACAGGTCCGGAAGCTCAAAGCTTATACGGACTCACAGCTAGTGGAAGCTCAATTTTCAGGAACCTTTGCCACCAAGGGTCCTTCGATGATTAAGTATCTCGAGCTACTCAAGCAGGAAACCATCCTCTTTGAAGAATTTACCCTGGAAAAGTTTGACAGAGCCTGTAATGAAAGAGCGGATGCTTTGGCAAAATATGCATCCGCGACAGCGGCCCTAGACACGAGGAGAGTAATCCTACTCACTGTCTCTCACTCATCCGTCATGAGTCCCAATTCAACTGTCATGATAACGAACACATAAAGAAATTGGATGACTGACATCTGGAACTATCTCAAGGACGGATCTCTACCAGCCGATCCGAAGGAATCAAGGAGTGTGAAGTGCCAAGCGAACAGATACTTTATATTAGGTGAAGACTTATACAAAAGATCTTTTGTTGGAACTCCCTTGAGGTGCTTGAGCCCGCAAGAGGCTAAAACTGTGCTGGAAGAGATACACAACGGAAGCTGTGGAAGTCATTCCGGGGGAAGAACTCTTGCCCAGAAAATCATACAACAAGGATATTACTGGCCTAGCATCGATAAGGATTCCGCTAACCACGACAAGGATATTACTCTTGACAAACTATTTAAGGTTGAATGAGACTTGGTATATTAGTCTATTCGAATATGATCAAATATGTGTACCCAAAATGTATTTATTGTGAGTGCGATGTGTGAAAACTATTTTGTGAAAGCTTGGATTAATGTGTAAATTTAAGCTCATCAATATGATTATGAAGTGTTTGACCCTTTCGAGGGATTGTCGTGCCTTGGATTACAGTTATGTTTATGTGACCCCTATGGTATGGGATATTTTATGTGAAAGTCAGCTTGTATGCCACCATGGTTTTTGTGTGGCCATGGTATATGTCTGATCGAGCTAAACGTGAATTGTGGATAGTTTTTTCGGCAGAATGGCATGATGCCATTTTCTTCATGAATGATAGACTCGTATCCTTGTCTTTGCACTGTATTAAACGTTTTCTGTGTAGTGGTTAAAGCTAGATTGAGCTTCATGTTCTCTTCATCCCTTAAAAATGTTCTCGCTGAGACATTAGCAAGCTTGCAGTGCGCCATAGTATAATGTCAACGCAAAACTTTAGATTTTCAGGGAGAGCAACCATTATTTCTTTGTGTTGAGCCTGTAGTTTAGCAGCTGTTGCAGACATAGCTTTTGTTCTTGGCATGCCTTGTGCATAATTGTCATTTATTTTCTTAGCCTTTTCTGAAGAAGGAATGAGCATACTCTTCTTTGGTCCAGAGATGAGAGATGCTCTACTAGTGGGGATATTTCTCTATCCTTTGGTTTTTCAACATCTTGTCCTTCTTGGAATGGATAAAACCGAATAGGAATTTTTTGATATGCAGTAAGCAATGTGGAAACCTCCATGGCCTTAATTTAAAATTGTCTAATACAAAAATACATAATGTAATTATTGATTAGTTTAAATTTATATAGGATTTTTTTTTAATTTCGGGAAAGGGGTTTAAAGTAAAAGTTGGTTTATGACATTATCAATGACGTCATATTTTGGACAAACAATAAATCAATTTTAAAAAATTCCAAGAAAAATATTTTTTGGGGCAATGGCGTTGACTAACAACAAGGTGTTATGTAAGGTTTTGCAAACCGTTGAACTTACATACGTAATGTTGGCAGAGTAAGTATAGTAAAAGGGAAGACTTTCCTATAGATTCGGAAAATTTGGTTTAATGTCACAAACCGGCCGAATGGACCAAATGCACGGTTTTCAATTAGACCGGCTGCCTATATATAGGCAACAAAACACCCTATTATCTGCAAAAATACCCAAAATATTTATGATTTGATTGTTTGCAAATGCTTTGTTGTTTTGTTGTACTTTTAAGATGTATTGTTATAGTTTTACAAGGCATTGCTATGGTTTTAAGCATCAATGTTATTGTTTTAGCTTGTGTTGCATATTCCTACTTTCTAAGAGGTATTGCTATAGTCTTAAGAGACACTTATATGGTTTTAATCATCAATTTTACTATTTTTGGCTTGTTTTGCATCTTCCTTTTTTTGTTTTAAGCATCGATGTGATTGTTTTAATGATAGTTGTTATGGTTTTTGTTGAGGGGTAAAACCTCGAGCACTAACTGACTAAACTATTACAAACAAGCAGGTCTAGGTCCCGCCTCCTACTTGAAGTCCGAAGCAGTACTTATCCGAGCTAGAGCACCTGAAAGGACTAAGTGGGGTTAGAACGGGATACCCGGATTGCCTATGTCAATCCGGTTAGAGACTTTACTCGAAAGAGAGTTGGAAGCTCCCAATGTAATAGTTATGAGGAAGGCTATTATGTCCAAAAACACTTACCTTAAGGTCTTGGACCTTAAGCCATATTTATAGTTATTGTGTACTTATGAAGAGGTTCATAAGATGATGCCAAGTGTATGATCCAGATTTGGACACCAATGCTACCTTTGGCCCATGGCCCATTAGTGAACAGTAATCCAATACCGATTAGTGGGCCTGGGAGGGTAGTTTGGACCTTTTCCCTCTGAGAATACTGTTCCGCCTGTTGGGTCCGTGTTAGTCCTCACGATCTCATGCTTGGTTGATCCGCCTGGTAACTCGATGTCCGAGCCAAGAGTCTCACCAAGTATCTCAAGAGTTCATATACGCTTGGTCTTGATGTGATGGTGGCGTCCAGATTCTCTCGTCCGGTCCGTTTGGCATCTCTTGCATCGACGTAGCTGTGTTTAGAAGTTTTTTCCCAAATAGCTCGGACTAGTCAAGGGTGTAGTGACTTTAGCGCATCGGTTTATTCACTTTGACGGACCATGTGAGGTCGGACCAAGATCGAATCGCTAATTAAGCCGTGATGCGCTTTAGGACACGCTCTATGGCGCCCTTAACGGATTGGACACATGTTCGTAACAACATATGCCCCCTAGTTTCCAAGTATCTTAGTAGAAGATAGTTGGTAACTATGAAAAGAACAAGTGTGTTGTGGAGCGTGTCCGAATCGTTAACTGAAAAAAAGGAAAAAAATCCCTTTTGTTGAGATCCGTCATCCGTATTCTTAGGAATTCAATATATCTCTCTCTCCCCTTTCCTTCTACAAGTTAATGTAATACCGGATCAGAGATGGAAAAGGTATTTGTAACCGAGATATATAGATCCGAGTACGGTTAGGATCTGAGGTAGCCCTCTGGAAGCTATCCGTTGGACCGATTGTTGAACTGGTCCTCCCGGGTCGCTGATCCGTAAGCCAAAGAGGCCCAATAGGTTGTCCGTCCAGCCCACGGGGGAAAGATCCCGAGTAAAGCGACACGACCATTGGATCGGGACGACATCAATGGTTGGGGTTCTAAGCCCGATTGATGTGACGCGTCTGTCAAACATTAAATGCATACATCGACAACATCCACTTGTGAAGCGCTACAACCCTTGGATCGGAGAGGACCAACGGCTGGGATTCAAATCCAAGTGATATGACTCTTGGCTTTCCCCAAATTGCCCTTATAAATAGTCACCATCACCACTTTCACACTTTTAGCAATATCGAAACTCGTGAGCAATCACAAAGCAATCCGAGCAATTGAAGACACATCCGAGCAAGTAAGACTTGCAAAATTTTGAAATTTCTTCCGCAACCGCTCCCTCGAGAAGCAAAGAAGGCTTAGTCGTCTGCTCAAATTTGTCCACCAACTTTGTCGTAAGTACGCCTTCACCTCCTAAGGTCTCTCCTTTCGTGAAATGCTTATTATCCGTCAGATGTTTTTGCCCTGCTCGAATATGAAATTGTCGAGTCCATTTTTGCCGATGTTGCGAGTGATAGACTTTAGCAGCGCTCTTAGTTGAAACAATTCTCCTTTGTACTGTTGCATGCCAATTTTATTGCCAGTATCTTGTTGAGTCATCTCGTGTGTCATACCCACTGTAACCAAAATTTGACTATCATGCTTATTTGGTAATGTGTTGCCAATCGCACACGCCTTCTAAAATTAGCCCCGCTTAGCATGCCAGGTAGGGTAGATGATAGTGCTGATGGCACGTCTGAGTGTGCCAAGGTTGGTGCCACTAGTGCCGAGACTAGACCTCATGCAGAAAAACCTGGTTAAGTAGAACTTCGTAGGCTGTCTTTGACTTAAGAAGATACCTAAACGAACTCTCGGACAATCACCACTATCATTTCTGACTCGTTTCCTTCTGCCCTAGGATGTCCAGGAGCGATAGTTAGAACCAGCACGAGGCGCCAGGCGACAATGATGCAGTAGACTTAGGGACTGGGTCCGTGGATTTGACCTTTTCCGTGGGAGATTTCCTTGTCCTGGACCTTGGGTCGTCCAGGGACTCTGATGCTGGGCAAGGAGTCCGTGGTGTGGCAGAAGCATAGGCCGACATTGCAGCGGGTCAGGGTGATCTTGTTAGGACTAGGTCGTTAGTCCAATCTCGGACTATAGGCGGTGTTGGGTCGTCCAGGGATCCGAACGAACTGCATGTGGAGCGGGAAGGCGACAGCGGTCGGGAGGCTGATGAAGTCTAGATGTTCGAGGCTGGGGTGGAAGACCGTGTAGAAAGGTAAAAGTCTGTCCAACCCAAGAACGTCTGGGAGACCCGAAGGTGTCGATGAGGATGAGGAAGATGGTGAGGAAGAGGAAGACGAGGAGGAGGAGGAAGGAGAAGAAGGATCTCCTGTCGCTCGCCCTCCTAGACGCACTGGTCAACGGATTGCATTACACCCTGCTGCGCCCGTGCAGTCCAGTCTTCCATTAATTGAAGGACGTGGCGAAGTCGCCAATCAAGTTCCCGTCTGCGCCGCTTTTATGATAGCGGACGAATTTGGAGAACTAAATACATACGGACTTCTTCCTACATGTCCGTCAAGGGTTAAAGCGGAGGACATTCCAGAATAGAGGCGGAAGTGGGAGATCCCCGACTCCGTAGAAATCATGGTTCCCGAGCCCGGACATGCATTTTACAACCCGCCCGCCGGGTATATGTGTGTGCACGAGGTAGCTTTTGCTTGTGTGTGGAAGATCCCTATTGCAACGGAATTGAAGCATGTTCTGAATCACATTGGGATTGGTCCGAGTCAGGTTATCCAAAAGTCCTTGGGTGATCTTATCTGCTTCATTGTTTTTTGTAAGAAGAAAGGGCAGCCAGTAAATTTTGAGAACTTCAGGCAGCTCTTTCATGTTTCGTTTAGTCCGGGGAATCGCCTCTTCTATACTTTTGTGAATAGGAAACCCTATAACTTCATTTCGGACTCCATTTCGTCGCTGGGATCGAAGTGGTGGGATAAGTACATTTTCGTACGGATGGCTCTGAAACCTGGGGCGTCCGAGAGACAATGAGAACAATGGGTACTGCCAACAAAGTTCCTAAGGGAGAGCATCCCGGATTGGCGCCCCCTTCCAAAGAACGTGGCTCCGTGGGTGGCTGCTATCCACAAAAAGCATAACCCACCTACTTATCCGTTCCACGGATTAATCTATCAGCCACTTCCCTACCTGCGCGGACAAACAGGCACAGTGGAGGTTGGAGGGAAGACGGACTTTAGTAAGGATTTGTTGACTGGAAACTCTGTGCTCTTTCTTCGTCGGGATACTCTGTTTTGATTACGTATTTCCGCAATTCTGGTAATTCTTCGTTAACATATTTGTATCTGACGCCTTTGGTTTATTGTGCAGCTCACTGGTTCGACTACATCATGTCGACGCTCCGCGAAAAGAAAAGGTTGTAGAGGGAGCAGCAAGAAGCTCATACGCCGGGTCGAGGACCAAAATCATCAACACTTCCGCGGGTCTTCCTATGTCGGATCCGAAGAATGCCGCGGAGGAAGAAAGGCGGAACAAGGCTGGAGAGGATTCTCGTCGCCGGCGTTCGACAAGGCAAAGCCCTCGCCACTGAGCGCCATCGCTTCAAAGTCTCAAGCTCACCGCCAAAGACCACAACGGGAGGTTTTGATGCAGGACGTTATTAACTCTGGACGCAAGAGGGCAGCAACCTCGGAGGCTCCCCCTGCCGCAAAGAGACAGAAATTGTCCGCTATTCTGCCTGTTGACCAAGCTGCTCTTCACAAGGAGTACGAACAGGCTTGTGGACTCCCTGAGGTTGAGCGGGTCGGAGGGTTGGATGGGCTATACCAGCGGGTAAGTAATCTTTCTATGGTCTCCATGTTTTGTTCTTAGTATGATAGAAATGTAACTTATATCCTTGCAGATCTCTCCCAGCTTGGATGTTTCATCAGGGCCATGCAATGGAAGGCCGGCGAACGCGCTACCATTGAGGAGGACCTGCGCAAGGCTGTGGCCACATCCGCAGATGAGGCGGAGAAGGGGAAGCAGTTGGAGATGCAACTGAAAGAGCAAGAAGTGAAGTTCAATAAGCTGAAGGCCAGCTGGGAAGGAATCAAGGCGGACCTCGACTGGCAGGAGAACTTTGTCGAGAAGGATATATTGCTCAGAGGCATCCAATATGCCCATCTTCAGGCTGGTCGTGACTTCATGGAGTCTGACTCCTTCAAGTTCTTGATGGCGGACAAATTCGATGCCTCCCGCCTGGATGGGTTCGTGTCCGCTATCGGGCAGTTGCAGTCCAAGGGACTACTTCCACCGGACTTCGACTGGAAGGCGGAAGGGTTAATCCCTTCTGCGGATGCTAATGGTGTGGAGGTCCCTGTCGACAGTGTCTCAGATGAACAGTTGGCTGCGTGTGAGTTTGCAGAACTAGTCACCGAGGAGGGTGAGATCGAGATTTGAAACGGCGTGCCCTTCCTCCCGAGGTGGGTCCCAGATGCCCTCCGAAAGGTATGCTTTGTACCTTTCGATGATTACCGGGCTTTCCTAAAGAAGTGGTTTTTCCTGCCTGCACGTGTCGTTGGCCTTCCCGGGGATTTCAACTTGTTCAATCTTGTCAATCCTCGCTCAAGCCGCCTCCGACTCGCCGCCGATCCGCCTCGGGTGTCCCAGCTGTCAAGCCGAGTGAGAGTCTGGTCAGATGTCTCTTGCTGAACCATCATCTTTCACTGCTTTTTTCGATGCTGAATAATTCTTCCAAGGAGTCTTCCTTTTTCACTAACCTTTTTTTCACTGCCTTTTTTTGTTATCCATTCTTCCATAAAAGCGCCTGTCAGTTTGTTCAATCCAATTCATTTGTCAATGATCCCGCCAACCTTCAACTTTCTTCCCGAAGATTGAATCGCTTCGATTCGACAACCATCCTTGGCTTTCGATGCACCTCCGTGAGAACTCAGTTCTTCCAACGTCATGGCCACCAAATCACTGCTTCCACCACACTGCCACCAGGCTCTTATGAAATCATTTCACTTCCACTGCCTTCAGAGGAATCTTGACTTCCACGTCCAAACATCCGGCGTTTTTTGGTCCTCGCACTTTCAACCTTTCCATCACTGACTTGTCTGTAACTGATCGCTTCAATCAGTTTCGAACTTTGATTTTTCAGGACATCAGTTTCCTCCTTTCACTCCGAAAGTGCATTTTTCTGGATTAAGCGAGACGTACAACATAACACTATCCTTTCGGAGTGAAATTGAATCCAGAAAAATGCACTTTCGGAGTGAAAGGAGGAAATTTCCTCGGATACATGGTCACAGAAAGAGGAATAAGCGCAAACCCCAAGAAGATCAAGGCAATCTTAGATCTGCCACATCCAAAAACCCTCAATGAGGTACAACGACTGAAAGGAGAGAACTTTGTGTGGACTGAGGAATGTTCCGAGGCTTTCGAAAAATTGAAAGAGTACCTCCATTCCCCTCCACTGCTCTCCAAACCCGTCGAAGGAGAACCACTCTACCACTACCTAGCAATCACGGAAGAGGCAATGAGTTCCATATTAGTACGGATTCAGGCTAATGAACATTTTTCGATCTACTATCTTAGCAAAGCCCTTGCTGGGGCGGAGACAAGATACCTGAAGATTGAGAAACTTGCATATGCTTTGGTTTACACCGCAAGACGGTTAAAACCTTACTTCAAATCTCACAAAATAGTGGTACTAACTGCGGAACCTTTGAAACAGGTCTTGGGGAAGCCCGATCAGTCTGGACGACTCTCTAATTGGGCGATTGAGCTAAGTGAATACGACATTTGCTATCAGGCTCTGTCAGCCAAGAAAGCTCAAGTCCTCGCCGATTTCTTAGCAGAGTATCCTGAAGCGGATTCAGAAAAAGTCCCTGACAAACAGTCATTTGAATGTCTGATCACCAAGCAGACCGTACAAAAGCCAATTCCGCTGATGTTACACCTAAAAAATCTAGAGGATGCTCAATTTATTAATCAGTCCTCGCTTGCTTCATATGAGGAACCTCGGGTCAACCAAATGTTCCTTCTTGAAGATATTGCGAATAGATCCGATATTAACAACTCCGGATTGGAAATCAAAGGAAAAGAGGAACAGCGGTTGGAAGCCCAGAAGCTTCAACAAGACCTCCAAACCAAAAAACATCCTTCGGATGCTTGGAAATTGGAAGTGGATGGTTCCTCCACTGGAAGAGTGAGAGGAATTGGAATCTTTCTTAAGATCCCTGATGGCGCGGAACTCGACTACGCGATATCCTTGGAATTCCAAGTCACCAATAATGAGGCTGAGTACGAAGCGTTGTTAGTCGGGCTACGTCTGGCCATCCCTACAGGTACAGAAGCTCAAAGCTTGCACGGACTCACAGCTAGTGGAAGCTCAATTTTCAGGAACCTTTGCCACCAAGGGTCCTTCGATGATTAAATATCTCGAGCTACTCAAGAAGGAAACAGCCTCTTTGAAGAATTTACACTGGAAAAGTTTGACAGAGCCTGTAATGAAAGAGCGGATGCTTTGGCAAAATATGCATCCGCGAAAGCGTCCCTGGACACAAGGAGAGTAATCCTACTCACTGTCTCTCACTCATCCGTCATGAGTCCCAATTCAACTGTCATGATAACGAACACAGAAAGAAATTGGATGACTGACATCTATAACTATCTCAAGGACGGATCTCTACCAGCCGATCCGAAGGAATCAAGGAGTGTGAAGTGCCGAGCGAACAGATACTTTATACTAGGTGAAGACTTGTACAAAAGATCTTTTGCTGGAACTCACTTGAGGTGCTTGAGCCCGCAAGAGGCTAAAACTTTGCTGGAAGAGATACGCAACGGAAGCTGTGGAAGTCATTCCGGGGGAAGAACTCTTGCCCACAAAATCATACGACAAGGATATTACTGGCCTAGCATCTATAAGGATTCTGCTAACCACGCTCGGAAGTGCCCTGATTGCCAATACTATGCGAACGTTCCACATCGTCCGACGCGTCCTATGATTCCGTCAATCATAGCGTGTCCATTTGATCAGTGGGGAATTGACATTGTCGGACCGTTCCCGATGGGTACTCAGCAGAAGAAGTTCCTAATTGTCGCCGTGGAATACTTCACCAAATGGGTAGAAGGTAAGTCAAGCGACCATTACGTAGAGTCGAGTACGGACCTTCATCCGAAGAACATCATTTGCCGCTTGCATGCCTGAAGTTCTCATCTCGACAACGGTTTCGCCAGCCATAGGCTCAAGGAATGGCTGGAGTCCTTCAAAATCGAACAACGTTTCACATCTGTTGGACATCCGCAAGCAAATGGACAAGCCGAGTCCACAAACAAGACAATAGTTAAGATCCTGAAAAAGCGGTTGAGGACTTCCCAAGAAAGCTGGGCGGACGACCTAGATGGCGTACTATGGGCTCATCGCACCACCGCACGGACAACTACCAAAGAAACTCCATTTGCCCTGGTATATGGCTCGGAAGCAGTTATACCAGCAGAAATTGTTGTTGAGACTATGAGGGTCCAAGAATTCGAAAAGTCCTCCAATCGTGAAGCACGAATATTCGATCTGGACATCTTGGAACAGAAAAGAACTGACGCGCTTGCTAATATCCATAGATATCAAGCAACGGCTGCCCGAGCATACAACAAGAATGTCCAAGCGAAAAACCTGCAGGTGGGAGACCTAGTACTTCACCGGGCGGACATTCTGACAAACGTTGGCAAACTCAAACCTAAATGGGAAGGACCCTACAAGATTGTCGGAGCAAGAGCAAATGGGAGTGATGAATTGGAAGATGAGCACGGGCACCCACTCAAGCGTACATGGAATGCTAGAAACCTCCAAAAGTTTTACGCATAGGGATGGTTACTCGAATCTCCGTCAAATTGATTAGTCATTTTAGATTCCAAGTATCTATTACACGGAACTCCGTTAGTTCTGTTTTTTGTTTACCCTTCCATCATTGGCCATGTAGCCCGAACGTTGTAATTGAATTTCCGGCAAATCAATACAACCTCTATCTTTCGATTTGTGATTTTTCGATTTATGCATCTGAGATTTAACGTTCGTTTAACAACAAGAAGGAAAGCAATGGATTTTATTCATACAAAGACAAATTATACATAATCCTTTCTGTGCAACTTACAATCTCGGATCGTTATCCGGACTTACGGACGCAATATGAAAATGCGTAAAACGCTCCGGATACGCCATCTCCCAAAGAAAATCATTCTCTGCCGAAATGCTTCTTCCATCTCAAGCGGCAAGTATGGTTTCCGCGGAGGCACGGAACTCGATCTACCTGCATACAGGAAAATGGTTAAACGTGGTTGAATCCCTCATGATACCACCAAAATGTGGCAACGCAAATCCTGTGTCCGGGGAGAACAAAGTGCATGTAAATAGATTTACCTAACTGCTTTAGAGACTCAAACTCTTGAAATTAGGAAACCATTTCCAATTTAAGAGAGATTTGAACCACTAAAGTAGGGTTGGAAGAAAGCAGAGGAGACAGACAGATATACATTCAAACCGAAATAACTAAGGAGATCCGGCTTCGATGATTTACAAGTCATGATCCCGAAGACAAGAAGAGAAGAATTTGGGATCAGTTTACTTGGTTTTGGCACTGGGGTCGTGCCTTTTTATAGAACACTCCAACCAATCAACGTCCGCCACGCAAACAGATCGATGTCAGCAAGGGATCGAGTTGAACAGTGATGGGTAAGGTGAGTTATATGACCAAACCCAAACAAGCCCATTAATAACGTACGAAATTTGAATTTGTTAACCGCCTTACGACAATAAGTGCATCAACATAATCCGACGACGCACGAGTGAGAAAAAGGTGGCGATCTCATCCGATGAATAATAGTTCGAATTTTATAGACAAAATTATCCGAACATTTACATACGGTAGGTACAATCTGAAAAGGTCCAAGGAAAAGTACATACTTCTACGGGGCATACCCCGCCTCGCTCCCTCACCAGTTTCTGGAAGTCGAGCCTTGGGATTCCGAGCAACCACCTCGATCCTGACGAGCTTGCTGTTGCATTCGGATCCTCCTACGGATCAACTTCAGTGTCCGCTCCCTCTCTTCCTCATCTAACCTCCTAGCTATTCCCGGACATCGAGGGGGATCTCCTTCAAAATCAAGGATGATCGGGTCATCCGCGGTCCCTGTACCCGGGTAAATCGGTGGATGCATGTGCCCACAAGCACAGTTTATCCAATGTTGATATTCCTCGCCATCAGATTCCGACATCCTGGAGAACGCCTGCTTTTATAGAAGGCTGGAACGGATAAAACAAAAGACAGAGTGGAGAAGGGTACAGCAGTGAAAAAGGAAGAATTACCACACCCTTACTTATAGTCGCGACGAGTCCTTAAGATCTCGCCATTTGTCGATCATCCGACGACTGGGAAGATGAAAAAACGCAGTCATAATGACTATTTCACTGTTTCACCTTCCTCCTTCTAGAAGAATTACGCATCCCAAAGAGCAAACGGTCTGAGGATCGGAAAGATGATGGTTTGATTTCTACATCATACGCCATCTACAGCGATCCGTGCTCTTAAGAGGTGTAATTTATGATAACTCAGCATATGAATGACATATAAAAAGGAAACAAAGAAGCGAGCAAGTAATAATTCGGAAGCATAGGAGGTTTAACTCCTCGGATTAAATACGGATCAAAGCAATAGTACATAATGACATTCCGCGTCATCAAAACATATAAATTCAGCAGGTACAGAATTTCAACGGGGCATACCCCGGACTTCTCAGTAAGGTCCGGCTTGGCTCGGACCAGCTTCAGGCGGATCGACAGGGGGCGAGTCGGAGACGGCTTGCGCAGTAAGGGATTCAACAAGATTGAACAAGTTGAAATCCGCGGGAAGGCCAACGACACGTGCAGGCAGGAAAACCCACTTCTTTAGGAAAGCCCGGTAATCATCGAAAGGTACAAAGCATACCTTTCGGAGGGCGTCCGGGACCCACCTCGGGAGGAAGGGCCCGCCGTTTCGAATCTCGATCTCACCCTCCTCGGTGACTAGTTCCGCAAACTCACACGCAGCCAACTATTCATCCGAGACACTATCGACAGGGACCACCACACCATTAGCATCCGCAGAAGGGATTAACCCTTCCGCCTTCCAGTTGAAGTCCGGTGGAAGTAGTCCCTTGGACTGTAGCTGCCCGATAGCGGACACGAACCCATCCAGGCGGTAGGCATCGGATTTATCCGCCATCAAGAACTTGAAGGAGTCAGACTCCATGAAGTCACGACCAGCCTGAAGACGGGCATATTGGAGGCCTCCGAGCAATATATCCTTGAAATCCAGGAAAGCCTTCATCGACTTCTCGACAAAGTTCTCCTGCCAGTCGAGGTCCGCCTTGATTCCTTCCCAGCTGGCCTTCAGCTTATTGAACTTCACTTCTTGCTCTTTCACCAGATTCCAATCGCTTCACCTTCTCCGCCTCATCCGGATGTGGCCACACTTTGTGTCCTCCTCAATGGTAGCGCATTCGACCTTCCATTGCATGACCGATTTAAACATCCAAGCCGAGAGATCCGCAAGGATATAAGTTACATTTCTATCATACTAAGAACAAACCAAGGAGACCATAGAAAGATTACTTACCCGCTGGTATAGCCCATCCAAATCCGACCCGCCAACTCGTGGAGTCCGCAAGCCCGCCAGACTTTGTCAAGAGCAAATGCCAACAGTGTACAATGGACAATTGTTGTCTCTTTGCGTGGGGAGCCTCCGAGGTTGCTCCTTCAAGGCCCCGAGGTAATAGCGCCTCCATCAACACCTCCTGTAGGTGCCGGATCGGAAGCTCGAGACTTGAAGCGTGGTGCTCGAGTGGCGTGGGCTTTGCCTTGTTGGCACCGCCAGGCGAGAATCCTCTCCACTTTGTTCGCTTTTCTTCCTCTCAAGGCAAACATCGTGGCATTCTTCGGATCCAACACAGAAGACCCGCTAAGTGTTGATGATTTTGGTCCTCTGACCAGCGGCGACCTCCAAGGCTTGCTACTCCCTCTACAACCTTTTCTTTTCGCGGAGCGTCGACATGATGTAGTCGAACCAGTTAGCTGCACAATAAACCAAAGGCGTCAGATACAGATATGTTAACGAAGAATTACCAGAATTGCGGAAATACGTAATCAAAACAGAGTATCCCGACAAAGAAAGAGCACAAAGTTTCCCGTCAACAAATTCTTAATAAAGTCCGTCTTCCCTCCAACCTCCACTGCGCCTGTTAGTCCGCACAGGTAGGGAAGTGGCTCACAGATTAATCCGTGGAACGGATAAGTAGGTGGGTTATGCTTTTTGTGGATAGCAGCCACCCACGGAGCCACGTTCTTCAGAAGGGGGCGCCAATCCGAGATGCTCACCCTTAGGAACTTTGTTGGCAGTCCCCATTGTTCTCGCTGTCTCTCAGACGCCCCAGGTTTCAGAGCCATCCGTACGAAAACGTACTTATCCCACCACTTCGATCCCAGCAACGAAATGGAGTCCAAAATGAAGTTATAGGGTTTCCTATTCACAAAAGTATAGAAGAGGGGATTCTTGACCGAATCTAAACATGAAAGAGTCATCAAGTTCTCAAAATTTACTGGTTGCCCTTTCTTCTTACAAAAAACAACAAAGCAGATAAGATTACCCAAGGACTTTGGGATAACCTGACTCGGACCAATCCCAATGTGATTCAGAACATGCTTCAATTCTGTTGCAATGGGGATCTTCCACCCAGAAGCAAAAGCTACCTCGTGCACACACATATACCCGGCAGGCGGGTTGTAAAATGCATGTCCGGGCTCGGGAACCATGATTTCTACGGAGTCGGGGATCTCCCACTTCCGCCTCCATTCTGCAATGTCCTCCGCTTTAACCCTTGATGGACATGTAGGAAGAAGTCCGTATGTATTTAGTTCTCCAAATTCGTCCGCTATCATAAAGCGGGCGCAGGACGGGGGAACTTGATTCGGGCAGCTTTCGCACCACGTCCTTCAATTAATGGAAGACTGGACTGCACGGGCGCAGCAGGGTGTAATGCAATCCGTCGACCAGTGCGTCTAGGAGGGCGAGCGACAGGAGATCCTTCTTCTCCTTCCTCCTCCTCCTCGTCTTCCTCTTCCTCACCATCTTCCTCATCCTCATCGACACCTTCGGGTCTCCCAGACGTTCTTGGGTTGGACAGACCTGTTTCTGCTACAACACGGTCTTCCACCCCAGCCTCGAACATCTAGACTTCATCAGCCTTCCGACCGCTGTCGCCTTCCCGCTCCACATGCAGTTCGTTCGGATCCCTGGACGACCCAACACCGCCTATAGTCCGAGATTGGACTAACGGCCTAGTCCTAGCAAGATCACCCTGACCCGCTGCAACGTCGACCTGTGCTTCTGCCGCACCACGGACTCCTTGCCCAGCATCAGAGTCCCTGGACGACCCAAGGTCCACGACAAGGAAATCTCCCACGGACAAGGTAAAATCCACGGACCCAGTCCCTAAGTCTATCGTGATCATCACCGCTGCCGTCGGTTCTGACTATCGCTCTCGGACATCCTAGTGCAGAAGGAAACGAGTCAGAAATGATAGTGGTGATTGTCCGAGAGTTTGTTTAGGTATCTTCTTAAGTCAAAGACAGGCTACGAAGTTCTACTTAACCAGGTTTTTCTGCAAGAGGTCTAGTCTCGGCACTAGTGGCACCAACCTTGGCACACTGAGACGTTCCATCAGCACTATCATCTACCCTACCCGGCACGCTAAGTGGGGCCAATTTGCGGAAGACTGTGTGCCAATTGGCACCAACACATTACCAAATAAGCATGCATAGTCAAATTTTGGTTACAGTGGGTATGACACACGAGATGACTCAACAAGATACTGGCAATAAAATTGGAATCCAACAGTACAAAGGAGAAATGTTTCAACTAAGAGCGCTGCTAATGCCTATCACTCGCAACATCGGCAAAAACGGACTCGACAATTTCATATTCGAGCAGGGCAAAAACATACGAGCAGATAATAAGCATTTCACGAAAAGGAGAGACCTTAGGAGGAGTGAAGACGTACTTACCTGACAAAGTTGGTTGGACAAATTTGAACGGACAACTAAGCCTTGCTGCTTCTCCGAGAGTACGGATTTGCAGAAGAAATTTCAAAATTCTGCGTGTCTTACTTGCTCGGATGTGTCTTCAATTGCTCGGATTACTTTGTGATTGCTCTGAGTTTCGATATTGCTAAAAGTGTGAAAGTGACTGATGAGCTGACTATTTATAAGGGCAATTTGGGGAAAGCCAAGAGTCACATCACATGGATTTGAATCCCATCCGTTGGTCCTCTCTGATCCAAGGGTTGTACCGCTTCGCGAGTGGGTGGCTGTCAGTACGTCGCATTTAATGTTTGACAGACGCGTCACATCAATCGGGCTTAGAACCCCAACCATTGATGTCATCCCGATCCAACGGTCGTGTCGCTTTACTCGGGATCTTCCCCCCATGGGCCAGACGGACAACCTATTGGGCCTCTTTGGCTTACGGATCAGCGACCCGGGAGGACCAGTTCAACAATCGGTCCAACGGATAGCTTCCAGAGGGCTACCTCAGATCCTAACCGTACTCGGATCTATATATCTCGGTTACAAATACCTTTTCCATCTACAGTCCGAGCTGTTACATTAACTCAAACTGTAGAAGGAAAAGGGGGGGGGGGGGAGAGAGATATATTGAATTCCCAAGAACACTGATGACGGATCTCAACAAAAGGGATTTTTTCCTTTTTTCAGTTAATGATTCGGACACGCTCCACAACACACTTGTTCTTTTCATAGTTACCAACTATCTTCTACTAAGATATTTGGAAACTAGGGGGACATATGTTGTTACGGACATGTGTCCAATCCGTTAAGGGCACCATAGAGCATGTCCTAAAGCGCATCACGGCTTAATTAGCCAATTCAGTACTGGTCCGACCTCACATGGTCCGTCCAAAGTGAATCGACCAGTACGATAAAGTCACTACACCCTTATAGCTAGTCCGAGGTAGCTGGGAAAAAGACTTCCAAACCTGGCTACGTCAGTACAGAGATGCCAAATGGACCGTACGAGAGAATATCGGATGCCACCATCACATCAAGACCAAACGTATAATAGAACTACTGAGATACTTCCTTGAGACTCTTGGCTCGGACATCTAGAGTTACCCAAGGGCAGATCAACCAAGCAGACAGATCTGTCCGAGGGACTAACACGGACCCAACTGGCGGAACAGTACTCTCATAGGGAAAAGGTCCAAACTACCCTCCCAGGCCCACTAATCGGTATTGGATTACTGTTCACTAATGGACCATGGGCCAAAGGTAGCATTGGTGTCCAAATCTGGATCATACACTTGGCATCATCTTATGAACCTCTTCATAAGTACACGATAACTATAAATATGGCTTAAGGTCCAAGACCTTAAGGTAAGTGTTTTTGGACATAATAACCTTCCTCATAACTATAACATTGGGAGCTTCCAACTCTCTTTCGAGTAAAGTCTCTAACCGGATTGACATAGGCAATCCGGGTAACCCGTTCTAACCCACTTAGTCCTTTCAGGTGCTCTAGCTCGGACAAGTACTGCTTCGGACTTCAAGTAGGAGGCGGGACCTAGACCTGGTTGTTTGTAATAGTTTAGTCAGTTAGTGTTCGAGGTTTTACCCCTCAACAAAAACCATAACAACTATCATTAAAACAATCACATCGATGCTTAAAACAAAAAAAGGAAGATGCAAAACAAGCCAAAAATAGTAAAATTGATGATTAAAACCATATAAGTGTCTCTTAAAACTATAGCAATACCTCTTAGAACTATAGCAATACCTCTTAGAAAGTAGGAATATGCAACACAAGCTAAAACAATAACATTGATGCTTAAAACCATAGCAATGCCTTGTAAAACTATAACAATACATCTTAAAAGTACAACAAAACAACAAAGCATTTGCAAACAATCAAATCATAAATATTTTGGGTATTTTTGCAGATAATAGGGTGTTTTGTTGCCTATATATAGGCAGCCGGTCTAGTTCATTTAGGCGGCCGGTCTAATTAAAAACCGTGCATTTGGTCCATTCGGCCGGTTTGTGACATTAAACCAGATTTTCCGAATCTATAGGAAAGTCTTCCCTTTTACTATACTTACTCTGCCAACATTACGTATGTAAGTTCAACGGTTTGCAAAACCTTACATGACACCTTGTTGTTAGTCAACGCCATTGCCCAAAAAACTATTTTTCTTGGAATTTTTTAAAATTGATTTATTGTTTGTCCAAAATATGACGTCATTGATAATGTCATAAACCAACTTTTACTTTAAACCCCTTTCCCGAAATTAAAAAAAATCCTATATAAATTTAAACTAATCAATAATTACATTATGTATTTTTGTATTAGACAATTTTAAATTAAGGCCATGGAGGTTTCCACATTGCTTACTGCATATCAAAAAATTCCTATTCGGTTTTATCCATTCCAAGAAGGACAAGATGTTGAAAAACCAAAGGATAGAGAAATATCCCCACTAGTAGAGCATCTCTCATCTCTGGACCAAAGAAGAGTATGCTCATTCCTTCTTCAGAAAAGGCTAAGAAAATAAATGACAATTATGCACAAGGCATGCCAAGAACAAAAGCTATGTCTGCAACAGCTGCTAAACTACAGGCTCAACACAAAGAAATAATGGTTGCTCTCCCTGAAAATCTAAAGTTTTGCGTTGACATTATACTATGGCGCACTGCAAGCTTGCTAATGTCTCAGCGAGAACATTTTTAAGGGATGAAGAGAACATGAAGCTCAATCTAGCTTTAACCACTACACAGAAAACGTTTAATACAGTGCAAAGACAAGGATACGAGGCTATCATTCATGAAGAAAATGGCATCATGCCTTTCTGCCGAAAAATCTATCCACAATTCACGTTTAGCTCAATCAGACATATACCATGGCCACACAAAAACCATGGTGGCATACAAACTGACTTTCACATAAAATATCCCATACCATAGGGGTCACATAAACATAACTGTACTCCAAGGCACGACAATCCCTCGAAAGGGTCACACACTTCATAAGCATATTGATGAGCTTAAATTTACACATTAATACAAGCTTTCACAAAATAGTTTTCACACATCGCACACACAATAAATACATTTTGGGTACACATATTTGATCCTATTCGAATAGACTAATATACCAAGTCTCATTCAACCTGAAATAGTTTGTCAAATAATAAAACAATACATATATACTATAACAATAAAATAGAAAGAAAAGTGTCAAGAGTTCCACTTACCTCGAAAACGACACGACTCAAAGTCTAACCTAGCTAAACCACGAAGCTCCACTAACTTACAACTCGAATTCTTCATAACTCACAACTATAATGTAAGAACCCAAAACAAAATAAAACCCATAAATAAAATCGGAACATGGATCAAGATTAGTATGATGACATGATCACTCTGCCAAGAGGGCAAAAATACTAACACAAGGTGATGTGCAAATTTTCAGAACTAATTCATTATAATTATAGTGTCGATAATGATGATGAGTGATATAAATAATTTGTTTTGTCAAAACATTAATGAATATGCAAATACTATTAAAATTCTTGTAACTATAAAATCACTTGTTGATACATTTTTTTTTTTTTGGCTCACTAAATCATTTTTTTTTTTTTTTGCAATTTTTTAGTTTATTAATGACAAAATGAAAATTCACGGGGGTTTATGAACCAACGACTTCATGTCCTCTTCAACCGAAACCTTCCCCGATTCGCTCGACGCCTTAAACGATGCTGAATCAACATTCCTCACTTTAGGAAGTTCCTTTCTTACTGACCCGGAATCAGATCTCGATATCAAATCCAAATCCCCCTCTTCTTCCTCCTCATCAGTTCACGGAGACGATAGGCGAAAGTGGTGGACGGGGTGTTGGAGGCGGAGGAGTCTGCTGGTGGATAACCTACACACTAACCGCCAGAAAACAGACCTAGACTTGACAAGAATTGAACTTAAACTAGAAAGATTACGAATTTCAAGATTTTACAACCAAACTCACAATAATGCCCTACATAGTTTGACCACTCTAAGATGCTAAAATACAAGCCAAACATTCCAAGAGAGAAAGGCATTTTTGGTCCTAAAGTTTGGGCCAAATGGCGCATGTAGTGCCCCGTTTGATGGTCCTGTGATGATTGGTCCTTTTTATTTCAAATTTTGGCCTCCGTGGTCCTTTTTGCTGACGTGTCACTCGGGTCAAAGGCTTTGTCCCGATTTTGACCGCCAACTCATCTGCCACATCACACCTGAATGAAAATAATGCAAAAAACCAAAATTCAAAAATTCAAAAATTAAAAATAAATGTTAAACAATAATCAATAATAATTAAAATAGACAAATTAAAGATAAAAGAATACCGTTAGCTAATGTAAAAGAGAAACCACACAACGTTCACTGTAACAATCAAATCGATCGAGCCAGCTAGGGTTACGGAATTGAGAGGTGAAGACGGAATGAACCGACGATGATTAGCGAACGTCCGGAGATGCTCAATCATTTGTCGGCGCCTATTCACGGTAAGTACGAATTAGGATTAGTATTTTTTTATTTGGGGATTTACTACTGAAACGGTGAAGATTCGATTCCTTCTACTTTAATATTGCAAAATTGCTGGCAATGGTCCCCTCTAGTATAGAATAATGGTGGTAGGTTTGTGTGCATTGATTCCTTGTGTTTCCCCCACCTTTTTTTTCTATCTGTTTTCTTTCTTCTAACAGTTGACAGGGCTTAGTTTATAGTTTTGTTTTGTCTTGTTGTATGTCCAGCTTATGTGTATGTTTTTTTCTATTGTAGCTCGTGCAAAAAGTTGCTTTACTGTTGTGTTATACTATGGAGGTGTTTATGTCAATTGTAATGGTGATGTCAAATATGAATGTGGAAAAATAAGAAAATGGGACTACTTTCTACTCAAGAATCTGAGTTTTGGATTGATAAAGGCTTACTGTGATTATTTGAAAATTGTGGAAGTTAAGAAAGTTCATGTTAAACTTGAAGATGGTGGGTGGCTTTATATTGGGTCAAATGCAGACCTTAAGAAAGCATACAAGGATTATTTGAAAGACAGAGAGTTACATCTGTGGATTGATGGTGATGTTTCAGTTGATGATGATACTAATAGTGGAAGTGTAGGTGATAATAATGAGACTGTCAATGTGAGTGAGGAGAGTGAACATGAAAAATGTAGTGAAGATTCTGAACTTGACAGTGACTTTATGTTGAATGATGACAGTGAATTGATGGAAATTGATGATGATAAGGAGTATAGCTTGAATATTGACACAGTTGTAATAGATGACATTGATGAGTGATTCTGGGGTAAATGAGGAGGAACTATTGGCAAACTTGGCAAGACAAAAGGAGTTGGCTAACTTGAAAGGCCTTAATGATTATTTTGGGCTTGCGACTGGTGGATCAGATAAGGCAAGTGGGACTGGTGGATCAGATAAGGCAAATGGTGGGTCAGATAGAGCAAAAGAAAGTGGGATTGATATTCCTAGTGGAAGTGGGCCTAGGACTGATACTCCAACTAGACAAGCAAGTGGTAAAATGAAGAGTAAAGTGGTGGATGATGAGTCAAATAGTGAAACAAGTGACTCAGACTCAAGCTATGGCAGTGAGAATATAGTGATGGGTACTGATGAGGATTTTAATTCTGCCCTAGACTCAGATGGTGATGACCCTGAAAGGCCTGCAAATAGATTGAGCAGGGAGTCATTCCAACCAAGTGATGAGTATGATCCCCAGTTTAGTTTGGGTATGGTTTTTCCATGCAAGAAAATTCTGAGGGAGGCTCTCCATGCTCATGCCATCAAGACCATGCATAATCTGAGTTGGTACAAGAATGATAAGATAAGAATGTGTGCTAAATGTGATGATTCTGATGACTGCAGTTGGAAACTTATAGCTAGATTGATTAAGGCTGATGACACATTCCACATAACCAAGTATTTCCATGAGCACACTTTTGCTTCAACATATGCAGTCAAGAATCTGAATTCTAACTATCTTGCACATAGGTTTGTTGACTGGTTTAGAAGTGATGGAAAAAAAAGGTCAATTGAAGGTTTTGAAGAGGATGCTAAGAGTGTGGTAGGTGTGGACATAACATATGATCAAGACATTAGGAGGGCTAGAGGAAAAGCGATTAAGTTGATTGAGGGGGATCCTGATGCACAATATAGCAAGCTATTTGTCTATGCAGAAGAGATGAGGAGGAGTAACCCTGGAACAACTGTTCTTGTTCAGTCACATGATAATGGGGAATTCAAGTACTTTTATGTCTGTTTTGGTGCTTTGAAGCAAGGGTTTAGGAAATGCAGGCCATTGATAGGTGTTGATGGTTGCCATCTTAGTTATCCTGCAAGGGGCATATTGTTAACTTGTGTTGCAGTGGATCCTAACAACAAGCCCTACCAAAAGGGTTGTAGTTGAGAAAGAGGATAAGGCCACATGGAATTGGTTTTTTGTTGTCATTAGAGAGGATTTACATTTGACACCTGCAACAGATTACACATTGATTAGTGACAAGCAAAAGGGTTGATTCTTGCATTTGAGGAGAAGATGAGTGGTGGTACTCATAGATTCTGCATTAGGCACATGTGGAAGAACTTCTACAAGGCTGGATTTAAGGCAGAAGGGTTCAGGGACTTGCTTTACATGGCATCTAATGCCACTACTGAAGGTACTTGTGAATTAATTAACATACATTCCTTCTATCATGTTCTCAATTGATTAGTTATAACTGAGTTTGAGCTTGTGATGACAGGTACATTTATCAAGATAATTGAGGAGATGAGAGAATTGGATCCAAAATCTGTTGAATGGTTAGCTGACAAGGAACCAAGATTTTGGAGCAAAGCCTATTTCAACACCATTCCCACATGTGATATGACATTGAACAATGGGTGTGAAAACTTCAACAAAGTTCTATTGCTAGCTAGGAACAAGCCTATCATCACTATGCTTGAGTGGATTAGAGAGTATATGATGTCAAGGCTTCAAAAGAATAGAGACAAGGCAAGGCAGAAGTGGGGTAAGAGCAGACTATGCCCAGCTATCAATTCAATCATGCACAAGAATACACATAAGTTGAAGTATGTTATCTCCAGAAAAGCTGATGACACTCATTATCAGGTAAAATGGCTACACCTAAACTTGATGTTAAATACTACATTATATTTGTCTGAACTTGATGATTGCTAAATACTACATTATATATGTCTGAACTTGATATGTTTGAATTGAAACTGCATATGTTATATGATATATTCATGCATATGTTATATTCATACTTCTAGGTTAGAGAAAAAAAGGGTGGTGCAATGTACAATGTTGATATCTTTGAGAGAACCTGCACATGTAGAATATGGCAGTTAACTGGAATCCCATGTCTTCACACTGTGAGTGCAATGGCTAGGGCTAAGGAGGATGCATACCAGTTTGTAGATGATTGCTATTCTGTGGAGAGGTATCTGAGTGTGTATGAACATGTTATTTATGGTATAACTGGTGTTGACTTGTGGGGTGATTCTATTTACATAGCACCCCTGGCCCCTCACTTTGGGAAGAAGGATAAACAGAAGGGTAGGCTAGGGAAATCAAGAAGAAAGGGTGAGGAAGAAAAGATATCAAAGCAGAAGAAAGGAACGCCTGGGAAAAAGACATGGGACAAGTATACCCTATCTAAACCACCTGGCAGTTCATGATGTGGTACTTGTGGGAAACCTGGTCATAACAAAAGAAGATGTCCTATTACTAGACGTGAACTGCACAATAGGAAAAAATATGATAGTTGGTTCTGATGCTGATGATGAGCTAAGTGATAGAAATGAAGGTTCTGTTGATGAAGGGAATGATGGTGATGAAGTGAATCATGGTGAGAATGTAGAAGGAAATGATGGTGAGAATGATGGAGGTGAGAATGGTGAGAGTGATGGGGGTGAGAATGATGAAGAAGAGAGTGATGGAGATGACATGCTTGATGACTTTGGATCTCTTGATGATGATTTCTTGCAAAGTCAAGTGACCACAGAAGCATTTGGAGCTTCAAAATCAAGAAAGGTACATGTATTGTTATATAAGCTGATGTATATGATATAAGTCCTTGTCTACTAGGTAAACTGGTAGTGATATTGGTTGTTTATTATAGGTGAATAAATCTGTGTCTGGAGATGTGCTTACTCAGTCTCAAGAAATTCCTACTCAGTCTTCTCAAACTGTAAGTTAGCTAGCAAAATATACAATCTCAATATGCGACTTTCTGGGGTGCTAATTATATATGTGTATAATTTTTTGCTAGCAGGTTGAATATACAAGAAGGAGAAGAGCAGGAAAAGGAATCATGATCAATTACAATCCACAAACTGTAATGACTCTTCCTTATTATGCTAGTTAACTTATGATCCTTTTAATCATTGAATTTAAGTTGATATTCTTAAGCTTTTCAAACATTTAGGTGAAAGACATTTTATCCAAGAAGCAAAAGACAGATGCACCTTCAATGTACAAGAATGGTTTGATGATGGCACATTCACCAAGGATGGGAGAAAATATGTACACTTGCAGAATCTCAAGGATGTCATGACCAATGCAAAAGGCAGTGGCAAAGTGTGATTATGCCTTCTCTTGTCTTCTTTAGTAACATAGTTTTTGTTTTGTAAGGCAGATAACATTGAACTGCTAGGTTGGCTTATGTTCTCTATATTAGGATGGTTTAAGTATTACTATCTAGACTTTGATTTTTGTTGTCTGATTATGCTATAGACTTGAAGGATGCTTCACATGTCTCTAAGTACACTTTCACTGTTTCAGTTGTCTAATTGCATGTCTCTATGTTTAATTCATCATCTTGTTATTTATGTCTCTTAGTACTCTGCAATGCTTGATTTTTAGCTAGGTTGTTCATGTACTATCTAGCTAAAACAACATAAAGTTTGTATCTTTAAAGGTCATATATGATGCGATCGATACGAGGTTTTTTGGCGAAGAACTAAAGTTCGAAAAACCGGTTTAAAAAAACACCTAAAACAACATAAGTTTCACGCAAGTATATTCTATCTACTTTCAACTCCAGAAATTGCCACAACATAAGTTCAATTACTCATTTATATAATAACCATTACATACATAAGGTTCATTACAGTGAACTGTTAGTGATCAACACATAACAAAAACAAAATGAAGGGAATCTAACAACTTCCCAACTGATCACAGTTTCACACCTTCACAAAACACACTAAAACACTTAACACAGATCTCACACTTAACACACTAAAACAGAGATCTCCACTAAAACACTTAACATACTAGAAATTACTGCATCATAACCATCAACAGTGCAAGAACAACCAACAATTGTTTCTGAAATTTTTTTGCCTTTGCATCTTCCTCCATCAATTCCTCCTTTAGCTTTCCATTTTCTTCCAACAATTCCTGCATTGAAGCCTCAATCCCAACATACCCTGCACTGCGCCTTGCATCCTGCAATGCTCTTTTCAGAGCAGCATTTTCATCTGACAGAGCCACAACTCGTTCCTCCAACCCATTCAATCTGGTCAAAAGCCCAGGAATAACTTGCACTGATCTTACACACATTTTCGGATCATACCAGTCCCAGAAACAACAATCTCCAACCTTACCCTATTCAATTAAATCACATAAATTAACACCTAAACAACAAAATTACAGAACTTAAGCAAGAATTGTCGAAAAATCGAACCTTGTTCGCGCACTGTACCCATCCTCGACCGGGATTCCGCTTCGTCCAAGACGTGAACATCTCAGCAACTCTGCCACAGTCACAAAGACGCTCTTCACTAGGTGCGGTCGATGTTGCAGATGATGAAGGCATGGCTGGATTGAGACAATTGCGAGTGGAGATGGCTTGATTGAGAGAATTTACAGATGAGAGGATTAGGGTTTGATTTGGGAATAAAATCGGGGGGAGGGGGGGCAATTATTAATAAGGGTTTTTTTATGCTTTTCTCTTTTTTTTTCCTGCGTCAACTCAATTTGGGCGTTGGGCGGGAGTATTGGCGCCATTGACCAAGAATTTCTTTTTGCTTTTATTTTTATTGTTTAACATTTATTTTTAATGTTTGAATTTTTGAATTTTGGTTTTTTGCATTGTTTTCATTCAGGTGTGACGTGGCAGATGAGTTGGCGGTCAAAATCAGTACAAAGCCATTGACCGAGTGACACGTCAGCAAAAAGGATCAGGGAGGCCAAAATTTGAAATAAAAAGGACCAATCATCACAGGACCATCAAACGGGGTACTGCATGCGCCATTTGGCCCAAACATGAGGACCAAAAATGCCCATCTCTCAACATTCCAACCCGTAACAACTGCCATAAATCAAAACCTGGCTTTTTTCTCTCTTTTTTTTTATATATTTATCCTGGATTTTTCTTTTTTTTTCTTTTCCAGTAAACACTTTGAATCCTTTTCTTTCTTCAGCTGCTTTGTTTTGACTGAAGGCATGCCACTTTTTTTTTTTTTTTTTTGGCAAAAGCAATAGGATTTTTCCACTTATTACAGAAAAACAAAACTTAGAAAACCTACTCATCCTACTCAAGACAAACAAAACATTCTTGTGGCCTATTCCTGGATTAGACAAGATAGGACTCAGACTCTCAATGTAACTATCATCATTGTCCCATACATCAACCAAATTATTAATTAAATACCAACAAGAGGGAGTACATAAATTATAGCAATGACACCTGAAAGCTCTTCTGCTGTAACAATGAGCTTGTACCTCTGATGTAAAATCCTTTTATGTTTATCCAGGACCAATAAGTGACCCCCATCTTGTAGTTGACCAAAGGATGATGTTAGAATTTTAGTCACCAAAGAGGTTAGCCCATGACTTTGCACCTCAACCAAACGGGCCCCACACGTTGGAAATGAAGTTTCCTCACATGTATAATCTACTATAGTAGTAGATGACACTTGAGAAAGAATTACAAAAATTCATTGAAATGTGAAAGAGTAATTGAAACTCAAAGTGTGTTGGTTGATGCATTGTTATGGAATGCCAATAGTTGGAATGGGAAAAGTCCTACATGGCTAAAATTGAGAAAGAAGGAAGTACATAATAGTTTAAGACTTGGCTAAGGGTTTGGGCCCTTAGGGGCACCCATGGTTTTGGAAGGGGGGAGGAGCTAGATGCTCCATCACTTGACCACACGCACCCGC
This sequence comes from Plantago major, assembly GCA_026545765.1. Classification (NCBI taxonomy): domain Eukaryota; kingdom Viridiplantae; phylum Streptophyta; class Magnoliopsida; order Lamiales; family Plantaginaceae; genus Plantago; species Plantago major. The sequence continues at coordinate 79,759,867 of CM048840.1, read as the reverse complement.
CTGGCTCCGCCAGGAGCCAAGCCCAGGTCTCGGTTCAAGGGTCCGTGGGTTCGCGAGTCGCGGTCTAGAGTTGATTATAATCTTTTTGGACTAGAAACCTACTACGTTTAGTTGAGCCCAATAAGATTAAGTCTGAAATGAAAAGCCCAACGGTTGTATACCTGTTCGGATTGGGCTTAAGCGAAACAGTACATCTGCTAGCATGGGACATATCCGTTCGGAACTGTTGCACTTTCAGAAAGTCGCAACTCCTCATGGACCAGTTCGTGAATAGTTGTACCTGTCAGATTCAACTCTTCGAAACTATAAATAGACCCCCCCCCCCCAACATTCGGATTTAGATACAAAAAAAAATTCATCCTTCTCTCTTCTCTCTTAAAACTCTCTAAAAAGCCTAAATAAAACTTTGTTGTATTAGTTCGCCGAGTCAGAGTTCAAGTGCTGGGACTCTGATTCAAATACTGCTATTCTATCTTGGGAGACTATTTGCTAAGGAAACCGTAAGCACCAGTGCGGTGCAAATACAGTCTTAAGGAAATAGGCCACGCCTTCACTCAGCAGACTAATATCCTTACTCTCTCTGTTTCCATCCTCATACACTACCACCAGCCAACAACTTAAGACTGTATCTGTGTATTGAAGATGTCTGCTACTAAAACTGATGTCCCCGTTGTTCCTGCTCCTGCTATTCGCATCAATGCCGCTCCTCCCAACCATGGCGAAAAGCCGGAGAAGTTCCTGGATCCAACTTCAAGCAGTGGAAACAGAAGATGTTGTTCTACCTGATGACAATTGGGCTGGACAACTATCTCAAGGCTGAAACACCTACCGCTCTTGTCCTGCAAGACACTGATCCGAATGCCATGTCTCCAGAAGTTGTTCAGGCCACACAGGATTACAACCGGAACAGGCAATTGGCCTATGAAACTTGGGTTCACAACGATTTCCTATGTAAGAATTACATTCTCAATTGTCTTTCTGATGCACTATACACTGCATTCTGCTCTGTCAGTACTACAAGGGAATTGTGGGAGAAATTAGACAGTAAGTATAGCGCTTAGGACGCTGGTACTAAGAAGTTCGTTGTGGGGAAGTTCCTGAACTTCAAAATGACTGACTCTAAGTCTACGATGAGTCAAGTCCTGGAATTTCACTCTATTCTCCACGAACTGGAACAGGAAGGCATGAAGCCTAATGAGCCATTCCTGGTCGCTTCACTGATTGAGAAACTGCCACCATCATGGAACGAGTTCACGAGTTATCTTAAGTTGAAGACCAAGGAGATGGGGCTTGAAGGGCTGATCATTAAGCTTCAGATTCAGGAAGACAATCGGAGGGCTTTAGGCAAAGGAAAGCAGCACATGGAAGCCAAGGCTCACCTGGTTGATTCCAAGGGGAAGCCCAAGGGGAATTCCAGCAAAAAGCGCGATGGGGACGTGAAGTCTCAAGGGAAGCCTAGGAAGATCAAGGGAACTGCTTCAATTGCGGAAAGACTGGGCATATGAAGGCAAATTGTAACTCGCTCAAAAAGGAGAAGGCTAATGTTGCTGAAGCAAAAGATGAACCTATGGTGGAGGACATGATCAACTCCTTTGCTTCTGTTGTCTTGGAAGCCAATCTAGTTGAGAACCCAAGGCAGTGGTGGATTGATACGGGTGCAACTCACCACATATGTTCAGACAGGGGGGTGCCTTCTCTACCTACTCTCCGGTGAAAGACAAGAAGCTGTTCATGGGAAATGACGCTACTTCGGAGGTGAAAGGAGTTGGAAAAGTGGTTCTGAAGATGACTTCTGGGAAGGAGCTCATTCTGAATGAAGTGATGCATGTTCCAGATATCCGCAAGAATCTGGTGTCCGCCATTCCGGTCAAGGCAGGTTTCAAGATGACCTTCGAGTCTAGTCAGTTTGTACTACTTAAGTCTGGCAAGTTTGTAGGAAAGGGCTACATGTGTGATGGGCTCTTTAAGATGTCAGTAATGTCTGTTGTACGCTCCTTTGAGAGCAAGAGCAATTAAATAAATGATTCTACCTACTTGTCTGAGTTCTCTAATTTATAGCACCATAGATTAGGACATACAAACTAAAATGCGATTCAAAATTTAATAAGAACGAAACATTTGTCGTCCTTCGAAATCAACCCTCAAAGTAAATGCGAGGTTTGTGTGGAAGCAAAACTAACAAGGTCCCCATTTCATTCAATGAACAGAACCACGACTCCTCTAGAATTAATTCACAGCGACTTGTGTGACTTAAAGTTTGTGCCAACTAGAGGAGGGAAAAAGTATTTTGTTACTTTTATTGATGATTGCACAAGATATTGTTATGTTTATTTGCTAAGGAGTAAAGATGAAACCTTAGAAGCATTTAAACATTACAAAACTGAAGTTGAGAATCAACGTAGTACTCGAATTAAAGTAATTCGAAGTGACAAAGGTGGATAATATGGAGCACCATTTCAAGAATATTGTTCCCAGTTTGACATTATTCATCAAACTACTACTCCTTATTCGCCTCAGTCTAATGGTATTGATGAACGCAAAATCGTACTCTCAAGGAGATGATGAATGCACTACTATTAGATTCTGGATTACCCCAGAATTTGTGGGGGGGGGCTATTCTCACGGCCACTACTATTCTTAACAGAATACCCCGTAAAAGTAGTGATGTTACTCCATATGAATTATGGAAAGGTCACAAGCCGTCTTACAAACACTTGAAAGTGTGGGGTTGCTTGGCTAAGGTGGTAATACCCAAACCAAAGCAAGTGAAGATTGGACCCAAAACTGTAGATTGCATATTTATAGGATATGCAAACAACAGTAGCGCGTATCGCTTCTTAGTGCATAAGTCGCAGATACCAGATATCCATGAGGGTACAGTCATTGAATCAAGGAATGCAGAATTCTTTGAAGAAGTTTTTCCTAGGAAGGAAAACAAGAAAATAATCTCTCCCAAACGAGATTATGAAACTGCAATAGGGTCAAATGTGGGGATCCCTGACCCAAGTGACTCTAAGGCAGAATCCGGAGGTTTACCTCCAGAGGATGCTGCAGAACCTGAAGATTCACCTCCTCAAGAGAATGCTGCAGAACCTGAAGGTTTACCACAAGAGAATGTTACAGAACCCGAAAGTTCACATCAAGAGGATGATGTCTAACCAAGAAGGTGTAAGAGGGCAAGGACTCAGAAAGACTTTGGTCCTGATTTTCTTACATACCTTGTAGAAAACGAGCCTAGGACTATCCAAGAGGCGATGTCCACTCCTGAAGCCGCTTTTTGGAAAGAAGCCATTGAAAGAGAAATGGAATCCATACTGCAAAATCATACTTGGGAAGTGGTTGACCTTACTCCGGGAAATAAACCATTGGGTATCAAGTGGATACTCAAACGCAAGTATAAAGCAGATGGAACCATCGATAAGTACAAGGCTCGTCTAGTAGTCAAAGGTTATAGACAGAAGGAGGGCCTTGATTACTTTGACACATACTCGCCTGTGTCTAGGATAACTTCCATTAGAGTGTTCATAGCCATAGCTGCACTGCGTGGTCTTGAGATACGTCAAATGGATGTTAAAACTGCTTTCCTGAATGGAGAATTAGACGAGGAAATATATATAGAACAACCTGAAGGGTATGTGGTTCCAGGAAAAGAGAAGAAGGTCTGTCGTCTTGTCAAGTCATTGTACGGACTTAAGCAAGCTCCTGAACAATGGCACGAAAAGTTTGACAACACGTTGCGGTCAAAAGGCTTTTCTATAAATGAGTGTGATAACTGTATCTATGTGAAAGGGAACGCTGAATCCTTTGTCATGATATGCTTATATGTGGATGACATGCTCATTACTGGAAGTAGCCTGGGTTTGATCTTAAAAACAAAGCAAATGTTGAAACAACTTTTCGACATGAAATACTTAGGTGTAGCAGATTTAATCTTAGGAATAAAGATCTCTAAGACACCCGAGGGTTTGGTGCTATCACAATCTCATTACGTTAAAGACGTTTTAAGGAGATATGATGTTTTCGACCGTCAATGTGTAAGGACACCAATGAACGAATCTCAGTGTTTAGACAAACACTTAGGAGATCCGGTAAACCAAATGCAATATGCTCGGATAATTGGCAGTTTGATGTATGATGAACTGCAGTCTTCCAGATATTGCTTATGCAGTCAACAAGTTGGCTAGGTTTACGCGTAATCCGGGAAGTGCCCACTGGAAAGCACTATATCATCTATTGGGCTACTTAAAGTACACAATAGATTTTGGATTACACTATGGAAGATATCCAACTGTATTGGTAGAATACAGCGATGCAAACTGAATATCTGATAGTACAAACACCAAGTCCACTAGTGGTTATGTGTTTACCATTGGTGGTGGTGCTATTTCTTGGAAGTCCTCTAAACAAACGTGCATCGCCTGATCCACAATGGAATCGGAATTCATAGCTTTGGACAAAGTCGGAGAAGAAGCAGAATGGCTTCGAGAATTTTTAGAGGACATCCCTTGTTGAGATAAGCCTGTGCCTTCCGTAACTATTCACTGTGACGATTTGTCGGCGTTAGGAAGGGCAGAAAACAATATGTATAATTTCAAGTTTAGACATATACGCCGTAGACCTACAACCATTAGGCAGTTGATCTCTACGGGGGTTATCACTATTGATTACGTGAAATCAAAGGATAACATCCGCTAACCAAAGTGCTACCTAGAGATCAAGGAATCTGCCTATCTAGGGGAATGGGCTTAAGACCCATTAAATAAGGGAATTTACGGTGGCAACCCAACCATACTTACTGGAGATCCCAAGAATTTGGTTCAATGGGACAACTAAACTATAAAGGACCAGAACGTGCCTCGTGAAGTTTTGTATATCGAGGTAAAAGCACTTAGGAGCTATACTCCATTTGCACCATTCCCGTTAAAGACATTAAGTGCTCCTGCAGTCCGGGCGGAGGATGAGTCACTAAACTCTTAATGATCTCTGAAGAAGATTCTTACATAGGCAGGAATGCTCTTAGAACGAGATCACCTATTTAAGTGTGAAGTATGGGAGGCCGCTACAAACGAGAACACTTATGAATCAAAGAAGTCCAAGGCCTTTAATGGATTGGGAAAAGGAACGAGGCAATAAGGAGAATTATTGTGTTGATATCATTGTCTTGGTTTACACAAAATGCCGACTGGTTCAAGGCACCACGTCCACCGGGTGGCAAGTAAATCCGATGGTATTCTACTAGGGACGATTCAATGTCACTGCAATCAATCCCGATGTAATATGATTTTCCGCAGGAAATTCTAGGCTGGAGCACCACGTTGTGCTATGAGCATCAATTCTCTTTCATGTGGGGATTGTTAGAATTTTAGTCACCAAAGAGGCTAGCCCATGACTTTGCACCTCAACCAAAGGGGCCCCACACGTTGGAAATGAAGTTTCCTCAAACGTGTAGAATATACTATAGTAGTAGATGACACTTGAGAAAGAATTACTAAAATTCATTGAAAGGTGAAAGAGTAATTGAAGCTCAAAGTGTGTTGGTTGATGCATTGTTATGGAATGCCAAGAGTTGGAATGGAAAAAGTCCCACATGGCTAAAATTTAGAAAGAGGGAAGTACATAATAGTCCAAGACTTGGCTAAGGGTTTGGGCCCTTAGGGGCACCCATGGTTTTTGGAAGGGGGGGAGGAGCTAGATGATCCATCACTTGACCACATGCACCCGCCTGGCTCCACCAGGAGCCGGGCCCGTGTCTCGGTTCGAGGGTTCGCGGGTCGCGGTCTAGAGTTGATTATAATCTTTTTGGACCAGAAACCTACTACGTTTAGTTGAGCCCAATAAGATTAAGTCTGAAACGAAAAGCCAACGGTTGTATACCTGTTCGGATTGGGTTTGTGTGAAACAGTACATCTGCTCGCATGGGACATATCCGTTCGGAACTTTTGCACTTTCAGAAAGTTGCAACTCCTCAGGGACCAGTTCGTGAATAGTTGTACCTGTCAGACTCAACTCTTCGAAACTATAAATAGACCCCCCAACATTTGGATTTAGATACACAAAAAAAAAATCTATCCTTCTCTCTTCTCTCTTAAAACTCTCTAAAAAGCCTAAATAAACCTTTATTGTATTAGTTCGCCGAGTCAAAGTTCAAGTGCTGGGACTCTGATTTAAATATTGTTGTACTATCCTGGGAGACTATTTGCTAAGGAAACCGTAAGCACCAAGAAAGGCAATAAATATCTTAAGAAATAAATTTCTAATATCAGCCTAATATCTAATATCCTTACTCTTCTCCTCTCCCACCACTACCACCAACCAACAATTCAACAGTAGAGCCAGAGAACAGATGCAACCAATTAAGAGCTACTAGGGAGAGTCCCAGTTGCAATTAACAAACCAACAAGCATTTTTCTTTTTTCTTTTTTTTTTTGCTTTTTTTTCTTTTTTGTCTTTTTCCCTGCTTTTTTTTTTTTAGCAGTTTTGACTTTTTCTGATATAAAACCAAAGATCACATTACTGTTGAAAATATTAAGCTCAATTTATAAATAGAAGAATCTAAAGGGACCTAGAAATGAATAGAGAAAAATAAGGGACTTGGAGAAAATTCTAGAAGTATCAAGATGCAATAAGAGCGCAATTGATGCAGCAAGAAAAATCTGGACATGGTCAAAGGCGGTGGAATGAATAGAGAAAAGAAGAAGAATCTGGAGCTAACTAACTTGGAGATATTCTTGGATGATAATTACTAGACTCCACTGACTTATGTAAGTAAGTCTATAAATAGTAAGTTGGTCTTTGATATTGTAGAAGCATAAGTGCAGAAGCATAATTAATAGTGAATGAAGAAGCAAAACAAGAGATAAAAAAGAACAGCAGCTCGTGAGTGTGAGTGATTAGCTATAGAAATAGTTTGAGTGTTTGTACCAAAATATTGTACTACTTTTGTGTGTAACAAAAGTCGAGTTATTCAGTTACGCAAAATTAATCGTTCCTGGACACCTTAAACGCTTAAAACACCCAACAATTACAACCATGACCTACTATTACTATGAAAGACCAGTAAACCATCCTTTCAGGGTAGCAGGGAAGAGGATGGAGAGGCAGGCATGGGCAAAGGAGGTACACCTGACAAACTGATAGGCCAACACCAATGATGACAATATAAACGAGAAGAGAATTGTTTTGAAAGTCAATTAACTCACGTAATGATTTTGGTGGAAACTTGCGACAGTGAAGAACAAAATTAAGTCTAAGTACTTCAGATCGAATAAAGGTTTATAAATTTTTATAGTATAGTAGGTACGGGTTCGGGACTAAGAATCTGAAAATCCACTTTAAACATACTACTAAGCCAGATCCATTACACAAATAAAATATTAAATATTAAATACTAAATTAAAAAAAACACGGATTCTTACAAATGCTCAAGATTGTAACTAAAAGGACGGTAAAAGTAGCCTTAAATTCACATTTCATTGGCTCATCAATCACTCCTTGTGATTTGGTTGATTTTTACGTTTTGCACTCCAATATTATGAATGAATATATAATGAAAATTAAAGTTTGTGGATTGTTTCCTCAACCATTTTTTCAAGATGTCAAGGTAGTTATGTGTTGCTTCAAATGACACCTTTAAACTTAGCAGTTAAATAGTACGCTTAGTCCTTAGTATATTTTTAGCATTGACACGGTAAAAGAGGAACCTTATTGGCTGATAAATTAGTTACTTATATATACAAGTGTTATGTTTTCAAGAGCAGGTAATTTTAACTTTTTGAAGACCTGCTGAGCAGCCTATTTCTGAAGATCAACTGCTGAAGAGTTGCAACAAAAGACTACAACTTGATGAAGACTCTAACTGACTGTATACGCATGCTGAGGAAGCAGACTTTTTCTCAGCGAGTGGAAATTTCTAAGTGACACATTAGGTCAAGTGAAAATATAAATGACAGAGTAGGTTGACTAAGTCACTCACTAAATATACTACATAATGAAGGATACAGTTGCTGAAAAGTAATGTAAATATTCGTTGAGAGAAAAAGATAAGGCAGTACTATCCACGTTGTGTTTTCCATTTTCCCACTATTTCAATTTAGATTAGCTAGTCGTTTAGGCACATAAGTACATATGGGACACATGTCCTGTCTTGCCATGTAATACGATAGATCGTATATAGGACTACCGTTTCGTGTAAGTTCGTTTGGTACGTAAATTTTTTTGATCATTTATCAACAAAAAATATATTTTCCCCTATTTAAAATAAATCCATTATAGTATATCAAAAAACATGAGAGAGTTTAGAGAGGAAAACCCTAGAGCCTTCCCTCGTAGGAACCTGGCCGCTCACCGGCCACATAATGTGTTGCTCCATGGCCAAAAGCCTTCCCGTAACCAAGTCGTAGCACTTTGTAGGAACCAGGGTAACAATGCATTAGTGGGTATGGTGTCTTTTCCCTTGCGAGGAAAGGCGGGGTTTGTGCAACAGAAATGGGTTAGGAAGTTGGATGAGCTATCTTATTCAATTTACGTCTCAGGTTTTCCAGATGATTGGATCAATTGGGATTTAAAGGATTTATTGAGAAAATTTGAACTTGTACTGGATGTTTTTGTTCCTGATAAACGCAATAAGTTGGGCCGAAAATTTGCGTTCGTCAGGTTTGATCGTAAGGTTTTAATTGAGGATATTTTGGCACATATCAATGGTTTGTCGATTGGCAAGGTGAGACTGGTGGCAAATTGTGCCAGGTTCGAAAGGATGGTTGCGCCTCTTTTTGATGGTTCATCTCGGTCTTTCAAGTGCGATATAAATCCTAGGCAATGGGGGGGAGGGTTGAGTTATTTGCAAGCATCTCTGGGTGGACGAAATTTGGCTGTGAATAGTGTTCATCAGGCGTCAGGTAGGGCGCAGGTGGTGAGTAATAGTGGGGTTCAAGAAGGAAGGAAAAAAGAGGTGTCTTCACAAGTAGGTAATAGGTTTGAGGGAGTACATGTTAGTCAGGAAAGAAAGGTGGCTGTTTTTGTGCCGAAGAAGGATTCGGTTAATCGTGCCAAGCGGTGTCTTATTGGAGGGATCAAGAGTGGTGTTGATGGTCAGTTTATTCTGGATTGTTTTGTTAAAAGAGGTTTTGGAAATGTTAAACTTTGTAAATTTGCGCATGATCAATGGGTACTTGAAGCAGCAAATGTAGAGGAGTTTCAGAAGATTTGTAAGGAAGAGAAGGAGTGGATTCAACAATTTTTTTCTTTCTTACATCCGTGGAAGGAGGATGATCTTAATGTTCGTCGTAGTGTTTGGATTAGTATCTATGGTATACCATTACATGCTTGGAGTGTCCAGTTTTTTCGACGTATTGGTAATCGTCTGGGAAAGGTGTTGGAGATCGATCATAACACGATAGAACGTCATGACCATCAGGAAGGTCGGATTCTTATTGATACTTCTATTTCAAGTACGATTTGCGAGTCAATGTATTTTAGAATTTGGAACAAAGTTTTCTCTGTTAAAGTTATCGAAGAGGCAATCGACTTCGATCTTTTGGAGAGTGAATTTTTTGCTGGTGGGGAGGTGATGGAATCAGAAGGTTCCGGGTCGGAGGTGGAGGATTCTGACGTCGACTGTCGAGATGAGAAAGAAGATTTGGATTGCATTAATGTGGAAAATCGTTGTGTGATTCCGAATGTGAATGAATCGGTTACAGATTTTGAAATGGATGAGGGTGTCAAGGCTGATTTTATGGAGGAAGATATGGATTTTAATGAGCTGTTGAAGAAGTCAGATAAGGAAAATCATGTTTCTGTTGGGGACGTAATTTATGATGAGGAAATGAGAAGATGCATTTTGGATTGTTTTGGGGAAGGAGAATTGGACTGTGATGGGGTTAGCAGATTGGACAAAGGAGAGGTGTCTGTTGGGCCGGGAGAGGTGATGGCGGTTGGGCCCAATAAATTGGGGGGCTGGCTGGGCCTAATTATTTGGAGGTGGCGGGGCCCATTCAAGTGGTGGATAATTCAGATGATAGAATGTTTGTAGTTGTTGATGAATGTCCTCAAATTTCCGATTGTATTGGTCTTCAACAAGAACGAGAGCTTGAGTACTCTGATGATCCATTCAATCTTCGTCCTTTAATCCAGAAGATCAATCCAGGGCGTCAAGACGTGAGTTATGATGGAGTGAGCATGCTTGTTTGTGCGGCACTGGTGCGTGATGATGGCGATGGCAAGTCGGCGGTGGAGTTGGAGGAAATGGATACTTTAAGAGCTGTTGTCAAACGAAGAGGGCGACAAGCAAAGAAAACTGGAGTGGTCTCGAATAGTGTTGAGCTGGATGGAGGGGCAATGCCGACGGATGGGGAGATTATGGCTAGAAATCGAGCAATTAGGCGAAAGTTGGCTGCCGAAGAATCTGTGGATTTGTGTTCATTAGGTCGTGAGATTGGTTTCTTGGGTGCGGACGAGGAGCGGGTGGTTGTGGAACGGTTTCAAAGTTGGGAGGATAGAGATCGAGCTGGTTTGGGTGTCGGAAACGTGAAAAAGGTTAAGGAGCTGTCGAAGTTGATTAATGAGGATAATTAGCTTTAATATTCGGGGCTTAGGAGGGAAGGTGAAGCGGAGTGCGATTCGGGATTTAGTGCTTAAAGAGAGGGCTGAGTTTATTAGTGTTCAAGAAACCAAGTTGGATTATGTGGATAAGAGGTTAGCTCGCCAGTTGTGGGGTAGTGTGGATTGCGATTGGGTTTTTAGTGGGGCTAATGGTGCGTCGGGTGGCTTGTTGTGTGTTTGGGATAGTTCCGTGTTTGTGCGTCAGGAGGTGTGGGGTGAAAGTGGTCTGTTGGGAGTATCAGGTTTGTGGGAGGGAGAGTTTGTGCATATTGTTAATGTTTATAGCCCTTGTAGTAAGGAGGGGAAGAGGGCTGTATGGGCAGCTTTGGCCGAAAGAATGGTGGGGAAGGAGGATGAGAAATGGTGTATTGGTGGTGACTTTAATGCCATTAGAAGTGAGTTAGAAAGAAGAGCTGTGGGGAGTGGTAGTCGCAGGAAAGAAATGGATGAGTTTAATGATTTTATCTTTAAACTCAAATTACTGGATTTGCCAATGGAAAGGAGGAAATTCACTTGGTATAAGGATAATGGAAAGTGTGGGAGTCGTCTCGATTGTTTTCTGTTGTCGAATGAGTGGGTGGCTAAATGGCCACTTTTGTCTCAATTTGGGTTGAAACGGAGTGTTTCTGATCATGCTGCTATTGTGTTAAAAGAAGATGTTCGAGATTGGGGTCCGAAGCCGTTTAAATTCTTGAATGGATGGTTGGCGGAGAAAGGTTTTAAGGAGATGGTTGAGATGGAATGGCGAAAATTTGAGATAAAGGGTTGGAGTGGTTATGTGCTTAAGGAGAAGTTGAAAAATATTCAGCAAAAAATTAGGGTGTGGCATACTGCTAATTTGGGTAATATTGATCAGTGTATTCGTTGTAAGTCTGAGGAGGTGTTTCAGCTGGACCTGTTGGCTGATTCTGAGGAAGGGGGCAGGGGTCAGCTTCTGTTAGAAGAGAGGCGTAGTGTGAGCTGGAGCATTTGCTGAAGTTCAAAGATAAAATCCGTTTGCAACAGTCGCGGCTTAGGTTGATTCAGGAGGGTGATGCGAACTCAAAGTTCTTTCATAAATGTGTGGAACGGAAGGGGCGGTATAAAGGGATGAAAGGAGTTCGAATTGATGGTAAGTGGAAGGATGGTGTAGATGAGGTGAAATCCAGTATTAGTGATTATTTCGCTCGTCATTTTGCGTATGGACCAACTTGTAGCAGTTCTTTGAGTCCGAGTCTCCGGGAGGGTATGAATGGGGCGGTTCTGGAGGATTTTGTAGGTGCGGAACTGGAAAAAGATTTTTCAGTGGAGGAAATTAAGAGGGCAATGTGGGATTGTGGACTAGATCGTTGTCCGGGTCCTGATGGTTTCAATATTCAATTTTTTCGCACATTCTGGGAGTTGCTGTGTGATGATTTTGTAGCATTTTTTGCTTAGTTCCATGCCAACTCAAAACTGGTGAGGGGTATTACCTTGATTCCAAAGGTGGCGACTCATGTGGCGATTGAGGAGTATCGACCCATTTCGTTGATTGGGAGTGTATATAAGGTGCTGGCTAAGGTGTTGTCTATTCGTATTGCTAAGGTTCTGAATGTCGTGAAATCTGGAAATCAGTCTGCTTTTATTAGAGATAGAAATATTCTTGATGGGGTGCTGATTGCTAATGAAATTGTGGATGAAGAAAAAAAGAAGAAGAGGAGCCTATTTTTATTTAAGATAGATTTTGCGAAGGCTTATGATTGATTAATCGCGCTTTCTTCTTGGGATGACGAAGGTGCTGGGGTTTGGGGAGAAATGGTGTCGTTGGATAATGGAATGTGTTTCTTCAGCTGAGGCTTCAGTTCTTGTGAATGGGAGCCCTTCTAATCCTTTTAAGATGGAGAGGGGGCTTAGACTGGGAGATCCTTTGTCTCCGTTTCTTTTCTTAATTGTGGCGGAAGGTTTGAGTAGGATGATGAGGAAAGTTTGTGCTGATGGATTTTTTAAACCATGGAGAGTGGGTTCAGCTCGGGTGGAGGTGTCGCATTTACAATATGCAGATGATTCTATATTGTTTGGTGAGGCAAGTGTGGAAAATATTAGAACTTTAAAGTGTGTTTTGAGGTGTTTTGAGTGGGCCTCTGGGATGAAAATTAATTTTCGGAAGAGCTGTCTAATGGGGGTTGGAGTCGAGACAGCCTCTATTGAGGAGTTGGCTAAGTTGCTAAACTGTGGAGTTGGTAATGTTTCGTTTGATTTTCTGGGTCTTCCTGTTGGGGCTAAACATTCTGATAAGAGGGTTTTGGTAAAGTGGTGGTTCAGTTGAAGTGTCGCTTGCAAAAGTGGGAGAATAATTTTCTCTCGTTTGGTGGACGACTTGTGCTCACTAATGCGGTGTTAACCTCGTTACCTTTATATTTCTTCTCTTTCTTTAAAGCTCCTGTGTCTGTTCTGAACCAAATTAAAAGTATTCAACGTCATTTTCTTTGGGGTGGTTCTTTGGGTGGGTCTAGAAAAGTGGCTTGGGTTAAGTGGGAGGCCATTTGTAGGTAAAGGGGGTTAGGAGTTAAGAATTTGGAGGATTTTAATGTGGCGTTGTTGGGTAAATGGGTGTGGAGGTTTTTGTGTGGGGGTGAGGCGTTGTGGATTAAAGTCCTTAGGTCAAAATATGGGGATTTTTCTAGGTGTGTAAAGAGGGCTGCGAGTTGGAAGGTGTGGGGGAAGGGGTGGTCTTCATGGTGGCGGGATTTAGTTAAGTGGGTGGGGGATAGGGGTTGGTTTTTTGAGGAGGTTAGGCGTCGTGTAGGTGATGGGAGGTCGACTAGTTTTTGGGAAGATGTCTGGGTAGGTAGTGGTGATAGGCTGAAGGATTTATTTCCGAGGTTGTACAGTTTGGACTTAAAGAAGGATTGTGTAGTACATGATAGGTTGGTAGTGGAGGATGGTGTATTGGTAGTCAGGTGGGATTGGAGAAGAGTTTGTTTACGTGGGAAGAAGAGTGTGTGAATACACTCATTGCTGTTGTGGAAAAGTCCTGTAAGTTTTCTTCTAGTGCAGATTTTTGGGAGTGGAAGGCTTCATCGGAAGGTGCTTATTCGGTGCATCTTGGTTATCAGAAGTTGAGTGTTTTACGGGCAGTGCAGGTGGATGATTATCTAAGGGAGTTGACGAGGTTTGTTTGGAATAAATTTTCTCCGTTAAAAGTCAACCTTTTTGTGTGGAAGATGGTGCAGGATCGTATCCCTACTCTGAAGATTTTGAAGGCGCGGCAAGTAATCAAGGAAGATCAACAGGCCTTTTGTAAAATGTGTGCTGAAGATCAAGTAGAAACAACAGATCATCTTTTTTTAGGCTATAACTTTGCAAATGTTGTAAGGGCTACTTTGGGTCTTTGGTTGGGAGTATCTATTCCTTGTGCGACTGATGTTCGTGTTCTGATGGTGAACTTTTCCAATTTGGTGACGGTTGGCTCTCGAGAGAAGTGACAAGTTATCTGGCATTGTACTGTATGGATGATTTGGAAAGCTCGCAATGAATTATCTTTTAAAGGCTCAAAGCTAAGCCATTGGGAGCTGGTGCAGAAGATAAAATGTATCGCCTGGTGTTGGTTGACAGGAAAAAATGCGGTGTTGAATGGGTATTCGCTTACGGATTGGGAATTATGTCTGAAAGAGGTTATCAATGTCAGGCTAGAAGTTAGGCCAATAGAGTCTGCTGCCTAGTGTTTGGTTCTGCTGTGGTATCTTCCCATCTTATTCAGGTTAGCTCTCTTGTTCTTCTTTTCCTCGTTGATTTTTCTTTTGACGCCACTATGGTAAATCACTCCTCGTTTCTTCCTTTCTTCTCTGAGGGGTATTTTAACTATTATGGGTTTCGGTCTTCCTTTTGACGCCACTATGGTAAGTCACTCCTCGTTTCTTTTCTTCCTTTCTTCTCCGAACTCTTGGCTCGTACCTTTCGAGGTGAGACATGCTAGACGACAGAATTAGATAAACGTTTCGTCTGGGAATTTTCTTCGTGTGAAGAGTGGATTTTGAAAGTTATTCCTGAGTCTGGTGGTGTTTATATTATGTGCAGAGTCCTGTGGCATTTTTTACTGTATTACGTTGTTAGTTGAGTGTGTTTTTCCTCTGACAGTGGTTTTTTTGTTGTATTTTTTGACTGTATTGGCAGTATGTATTGTTTGGACGGGCTGTGAATACTTTTTCTGTTCTGGTCTGATTGATAATATTTTTTATCTTCTTCTTCTTCAAAAAAAAAAAAGATTTACAAACTTTTGCGAGAGACCTCGTCGGTTGATGGGATTGACATCGTATGGTGTTTTACTACAACTATAACATGTTTAGCTTTAACCATCGTTTACTTCATGATGTGTCAAATCAAAGTTCTAAATTTGTTTAAAAGCCAAGAGTTAATTTTAAACACTACAAAAACCTATAGTGCAGGGAAGTTAACCCCGAGGTCGGTCTCGAAGGATTTAACTAAGTTGAGTCTTGGTTACGAATAGTAATTACAGTAAAGAAAGCAGTAAAAGGGTTGTTTGCTTCGGTAGCAAATTTGTTCTATATTATCTATCTACTTATGCAATCTAACTAGAAAACAGATTAATCTAAACGACAATGATATGAATAAGGAGAATTATGGAGCGGTAACGTGAAACAAGCTAGCTAGCAAGATACATACGATTCACATGATAGATTACACAAGTTGTCACAATCTTAAGTTAAAAAACGAATAGCACTAGTGGAGGCATCAATTCCACTAGGCTACAATCAATCTAGCTAATCCTACTATTAATGTTTGCAATCTAAACTGTTAGATCAAGCAAGACGAAAGACATTTTGGTTTATTGAATAAATGCTTAATCTAACAGTGATTTTGCTGGCATGCTCGACAAACAGAATAGCAAGATATGCGATTATTCTAAAAAGCACAAGTAATCTAAACCCGATGCATTTCGAATCTCATGAACCCTAGCTAGCATGCATTGAATCAGTCACCACCCCATAATCGGGGTATTTAGCTACTCATATTATGCAAAGACATAATCAATATTGTATATAAACAGGATCCAAACATAATCTAAAGCAAGAAACAAAGATTCGAATGGATTGATACAAATTTACCCTTCGTTGTCACAAACCCTAGGTAGAATTGAAGAACTGAAATGAATCGATGCGAAAAGCTATGTAGATAATCTCCCAATCAATGTGAGTCTTCGGATTACAAGATAAACGGTTCAATTACCCCCAATAATAGGTAGGTAATTGCCTTGGAAAGGTTCTAGGTCGAAAAGCAATAAAAAGAGAAGAATAATAATGAATGTTGTCTAAAAGATCAAGAAAATAGGTTATATATAGTGAAAAACGCTCAAAATCACGTTCTGGGACGAAAATGGGCCGAAAATCAGCCCAAAAAGGCAACTGGCGTCGCCAGTCGACTTACAGAGTCTGACTGGCGGATGCCACCGACTTCAGCGTCGCCAGCTTCTCCTCTGCCGGTTTTTAACTTTTTGAATATCTAAACGTCGGAATTTGGAAATGGTTCCTTCTTGAAAGTTGTAGCACTTGGTCTAACCTACACGTGGAAACCAAGATCATGTCAATCGGAGTTTATATGAGAAAGTTATGGTTAAAATGCCAAATCTGCTCCATTGTAGTTCAAATTTCGCGCGCTTTCACTTAAACGGCTCTAAAATCTTCGTCCGAACTCCGAATCCACTTCCGTTTCGACCGATCAACTCCTTTTTCAACCACCTTTCAGGTCCATAAACTTCCATGCTTCCTTAATGCATTAAATGAACTGGTTTAGCCCTTGTTTTAATGCATTTTCACCAAACACTACAAAACACAAAAACGTAACAAAACACTAATAAAACACATAAGAACTATACTTGAGAATGACAATAAGACAGTAAAAAAGACCGAATGAGACGATGTAAAATCGACTCATCACTTCATGTACCTACATTCTTTATGCGTATCTACTTATAAAATATGTGATGTTCATCAAATCCATGGAAGATTCTAAAGTTTAGTTTGTGTATGCTTGATTCTATAACCAAACCAAAAGGCATGGGATTAGGATGAATACAAATTAGTTTAACATAAGCAACGTTCTCTAAAGAAGATTGCAGGCTTGCAACTACAATAGGATTTCAAAGCAAACAAAAACTCCAAACCACTTGACACCAAAAAAGATATAACCATAGTTCTCCATCTTCATAAAATGTAGTTCTTAAAAGGGAAAAATAGTCTTCAAATCTTTCAAACTAAAAGAAAATAAGGTTCATTAAAAGAAAACCAATGAGTTCCTTTACTACCTACACTACACACTAACTGCATGTGTATGTATGTGAGGTTGGATAGGAAAAGGTCAACATGTTCAAGCATTGTCGTCTTTGATTAGCTTGTTCATGAGAGTTGTCAACAAAACATCCCTTTTTTCTGCTCGGCTCTCTTCTCTCAATCGACGTTGCTCTTCCCTCTCCCTCCAAGACTGTTCCATAGCCAGCCTCTCATGTTCAAGTTTCTCCATCATCCCCTTCCATTCCTTCTCAAAGGAATCCCTTTCTTGCTCGCGCTTCTCCATCATCTCTTTCCACTGCAGATCGATCCACTTTTGCTGGTTGGTGAAATTCCTCATCATATCCTGGACGAGAGAGATGATTCCATTCTTGTTGTTGTTGTTGTTAACATGTTGCTTGAATCGTGGTGCCACTTTCTGTCGATTATTAATCCTCCTTTTTCGAATAGGATTAATTTCTGTTTCTGTTTCATCGTCCTGTGTTTCAGAGAGATCTTCCTCGCTTTGGGAATCAGAACCAAATCTGCGCTTATTTTTCCCTTTGGCTGAAACAATAGTCTCAGATTCAAGCTGCACCCTACTACTATTGTCCCTAGACATAAAAACTGCATGCAGCTCATCGAAAAATGGGCATTGTTGAGCGTTATCAACATTTGATACCTGTATCCCCTGCACAAATTGGAATCAAACTTAATAGGGCCGACTCAGTTATAGGGGGCGAAATTTTCTAGTAATAATCTAGCAGATATTAAAAGTGAAAGACCATATGCGATTGAGCAATTGTCACCCCGAATAAATGAATCTCTAAGATGAGAAACTAATATTGAATAGTAAATAAGCAAGTGTTGCGCAAGACTTTATTTTTCTAAATAATAGGAAAATGCAAATCCAATTAGTATTGTATTAGTGTGCCAAACACTTGAACATGACAAATATGGTCTCTTCTCGTATTTAAGAAAATTAAGAGTGTGTGCCGAACACTTGAATATGAGGGATATGGTGTTTCCTCGTATCCATTGTTTGTATAAACAGGGCATGCACTTAACATAATGGTGGCTCAGAATACTATCTATCCATTCCAAGAAAGACCATAGGTCTAATAAACCAAGAAAAAAAGTCATTGAACATTACTCGACAAAATAATCTGTTCCGCAACACACATGGTTTATAAAATGAGATAAGTTCATGCAAAATGATAAAGGAAATTCAAATCTTTTAACGTAGCATTTGTAACTATTGCAAATGACAAGATTTTGGTCATTAAAAGTCAAAATCTACTGATTTAATTGGACTTCCACTATAACAACCAACACATACTTAGAAAATCAAATATTTTCTTTTCCCGAATGTATTAAGCATTTGGAAAATCAACTACAAATCCAAAAACTCAAGTTTAACATTGAGTCTCTAATTTAGGCTCTTCTTATTTTTTTTCTCAAGATGCATTCAACGCACAGAGTATACAAATTTCCTACAACTCATGAATAAACCTCAAATGCAATAGACAAAATATATATGGTCTAACATTATGGCCGGGGTAAACGTGCATTCCCTCGATCCGGAAATCATTTGGGCTGACCAAGATTATTTAATAAACATTGAATTAATTCCACACATACAAGAAATCCAGCTAAGCAGCTTTTATCCAAATAATTTGTGTTTGTGGACAATTATTTCACAAATGTCATAGGGTGGAATCAAATATGTCATTCTACCCAGGTCCCATATTTCGATGAAACAACAAAAAAAATTGTGATGTGTCAAAATTGGAATGAAAGTGAGAGTAGTCTTGTAATCCTTCCCTTTCACTAAAATTGCATTAATTTTTTGTTTTTAACGTTTTATTAAAAGTGTTACATTTACTTTTATATAAATTACTTCTATAATACAATTCATCTTTAACAACATATTTTTTTACCCACGTGTACTTTAACACTCAATTAATATCTCAAACACATTCTTAACCACTGACTTTTGGGGACCACACATTTTTATTAAAAATTATACAAATCAAAATTGTTTCATTTTTACAGAAATAGATGGAGTATTTAACATAAAAAAAATAAAAAAAAAACTTATTGTGACTTTGAGGAGATGAAGTTGTTCCCATATTTAAGAGGTCATATATGAAAGTTAGTACTACCATTAACTTCACTAAGTTCAAGGGTTTTCCGGTTACGAGTTTGAGGTTTATATGAGTTTCATCTCCAAGTGGGAGTTGCTATTTTTCGCTGCTTTTATTTTTCCTATTCAAATTGACAGAAGTTAACCTTGAAACGACAAATGCGATTCACATCACAAACAAATCCATGACTTCCAGTCCAATCACACAACTTTGGGAAGAAAAAAAAGGAAAAGAAAACAGAGTACTTGAACAAATTAAGCCTAAATCAAGAATTTCACCAGAATTCAACATGCCATGCATCCATATATCATGAATGTTTCACTATAACATGAATTCGCAACTAGTCATTCATTGAACATTCATACCTTATATCTGTTGACAAGATTCTTCCACTTGCACTTACATTGATCAACTGTTCTCCTGTATCCCTTCTCCCTCATCCTATTAACCACCATTTCCCACAGATTCTTGTTCCTTTTCACAATGTTAAAACTCCATTCAAGATGAGCCCTTATTTCGATAAAGTCCCTAGTTTCCTGATTGCTCCACTGAGGAAACCTCTCGTCCCTCCTCGGCATTTCATCATCACCACCGACAACGGGGGAGAGAGGTTGCGGTGGGGGTGGAGGAGAAAGTACGGGGATCATGATCGGGGTGCTTTCAATCGAGGGATAATTGGCAATGCAGTTTGTTTGGTAATTGTAGTTGTTGGCATGTTCAGGATTATTGGTGCTATTATACATCACAGTACAAATGGTTTTAAGTTTTGTTTCTTTAAAATGATTTCTTCTTTTTAACAGGAAAATAACATTTGATTTGTTGATTGTTTGATGAAAAGGTTTTTTATAGGCGGAAAAGATGGCCATATAATTTATATCATCTTTAAGTAATGGAGATTTATTCAAGATTACGAAATTTTATATGAAAAAAAATTCTACTACATAGAGCTATCCTAACTTTTCAAAATATGTTTTATGGATTGTTACAAGATATTTGAAGAAAATAACTTTACAATGGCAACTTTAATTGTGAAATTATATAATAAGTTGACATTTACTATGTTAACATAAAAGTTAAGGTCAATAAACTTAAGATAATTGGTATTTGGTAGTAACAAATAAAATGGTAGTTGCGTGAAATTTGAGTATACATCCTCTCATGACTCGCACAGGGCCTCTGGTCAAAGTCTCATAAAAACATGTGTCCCCTACAACTTAGAAAGATTCGAATTTTACGTGCCTGCTATTAATAGTTAAACCTCGTAGATCCTTTGGATAAGATAGCATTGTTCTGGGACTAACCCTCACGGGTTTGTTTACTATCCGCTCGATATCATTCAGAATTGGCCAATTCCTCATTGTCAGACTCAATCTTCGGTAACACATGCGATTCATGGACTACTTTTCCTGTAAAATCATGCCCCCTATGCCAGCACATTTCTTTTGTCCGCACTTTATTCTGACTGGTCCACATATTGATAGATTTCCCAATGGTCCATCCTATGATTACTTAAGATTACAATTAACTTAAAGGCTCTCATGGATAGATACCCGAAATCGAGGTGGAACTTTGGTATGAGTAGCGTTCTCAATTCTGTATATTATCTTAAACTTTGGGGCATTAAATTCACCCCCTCTGTGTTGGTAGCTTAGAAACAAGGTGAATAGACTTTTAAAAAAAAATGGTGTCTAAAACAGATTTCTCTGCAGGTATGTATATCTGCTGGTACTTATCTTTTAGAGGGTGCGGAAGTTGTTTACAATTAAGAAACTGTGTGTGCTTTCAGTGAGCAAAGATAAGGTGTTGAAAGTAACTTGTTAAAAGTAAATAACACTTGTTTATAGGTGGCGTAATCCTTCAACTAATCCACATCGCTCTTTACATGGTCTTAAATTCACTAAGACAGAATAATGTGTTTTGTTACAAGATCTTATCCTTAGCTAAATCACTTCAACCTCAAGTTTCCAACTTAGTTACCTTGAACCCTTTTTCTTTGACTAACCCAAGTCAAATACTTTGGTTCCTCCAAGGGGTTTTCCTTGACTTTCCAAGTTAAGTAGTTCCTCCCTTATCCTTGTTCTAAGGGTTTTTCCTTAGTAGTCCAACTAAGTAGTTCCTCCCTTTTAACGCGCTTGTTGAGTGTTTGAGTCGTGGTTGGCTTTGTCAAGACAGTGTGTACCTTAATCGCAATGTTTCAGTGACTTTGATACACAAAGAAACTTCGTCTTAAATTCTTGTGTTTCAAGGACATAGTAAGATGTTTCTGGAAAAACAAAAATTCTTCTTGTTCAGAGAAAAGAACATTTGTAGTTGCAATTTAAAGCTTTTTACACCTCTTTACAAGTAGGTTCGCAAAACTTGAGTCTTGTAGGACTTTGGAGATTACAGAGTTGAGAAACTTTGAATGCATTGGAAACTTGTGCATTGTGTTGGATGTTGTTGGTATCTTTTGTCAGCTACTAAGTGTCTCTATTTATAATGCAAATCAGTTCCATTGTGATTTGAATCTGTTGGATACAAATATAAATTAATTAGGTGCTGAAAAGTCACTATCAATTTTTACTTGGTTTTTGTCCTTACCTTCAGCAGGAATGCTTTATGGCAGGCTAAGACTTTATCTTTTTAGTATTTACGTAGTACAAGTTCAAATCTCCTTTTATCACTTGGTTATTTGAAATACTAAGTGGCAGTTTTTCAGTCTTTTGAGAGACTACAATGAGCAGGTAATAATCTTCAGCAGGTGGTTTGGTGAAACTATTTTGTCTTATAGATTTTCACTTGTCGAACTAATTATTGAGGCATTACTCGCTGAAAGTTAGTCCTCTATATGTTAGATAACTTATTCAATTATGCTAAGTCTTCATTGAATTGTCTTCACATCAACTTCTAGTCGCAACGTCAATGCACTGGTCTTCAGTAGGTTCGATCAAAAATAAAAATTACATGCTCTTGAAAAATCAAACACTTATACAAGTCACTAATTATCATTCAACTATGTTCCTCTTTTACAATTTCCAAACAAAACTAAAGTGAATAGGACTAAGAGTACTAATCACTTTTGTTTTGTAAAGGAAAGGTGGCAAAACTCCCGTTCAGACTTAGGTGTTAACAATGTGTGTCCCTCATCTTCTAGTATGTCAATGTGCAAGCACCTTGCCGAGAGTTAGAAGGGTTGCATATCCTTCCATGTAAGAATACTACTCACTTGTAGAAGTTACAAGTTAAGAAGTGATGTTATTTTAAAAGGCAACAATCAAAGAAATAGGGGAGGGGCCAATCTATAAATTAAGGGAGCTTGAAGAGCCAAGTAGTAACATTACTCACCAAAAGAAATACAAAGACAACTACAAAAGAAGCAATACAAGCCTTCTTTAAATGTTTCTGGATCAAAATAGGAAATTCACTATCCTGTAACTTATAAAACAAAACTATTCTAGTAAGCCTCCAATAAACTGAGAAGAGCTTTTTCATGTCCACAAAAGAGGAATGCATTCATCATAGGGTCTTGGAAAGACAAAAAAACTACACTAACAACAGTCCTCCAAAAGAAAACATCATAAAACAACTGAGATGTTGGGGCTCCGGAAACATCTTCCCTCTGAATAAAAGTACCTATTCAGATACAAACTTACAAGCCAAGTTAGACTGCATAAAAAACACTCTAGAGACCCAGAAATATAAAGCAATCTGACAAGAAACCATCTCCAATGCAGAATTTCTATGGGGTGAAGCAAAGCTAGAAGCTTGCATCTCACCGCAGGTCGTTCATGATATGAGTGTGTCCTTAGAGATGCTACAGATGTCTCACCTCCTCTCCACATATACCAGAGGAACATTACTTCTCCCATTAAAATTGTTGTGGAGAAGGTTTACAAAAAGGTCACAAAACAAAACTAAAGGCCATCAATATGGACTTTCTATTAGCAATTTCACTATCACATTTCCATATCCAAGAGAGGGAGAAGAGAGAGTGAGATATGTGGAGCAAGATACCAGATTGCCAACAAATGAAAGCAAAAGAGAAACCGCCTTTAATACCTTTAGACAATATCCAAACTAGAACTTCTGTTACTTCCAGTTTTGGATTGTTCGAGCTAAAAATATATCCGTTCATGGTCCACCAAGAGAACCAACAACTAAACCTGATTTCATTCATAAACAATTATATCAAAACCAGAAGACACTAACAACATCAAGCATTTGATTTTCTCAGAAAAGGAGAACCACATATGTCTTGATAAAGCAACTTTCTTATGGGAGTGGGGCAATTAAGAGGTGTGAATCTCCTTGAAAAACCTGTGTTGATTGCCTCAGTAGCCAAATAATCAGCCACAAAGTTCCCCTCCCTCTCTCTATATATATACAACTAACAGAGATAGTTAGCATAAATCACAATCTTTTATTTTTTTGAATAGTGATAGTCAGGCTCCAGTTACATCTTTAACTTGTTCTTTGTATGAGAGTGACTGCAGATAGATAGTCGGACTCAATAAGAATATCAACCAAATTGAGCTCCTAACAAAGAAGAACCCATAGAATACATGTTAACTCTGCTTCCAGATGGGGGATATTTCCAAGGATCAGGGAGGAGGCACTCACCATTCTCCCCTCTGAATTTCTTATTACTCCACCTACAGCAGAGATTTGGGCCTAGGACACACAAGCTCCATTTGTATTGAGCTTGAAATGATGTGCTGGAGGTTTTGTCCGATGGACCAGTAGAACCCTTGTTAAAGGACTAGGGCAAAGCCGCAAGTTCCACCCCAAGGCCAGAGACATGTCTCCCTTCCAGAAAGATCTTTTAAAAGGTTGGGCCTCCCCTGATAGCTTGATGAAGGACATTACTATCAACACTTATGGGCCCATTGTTGAACTTGGAGTCATTTCTTGCATTCCACAGGGACCAACAAATGATCATGGGATTAGCACTTCAACATGACACTTATAAGAGTGAAGAGATAAAGGGGAAGAAGCTTTCCAAGCCTTGAAAATGGTGAAGGCATTGTGAGAATGAGGAACATTAAAGATCCCAAAGAATTAAGACCAAATCTTGACAGCTTTAGGATTGAAGAGAAGCACATGTTCTAGAGACTCCCAATTGTGATAGCATTGACACATACGCCAGCTCAATGCCTTTAGACTACATATTCAACTCTACTGGAAGACACCCATGAGTGACCTTCCACACGAATACAGATATCTTGGGAGGAATTCTGGCATGCAAAAGTAGGATAGGAGGATTTGATTAGGTGCCAAGAGCTTTTAAAAGGGAAACAACCATCCGAAGAAGGTTTCCACAGAGGAAGATCATTGTCCTGGGGGATAAAAGTATATATAGGATCTGGAAAGCAGTAAAATTGGGGAGAACTTCACAAAGAAGATTCCAGTTCCAGGAGTCATTTGTTGAGAAATCTCTGACAAGAAGATTTTTAGAGCGGGGAGGAGGGGAAGTGGCTAAATCCTAAACAGTTATCCCATTATAAGGAAGCTAAATTGCCTTTCCCTAGTAGCCAGAGAGTGTAAAATTAGGCTTCATACTTGAAGTTAAGCAATCTTTTCCAAACTTAGGAAGCATTGGTGGAGGGGGAACATTAAAAGGGTGTTTTCTAGAGCAATATTTGACATTGAGGAACTTGGCCCACATAGAGTCTTGAGATTTGAATTTTAGCCATAGTTTGAAGTCAAAGACTATGTTGAGTTCAGTTATTCTTGTTATAACTAATTCCCCTTCAAAGATTGGAAAGCACATGTTTTTCCATTTTGTCCAATGAGTTTTCCTTGAGGGATCAGTACCATAGAAGAAAGAAGCAAAGATAGACTCTATTATTTTCCAGACTCTGATGGGGGATCCAAAACTTGGAGAAGATAAACGAGCATAGCTGATAGCACATTTTTTATAAGAGTTAACCTCCCTCCTTGGGAAGATCATTTGCAAATTCCAGCCAGAAAGATTTTTCCTCACTTTGTCAATCAGGGGATAAAAGAGACAAAAAAATTTCCTCCCTTTAGAGATGGGGGCCCCTGTAGGTGGAAGGGAGATCAGAGGGCTGAATCCCCATGACATAAGTTATAAGAGCCACATCTGCTCTCTTTCCAGCAAAAGCTTGAGTTTTCGACACATTGACTCTTTACCCAGAGATGTACTCATAGTGAGCCAGAAATCTTTGAAGATTTTGGAAAGAAGGTGTAACGCCCCGACTTTTAGGTTTTTAAAAGAAGTGAATTTTAGTCGGGACGTCGGGCGAAAGCAGAGCCGGAACGTTTAGTGAAACATGGGAAGTTAGAGACAACCTTTCGTTCGCAGTTGTTGGAATAAAAAATATATTTTATTCAGCAAATAAAACCACAAGATTTCAACATTCTTGTCTTTAAAGATACACAATATAACGGGAAATGACATGAGTTTTTGAAAAGACAAAAAGACATTATTTTCATTGACAAAAATCCCAAATCCCAACAACACACTTAGTTTGTTGAGTTTATAGGTTGTTCATTCTTCGCCACCATCTCACCTACAAGGAAGGGAATAAAAACAAGTGTGAGAAAAACCTCAATGAGTGTTCAAAGATTTTCGTGAGAAGTTTTCATTAAAATCATAACAATAAAAATCAAGAACTTAAAATACAATATACTTTCAATAACGTATACTTTTCAGAAAAACATTATTTCATGTCGCTCCTTATAACCCCACAGTAAAACAGGCCTTATGTCTCCCTGATAGTCGATCAACCTATCCAATCAGGACCATGCCATGGTACAGGGGTGAAATTCTACGACCCAACTAAATCAATGAAGGTTTCTATCACTCGATTTAGGGGAATGGGCAAAGGAAACCGACAAGTAGCTCGCCAGACACAACTGACCAAACTACAAGCCAATTAACCTGAACCAAACGTACGTATCTTTCTTGAACCGTCAATCAAAACAAAATAAAAATCATATATATAATTATATATGTCTTTCAAAATCAGCGGAAGCATGCAAAAACTCTTTCGTGATTTGATTTTTATGCAATAGGACGTGCGTTTTGAAAACCATGCAATACTTATATATAATTTTGAAAACATATTAAAATACTTTCCAGGTTTTGAAAATAATACATATATATAGTTTTGTAGAACACACACATTTGAAGGTTAGGAAGAGCAACAACTATGAAAGTACTTGCAACAAGAACTTGCTACAAACTTGAAAGAAAAAGACAAATACTTGAAGATATTTTTGAAGAAAATGCCCAAAACGTTTTTGGACAAATGAGGACTGCAAAAAGGGGGTATTTAAGAAATGTGAAAGGGTTGAAGAGCTAAAACTAAAAGGCAACTTAAATGGCTTAAATTGCACTTAAAACTCACATAAAACCAACAATAAATGAGCCAAAATTAAGAGAGACCATTCACATTTTTTTTCTCAACATTTAAACACAATAACTAATGATAAATGATCATATTTTTCTAGGAAATAAAGGTCAAAAACGTTTCTGTCATAATTTAGGGTAATTTGTACAAAAAAATAAAATGTAACATTTAGAACAACTAAATTGAATTCACAATTAGACATGCACATGTAACAATTAAACTTAAAATATTGAACATGCATATGCAATATTTAACTTAGACATGCATAAGTAACATGAAAATAAACATAAAAGACAAATGAAAATAAATTCAAAAGGTTGTTCGAAACATAGCTGAAACATAGC
The DNA here is from genome assembly GCA_026545765.1 of Plantago major. Classification (NCBI taxonomy): domain Eukaryota; kingdom Viridiplantae; phylum Streptophyta; class Magnoliopsida; order Lamiales; family Plantaginaceae; genus Plantago; species Plantago major. Next base: position 79,733,183 of record CM048840.1, on the reverse strand, counting down.
ATGAAACATTCGACATTACAAGCGACCTTTCGTACCGTTACATGAAAAAGAAAGAAAAATATTTTATTCATTAAAGAAACCTCAAGTTAGCAAACTCTTGTATTTTGAAATATATTAATATAAATAAACACTTTAATTTCTAAACATTAAGAGAGCCCCACACACACATAAAGACATGCATTTAAATTAAATAATTAAAAAGTGACTCTTTACATAAATCATCAATAAAGTACACATATAAAGACACACACACACACATAAAAGCATGCATTTAAATCTTCTAACTTAACTACTATTAATATAACATATAATGGACTCACATAAACACAATTGAAGTTTCTCTTTAAAACCTCAAATAAAGCCAATTAATGACATACATTCAAATTACATAATTTAAAATGGCACCTCTTCACATTATACATCATTCAAAGTAAACAAATAAAGTCTTTAATTAAGCTAGACAATTAAAAAGAAGTCTTGTCACATTAATCATACATTAACAAATCGAATAATAAGACATCAGATTTTAAAGTAGCAAAAGTACCCCCACAATATTTTATCTTTTTGTAGGGTCAATTGTACAAAATAAATAGCTACACATAACACACATTAACAAGTTACATAGACTTTTAAAACAAATAATATACTTTCAAAACCAACTTCACTATCAAACAAAAATAATTATAATATACATGGATACAAATAAAGTAATACTATTAAATCATGCAAGCACAAAAAGTACTAAGGTACGTTAAAATCTAGGGTGTCACACTCGCCCCTCCTTAAAAGAATTTGGTCCCTAAATTCACACTTCAAAATTTTCTAAAACAATTTTGCACAAATAAACACACTTTTAATAAATCATACAAAACCCAAAAATACCAAGTTAACTTAAAAACTGGGGTATTACATAAGGTTTAAAAGATTTGTAGAAAAGTATACAGTCATCTCCATATGCTAGATGGGAAATCCTAATCCCTCCCTTGCTATCAAAGTTCATGGAGGGATTGGAGTCAAATAGAGAGTTCAAGTCTCTAGAAAGATGCTCACTTGCCAGGATGAAAAGAGCAAGAGATAGAGGATCTCCCTGCCTCAGGCATCTAGTAGCTTTGATGAAATCATGAGACCGCAATTTAGAGGTTCATCATGTCTTTTTAAGCATACTTTTGCTAGTTTTTGTTATTAATTTATAGTATTTATTGTTCGTTTTTACGCTTTTGTATTTTAGTTGTGTTTTGTAGGTTTTTCTATGTTTTAGGTGAAAATCGGAGTAAAAAAAATGGTTTTGAAAATTTAAAGATTAATCTAGATCTTTGAAAATGGAGCAAAATAGCGAAAACAGAAGTGGATTCGGAGTTTGGACAAAGATTCTAGAGTCATTTAAGCGAGATGTGCGAAAAGTGAAACTTACGGAGCAGCCTAACCATTTTGGTCATAACTACTTCATATAATGTCCGATTGACCTGATTTCAGTGACCACGCGTAGATAATTCAAATAGCTACACCTTTGGTTTTGGAAGCATTTCCCAATTCGTCCTAGATCGTTCTGTACAGGATGACGAAATGTGTCGCGACACGTCACCAAAAGTTGTTGCGCCAGGTTTGATTCGTAAATTCATGTCACGACATGTCACTGATGTGTCAAATCAAAGTTCTAAATTTGTTTAAGCCAAGAGTTAATTATCAACACTACAAAAACTAGTAGTGTAGTGAAGTTAACCCCGAGGTCGGTCTCGAAGGACTTAACTAAGTTGAGTCTTATTTACAAATAGTAATTAGAGTAAGGAAAGCAGTAAAGGTTGTTTTTTGCTTCGGCAGCAGATTGACTTTTATTATCTATCAACTATGCGAACTAACTAGAAAACAGATTAATACAAACGAGAATGATATGATCAAAGAATTATGGTGTGGTGACAGAAAACAAGCTAGCTAGTGGGAAACATGCAACAATAATGATGTCGATTTACTCTAGTTATCACTGGGACATGCTCTACCGATTATTACACAGCTCTAGGCTTTTCTAGGCACACACTTTATGTCACGTAAGGTACGGAGAACTATGACAATGAACTAACTGTATAAAGTTATAGAAAACAAATAGCATTAGTGAAGGCGTCAATTCCACTAACCTACAATTAATAAGCTAATGTAGATATTATTGTTTGCAACAAACCAATAGATATAGCAAGATGTAAAACGTTTTGGTTAAAAGGAACATATGCTTAATCTATTGGTGATTTTGATGTAATGCACATCAAACAGATATTGCATACGCAATTAATCAAAATAGAACAGGGTAAATCACTTCTTATATATATTGAATACACGAACCCTAACTAGCATGCATTGAATTCGTCACCACCCCATAACTAGGCTGCTTAAGCACTCATCATATGCAAAACATAATCAGAATCATAAACCGGCATACACTAAACATAATCAATACCAAAAACCAAGAAACTAGATAAGAAACAATTTTACCTAATCGTGTCACAAACCCTATGTAAGAATTGAAGAACTTGAATCAAACTGGTGGAAAGTATGATGAATATGCTCTCAATCAATAATCAATCGTCGTATTACAAGAGAAAACGGTTCAATTACCTCCACGAATGGGTAATCACTCCATAATATAAAGAGAAAAGGAAGGTGACTTGCGTCACAAAGTTGCCTCAAATACCTCATGCATTGTACTCAATCAGTTAAGTCAGAAGGGACTTCATCACAGCTCTATAAACAATCAGCAGTAGACTTATAAAAAGGCAATCGTTCTCGCTTTTTTCAATTTTTTATTTTTTGCATACTCCTTTTTTGCAGTCTTATATATGACCCATATGCTTATTTTGTCTCAATTTTTTGTGTTTTACCGAAAGTCCGCACTTTTGTGCGTGCTGGTTTGGTATACACGCCATCAATCCTCACGGACATATGGCTTTTTAGGACCACGCCGGTGTGTAGGTAGTATTTGAAACATGCCCAACACGACTAACGGTGGCACAAGTGTCATAGATATACTCTGAGACTTATTGTAATATTTTTTTAGAGAACAAAAGCGTCTTTCAGGTCTCCCACTAATACACGTCTCTTTTAAGACTTTGTGCACCAACAATGACACTGTGGACCGTCTATACTTAATTCAACTATATACGGACCTAAAAAAAAGGGAAAATTTCGGATGGTACCCCTTAAATTAAGTCCAATAATAGATTCACCCCTTCTATTCGAACAATAACGGTTACATCCAAAAATTGAACTAAGCAATTTTTGATATTACAGATAGGTACAAAAGTCAAACTTCGTGACATGTAATTTCTTTTTGCTAATGTGTAAGATAAAGTTGCTCTTAATAACGAAAATGCAATTCAATATTTTCATTTTTTAGTTTCTTTTATTCTGTTTCGTTATTTTCTTTTATTTTTTTTCTTTTTTCTTCTTTATTTAGTCTCCAACTGGTATTGGACCCGTCCGTAATTAATTGAAACAAGTGTAGGGACCTGAATGTAATTGGTTAGCAAGTTGGGGTCAATTGAATTGCCAGAAACTATTTGGTCCAACTAGCTATTATTAAAAAAAAATTAAAAGTTCAATTCAGTCTCTATAACTTTTCAAAATTTGCAACTGGGTTTGTCAAATTCTCAATTGTAAGGGTTTCGAGTTCCAAAAACTTTAAATTGAATCCCTAGAACTATAAACGAATCCAAACAAAAATCAAAACTTAACATATCCACATCCAAATCAGAGCTCTTAAAGCTCCATGTCGGAGCTTTGAACAGCTCCGACTTGGAGTTGTTAGTAGCTTCGATATGGATCTGTTATAATAGCTCCAAATCAGAATTGGAGCTCCTTTTAGTTTGTGGTGGTCTAGATCTTTGCAATGTAGATGATTCCAACAAGGTGGAGTATTTTTGTAATGAAGAAGAAGGGAAAAAGAAAGGAGAAGAGAATAAGAAAGAAAAACATGATCGGCTTAAATCATTGACCAAGATTAAAGATTCATTTTTCATAAAAAAGAAAAGATAAAATAATTATTCAAACAGTGAGTATGAATTTGTAATTGAACAATCTTACAGGGTCTATATGTAAATGACCCAATACAAATAAAAGGATGGCACCAATGAACTCTCATACCTAGTTTTTTTATAAACAAGTGAAAGGAATTTTCACACGTATTATGTTATCTAGAGACGGTTTGTAAATAACTCATCTAGATTCAAGACCATTTTTCTCACTCTAAACCTGTGTCACTCAAATCATCTTCTTCTTCTTCTCCTTGAGACGGCCTGCATTGCAGTCTGTCATGCTCTCTCGGCGCGCCATGTCCTCCCGACATCATGTGATGACTCGGGGTCTCAAGAGGCGGCATCCAACAGGCTGCTGCCACTTGTCGGCCTAGGGGTTGTTAATTTTTTTTTAAAATTTTCGATTTTGTCCACTTTAAAACGTCTATAACTTGAAAAATAAAAATGTAAAAAATAAATAAAAATCACTAACGGCTTTACTTTTCCAAGATCTATAAATAGAGACCATTATGTTTGGATTATTTTTCGGACATCTATAAAAATCACTAGCGGCTAAATTTGAACCTTAATAAATTTTAAAACGAGTTATAAAAATGCAATTTTATTAATTTCAACTTTTATACACTCTTATATACGGTGAATATGTAAAAAAAATTTTAAAAAACAAAAAAATTAATTTCATAACGACTTGATGATGCATCATCAATGCAGCAGAATCCCATCATCAGCCGACGATGTCATGATCGGGTCACCCATGCAAGTGGTCTGTGGAGGTCAGGCTACTCACATGTAAACAGTTGCAGAGAGAGGAACAAATAAAAAAAATTACTACTACTTACTAAAAAACAAGTGCGACCTCACCGACGGAGCCATTTACGAATTACCGTTACTTTACACCTCTACTCTCAACTCTCAATTCCATTTCCATTTCTCTCTCTCTCTCTCAACTTTATCTGAATTCTCAAGCTTGCACAGATCAATTCAGTTACTGCTGCTACCTCCAGGTTTAATTTCTCTATTCTTCACTCAATTTCGCTTCCGCATTCTCAATTTCCATGGCTTTTAGGTCATCTAACTGCTATTCGTACTACGTTTTTTTCAACCTATCCACTCTAGTATGTTAACTCCATTTAGCTTTCGCAGAACCTTAACAAACAACAGATTGTGGGTATAGCCTTATCACCTCAACCCTTGTTAGTTCTATAGCCTGCTCTTGGGAAACTGTTGCTTGCATTCTTCTCTTCACTGATTATGTGTCATCAATGTTGCATTGTTCAAATGTCATTTTACAATTTCTGAACTGAGTTTATTCTACTTGTCAAACAAGCAAGAGTCAAAAGGATTTTGTAGACCGTAGGTATATTGGTCTCTCGTTCTTTGTCACTGGTGAATCTTTCTGTCTCTTCAAATGTTGCTATTATTTAGTGTGTGTTTGCAAATGCTTTTACTGGTGTTTTTTTGTCTATTTTTGTTAAAAGTGGATTAAAGTTGATTTTAAGTAAAAGTCATTAGTGTTTGATATAATATACAAAAAGCAGCTTAAAGTTGTAAAATCATAAGTGTTAGTGTTTGTAAAAATTAATTTAATTAGTTGATTTTAATTGGAAAAAAAGCTACTACCTGCTTAAAGCAGTTAGAAGCAGCTATTTGGTTGCTTCTTAGCTTATGGCGGTTACCTGCTTTTTTCCAGAGAAGTTGCAGCAGAAGTTGTAATATAAAACACTAAAAAACTACTTTTGATTCTTCTAAAAGCACAAAAGCACTTTTTTAAGCATTTGCAAACACAAGCTTAGATTGTCACACATGCTTTCTAGCTTTTGCTTGGATGGTATATATTCTGCATTACCCTAAATGAACAAGTGTTTCGTTGCTCATGTTTGAATGGCATTTTGTAATGTTCTGAATTGAACAACAAAGGGAAAGAGTTGAGCCAAAGGTAGTTTAAAAGATTTAGTGCCGGTCCTAGTTAAATTAGTTTCTTTATTAGTGCAAGGTCAAATGTTTAAGAATGATCCTTGGGTCCTGCAATTTCTTATGTTTCTTTGAGATTTTTTAGCATTTTGCTCCACGAAGCATCCTCAATAATTTATGCATGTGTTTCCAGGGGTACCCCAAGTTTTAAGATCTAAGAGCTTGAGTTTGGTGTAGGAGGAGCGTGGTTCAAGCCCATTGGAGCCATTCCTTTGGAGTGTGGTGCTTCTGGATTGGGTGCGCTCATGAGTTTTTCTATTATAAATCAATAACTAACATTTAATCCCAACTACTTGGCTTGCTAAATAAGCTTAAAAAATTCATACGGTAGGGCTGGGAACAAGATATAGTCGGTCTCCTGTAAATGCTCATCACATGCAATAAATCTTCGTTGAACTTATTAGCCTCAATATATTTATGTATGAATTAAACGAAGCCTCTTTTTAGGTCTCCTCAATCTCTTGTGGATCTGATCTCTTGTGAAATGGCATAAAATCATCAAATCCACTAGACACACGGGTGCATCAGCATGGTTATGCTATGACATTCTTTTTTAAATTAAAACAAAGGAAAAGAGGTAAAAATGTTTCTTTGCTGGTTTCTTTTACTCGATTTGTCACATTTAACACTCAACATTTGGCTTCGGAACATTATATTAGGAGATGCATATGGCATAAAAGTAAATGCATAGCATCAAATGGGATGGAGGGTGTGAATTTTTGGAATTGATGGTTACATAGAGAAATCCCTCATTCATACTTTGTCCTTATGTTTACTTCTCAAGTAAAACTGATGAAACATAGATTTAGTTTTTAGCAATAATTGTGCCCATATTACTTCAAAACTGAAAACTCATGGCCATATCTTTTGCAATATGTTTCAGCAGTAGGCTTGCATCTTTGTATACAGGTCCTTGCATCTCTTGCTTTTTTATTCTGAATCTTTATAAAGAAGTACCAGTGATTTCTTGTTTTCTAAAAAGTTCTGCATTTGATAAGTAAATGCACAAGTACATATTTTGATCCTGATTTTCAATTCATGTATGTTTCGATTAGTGACTTCTGGTTGTGGAAAAAGTTTTGTTTGCATTACTGGCAATCAATGTCGTGACATTCTTGAACGATTCAATGGGTCAGTAGGAATCTTTTATTATGAAGTTAATTTTTTCACCTTCAACTCCCTCGTGTTTTTGGTGCATTAACTATAGTAACTTTACTTTACAGGAGGCACTTTCTTGTAGAGGACGTTCTGTGTCAATGCCAACTTAATTACTGCATGTTGGTGTAATAATTGTGCAGCTTCGCACATCTGATGATAAAAAAGTGCAACTATGGAGATATTTCCTGTGAATTTTTGGCGATTCTCTTTATGCATCCTCGTCATTTATTGTGCAGCAAAAGAAACTGAAGCTCTCAGTCCTGATGGTATGTCACTTAAATTTTTGTCAACAATGTTCATTAGCTACTGTGTAAGTATATAGTTAGAGAGCAACTATAGTATGGCTCCGTCCTGAACTGTGCAATACAGTTATATATATTACGAGCACTTAATTATTACACCAAGTAGTAATCACACACATGTCCATAAAATGGACTCAGCCCTGTGCTTCAGCCTGATCAAAACTTGCTACTTTTTGTTGTTTAATTTCAGCTTGTTATATGCTGCTAGTCATAGGATGTTCACCCATTGTTATTTGCCTATAGGCCAAGCTCTAGTCAACTTTAGGACAGCCATAATTAGTTCAGATGGTATTCTGCTGCATTGGAGACCGGAGGATGAGGATCCATGTGGGTGGAAAGGGGTTAAATGTGACAACAATTCGAGAAGAGTCACGGCCCTGTGAGTTTATTTATACTTCTGGATGTCTTCAACTGTTACATAGTTAGCTCATCTTCTGCTCTCTCTCTCTCTCTCTCTCTCTCTATATATATATATATATATATATATATATATATATATATATCACACACACTTCAAAGGCGTGTTCTTTTCTTTCCCCTTTGACAAATAATCCTACAGACATTTGCGAAGTTAAATGTCTCTTGTAGACATTTTGTTATCTACCAGAATACGATTGATGTCATCTAAAATGTCTTTGTATCAAATTTCTCTAGACTTCTACTAGTAATGCTGGCTTTTAAATTGGTTTGCAATCTTCTGGAGCCTTGCCTATAGGTAGTAGAGTTGGAGGATCCATTTTAAAGTTCACACTGGCCATTGGCATGTAAATTAGACCAACTGTACTGTTTATAATTGCATATAAATTTCTCCACCTGTGTCTTTCCATTTTAAAGTTGTAAATTGTATTTATATATTTTTTTATGTTTCTTTTGCTTCTGAATGAATGCAGTTTAACGATAAGGTGGTTTTGCTGATAAACGGTAGATTTGATTTTGACCATGATTGTATAATTTTCATCATACAGGAGTCTCCCTAACCACAAACTGAGCGGATCTCTCTCTCCAGATCTTGGGAAGCTAGAAAGCTTGCAATTTCTGTACGCATCTTTCTCTTCTTGCATGTCTTTAAGAACTTAATGGAGAGGTGTAATTTAATTTACTTGTTTGTAGAGCTCTTCATGACAACAACTTATATGGAGCAATTCCTCCTGAACTGGGAAACTGCACACAATTGCGATCAATGTAAGTAGGGGTTTTATTTTGGGAAAGATTCTGTAAGGTCTATGATTTTGATAGAAATATCTCTCAACCCCATTTCAAAACTTCTTATCAGCTGGATCTCTTATTTACCATCATACTACTAATTATAGTATGTATTTTATTAAATCGCCAATATTTGTGTATAAAAATCTCTCTCCCTCATCAGCTGAGTTTAAGTACACCACAGATAGACACCAACCAAAATTTGTATTACTTCATGTGAAGTGGGTGTTATGCTAGGCTAGGATACGTGAAAATAGGCCAAGTCCCTGCCGGGATACATATACGGGGACGGATACACGCCGATACGAGGGCGGGACGCTTCCTGCTGCATTTTTAATATTTTTTTAAAATCATTACATTCGGGTGGGTTTAGGTCGGATAACCGGATCCGGAACATCTAAACATTTGTCCGGAGTTACGCTATGGTTCCAGTTTGAATTCTCCGAACCACCTACATGTACCAACAATATCCGCGATATAATGGCGCTGCTACTAATTCGGCATGGCACCGAGTACTGGTGCCAACGATATCATCTGGTTAAATGATTTAATGAGACAAAATATTTTTCCAAAATAGAATGCTTAAATTTATGAATTGGTTAATTATGTTTTACTTATTTTAAATTGAAGAGGGTTAAGATTGTCCAAATATGGGTGTAAGCAATTTATTTGGGTCTAATAATAATGGGTTTTTTGAGAATGGTTCTTAGAAATAAAGTGTCATATTTTGGGGCTAAGAGCAATAATCCCTTTTATTTTCGCAAGGTAAATTCCACTGTCATAATTCTTCTGACTGCATGGCCAGTTTGAGGAATTGATAAAAGATCTTAATGTTACTAGTTCTCAATAACTGGTACCTACTTGTTCGCTTGAAATGATGAAAATAGATTTTCCTGAAATATTGTGGTCAGTATGGTGTTTGCAAGTTCTTCACTGTGTATGTGCAATGTGTACCTCTATCTGAAATTACAGTCTGTGTATCTGTGAGTGTGTGCGTGTGTTTACATGCCATGCTATTCTTGTTGATCTAAGATCGGTTTGCATTTGTCCATCAATATACTAAAAGATGAGGAAAGTTGATCAATAAACCTGAAATATATGCAAAACTGAGGAAGCTTAAGTCAGTTTATAAACGGAGTTTTATTGAAGTTTCTCCTACAATTTTCATGGACTTAGAAACATCTGATAATTTGAGGATGCGATGAGGATTTTTTTTGATTGATTAAGGTTTTATTATATGATTTACTTAAAAATAATTGAATTACTTGGTAGAAAATGCAGTACATACTAAATATCCCTACAGATTTGTAAGTTCAATTCTTATCTTGTTATGTGCAGATCAGTGTACCTATGCATTTAATGGAATCAAGTCTCATGCCGGTTTTTACTCTACCTTCAGATTTTTGCAGGGCAACTACTTAAGTGGCACAATTCCAAGTGAACTGGGAAACATATCTCAACTTGAGGGTTTGTAAGTATTTTTTTTGGAAATTGGTGGCTGGCTTCTAATACAGGATGCGCTTATATCTCCCATATAATACTCCCACTTTCAAATGATATCTTTTTTCTTTTTAGAAAGAAACTTAGTCTTCTATTCCAATATCAACCAGCTCATTCAACAGTGAACAACAGTACACCTATACAAGACCCAAAGTCTACTTGTGTAACTATACTAGTCACTTGGGCCCATCCAGTCTTTATACTTTTGGTCCAGGACACTACAAATTAAAAAAACATAATATCAAAAGTTGCCTCTTGACATTTTCAGCTACTGCACTTTTTCTGCTGAAACACCAGTGGTCCTAGCCTGCCAAATACTGTAGACTGTTTCTGCAAATAGAGGTTTAAGAGATCCTGCCCAAGGTGCTTTACCTTTAGTTTTTCGAGAAAGCATCTTCACTCTTGACAGTAATTCATTTCCTATTACCCCCGAACATTTCAACAGTGAGTTCCTAATATTAGCACTGTTTCACATTCGAATATTATATGGTCAATTGTCTCATCCTTAACCCTACAAAACTCACTCCATCCGTCCTGATGTTAAATTTCTGCTGCCTCTATTTTGTTGTTATTCACAACCATAAGCACAACCAAAGAACAAACTTTGCCTTGGGTGAAGCCAATTTGCCCAACAGTAATCCACCTGAGTTTCAGACATGCCACGTATTTCTTGCACCTACTCTGCCTTTCAAAGCTTTGTGCATCAACCATGAGGCATTGAGTGGTTAACCAAAAATAAAGCAGCAAGAAAAAGTAGCCAAACTAGGGAACAAAATGAAATGACTGAGGGGGAGGGAGCACTTGTGAACAAACAATTTTTCTAGTTCTGGAGTGACACGGGCTTGGCCAAGTTTATTGATGTCTATTTCTGACAAAAATTATTGCTTACTGCAGGGATATATCAAGCAACTCTCTTAGCGGAAGCATTCCTGCTTCACTTGGAAAGTTGAGCAAGCTCTTAAATCTGTGAGTGACCTTGTAATTTGATAAATTACCTTCGTCGTGCATTCTTTTGTTTGATCTGATTCATTATATTCTGTTATGTTTGAAGCAATGTATCCACAAATTTTCTGGTCGGCCCGATACCCACAGATGGTGTAATCTCGAATTTCAGGACTGATTCGTAAGTGAATAGTTTCTAAGAATTTGTTATATGATTTTCAGTCTAAGTTACAAACATGTAGTAGGTACAACAACTCATCATGTTTATCTGGATTAAGGAGAAAGTAGATAAGCAGTTTCCTCTGTCCGAGACCAAATGTCACATGTTGTATTTATATTTGTCCCACTGCCCATTTCCATTATTGACAACTTGTACACCCATGTGTATTAACAAATTGTTGCAAATTCCACGCTTTTCCTGAGCTTGTGGATTTTGACTTCCCGCCGCAAGAGCTTCACTTGCCTCAACTCATTCTCTAGCTCATTAATGCGGCTACTCGAATCATCATAAACTGCCTTTGCCTCTACTCTTCCCTCGAACACTCTTGTGTGTGAATTCCTTGCACACTTAATGAACAAGCCATTGAGCTCCCTCGGGGTGAGATCCATAATTCCTCCACTGCTAGATACGTCAACATAAGATTGTTGACTCATGCAACCCATCATAGAAGTATTGCCTTAGATCCGCAAGATCCAGACGATGATGATGACACTTTGCATGGAGCATTTTGAACCTCTCCCAAGCCTCATAGAAGGTCTCATCATGGAGTTGTTGAAAATCAGTGATTTGAGTTTTCAACGCGGCCGTTTTTTATAGTGGGTAAAACCTCTCCGTGAAAGCCTCAAATATCTTCGGTCATGTGGTCAAAGAAACCTCTGGAAGCATGTTTAACCACGCCTTAACCTTATCCGCTAGGCACATCGGGAATATCTTCATCCTCCACCCCGGTGTTGTGCAACATCACTATGAAGATCTCCAATTCCTTCGAAAAACCCCATCCTGGTTCTCCATCCCATAGAAATTCGGCAGATTCTTGATAAGATAAGGTTTGAGCTCTTACTTCCGTGCAGCATCAGGAAGAACTATGCAAGACCGGTGAGTCCCAATTTGCGCCTTAAAGATATTGTGAATATTGTTTCTCTGAAGCTTCAGTCATAACGTCCGATGGAACAAGTGTCTCGGTCTCAACTTCCTCAATACCAATACCCTTAGAATCCGAATCCTCACCTTCTTCTACCTCTTCTACCCCTATTAAACTAAAGCTTAACCTCCTCCTATGCCTTTCTATCTCGTCAACAACGGGCTCAATAGGAAGCTGCAAGTTACACCTACCTTGCACAAACTACGTGCAAAAGAGATTGAGATGATGAGAAACCAATGAAATATATGAATAATAAAGGGGAACAAATTGTTATAAGCCAAATTTTCACAAGACACAAACTAAGGAGTTAAGTCCCCAACATCGGCGCAAAAAACTTGACGTGTAAAAATCAAGTATTAAATTTGTAAAGCCAAAGGCATGAATCAAAATCACTTAAAAAACACGTAGTGAAGAGACAAGTTGCCCCAGTGTTATTCTCAAATGACTTTTAGGCTTGTTTGTAATTTGTTAAGATTAGTTCCTGATAGAACCTGCTTGTAAAGAACAAAATTCTGGAAGTTAAACTATTGATTTTGGTGCAGAAAATTTGCGTAACTTTATTGATGATTGTAAATAACAAAATAAAGACTCCACTCTCAAAAGAGTGACCAATCGAAGAGGATAGATAATGACTAAAACCATGATCATAAACTAACTACAGGTTTTCTATCATCAGTCGAACTGTTGCCTTGACTATTGTCAGTCAAGGTGTCGACATGTGACATGTGTCGTCGCTATCCATCGCCCTAACCTGCAACTTGTTACTATATTTAGAAGTGTCAATTCTCATATTAACTTTCCTTTTATAGTAAAATATTAATTAAATATACTTCCTAATACAATAATACAATTATAATTATACATTTATATCAAATTTAAGACACTTATTCCCAAATTTCACTTATTTCCGAAAACTCAAATATGATGAAACCTAATTTCTTCAACACCTATTCCCAACCTGCAGACACATTCAAAAACTGGGAAATGGAGTTAGGGCTTTTTGAGCTCTTGCCATTGAGCTTCCCCGAGGACCTAGCAATTAGCATTTGCTATCTTTGTCACGACAAAATGATTTTTGTTTTTGATTTTGGTTTCGTGGATTCCTTTCCTCGATTCCAGACCAAACGAGTGAAGAAAAGGAGATGAGTTCGTTGTAGCCCATAGAAAGAATTAAAATAAAATTGATTCTGAACTTTTTATTAATTACCGGGTAATGTGATCATGTTGGAATTGAAGCAAAGTAGCAAAATAAGGGTGCTAGATCAACAAAATGATCAGGCTTTGAGAGTAGGTGACTGTAACATTAGCAGCCCAGAAGAAAAGTCAAGTCCCTTTCTGATGGATATTTTGGAGATGATCATCGCGTTGTTTGATTTGATCGGAGATGAAGATTTCTAGGAGATGAATGATTTTAATTTGATTTTGTTTGGAGATAATGATCGATTGTTGGTTTTAATTGATTTTGATTTCTATTGCTATGATATTTTAATTTTAGCAGATTTTCAATTATATGAAATTTGAAATAGAATGATTTTTTTATTAATTTTTATATTTAAATAGTTTAAGATGATATAGGCGGTTAGAGCAACACGTAGTGCAACATCTAGTGCGACATGAGCGACACTTGAGGACAACACTTAATGCAATAGGTAGCAGGTCACTCGATCTCCACCGTTAAACTTATTATCTAGTGGATCAAAATAAGTGACTGAAGTTAGTCAGGGTGACACTTCGACTGACGATAGAAGACCCCAACTAACTAAGCTCCTTAAATACTAGTAACTGGATTGACGTCCTACTTCTAAATAAATAAGGACTCAACTCATTAAAACTAATCCTACTTCTAATTAATTAAGGACTCAACTAATTAAAACTACTAACTCTAATTAAATAAAGAATCTAATCTTCCCCAGTTCGAACCATTGTCTTCTTCCTTGTGAAACATGAGTTAATCTAGGTCCGTTACCTAATTATGTAATTGTTCCCAACTAAGACTTGTGTCTTATGACCTTACTAGCAAGCACTTTGCACACAAACGAGAGTAAAAACGTGAGTTTTTAATCAATCAAAAGGAATATGGCTCGATGATTACAATTCAAGCTAGGAAGTCAAGGGTATACGTAGATACGTCATTTTGAAGTGAAATCATTTTTACTCAATATGGTGGTGTCGTCAATTCCACCAATTCAAGTTTCTATGGTTGTAATGGGTTCCACAATCGAATTCAACCGTGGGATGCAAATTCGCTTAGATAATTTTGGTGTTAGCATTTGATCGTATAACACACATAACACCGTAGACTAATTCACAAGATTAAATCGACAGTATCATTTTGCATCTACAATCATAAACTCTAGGCTAGCATGTTTGAATCTCACCACCAACTCATAAAAAAGTGTAGCTATTCATACCAATTGTGTTACAATCAATAAATATGAATAAACATACACAATCCATTATCAAATTGCTAAGATCAAAGGAAATGGAGGAGATTAATACAATATTACCAAAATGAAGAATTGTATAAAAAACCTTCAAAAATATCAATGGTGAAATCAAGATCCAAACTCCAAATAATGATGAAATTTACGATCTATGAACGATTAAATTGGGAGAAATTCTAAGTTAGAGCTCTCCAAAGTGCGTAAATGTGCCCCATCTTCAAAATGGGCTCTGGTCGCCCCAGTGCCACCGCGCGACCCCCTTGGAGCCCAACAAATAACGTTTTGACCTTGTACCCGTTGAACCTCTCGTGTCGTCTGTTTAAGATCTTGGAGCTTGTATGCTCCGATAAAATGCATCGGTTTGGCCCAATTTATTCACTAAAATACCTAGATGCTAGATACGAGGTGGAAACATAAGATACTACACAAAATATATAAAAAAAATACAACTTAAGGTTAGCAAAATACAATTAAAAAAAAAAAGATGAGGTCGTAAAAAGGCCTCATCAGTACCCACATCAAAGTACCAGAATATTTTGGTACAAATATGTGGTAGATGATCATGGAACCAATGAATAAACACAGACTAATTTGTAGGAACATGATACTAGATGTTGGTGCCAGATTATTCAAGTACAAATATTTGGTACATGATCATGGAACACATTAAACTTTTTTTGGTCAGAAACTCAAATGATAACATATTCGATTGTGTTCTAAGAAACCACATGAGTTTAAAAACAAGTTCCACACTATGTAAGACAAAACTATGAATCCTTAAACAATACTCCCTCCGTCCTTTTACAAGGTTTACCATTTGGTTTTGTGTGAATTTTAAGGAATATGGAATAAAATAGTAAGTAGATGGTAGTAGAGAGAATAGACAAAGTAAGAAAGAGAATGATAAAAAAATTAATAAGTGGAGATAGTGGGTAGAATATAGGGTAGAAATGATATAAGACTAAGGGTAATTCTAAATTCTAAAATAGGCTTCATAGATATTATGTCCCATATTATGAGTTGGAGAGATTTCCCTTGTATTAAACTAGAAAGATCTTTCTAGGTTTTCACAAATAAACTTATATTTCTGACTTTCAAGAAAACGCCCACCTTTTCGAATTTTTAGAAACAGAAAACTACTAGAGCTCTTGGAAGACTGAGCCTCTAACTTGAAAATGGAACTAGGAGTTTGTAATATGTAGTACAAGTGTTTTAGAATGTTGGAGCAAATGAGGGCTTGAAATGTTTTATTTATAGTGAGTTTAGTGAATTAGTAAATGTAAGAATTGTTGATTAAGTTGTAACTGAAAATGGAATAAAACCATTCTTAAATCTCATGATAAAACCCACAATAAAGTTGGCATGGGACCTGATAGTTGCCACTGTACTGGTTTAATGGGGGCTGCTGTTAATCCTTACCTGATACTGATAGTGCTAGCCTTTTTTTCTTTTTTGTCTGACCTGCTGTAGTACACTTCCTGTGTGTCATCAGTTTTATTAATAATACCATCTCGATTATTTTTCAAAAAAGACTTTCTTTTTCCCAATAAATCTATTTTCTAAATGAAATGACCGAGATTGATGAGCGATGCAAGCTTAATGCTAAGTGCTCCAGGAATGCGCATATGGCTCCACCTAGTGTGCACACTTGATGATTCATGGAAATATCATTAGTATACTTCCAGTTGTAAAGTAACTTTTCCATACATACTTTTCCTTGGTGAGGACATAATGTTTTATCTTATTTATGATCCTACAATATCCAAAACGCTCATCTTTCAATACCAAGTGGGATGCATTAATTACCTATCTCTTTCACCAATTTATATTGGATATCTACCACAAATTGTGTTGTGCCACAATTTGTTTTATAAGGTGCTTAGTTGAGCTCTTTGATGGTCTGCCTTTCTTTCAGTTCTATTGTTGTACCTGAGTTGTTACTTGTAATTCTAATTAGATTCTTGTTAGTTTTGTTGGCAATCGCGAACTGTGTGGCAAGCAAACACAAACATGCGAGGACAGTGGTAGTGATACTTTTGGATTTTCACAGAGTACAGGTAAAATATCTTTCATGTGCTATTGTTTGCCTACTGTATTAGTAGTTAATAGCTGTGATTTATTTATTCATCTTAACTTGCAATAAACAAATTATTATTTGGTCTTCCTCAATTACTGTCGGCTGTGCTTCCCCTATTCATGTATATATCTTTTCAAATAACATGGGTATTTGTTGTGCTTTTTGCAATTTCAAGGCAGGAGGAGATACTCCGGACTTCTTGTTAGTGCAGTGGCGACTGTGGGTGCATTGCTTCTGGTTGCACTTATGTGCTTTTGGGGCTGTTTCCTGTATAAGAGGCTTGGTAAAAACAATGGGAAAGGCCTTGCAATTAATGTCAGTGGAGGTGCAGATTCTTTTAGCAGCACATGAAAGTTACTTTCACTGTTTGCCTCATTTATTTTGGGCAGTTCAGCTACCCATTTCTTTTTAATTATGAGAGACTTGATATTCCTTTGTTTCTATTGCTTCAGGAGCGTCAATTGTGATTTTTCATGGAGACCTGCCTTACACTTCAAAGGACATCATCAAAAAATTGGAAAATTTAAATGAAGAACATGTAATTGGTGCTGGAGGATTCGCAACAGTGTACAAGCTTGAAATGGATGATGGCAATATCTTTGCTTTAAAAAGGATCATGAAGGTGAATGAAGGCTTTGATCGTTGTTTTGAAAGGGAGCTTGAAATTCTTGGGAACATCAAACACAGATACCTGGTGAACCTTCGAGGATATTGTAATTCTCCAACCTCCAAGTTGCTAATTTATGATTTCCTGTCTGGAGGCAGCCTAGATGAAGCCCTTCATGGTTAGAACTTTTCCTTCTAAAGCCCCTTACTATCATTGATCACTTAATCTTTGTAAGCTTGAAAACATATACATACATTTCAGTATTTCACAAAGTGCATCAATTAATACTTGGAAAAGTTTTATTCGTTGAAGAGGTAGCAATCGTTAGTATTTGGTTACACTAAAGCCTCAAACATGGTCATCTGCATAAACGTGTGGCATTGCTCAAAGTTGCCTAAAACGTATTTTTGTACATATATGTACATGTATATGTATGTGTATACCTAAATCTATATACGTACCGCTACATACATATATATGTATTCATGTGTGTGTATCAGTGCGCACACATAATTATTAAAGACCACTTGTTTCTGAAGACTACTGATGAGTAATGACCCAATACTGTAGCCATCATGTTGAATTATGAGTTGTAGTGCCTTTTCAATTCTATTATAGATAATGATATTCACTAGCATAACACGCTCAAAATTTTATCATTCTTCCGTCATTTTTTAACATTCTCTCTCTAGCAAATTGTAAGAAAATCCCCCTCAAATCATTTTTGTAATCCCTGTAATGTTATGATTGAATAGCCAGAGTTTTTAGTATAAAATGCCTATTCCGTTCATCTCTTGTTGACAAAGTTTAGATGTTGTATCTCCAAACGCCTTAGCATATAAAGGTTCTATTTAAACTTAAGTTTGGAGATACAACTTCTGAATTCCGTCAAGTTTCGTCGATAACACAATTTCTTAGATATCTGTAAAGATATCTGGTACATATATTCAGAGAGTGGAAGTCTTTTTGTGGTTCAAGTGTCAGGAAGCTATAAAGTGTGTAAATACTCAACAAATAATAGATAATAAAAAGTAAAATGCAGTAAGTAAATAACACAAAGCTTTTATAGTGGTATCTGAAGGTGGCGTAATCCTTCAACTAATCCACTCGCCGTTTCTCAGGACTTGAATTCACTAAGATGAGATTGAGTTCTCCTTACAATATATCCTATCTCTGGATCCCTTTAACACTATGGTTCCAACCAAGTGTTCCCCTAAGTTATTCCCCTTCCTCTACTCAATAACCTTTGAGCTATTCCTCAGCTTCCAAAGCCAAGTACTTGTGCTCAGTTAGGTGAGGACTTTCGTTTTCTCAACTAATTCCTTTCCCTAAACACGCCTGGTGGTGTTTTGGTTATGGTAGTTGTCAGGTAAGCTAACTTGATAACTTGTTCAGTTACCTAGAGAGCTTTGAAGAATCAATCTTCCTTAATACTCTTTTTAGTGTATGGGAAGTTTTTTACTGACCCAAGTTCTTGTTACGTTCAAGAGCATTGTTGTCGATTGCGCGCGATCGTGCCCAATTGATGGGTTCCTGCTACAGTTATATATCCTGTAGTGGGAACAGTATATATCGCGCCCAAGCCCGCGATTGCGCCCGGACGCTTTAGTACGCTCTAGGGCTCTGTAGTGGGGGTAAATTTATGATTTTACCCACTTATGGATTGAATAGGAAGAAAAAGGAAGAAAAATAGTTATGTGGACTTATTAGGACATTATTTGAGATTTTGATTTAGGTTTTTTTTTTTTTTTTTTTTTTTTTTTTTTTACTTCACTATCCTGCCCGCGATCCGCAATCCCGGTTTTTTGGGCTAGCGCGTCGCGATACACGATCAACTACATTGTTCAAGAGAATGAGATAATATAAGTCGCAACTAAATCCTTGGATTCAACTCTTTCGCAGTAATCAAGTCTTGTTAAGGATCAGGACACTTAGAACTTTTATGCTACTTAGAATCAAAGAGCTTGAGTCGCAACAGTAAGCTAGGTCTGAAGGCTTGTATGTTTGAGAGTTGTAAGTTCATAGTTGTGTCGTCAAACATTCTAAGTGGTGATATTTATAATTGAAATTCAAGCCGTTTGAATAGTATCCGTTAGGCTCTTAGAAATTCAAACTATTGATATATGATGATAGTACTGCAGTGAGCTTTGTCTCTTTACAGAGATTTCCTATTTTGCTCAGACATCTCTGTCTGCGTAATAAATGCACTGTACTATCTTTTGTCCTGTAGTCTCAACGGAAATATGCAAGCTATCTGAGGCTTTGCATTTCCTTACGCAACCTTTGGGTGTCAGAAACCTCTTGAAAAACTTTCCCAAAGATACTTATTTTCTTCAAGATATCTGAGCCAAGGTATCTGAGAGACCTTTCTCCTTAGTCTTCAGCAATCTTGTGCAGTCTCTTGATCTTCAATAAAATGAGCTCTTCCTGCTGGATGTTTGCTTCTTGGTCTTCTTCAAAGATATAAAATTACAATTTGAGACCTAACATCCTATACAAGAAATATCTTGCTAGACTAACACACTCATCAAGCTTCCTCTTTTACAATCTTAAGTGAACTAAGAGTACTAGAGCTAAGATAAGTCATAAGGGTTTATTGATCAAAATCTAAACAGATATTCCTAACACGATCACCATCAAGAAACAACAAATATCATTATGCATGCAACGTTTAGTTCCATGCAACCTGAGCTACGCAGCAATGCTGCTACTTTCTCATTAAAAAGGTTATAGTTAGGCATATAGGTCCTGGCATTCACACATTGTTAAAAATTTCACAACTTTGGTAGTAAATATCAAGGTGTCTACCTTGCCATGCGGCACTATGCGTATGGCTTTTGTGCAAATATAGTTTTTGATTTCGAAGGTAGTATCATTCATAGTAGGAGTAATAAGCTTTAGGCATAAGACATAAAATTTCCAGAACTTGGGTAATATTAGGGTGTCGACTTGTCATGCTGCATTATGTTATAGTTATTGTGCAGATAAAGTTTCTTACTCCCAATGTAGTATATCATTCATAGTAGGAGTAATAACTTTAAACATAGGACAATAAATTTTCAAATTTTGGTAATATTGGGGTGTCTACCTTGTCATGCCGATAGATGTAGCTTTTGTGCAGGTAAAGTTTCTGATTCAAAGGCAGTATCATTCACAAGCAGGAGTAATAAGCCTTGGGCATAGTGATAAAAAGCCATTCATTTACCCATATCTCTATTCCTGTACATACTACATACCATGTATAGCAATAATAAGAAGTGTACTTTTTTTACTCAGATAAGGCTGAGCTGCTGGATTGGGGGGCACGCCTAAGTATTGTCATGGGAGCTGCAAAAGGCCTTGCCTATTTGCATCATGATTGCTCTCCTCGTGTTATCCACCGAGACATCAAGTCAAGCAACATTTTGCTTGATGGAAATTTTGGAGCTCGAGTTTCAGACTTTGGACTTGCTAAATTGTTGGAGGATGAAGAATCCCACATCACAACCATTGTTGCTGGAACATTTGGATATCTAGCTCCTGGTAGGGACTCTTTTAAGTGCTAGTTGTTGCATTTGTTGGTTTCTCTGCAGGAGCACCATAGAGCCATGAGTTGAAAAGGAATTTCAGATTGATCTGAAGATGGAATTTTTACCCATATCCTCTGCATAAGCCTGAAATATCATTTTTAGATGTACTGTTTGTTTCATGGGTAACTTAATTGAAACCTTGCTTACTTGCCACACTTGACAAAAAGCAGTCGCAATTATATTTCACTCGTGGTGTGGAGATGTTTTTCGTAAAAAAATATGTTGGTGATCTTTCTCAATAGCCTGAAGTGTAGAATAGTGAGAATAAATACCATCTATACGAGTATACCTTGTCTCAATGAGATGATCATAAGTAAACAAAGTCGAGACCAAGGAAAGGTCATTGCTAACCTATGTTATTTTCCCTTTAATGTTTTAATTAATACAATTACAGAAACACATGAAAAGATCAATAGCCATGTCTCCTCTTGCTTGAAATATGCACTCTTTGTTCGCACACTGTATTTAAGTATGAGATGAAATCCGTGCTGAATGTTATACAACCTTTTTTGGCCAGAGTACATGCAGAGTGGCAGAGCCACAGAAAAGACTGATGTATATAGTTTTGGTGTTCTGGTACTTGAGATTGTGAGTGGAAAGCGCCCTACTGATGCATCATTTATTGAGAAGGGCCTCAACATTGTTGGATGGGTATGGTCATTTCTTACTCTTACTGGTGAACGAACTTCGAGTTACTAACCACCCATTAATTCATTGACATGCTTAACTGTTTAAAGATAAATGCACCAGAATTACTACCGCATAATTTTTGAACTATAGTTATGTAATATCGATATATTGTCTTTCTGCCAGAAACATTATTGCCATTTTTTATAGTTCGATTTTCACCAAAACTGAAATTTCAAGTTCTTTGTAATCTGTCCCATAATAGATGTGCTTCTGTTCCAATTTTATTTATTACCATTGTTTTGCTTGATATTAACGACTGTAATTTTGAGTTCCTCGTAATCCTTCCCATAGTAGATGTGCATTCCACATTTATTTGATATACCATTCAAATACTAAATTTCTACATCTATGGAACAAGAAGATAACAACAGTATCTTCTCTGCATCCATGTTATGATATTTGACATCATACTGTCGACCAAGATTTTACTATAATCTTACATTGGACAATTCTCTCTCATTTTTTGGCAGTTAAATTATTTAGTTTCAGAAAGCAGACAGCGAGAGATAGTTGATCAACAGTGTGAAGGAGTACAGACAGAGAGCCTTGATGCCCTACTCTCAATTGCTATACAGTGTGTATCTTCAGTCCCCGATGAACGTCCCACTATGGACAGGGTGGTCAAAATACTTGAATCTGAGGTCATGACCCCATGCCCTAGTGATTATTATGAGTTCAATTCAGATTGAGGGTGCTGATGGGGGAAACTAGTCCAGCTCTTTTCATCTCCTGTGTTATGCGAGTTCAAGTACAGAATAGAGCACAGAATGGACTCATGGTCTGTTTTTTCACATACATCTAAGCATTTATTCCATCTCCACAAATTATTCTGCAGCATCAGGTTGAGTGCTCTGTTCATGAAATTGGTCCTTTGCTGTCTGTCCTTGTAACAACTCCGTATAATTCATCTGAATCGATTGTATATGAAATGGCTAGATTGATTTAATAGAGGATACTGGTTGTTTGATGTTCATATTTTTGTATAATATACTCCCGTATTTATATAGAGAATAAAACTTTGTACCTAGTTTTAAAAGCCGACAACAGACGTTGAGCGGGCCATCCGCTAAAAAAGTTGGTTCGGTTGAGAGCCATTTTAAGCCGGATTGAGCCAGTATGATCATAACAATATATACTCCCTCTGAACTTCATACATTAGGTTTATTAGGTTTGTCGTGCAGTTTTATATGAAAATTTAAAGTGATGATGATAAGATATTAAAAAGAGGAGAAAAAAAATAGTATACTTTTAGTGGCAAAATGTATAATTTGTGTGTAAAGTTAAATTGTTTATTATTTGTTGGGTGTGGAGTAGCTTCCTTTTTACTAGTAATGTATGAAGTTATGTGAGACAGTTAAAAATGATAAATGTATAAAGTTCTGCGAAACGAAGGGAGTACTACATTGATACGTATTAATTATTATATTGTTTCGTTTGTAGTATGAAATGGAGTAGTTCTCTGTAGCTTCATGATGGTATCATTAGCACAGAACATTCCATACGAAGACCCATAAGCTATTCCAGCTCTTGCCTGCCTAAGGAAATAATTAGTAGTAGTATGTTTGGGATAAAACTAAATGAATCCATTTTGTGAAAGACCCCCTATATATAAGAAAGTCCAAAAAGTCCACTTAAACGTTAAAACTAGACAATTTACCTTAAAAACTAGACAGTCTAATTTTTCATGGCCAATTTACTGGGTCAACCATGATTTTTAAAAAAATAAGTTATTTAGCTCATAAATGTTCATCCAAATCCACATGTTATGATTTTTACATCAAATTGTGTAGTTTTGTCATCAAATTGTCTATGTTTATCGTAAAAATGTTTATGTTTAACATGCATACATTAGTAACAATCTATTTATCCAATGAAAAAAAAATTAGAAAAATAAACATGAACTTCAATTTCATTCATCAAACAATAAATTTCAGTATACAAAATAATCAAAATTTTACAACCTATAAAAATACATGTATTTTTAAAAACATTAAATAAATCTACAAAATAGCTTTCATCACACTCGACTTGTTCGTAGACACCTTCTTCCACAACGTTTCAATTTCTTTGTTCGGCCACCATTTTTACGAAAACTTAATACATACAACAAAAACATCAAAAAAAACATATACAATTTCTACTAAAACATAGAATATTTAATTAAAAAAACTAGACAATTTATAGTAAAAAATAGACAATTTATACAAAAAAACTAAACCAACAAAAACATCAAAAAAAAACATATACAATTTCTACTAAAACATAGAATATTTAATTAAAAAAACTAGACAATTTATAGTAAAAAATAGACAATTTATACAAAAAAACTAAACCAACTACAAACAACATAGACAATTTCTACTAAATCATAACCAATTTATACAAAAAAAAACTAGACAATTTACAGTAAAACATAGACAATTTATACTAAACATATAATTTTTATACAAAAAACTAAACAATTTATAATAAAACATAGACAATATACTCTAAAAACTAGACAATATCCACTAAAAACTAGACAAAACTTCCTAAATAATTATGTTCATGTTTGATAATAAAACTAGACAATATTTTATAAAAACTAGACAATATCATCTAAAAACTAGACAAAACTTCATAGACAATAATGTTCATGTTTGATAATAAAACTAGACAATATTTCGTAAAAACTAGACAATATCCTCTAAAAACTAGACAAAACTTCCTAACAATTTATGTTCATGTTTGATAATAAAACTAGACAATAGTTCGTAAAAACTAGACAATATCCTCTAAAAACTAGACAAGACTTCCTAGACAATTATGTTCCTGTTTGATAATAAAACTAGATAAATTTTCTTAAAAACTAGACAATATTCTTTAAAAACTAGACAAAACTTTCTAGACAATTATGTTCATGTTTGATAATAAAAACTAGACAATATTTCTTAAAAACTAGACAATATCCTCTAAAAACTAGACAACACTTCATAGACATTATGTTCATGTTTGATAATAAAACTAGACAATATTTCGTAAAAACTAGATAATATCCTCTAAAAACTAGACAAAACTTCCTAGACAATTATGTTCATGTTTGATAATAAAACTAGACAATATTTCATTAGACAATTATGTTCATGTTTGATAATAAAACTAGACAATATTTCATAAAAACTAGACAATATCCTCTAAAAACTAGACAAAACTTCCTAGACAATTATGTTCATGTTTGATAATAAAACTAGACAATATGTCTTAAAAACTAGACAATATACTCTAAAAACTAGACAAAAACTAAGATAATTCAGCAACTATACACCAAACAGAACAAGGTAAATTCAACCTCATACATCAGCTAAATTATACATTACAGGATAAAATATCACCAACGAAACAATCAGCAGGCCTCAATTCAAACAATTTCAGCTAAAAAACACCAATTAGAACACATAATCTGATCCTCAATTCATAATTGAAGGCGTAACAACTAACAACTACCTAATCTAATCAAATGAACAAACAACTGAAGCAAGGTAGGTTTGAGAGAGATTACTCTGATAGCAGAAGCACTGGCTTTGGAGTCGAATGAACTCCACATTCTGATAGGAGGATCCTCACCAAAATCCGACGAGTGGTGGGAGGAGGCGGCGACGATCATCCAATCGCGAAATCGGAAAACAGTGACTACACATTAATCAACAAGCGCGAGAAGAAACTGAATCAAACAACAAACTACATCAATAGCACAAACTACAACACTAGCAATAATTTGAGTTCGATACTCATCAATCATCATCAACCATTAGCAGCAACAACAACAACGACAACGAAGCAACAAAACGCAATGAATCAAGTTTCAACAAAGAAGAAACTAATCGAACTCAACAACAAAGCAATAAAAAATCATTAATCATAATTCTGCACGTTTCATATGAGATCCAAAACACTACGAATATATGCGAACAAATTCATAACTCAAATCAATAAACCGATCGAAGGTAACTTACCAGTAGGAAGAGATGAGACCGGAAATCCGCTGATCTCGATAGCCAGCTCACCAATCTCCACAAATTCACCGGTGTTCTGGACATCGTCAATTCTGATTCCGCCTACATGCTCTCCGACGTCTCCTCCACTTCCACACTAGCCGATCCGTTCTCCGCCAAGCTCCGCCACCTAGAATCGCTCAATCGCGTATCAACGACACACTCCTCCGCACATGAACCACTCCAGTTGCTCGAGACGATTGATTGCAGAGAATAATCTGGAAGATGAAACAGCTCTATATCGATCGATTTGGACGGAGCTCCGTTTCTGAATTTGTAGATCTGGTCTCGTGGAATTCTGCCATGGATTTGATTAGAGAGAGAAAATTGATATTTAGGTTTTCTGTTCCTTGAATGAAACGAAACAGAGAAATGGAAGAAAAGAAGGGTTAAAAGGTTTTTATAATGGTGTTAAAATAACCACTTGCGACCCGAATCCGGATTAAAAAGCCTGCCCGTGAAAATAAGATCCGCGAAAATGACAAAAGATAAAACTAGACAATTTTATGTATTTTATGATGGACTTTTTGGACTTTCACTAATGAGTAAGACTTTTATGAGACTTAGTAAAACTAAATTTCCGTTTTAATTAAGGCGACAAGATGATCGTATTTGGTTTGCAATTTTAATGGAGAATTTTACAATTCAATTACTAAAATTTAGTAACTATTCAATTGTTATACCTCAATTAAAATTCACTCAAATAAAGTTTCGTGCATCCGTAGGACTTAAATTCATGCATATTCATACGGAGCATAAACTAGAAATATGAATCTGAGGTCTTTTTTTGAACGAAACTAGAATTCATTAACTAAATGTTAAAAGACACATGATGTTCGTGATCTCGTATGGGAACCATACGTAGAATCACTTTGTTCGGATCATTCTTTAAGTACAAGCCAAGCCACGAAGGGTGAATATCCCAAATTACAAGACTACTACAAAGCTTAACAAAGTTCGAGGGGTGAGAATCAAAACATCCAAAAGTCGCAAAGTCTTCAAAATGATATCCACTGCCAATCTTTGCCAAAAGGTCTGCTGCTCAATTGCTTTCTCTAAATATAAACTGCAGACGGGCATTCTCTTCCCCTTCCAGATTCCTTCTAATTTGGTCCACCAGATCCCTATGGTTCCAAGCCGGGGTTTTGTTCCTGCTAATACAGTGAAAGGCATAATTTGAATCAGTTTGGATAACAAAGCTTCTTAGATCTAACTGCTTAGCCATCATGATCCCCAGGTTTATAGCATGTAATTCAACACTATTATTTCAAGTAATTCCAATAGAGGAGGTGGCAGCTATGATGAAATTCCCTCTACTATCTCTTAGAATGCATCCTATTCCAGCTTCTCCTGGATTGCCCAGAGCTGAACCATCAGTGTTAATACAAACTTCATTGATCTTGGGAGGTATCCAACCACAAAGATCAGGTTTCTTTTTAGGTAAGGATATAGGAAACAAAATTTCAATATCCTTCTTGGTTTTGATATAAAGTCTGAACATTTGTTCAAAAGACATTCTTTTGTTCTCAAAAAGGTACTTGGTCCTGACTTGCCAAATAATCCAAGCAAGGATAGCTAAGTCAGTTTGCTGAGAGGAGTTACTCTTAAGATTAAAGAAGGCCTGAGTAAAATTCTCCAGTTTAGACCAATTTAGACTAGTTGCCTGTCTTAGCCTGTTAAATACCTCACAATCAAAGACCAGATGATCAAAAGTTTCATTATCTTTCCCACAAAGAGTACAGATAGGGTCATCCAATCTACCATGCTTATGCAACCTAAAAGCAGTATTATGTTGGAAAAACTTTTTGTTGGTACTTTATTGTGGCGGTTTGCCAATTTAGGTACCTTAATTTGTCACAGATCGATTTGTATACTCTATTGTATTATATTAGCCAATTTATATACTCAGGTCAAATTGGCCAATTTTATGCTATTAATTTTAGTTCAATTTTGATACCTCACTAAAATTCTTAATTTATTATTATTATTATTATTATTATTATTTTTATTTTTTTTCATTTTCAGATTTAATTGACGCGTTGCATACACCGTCCGGTGAGATGTGTCAATCGAAAAAACAAAAGGAAACAACAAAATAAAATAAAAACATATTAATCATTTTCTAAACCCTGGAATTAAACTAGCTAATTGAGGTGTGTCGGAAACATCGATCATAATATCAATTTGATAATTCCTGATTCAATCAACTACAATGCTGCTTTGAAATAAAAGCAATCATGAATTAAAAACTAACATGCTCCTAGAAATTCAAGTACTGCTTTATGAATAAACTACTAAGTATTACTTCTATATTAACTCCTAGAAAGCACCATAAACAATGGTTACAGGATCAATTAGCTTAGTTTGATTCCAGGGTTTAGAGAATTGTCGATGTGTTTTTATTTTATTTTATTGTTGTTTCTTTTTTGTTTTTATATCGATGCATCTTACTGGACCATATATATATGCAACGCGCCGATTGAATCTAAAAATGAAAAATATAATAAATTGAGAATTTTAGTGAGGTACTAAAATTGGATAAAAATCAATATCATAAAATTGGCCAATTTGACCAGAGTATATAAATTGGTTAATATACAACAATAGAGTATACAAATCGATTGGTGGCAAATTAAGGTACCTAAATTGGCAGACCACCATATAAAGTACCAAAATTCTTTATTTCCATATGTTTGTTTAACAAGGCTAACTAGGTGAAGAATCTAATTCTAGGAAGGACTTTAAGATCCCACACTCTAGTCCAAGGCCAGTTAGGAGAAGTTTTACAGGTGTTTGTTTAACATATGAGTGGCAGACTTGATTGAGAAGGTACCATTTGGTGTATAAGGCCAAATGATTTCATCTCTAGCATAAGTCTTGGGAATAAAAACACCTTGAATTTCTCTAACAAGATTCTTGGGAAGGACTTTTTCAAGTTTAACAGAATTCCAGTGGCAGTCAACAATGTAATTTGCCACAAACTCAGTCTCCTTGGGTTGAGATATAACAAAATCTCTTAATCTTTTATTTTTAGACAGCCAAACATCATTCCAGAAATCAATTTTAGTACAATCTCTCAACTTCCAACCTATAAAATCTTTCATCAAATCTATTTTTTTGTTTAAAGTTTTTCAGAACCAGCTATGATGTTTTGATTCACTAGCTTTCCAGAAAGTTTTATCAGGAAAATAATTTTGTTTATAAACTTTTGACCAAAGATCATCAGGCTTAGTTATCAGTTTCTAGATTAACTTCAACTGATAAGCTAAGTTCAGATTTTCTAGATTCTTTATGCCAAGACCACCAAAATTTTTGTGGGAAGTAACCAGTTCCCAATTTACTTTATGAGCTTTCATGGTATTAGGAGATGGATTCCACAGAAATTTCCTATTAAGAGTATTGATTCTTTGAATGCTAGTAATAGGAATTTGAGTATTAGACATGGCAAAATTGGGGATGGTATTAGTAACATTTTTTATCAACACATTTCTCCCAGCAAAAGAGAGAAACGTATTACACCACTTATTAATTCTATTAGCTACCTTCTGCACAATGTTATCAAAGAGATCAACGTTTTTAGTTCCCATAATAAAAGGAAGGCCTAAATACTTATATTTCCTTTTTATTATAAGTAACTTTGAGCTTTTGAGTGATCTCTTGTTTAATATTGACACGAGTGTTAGGAGAAAAGATAATTCTAGACTTGTTCCAACAAATACTTTGCCTAGCACCTCTAGCATAATCTTTTAAAACAACTTTTAAATTTTTCACAGAATTCCTATTTGCTTTACAGAAAAGCATGCAATCATCTGCAAAACAAAGGACAGGAATTCTACTGCCAGTTTGACAAGTTTTGATGGTTTCAATCTTTTTATTTTCAACTTCTTCCAGAAGTTTGGAAATAAAAAGATCTTGGCAGATAATAAAGAGAAAGGGAGAGAGGGGTTCTCCTTGTCTCAGGCCTCTAGTCGGATGCCATTGTTCAGAGTTAATACCATTGACTCTGACAGTGAGCTTACTAGAAGTGACATAAGCCAGAATGAGAGAAATGAACTTAGGATCGAAGTTGAGTTTCTTAAGGGCCATTTCCAAGAAACCCCACTCAATTCTGTCATAAGCTTTCTCTATATCTAGTTTAAGAGCTAAAAAATTTTGTCTAGAGTTTTTATTCTTGCTCATAGTATGAAGAATCTCATGAGCAAGCATGATACTATCACTGATTTGTCTCCCAGGGACAAAACCATTTTGAAAACGGGAAATGATCTGGTTCATTAAAGGCCTAAGTCTCTGCACCAGAATTTTGAAAATAATTTTATAGGAAACATTGCAAAGACTTATAGGCCTAAAATGAGTAACCAAGGTGGGGTTATCATTTTTAGGAATAAGAATAATCTGAGTATGATTAATACCTTCTTCCATAGTTGCAGAGGAAAAGAAATCTTTGACCATCTTACAAAAACCTTCCCCCCAATGATCTCCTAGTGGTTCTGAAAGAAACCAGCTCCAGGTCCATCAGAACCGGGGGCTTTATCAGGGTTGATGGAATTTACAGCACACCAAATTTCATCATTGGTGATCTCACTAATAAGATTCTCATTTTCTCTAAAGTAAATAGAGGGAGTGATAAAATTTTGAAAGCTAAGAGTAGAAGGATTGGAGGAAAGGCTCTGGTTTTTGAAAAAAATGAAAAATTCATTACAAATTCTGCTTTCCTCAAAAATCCAGTTATTGTTGTCATTCTTAATCCCTTGAATTAGATTTTTCCTCTTTTGATGAGAGGCAAGATCATGGAAGTATTTTGAGTTTTGATCAACATTTTGAATCCAATTTCTTTTAGCTCTTTGTGCCCAGAATGTAGCTTTAAGAGTTAAAAGGTCCTTAATTTGTCTCCCTAAGTTCATTTCCAAAGGTCCAAAGACAATACGATTCAAATGAATCTTACTATCAATTACCTCTAGTTCCTTAGTGAGATTCTGGATTTGCTCATTAGTTTCATGCAGGTCTTTTAGAGGCCACTTTGGGATTTGGTTAGCAAGAAGGTTACAGATTCCATTGAGGTTAACATTACTGGCAGTAGGATTCTTCCAGAGAAGATTTAGAAACTTCTTGAAGTTAGGATTTTTATTCCACATATTTCATATTTAAACTGTCTTACAAAAGTTCTTCTATTAGTTCTAGTATCAATTAAAATGGGTTTATGTTCAAAAGTAGAGTTTGTTAAGTGTCTTACAATTGTGTTAGGGAATCTCCTAATCCACTTAAGATCACCACAAGCTCTATCTAATCTTTCACTAGTATAGCTAGAGGTGTATCTACCATTAGACCAAGTAAACTTGTTACCACAAAAACCTAAGTCAGATAGGCCACAATCAGCAAGACAATTAGCAAAGGCATTTATTCTAATTAATTCTGAGTCTCCTACCTCCAGATTTTCCACTAGCAGATAACATGGCATTAAAATCACCAGCAACAATCCAAGCAATATGCACAATATTACTGATAGAGCGTCATTTATTCCATACCTGAGGTTGTCTGCTAGGAGCAGGATCATTATAGACTACAGTGAGTTCAATTGGAAGAGGTTGTCTGGGCTCAATCACTCTGAAGTGGAAGATCCTATCAGTAGCTTCATAATGTTGCACATCCACCACTTTGAGAATCCCATAACACCCAATAACCTCCCACCTGAGGGGCATAAGTAGAAGGGGTGACAATAAGCCTATTAGGATAAGCCAAGGTTGGAACAATCTCTATTGCCCAGTCATAGCTCATGCGCGTATCCATTATGATAGTTATCAGGGGTCTATGTTGCCTGATATATACTCCCAAGGTTTCCAAAAGCTCCGTTCTTGCCCCTCCTCTATCATTCCATAAAAAAAATCTTCATGGAAAAGGTGTTGATGATCCTATACCAAACTCCCGGCTCCCTCTCCGATACTGGACCTTCCGTTGACGTTTCCTATCGGTGTTGGCAACACCATTCCCCGTTTCCTCATGGTTGGATAGAGACTAGATGACGGAGATCTGTTCCAGTCATCAGGGGGTGGATTGGGCTGTAGTACCTTAGTGACATCACACTCACCTCTCTGAGAATTTGGAAAATTGTTGGTAGCTAGTAGAAGGACTGAACTCTGAACAAGTTTCTCTCCAGAGTTACCAAGCGATTGTTCCTGTTGAGATCTATCCTCACTGAATTTGCTAGGGCATCCGTTGTCACTGCAGCTGGAATTTGTTGTAGACTTGGAATGAAAACCCCTGTTCCTCTCCTCTACGCTGAAGATGGAATTCCTTGAGCCATCAACCTCCTCTGTCCCTGTGCACTCATCTGCCCATAATAGGGTCTTGCATGTCCATTCAGGTAGCCGTTGCTCAGAATTTGGCCTCTCATTGGTCCATTCTCCACCACTTGAGTCTGCTGAGCTGTTGTTTGACTGCTTCTTGTTCCTTGCTCTGTGTTTCTCCTTGGTCCCACTGGAACACCCGCTAAAACTCCCCCGTGCCTTGTTATTTCTTCTTGCCTTGCCTGGATTTGGTGTGTGGTTGGAATTTGCCTTGCATGCACTGTGGTTGCCAGTATTGGGCTTGCCCTTTGCTGTTCCCTCAGTTGGGCCACTGGAGCTCTTATGATTGTTCCCCGAATGATTGGGGATACATTCAGGGGTACCATGATCTGTCCTATCGTCACAAAGTCACTTCTCATTGTTGCTTGACTAGAGACTGGTAAAGGGCTATCCGGAGATTTGGGCGGGGGAGGGGGGGGGTTGCACAATCCTGCTCTGGTTCTCTGGAGTTTATCTTTGTTGATTTTTTTGGGTTGATCTGGAGTTGTTCACATCTGAAACCGAGAGTGAGAGTTCTATCAAAGCATGTGTTGGACTGGGAGTTGGTGAGTTGTGTGCAGTTCCTGGCATTTTCGTTTATCTTGTGAGTTTTGCTTGAGAGAATTTGTGTGCTAAGATTTTCTTTTTCTTGAGAGTGTTGTGAATGTGGAGAAGTCGAATTCCCTTTTTCTATTTCGATCTCCATGCAGTCATCATTACAATTCTCGAGAAGATGCGAATGAATCCCAAATGTATCATCTTTCTCTGCTTTCCTTCCTTTAGTCTCTTCGATTATCTCACAAGTCTCATCATTAGTTCTAGGTTTAGCATTAATCATATGGTCAGTAGAGTTATTAGCAGTTTTGGAAGTAGTGTTAGCATGCAGATCTTTATTAGCAGAGTAAAGATCTTTGTTTTGTTTATTTGTTGTTGTTTTATCATTACTTATTTCGTCACTTAAACTGACCAATTGGTTATGATCTGTAGCCAATGCATGGCTCTGTTATGTCCCAGAATTTTTCTTCTCTTTAGCAGTATTAGTTTTATAGCTTTGTAAGTTTTGGACATTTTGTTGAGAATCTTATTGGCCCAATATTCGTTGGGTTTTGAACATCATTTTTTTGATTTCTTTGAGCTTGAAGTTTTTCCGCAATAATATTGTCCAGAATTTGGCCTATTATATCTTCCTTTTCTTCCGATGGGCCTTGAGCGACGAGAAGTTCTTTTCTTTTAAATTTTTTTGGGAAAGCTAAATCAAAAGAACCAGAATAGCTTTTTATCTCTCCTTCACTAAAGCTTACAAAGGAGATTTCTGGATTGAGTTGTTTGGTCTCCTTTTCCTAAATGTGATCGGTGTTTTGTCCAGATGCGTTAACCATTCTTCGAAGTAGCAATGTTTTGTTGCGTTTTTAAGAGATTGATGGATCCTCTTTCCTTCTTAGGTCCTTAAGCGGTTCTCCTATTAGAAAATCCCCTAAAGGATTGGCTTCCTGCATGTCAGGGGCGGATCTACATATGGGCCAGGTGAGGCACTTGCCTCACCTGGATTTCGGCTATGAAGTTCGTATTATTTGCTTTTCGTATTTTTTCATTGTAACTTTTATGAAGAAAATGTTATTGCCCCAATTCCAATCCTAGTTATTGTGTCTCCTAATGGATATGGCAAGGAAGTTTAAGATGGTATTTTTGAGTGGGCATGGGATCGACTCCCAACTGCCTCACTTTTCATTTTTTTTTTCACTTCTCATTTTCCTTTGTTTTGCTTGCTATCTTCTCATTTTTCTTCTTTAAACATTTCATTTACCATTTTACGTCAGCCCTTTTTATATACATAAACTAAATATACAGTTTCTGTAATGCCCCAAAGTTTCAAGTCAAGTCCATAGAGCTTAAAGGGATTGAGAACGTTACTCATATCAACAAGGTGCACCTTTCTTTCGGGAATCCATCCATAAGAACTCCAGAGTTAAGCGTGCTTGTTCAGGAGCAATCATAGGATGGGTGACCAACTGGAAAGTCTCCCGGTTCGCGCACGAGTGAGGACAAAGTGCGCGGGAAAGGACTTGTGTTGGTACAGTGGGACCAGCATATCACCCAGAGGGTTGCCCTTGAGTAACCGCGCTAGCCCAAAGAGCGGGACTCGGCCCATTAGTGGTCCGGGTCGTTACAAATGGTATCAGAGCCATGCCAACCCAAAGCCCACGAGGGGTGGACGGTAAGTCGGACCATGGTGCGGCGGGGATGTTAGATATTTTGTTAGGAATATCTGTTTGGATTTTGATCAGCAACATGATGACTTATCTTAGTTTCAGAAAGGTGATTAGTACTCTTGGTTCACTTGAACATTGTAAAAGAGGAAACCCACTTAGTATGATAGTCTAGCTAATCTTGTATAGGATGATAGGTCTCAAAATGAATTTTTATTTTATGAAGAAGACCAAGAAGAAGACATCCAGCAGAACAAAGTTCAACGACATTGAAGAATTGAAGACTGCACAAGATTACTGAAATAGTTTTACAGATACCTTGGCCAGATATCTTGAAGACACGAATGGTTTTAAACACACTATGTCACAAGAGATATCTGAGAAATCAAAAGGTCCATCTGAAAAACAAGGAAAGTGTCCACATATATCTACACACAGATACCTTGAGCTTTAACCACATTTCTGAAAAAGAAATATATATATTGCAAACAAAGTTGTTTCAATAAAAGTGGTATCTAAAGTTGAAGATAAGGACGTGCAAAAACTCAGAACTGATAAAGTTAGTCTCTGATACAAAGCATAGTTCCGTTGGCACTGCAGGACAAAAGTATAGTACAAATGCATTAAATGCACGGACAGAGATGTCTGAACAAAAGCAACGGTAGCTTCTGAAGAAGAAGACAAACCTGCTACAGTACTATACACAGATATCAATAGTTTGAATTCGATTTAAGCCTAACGGATACTATTCAAACGGCACTCAAATTCATCTATAAATATCAACACTTAGACTGCTTGAGAACACACACT
Source organism: Plantago major (assembly GCA_026545765.1). Lineage (NCBI taxonomy): Eukaryota > Viridiplantae > Streptophyta > Magnoliopsida > Lamiales > Plantaginaceae > Plantago > Plantago major. Next base: position 79,698,191 of record CM048840.1, on the reverse strand, counting down.
GAACACCTTAGATACAACTGAACTTACATTGAATAATCTCATACAAGCTCTCTCAAGCAAACTACTTACTCTCAAGCTTTCTGTTGCGACCAAAGCTCTTGATCTTAAGTAGCACTAAAGTTCTAAGTGTCCTGATCCTAAACAAGCACAGCTATCTGGTGAAAGAGTTGAATCAAAAGATCAAGTATCTGAGATTCATTCTCTTGAACATTTATCTAAGACTTGGGTCAGTAAAAAGAACAAGATACCATACATTGAAAAGTGTATTAAATATACTTCATTCACAGAGCTATCTGATTAACTGAAAAGTTAACAAAGAAGCTCATCTGACAACTCAAACCAAAACCAACACCATAACTGGCGTGGAGTACCGGAAGTACTTAGTTTGGGAAACTAAGGAATAACTCCAAGGTTATTGAGCACAGGAAGTACTTAGCTTGAGAAGCTAGGGAATAGGTCAAAAAGGTTTCTGAGTACAGGAAGTACTTGGCTGAGAAAGCCGAGGAACAACTCAGGGGGAACATTTGGTTGGGAACCATTTGTTTAAGAATCTTAGAATAGGATTATTGTAAAGTGACCTCAATTATATGTTCTAGTGAATTCTAGGTCTTTGGAAGACCGAAGTGGATTAGTTGGAGGATTACGCCACCTCCAGATACCACTATACTTGATGTGTTATTTACTTCTCTGTACTTACATTTCAGTAACACACACACACACTTTAATTGTTTCTGCACTTATCTTTCTTAAGTCTTCCGCGCTCTGAATCTAAGTATCAGATATCTTCACAGATATCTGAGAAATTGTGTTTATCGATAAAAGTTTTAAAAGACTATTCACCCCCCCTCCCTCCCTCTAGTCTTTTACTTTGCCGTTATCCGGACCAACAAGTGGTATCAGGGCAGGAGGTTCACAAGCCTTCTGCACTGAACCTAGATCCCCAGATAGGTGAAGGAACTTTGTCCATTTTCGAGAACTATTTAATTTGTGTGTTAAGTGATGCACCCGTTCTCAAACCAGAGAACTACGAGAAATCGAAAAATAACATGATGCTCCACCTTGAAGCCATAAGTGACGAAAGGATCGAAGTGATAAAGAATGGCCCAATAGTCATTCAACAACTTAAACAAGTCATGGAGCTTTCTAATGGTAGAGACAGAGATCAAAGCGAAGGGTCTTCACAAACTGATGCGTCAACAAGTGGGAGATCTACCAGTCAAGTTATTTACGAACCAAAGCCCAGAGAACTCTGGACATCGGAAGATGCCAAGAGAAATCGTCTGGATGGTCAAGCTCGTAATATCATCATCAGATCGACACCTGAACACATACGATTATAAAGCTGGGGTGCAAACGGCGAAAGTTTCACAACCGATTGAAGAAATCATGCGGGCCAGAAAACCAAGGTAAACAAGTTCGAAGTTCTCAAGTTGAAATTTCAAAATTTCAAACAAGGACCCACTGAAACTCTGGAAGAACTTGATTTCAGATTTACCACTCTCATGAGCGATATGGCAGCACTTGGGGAAAGCAACAGATACTCCCAGTCAGAGAAGATTAAGACTATTGTCAGAAGTCTTAACCACAACTGGGAGCATACTAAATTCTTTTATTTTAACCAAGGAATGCCAAATATCACTCCAGTGGAACTCTTCTCTCATCTTGCTACGGTTGATTATGAGACAACTCAAAGAGAACAAACAATTGAAAAGTTGCAGAATGTTGCTCTAGTTACTCAAGGAACTTCTGAAAAGAAGAAAAGCAAGGAAGAGACTGAGGATGCTTTTGCTGCAAAGCAAATGAGCAAATATGTCAGTCAAGAAATTGAGAGAAGAAAAGCCAAAGAGAAGCTGAAAAAGCATCTAGGCTCAAACTATCACCAGTACAAAAGTATGCAAAGCTCGCTGAACAAGCCATTGAAAGCATCATGTACTGAGGAAGCAGAAATTGGAAACGATATCTGTTTCTATTGTCAAAAACCTGGTCACTTCAAGAAGGATTGTCCTGCCTTCAACAAACTAAGGACAGGTAACAAGAAAGATAGAAGAATCTTCAGAAGAAGCCAGAAAGCTTTACTAACTGAAGAAAGAAAGAAAATCCAAACTCAACTGGATGCTCTAGAAGTTGAGACAGTTACGAAGATGACAATTCAGATGACTCAACTTTACCATCACCAGTTATGTGGAGTTACTCACGATATAATCGACTTGACCTCAAGAAGAATGAAATGTGTGGAGTTCTTTGAGATTGACGGTCCAAACATCTCTAACATTGAAATTTGTCTTATGGCTGATGAGGTAACACATACTTCTTGCTATACTTATGAAAGTGATGAAGAAGAAATTAAAGATCTAGAAAATCTAAGAAAGGAACTTGATATATATGAAAGAGAATTTCTAATGATTCGAGCTAGAGCCGAAAATCTTGAAGAAGAAAAGAATTTTCTTGCAAAGGAAAATTTTCAATTAGTTAAGATATCTGAGAAAAGGATCTTTGAAATGCATTTCTCAAAGCTCGGATATGAGGCTGAAAAAATCACATAAAGAAGTAATGGCTGCTAAAGAAATATGAAGATCTTCTTTTAGAACAAGGAACTCAAAAGAAAGAATTATCTTTTCAATCTTATGCAAAGCTAGTGACACTCTTCTTTGAAGTACAATCTTACTTAAGAGATCCTTGGAAAAGAAAGGACTTAATTTGAATACACAGATTGTTCTACCACTCTGAAAAAGAGTGAGGAAAGAAGAACATTTGTAAGTACTCAGCAAGATGGTTCCCATGCAATCTATAGTATCGGTCAGAAGACGAAGATTGTAGATAAAGGAAAGGCAGTTGCGACTAAACCTTTGGGGGAAAAACAAGTCAAAAAGAAAACTGTTGGGCATGTCTCTGAAAAGAAACACGACACTGAAAAGTGTAAACACCCACAATGCTATGTCTCTCAAAAAGGTAGAATTGCAGGAGCTGGCAAATTCTCCCATGTCACATTTTCTGGAAAGAAAATAGACCAACCAGAGACTAGCAAAGCTGCTGAGAAAAGATCTCAGATAGCTTCAAGTGCTCGAAATGGTATTGGCTATAAAGGCATCGGGAAACAACTTGCTCGTGAATACAAACTGGAGCAAGAACGATGGCTAAAGGCTAGAATTGCTCAAAGCAATTATCAGACGTGGAATTTGAATCAAGCCACTGAAAATCTGAATGCCAGGGCAAGAAGAAATCTGGCAAGGAAAACTAAGTTTGCTGAAAAGCAGACTCAGAAACCTGACAGGTATCTGAAAGCACCAAATGGAGCACCTAGAAACACACCAAGGAAGAAAATAGTTCTTAATAATGATAGCAATCATTTAACTAGAATTCCTCCTTATGTTCCTGTCAGACAAAAGAATGCTTCAAAGAAATTCATTCAAAAATGGATTCCTACTGGAAGATTCTTTAGTCCTAATGGTTCCAGCATTGATATTAGAACCTAATCTCCTGTTTCCTGTTGTGTGCAAAACGCTTCTTGGACTAAAGCACAATGGCTATTTGATAGTGGATGCGGAAAGCACATGACAGGAGACAAAGCAAATCTGGTCGATTACAAAGCTTGCAACACAGGACCAAATATCAGGTTTGCTGGAGGAGAATTAACAATCACTGACGTATTACATGTTAAGGATTTGAAATATAATCTATTTAGCATGAGCCAGTTTGCAGACAAATGTTTTACTGTAAAATTCAAAGCAAAGTATTGCAAACTTATTGACAATGAGTCAAAGCAGACAGTCTTGGTTGCTCGGCGGAAAGGAAGTCTTTATGTTGCCGATTGGGCTTACGCCTGGCGAAGAATGTCTCATGGTGAGTCAATCAGGTCACACAGAAGAGCACTGGTTATGGCACAAAAGAATGAGTCACTTGAATTTCAAAACTCTGAACAAACTTGCCAAGAAAGAGTTAGTGGTTGGGCTTCCCAAAACATCTTTCAGAAAGGATAGTATATGTTCTGCCTGTCAGATGGGGAAACAATCCAAGATATCTTTCAAGTCCAAAACCAGACACTCTAGTGTTAGACCACTGCAACTTTTACACATGGATCTTTTTGAATCATCTGTAACTAGTTACGCAGGAAAGAAGTATGGTCTAGTTGTTGAAGATGACTTCTCAAGATTCACTTGGGTTGTTTTTCTGAAACACAAATCTGATGCTAGGCTGGAGATACCAAACTTGCTGAAAAAGCTTGAGGTCATGAAAAATGACAAGGTATCTGCAATCAGAACAGACCATGGTACTGAGTTTGTCAACCAGTACATAAAGGAGTTTTGTACCTGCAAAGGTATACAACACCAACTTTCCTCTGTAAGAACACCTCAACAAAATGGTGTTACAGAAAGGAAAAACAGAACCCTTAAAGAAGCAGCAAGGACAATGCTAGCTGACACTGAAATAAGTGAAGTTTATTGGGTTGAAGCTGTAAACACAGCCTGCTACACTCAGAACAGATGTTTGATAAACAAACACCATGACAAGACCCCGTATGAAATCTTGGTTGGTAGACCCCCTAATATCAAACATCTGAGAGTATTTGGTTGTAGATGTTTTGTTCTTAACAATGGAAAAGATTACCTAAGGACATTTCAACCAAAAGCAGATGAAGGTGTATTTCTTGGTTATTACACGAATAGCAAAGCTTACATAATTTACAACAAAAGAACAAAGAAGATTGAAGAATCAGTTCATGTTGTATTCTATGAAGAAAGTAAGAAAACACCTCTTACTGATGAACTCTCTGAAAGGTTCAAAGAACTAATGGTAAAGGATTCTGGAGAAGAATCCTCAGAAAGGAAAAACATCATTATGAAAAATGAGGATGACTCTGACGAAGAAAAGCTTGAAATGCCTAGTAACAACCAGATGACTCACAGACATGATGAAGAATTTCCTATGAGACTTCCAGAAATGGAAACTGAAGATATTCATCAGAGAGCTATCTCTGGAAATGATCTCTCTGAAAGACATATTCCAGAAAGCTCACACACTGAGCAAGTGTCGGACATTAATTGCCCTTCTGAGGAGCAAAATGTCTTGAATCTTGAAAAGTATCAAATCAAAATCCCAGTGATTCACATTCAAATCATTTGGATATTGATCCTACTAGCACTAAACCTATGATGAGATGGATCAAGGATCATCCTGCAAAAGATGTGATTGGACCAATTAATCAAGGTGTTAGGACTAGGAGAGCAATAGCTGAAAATGCTAATTCTCTCTTTGGATGTTTTATCTCAAACATTGAACCTAAAACTATAGAAGAAGCATTAGGAGACCAAGACTGGATCTCTGCGATGCAAGAAGAGTTGGATCAATTTGAGAGAAACAAAGTCTGGAAACTAGTTCCATTTGTAGAAGGAATATCTGTGATTGGAACTAAATGGGTTTTCAGAAATAAGATGAATGAATCTGGTGAAATAACCAGAAACAAAGCAAGGTTGGTTGCCAAGGGATTCACCCAGACTGAAGGCTTAGATTTTGATGAGTCATATGCACCAGTTGCCAGATTGGATGCAATAAGATTCTTTCTGGCCTTTGCAGCTCATAAAGATTTTAAAGTTTATCAGATGGATGTCAAGAGTGCATTCTTGAATGGTGAACTGGCAGAGGAAGTCTATGTTGAGCAACCACCTGGCTTTGAAGTTTTCTCAGAAAGTAGAATGGTCTATAAACTACAAAAAGTGGTTTCAAGAAAGGTGAAGTTGATAAAACTTTATTTACCTTGAATCATGATAGGAAACTACTCTTAGTTCAAGTATATGTTGATGACATTATATTTGGATCTAAGGACAAGCAACTTTGTGATGACTTTGCAAATCTCATGAAAAGTAAGTTTGAGATGAGCATGATGGGAGAATTGAATTATTTCCTAGGATTGCAAGTCAAGCAACTCAATGATGGAATATTCATTAGTCAAACAAAGTATGCAAAAGATATGCTCACAAAGTTCAATCTTAAGCCTTCTGAAAAGAATGCTAAGATACCTATGAGCATAGGAACCAAAATGACCTATACTGAATCAGACAAGAGTGTTGAAGAACATAAGTATAGGAAATTGATAGGTTCACTACTTTACCTCACTGCAAGTAGACCTGATATTCAATACGCAGTTGGAGTGTGTGCTAGATTTCAGACAAATCCGATGCAAACACACTACAACATTGCTATGAAAATATTAAGGTATGTAAAAGGTACAGTAGATGTAGGCCTGTGGTATACCAAAGAAAGTGGATTGAGTTTAGCTGGTTACTCAGATGCTGATTATGCTGGATCATTGCTTGATAGGAAAAGTACCTCAGGAACTTGTCAGTTTCTGGGTGCTAGACTTATCTCATGGTTTAGCAAGAAGCAAAACTCAATTGCAACTTCTACCACAGAGGCTGAATATATTGCTGCTGGTTGTTGTGCAACACAAATTCTGTGGATTCAACAACAACTTAAAGACTATGGACTCAATGAAGAGAAAACTCCCATTTTCTGTGACAACACAAGTGCTATTGCGATCACACAGAATCCTAAGTTTCATGCCAGAACAAAGCACATTGATGTTAGACACCGCTTCATCAGAGACCATGTTGAAAAAGGCAACATAGAGATACTCAAGATTGGCACTGAAGACCAACTTGCAGATATCTTTACTAAGCCACTACAAGAAAGTAGATTCTTAGCCTTAAGACATAGTCTTGGACTAATGGAACTACCAACGAACTGAAAAAGTTCAGATATCTGAAATGGGCATTCAGAGAAGAGGTATCTGGAACGGGTATCCAGAAGTCAAAAGGCTAAAGAGCAAAAAGACAGCTTAAGATCTCTGAGACAGGAACTCAGATATCTGGGTCACTCAGTAAACGGGGAACACAAAGGAGAATAGTACAACTATCTGCAGTCAACTACTCTCTTGAAATTTGCATTATTTCTATCTTTGTGAAAAACTTGGACAAATCCTAAGTATGAGATAGATTCAGATGCAAACAGTGTTCTTGGTCATACAAAAACGTGATTCAGATAGCTAACAGCCAAAATTCATTAAATGGGCACAATTACATTTGTTGATTGTGATCATTGCTAAAGAAGCAATGGTGACCCTTGATGAAATTAAGCGTTTTATCTGTACGGTGGAAATTAACTCACAGTAAATAGTGGACTGTCAAAATTCTGACAAAGCCCACTTTGCATTTAATGCCGAACTAGCTTTTGCTCACGCCTGCTTGCAAATCACAGATACATACACACAAAATCAATTTGTATGTATTTGTCTGTTGAGATTCTGTTGCTATATATATAGGATTTTGGCAAAAGAAATCACTTTCGCCTAATCTAAAATTCCGACTTACATCAAGATTAAGTTTTTCTGCAAAGAATTACTGAATCAAATCTCTTTCAAACACCAATTCCAAATTCCTTACACTATATAAAGAGATGGCCCCTAAGAGTTCAACTGCACAAAAATCTCAATCCTCCGCTGGAACTGCTGAAAAGCAAGCACCAGAGTTGCTTATTGTGAACAACTGACTGGTAGGAGAATTCAATCCTGACCATTGGACTTCAAATCACAGAATGATATGGGGTGGTGCTATGGTTGAGGAATACCTCACGGCTGCAATAGAAAACCAAGCCGACAGAAAGCTGATTCTTGACATGCTTGAAAATGCACAAATCAAGGGTTTTCTATCTGCCCGCCCAAGTGGAATTTCATCACTCGATGTGTTGGAATTCTACAACAACTCCAGGATAATTTCATGTGTTTTCAAGGCCTTTGAAATAGTGTCATCAAAACTTACATCGAGGAAAAGAAATCTTTCTGGACTTAACAACTTTCTGCAAGTTGTTTGAGTTTCAAAATCTTGGAAAGGATTTTGAAATAAACACCAAGGATGATGATCTCCTTGAAGGTGTGAAACAACTGTACAGTGATGTGTGTGATCTTGAAAAATCAGATACACCCACTGAGTTCAAACTTGCTGACATCCGAACCAGACATCTGATGGTTCAATGGGATGTACTGGCTTGCATTCTTCACAGATGCTTTGATGGTCTACAAGGAGGTGCTGACCAGATAAGCCAAGAAATATGGATAATGATGTTCTTGTTAAATCAACAAGACAAAAGGCTGGAAAACCCTTTTAACTGGGGAAAGTACGCCTTTATGAAGTTTGTGAAGAATATTCAAGGCTTCGAGCCTAAAATCGCTAAAGGACTAGCTGAGCCAAAGGCCACGATGGGCTATGTGCGAAGATATGCTACTTGCTGGAAAAGCTTGGCATTGAGCTCAGAGAGACGGCTGAAATAGCCAACAGTAACCTACTCTACAAATATGAGTATACGAACATGATGAAAAAGGTTACTGGGTGACAGAAAGGTTCTAAGAAGCGAAAGTCTGAAAAGATATCTAAGGAAAAGGTTGCGACCAAGAAGCCCAGAACTTCAAGAAAGAAGTCTGTTGGCAAAACAGAAGACACACCCATTGAGGTTGTCAATTCCCAGATATCTGCAAGCCTTGCCGATGAACTAATTAATGCAGATGAACTCATCAATGCTGCAAAAGAGTTATCAACTACTGAACAAGTAGACTCAGCAAGAGAAAGTGCGTTCAGAAATGTGAAGAATACTACAAAATGCCTTGCTGATGAACTCATAATGCTGCCAAAAGTGGTGAAAGACACCAAGCCCTTTCTGCAGAAACCGCATGAATTATGGACCAATCAGTTCTAAATGCTGATGAGAGCTCTGACGATGAAGATGATAAACTAGTCATCTCTCAAGTCCTAGAAAGAACAAAAAGGGCTAAGGTTACTGTAACAGTAACTGGTGAACAGGTATCTGAAGAAGAACCTACACCTCAGGTTGCTGAACAAGCACCTATAGCAAAGGTTGTTGGTGCAAATACTTCATCAGGGAAGTCTCTTATGCACAACTTCAAGAAGCCCTGATGAGTGGTAATTTAGTGCTGGCAGATGCTGATGAGAATGCCACATCTAAAAATCTGGAAGAACGTTCTACTGATAAATCTTCTGCTTCCAGAAAACCACAACAACCACAACAGCCACAAGTGGTTGATGAAATGGTAAATGAACTCCATTTCGAATTACCAGCATTACAATACGCTGAAGAAAATCCTGCAAAAGAGCAGGTTCCCCAACTCACTGAGAGGGATCAAACTGAGACATCTACTCAGAATGATCAACCAGGGGAGGCAACTGAGTTGCATACTCAGGAAAGGTGTGAAGTACCTGAAACTTCAAACAAAGAAGAAATACTGGAACAAGAAGACCAAAGTATAGAAAGGTCACAAGTTTCAGAGACCAATCAGCCTGATACGGTTCAGGTAGCTGAATGGTTTAACTCTTATCTTGTGAAAATTTTATGCTTGTATACCTTGTTACTTATAAAAAAAATCTTTGTTACAAGCTGAGTTAGAAACACTGAAACAAGAGGAAGCTGGAAAGCTTACCTCAGAAACTGAGAAGGAGGTTCCCTCAACCTCGCCTCTTAAGAAATCTGAGCATGTGCCACAGGTGATAAATTGATTCTTAAGATAACACTTTTCAGTCATATGTTTATGTGCTTAATCATTTAAAGTAAATGTTTCTAACAGGCTCCAACTAAGAAAGAGGAAGAAAAGGCAGAAATACCAGAAAAGAACCCAGAAACCGACAAGGTCTCTGAAGAACACATCATTGAGCCTTCCAGTGTGAAGGTATATGAAAATCAGTGATAAATATTCTTCATCTTGGGTTATCTAAAGCTTCTTCTCTAATTATTCAATACTTTCTACTTATAGGCTCAAAAAGAAGTAGAAGTTGTTGAGGAGTTACCCACTTAATCCTCACAACATATGGAAATTGATGAGGCATCAAGGCCTTCATCACAAGAAAATATTTCAGAGACTGCACAAGTCTCTGAGAGACAAGTAGCCTCCAACGGATGTAATTGACTTCTCAGATATCTGTTTTGTCACTTAAAATTTTCTTGATAAAAAATTTCCTAAGTATTGTGATAATTTTAATTCTCAGGATCAAGAAAGAAAGGTTGATGAGGACCAGACTTCCAAGTCTCCACCTCACAACAAGATATCTGAGACACCACTTGTCTCAGTAGTACAAGTCTCTGAGCCTGATGTCCTTACTCAGGTAACTCAGAAACTAAACTACACTTCTACTCAGATATCTACAAAAGTTTTGAAGCTCACTCAAAACTCTTTCTTTCAGGCTCAAACAAGTGCAAAGCAGGTTCCCGATGATGAGAAAAGGGACCTACTTCCCTTCTTCAAGGCTCAAACAATGCCAAAGCACATTCAATGCTTCAAGAAATGGCAGAAGTTAAGATGCTCTGATCTCTCTGAAATATTGAGAATCACAGATCAACCAACAAGACGAGCAGGAGCTCTTGACTTGGAAACTTACATCCATGCAATGTTCCCTACTGAACAGTATACAGTTGCGACCCTATTGCACAAGGATTTCTCCAGAGAAGTGGCGCACAGTTTGATACAAGCCTTTGAACAGGCAGATGGTCAGACAAGATAACAGATGGCCTTTAAGCCAGTCCTGCCCCAGACTCTGCAATTCATTCCTTCTGAACAAGAAGAAGTTAATGGGCAGAAGATCACTATTCCTGAAGTGATCAATCTTGTATCTGAAGATGACGAGGAGGAATAAATGAACGAAAATGATTTTGATGAACCTCCCACTGACCATCACCAAAAGGATGATAATGACAAAAAGGATTATGATGATGCCCCTGCACCAGGGACCGGAGGAATTTCACAAAGAGATAATACCTCAGCTGCTGAAAAGCACACTGAGAAGACTTCACAGAAATCTCCGTCTCCATCTCCTCAAAAATCAAATCATCCATCTTCCCAACATCAAGATATTATTGAACATGTAGTTGAGGATTCTGAGGAATTCACTCAGAAAATGCTGAACACTCAAACAGTATGCCTTTCAACTCAGACAACTGTTGGAAGAAGAACAACAGCTCCATCTTCAACTGGAAGATCAAATAGCTAAATCCAGAGACAAGCTTGATCAACTACAAGATCAATATCTACAGGAGATGATTGCTTACTCTGAGGTTAAAGAGCTACAGAATGTTGTGACTGCAATCACCAAAGAACTCGATACTGAAGAAGTATCTGAAGTCAAGCATGATGCTAAGGCTACATCATCTTCAAAAGATGTACCATCCTCCTCACATAAAGGAAAGAAACCAATCCCTGAGATGGTTGCTGGACTAGACACAATCGATGAGAATGTCCAAGAGGATGAAGATCACTGGGCTGATTACTCAGATGATGAAGAAGACAAGACTTTGGCAGAGCACCGCAATGAACATTTAGCGGTTTCTCACTTGAAAATGAAGCTGATTGCTCCTGCAATATTCAGCAAACTGCCAAATGTCCACTCCCATGAATACATGAACAGATACCAAGTACTGGCTCATCTCAAAAAGGAGTTGTCTTCACAGAACAAGGAAGTAATTGGCTCCGTCCCCTCTGAAATGAAGAAGTTCACTGAGCTCATCACTCAAAGAACAACTAGCATAGTCATTGCTCAGAAAGATCTGGGAATGATAAGGGACGATGATGCGTCTTTAGCTGAAAAAGCTTTTCAAGAGGCAAGTTACACTACTGGAAAAGCAGATGCTATCCTAGGCCCATTGGCAGAGCTCACTAATAAGGAAAATGGACTTATCAAGCAAAATCAAGAGCTCAAAGCCGAACTTCAGAAGTTGGTCACTGCCTACAATTACTTACAAGGGCATTTTGACTCTCTCTCAGATTCTTTTATGAGGTAGTCGATGACAATGACTAAGGGGGAAAGATTGTACAAATCTGGACCTCAAAGTCAGGGGGAATGGGGAGAAGGAGAAGGAAACAAGAATAAATCTGGAGCTGGTGCTGCTCAGAAAGGAAGAAGAAACAAGAAAACTTCCCAGCCACCACTCAAGATAAATGAGCCCTCCTCAAGTCAAGCTGCTTTGCAAATAGTAGCTACTTCCCAGAAACCTACTGAAGGAACTGCAATGATAACAAGGGCCATGGCACAGAAACCTCCAAGGAGTACCAAGGCTCCAAGGAGAAGACAAGTTAATGGGATTGATGAATCTTCTGAAGAAGAAGAAGGTCAAATCAAGTCCCTGGGCAATGAAGAAGGCTGTAAAACTCTCACAAGATTTAATCTTGATGATGATGAAGAAACTGATGAAGATGAAGCTCCTCTTCACAGAAAAAGGAAAATTGAAAGCTAGCGAGCCCATAGCCAAAGCCCTAGCAGCTAAAACACCCTCTGGAAATACCAAGTCTATCCAGGGTGGTTCTTCAAGCAACAACCCCAAAGAGAATTCAAGACAAAGAAGGAACAGACTGAGAGCTGAGCAAAGACAAAGTCAACTTCCACTCAGGCCAGAAGAAACCAAAATTGAGTATGTGAAGAATGACAATGATTCCTCTGTCTACAGGTGCATCAATCAGAAAAATGGCTATTGGGTTCTGGAACTTAAGCATCTACTGGTAAACTCAAGATTTCCAGATCCAATCCGTAAACAACTTATGGCATGGAGAAAAGATAAGCCAATCTTGATCAACACCAATCATATTAAAGCCTGGTTGGACTTTGAAGTTATCAAGAGAACTGAAGCCATGAGAAAGGACCTCTCTAATGAATGTCCATATGGAAAGCGGATGATGTGCGAGTGCGAATATCACAGAGCGAGCACAAGAGCAAGACTTGCTGTGGAACCCTATGAGTCTTTCTATCTAACTGAAGATCAATACAAGGGTGACATCAGATATCTGAAGATTATCTACGATTATTTCAAGCTTTCAGATATCAGAATAGAGCATGCCTGGAAGTGGGGAAAGTATCTGTGGGTCAAGCATTTTGTCAAGAAAAATCCTACAAAGAAGTCTGTGGATTTGCCAGAGACAGTACTGAGATGCTCGTCAGAACACTTCTCTATGATTATTCTGATGACATCAAAAGGTTTGGAGATAGGAAATTTGCAGACTGATCCATAGAAATACTGTTGAAGACTTGAAGAGTTGAAGACTTGAAGACTAGTCTATTAGGATGTTTACTTGGAGCTTGGTTACTCCTGTTGTCCTAATTTACTATGTAATTTTTGTTGTATCTTACTGACTGGGCTAAAATTGTATTATGTATTAAAGTTATCTGTAATCTTTCATTGTAACTTATCTGATGAACTTACTCTCAGATATTATTCTATAAAAGATACCTTGTCAGCAAAGATCACACCTTGTGATTTGGTTGATGTTTACTTTCTACACTTAATGGAATGAACTGAAAAATCATATGAAATGATTAAGTAGTGGATTGTTTCCTCATCCAGATTTATAATAGGACAGATAGTCATCGTTGACTGATCAAAATGGGGGAAATTTGTTAGATATTTTGTTAGGAATATCTGTTTAGATTTTGAACAGCAACATGATGACTTATCTTAGTTTCAGAAAGGTGATTAGTACTCTTGGTTCACTTGAACATTGTAAAAGAGGAAACCCACTTAGTATGATAGTCTAGCTAATCTTGTATAGGATGATAGGTCTCAAAATGTAATTTTTATTTTATGAAGAAGACTAAGAAGAAGACATCCAGCAGAACAAAGTTCAACGACATTGAAGAATTGAAGACTGCACAAGATTACTGAAATAGTTTTACAGATACCTTGGCCAGATATCTTGAAGACACGAATGGTTTTAAACACACTATGCCACAAGAGATATCTGAGAAATCAAAAGGTCCATCTGCAAAACAAGGAAAGTGTCCACAGATATCTACACACAGATACCTTGAGCTTTAACCACATTTCTGAAAAAGAAATATATATATATATTGCAAACAAAGTTGTTTCAATAAAAGTGGTATCTGAAGTTGAAGATAAGGACGTGCAAAAACTCAGAACTGATAAAGTTAGTCTCTGATACAAAGCATAGTTCCGTTGGCACTACAGGACAAAAGTATGGTACAAATGCATTAAATGCACGGACAGAGATGTCTGAACAAAAGCAACGGTAGCTTCTAAAGAAGAAGACAAACCTGCTACAGTACTATACACAGATATCAATAGTTTGAATTTGATTTAAGCCTAACGGATACTATTCAAATGGCACTCAAATTCATCTATAAATATCAACACTTAGACTGCTTGAGAACACACACTGAACACCTTAGATACAACTGAACTTACATTGAATAATCTCATACAAGCTCTCTCAAGCAAACTACTTACTCTCAAGCTTTCTGTTGCGACCAAAGCTCTTGATCTTAAGTAGCACTAAAGTTCTAAGTGTCCTGATCCTAAACAAGCACAGCTATCTGTGAAAGAGTTGAATCAAAAGATCAAGTATCTGAGATTCATTCTCTTGAACATTTATCTAAGACTTGGGTCAGTAAAAAGAACAAGATACCATACATTGAAAAGTGTATTAAGTATACTTGATTCACAGAGCTATCTGATTAACTGAAAAGTTAACAAAGAAGCTCATCTGACAACTCAAACCAAAACCAACACCATAACTGGCGTGGAGTACAGGAAGTACTTAGTTTGGGAAACTAAGGAATAACTCCAAGGTTATTGAGCACAGGAAGTACTTAGCTTGAGAAGCTAGGGAATAGCTCAAAAAGGTTTCTGAGTACAGGATGTACTTGGCTGAGAAAGTCGGGGAACAACTCAGGGGGAACATTTGGTTGGGAACCATTTGTTTAAGAATCTTAGAATAGGATTATTGTAAGGTGACCTCAATTATCTGTTCTAGTGAATTCTAAGTCTTTGGAAGACCGAAGTGGATTAGTTGGAGGATTACGCCACCTCCAGATACCACTATACTTGCTGTGTTATTTACTTCTCTGTACTTACATTTCAGCAACACACACACACTTTAATTGTTTCTGCACTTATCTATCTTAAGTCTTCCGCGCTCTGAATCTAATTATCAGATATCTTCACAGATATCTGAGAAATTGTGTTTATCGACAAAAGTTTACATCGCACAATTCAAGAGGGGGTGAATGTAACGCTCCAAAGTTTCAAGTCAAGTCCACATAGCTTAAAGGGATTGAGAACGCTACTCATATCAACAAGGTGCACCTTTCTTTTTGGGAATCCATCCATAAGAACTCCAAAGTTAAGCGTGCTTGCTCTGGAGCAATCATAGGATGGGTGACCAACTGGAAAGACTCCCGGTTCGCACACGAGTGAGGACAAAGTACGCGGGAAAGGACTTGTGTCGGTAGAGTGGGGCCAGCATATCACCCGGAGGGCTGCCCATAAGTAACCTACCGCCCAAAGTGGTCGGGCTCGCCCATTAGTGGTCCAGGTCGTTAGCCAAGATTAAATTAATAAATATATCTTTTTTCACAAAGTCATGTGGCAGATGAACTATATTTAACAAAGTATGTAGCAATATTTTTAAGTAAAACCATAATGTTTTAAATATGCTTTGTCATTGTACATTTTATATTTTACCATAAAATGTTGTTTTGCATTGCTTAACTAGTTTAAATGTAAGTGTCTATTTTTTAAAATAAAACATTAATGTTTACGTTCATGTAAAACACTGATATTCTTAGTAAATCTTAATATTTCTGACTATAACTATAGTATAATGTTTGTTCGTCTCTTTTAATCATTTATAAACACAATTTTCAAATTTATTTTTACATTACAAGTACTACTCCTAACATAACGCAAAAGGAAGACTTTAATATTATATGAATGATTTAAAACTAATGAATACTTGTGTTCAGTTGGATGGGCACATATAGATTCTCTTAAATCAATATCTATGGTACACTCTTTGAGGTTGAACATCTTTAGTATTTAGTATCTTGTGGGATTTGCTGAGCCTCTTCAATTGCCAACCCCCATTTCTGCAGAGCTGATTGCACTCAAGCAAGGATTAATGGAAGCTTGGGAGAGATGCTATGAGAGGATTGAAGTCGAAACCGACTCACTGGAAGTCTTCAAGATGATAAATGGCGATTTGGAGACACCCATGGAGTTTAGAGATCTTGTTTCTGATTGCACGAAAAACATACACATGCCTTGGGTAGTGGAGCTCAAGTGGATAAGAAGAGAGTCAAATCTCATAGGAGATAAGCTTGCAAAATTATTTTGAGGCTATTTGTTGTGCAGATTCAGCTAAATGGATTGTTGCGATGCAAGAGGAGGTCGATAGTCTGCATAAGAATGAAACTTGGCATATGGTAAAGCTGCCTGAAGGAAAACGAGCTATAAATTGCAAATGGATCTATAAGAGAAAGGAAGGCATCCCTGGCATTGAGAATGCAAGATACAAAGCAGGATTTGTTGTCAAAGATTTCCATTAGCAGGAAGGTATTGACTTCAATGAGGTATTTTCTCCTGTCATTCGTCATACCTCTATTCGTGTCTTGCTTGCTCTAGTTGTTTTGCATGATTTGGAGTTGGAGGAGTTAGATGTGAAAACTGCTTTTCTACACGGAAATCTTGAGGAAGAGATTTACATCACCAGCCTGAGGGATTCGCAGTTCCTGGAAAAGAAGACTTTGTTTGCCGTTTGAAGAAATCTCTTTATGGATTGAAGTAGTCTCCGAGACAGTGGTATAAGAGGTTTGACTCGTTCATGCTTGGACATGGCTACTCTAGAAGTAGTTATGATAACTGTGTTTATTTTCAGAAATTGTCTGATGGGTCTTTCATTTACTTGTTGCTTTATGTCGTTGACATGTTAGTTGCTGCACGTGATAAATCTTTTGTCAACAAGTTAACATCACAACTAAGCAGTGAATTTGATATGAAAGACTTAGGTCCAGCTAAGAAAATTCTTAGGATGGATATTAGCAGGGATCGTCAAGCAGGAAAGCTTTTTCTATCTCAGGAAAAGTATGTTTTGAAAATGCTTGACAGGTTCAATATGCAAGATTGTAAACCAGTTAGTATTTCACTTGCTGCACATTTCAAGTTATCATCTGAACAGTGTCCACAAACAGACGAATGCAAAAAGCGCATGTCTCATGTTCCATACTCTAATGCCGTTGAAAGTCTAATGTATGGCATGGTGTGCACAAGGCTAGATCTAGCCTATGCTGTTAGTGTTGTTAGCAGATTCATGCACAATCCAGGAAAGGAGCATTGGGAAGCTATGAAATGGATCTTTCGTTATCTGATGGGTTCTTCTGACATTGGTTTGGTATTTGATATCCAAAGAGCTGATCCCGGAGGTGTAGTTGGTTATGTTGACGCCGAGTACAGTGGTGACTTAGACCGGAAAAGGTCACTTTTAGCCTATCTCTTTACACTTTGTGGTTCTACCATTAGTTGGTATTCTTCACTTCAAGCCATTGCGGCTTTGTCAACCACTGAAGCAGAATATATTGCTACTACCGAAGGTATCACTACAAAAATCTACTGTTTTAGCGACGGATCTATACATCGCTAAGTCCTTAGCGACGGATAAAAAAAGTCGCCGTCCCACGGGAAGCTTAACGACGGATAGTTTATCCGTCGCTAAATCGCGACGGATAAACCATTGACTTTTTAGTGACGGATATTATCCATCACTAAAAATTATCCGTCGCTAAAAAGATGATTTTTTTAAATTATAAATTACTGGATTTTAGCGACGGATACTTTATCCGTCGCTAAATTGAGCAGATTTTGAATTTAAAAAGAAAAATTGATGCCTATTTTCATATTTCACCTGTTTCACAAATATAATGTCCGATAGTAAATCCAGAATAATGAAATTGTTTTAATTAAACAGAAATCATTCGACAAAAGACAAATTATCAGTAATAAAATGAAATATCCGTATATAAGCTAAAACAAGAGGTCAAGTGGCAGAAAAACAGAAGTTCAAAACGAAATATCTAGGAGAAGCATAACATAAATGTATCAAGGCTAAGAAGATGCCGTTTTCTTCTTGAATTGACAGCTCCCGAATGTCGATCCTCCCCACCACCTCAGCCTGAAATTGTAAAATGCATACCACGAGTTATGGATATGAAAAATTACGCATACTACACAAATGGTGACTAACATATCACCCACATATAGTGGCTAACATACCACTCATATTGTCCTAAAAGCAGCTAAGACAATGGTGTCTAACATATCACCCAAGTCCAGTCTCACATATAGTGGCTAACATACCACTCACAAATAAAGCACAAACAAATAAAGAAGAATGATCATATTATCACAAATAAGATACGAATATATACACTAACCTAGAGATGATTCCGTCTATATTCAAGCATGTGACATACATTTTCAAAAACATACAATTGCTCAAAATTGACCTAAATCTATCAATTAAACAACCTCAAGCTTAACCCACTACTTAGTATAAGCTAAACTAGCTAGTGCAAACTTCTAAAAACATACAATTGCTCGAAATTAGCAAAAATCCCAAATTTAACAAAGTAAGGGTTTTAGACTAATACCTTCAATTACGAGAAAAATAGCCGAAGAAAGATGAAATTGAATGACCACCCGAGTCCCTTGTTCCACGAGCTTCGAAAAGAGTCCAGGATTGGCCGGAATGGTGGAGTTTTGGTCAGAATTGGAAGGTGGGCGAAAATGGCGAAGAGAAAAGAAAAGAAGAAGCAGAATCGAAATGGGGAAGAAGAGGGCTACTGCCGGTTTTTAATGAAATCTAACGACGAATAGAATTATCCGTCGCTAAACTGTCGTTAGATTTCATTTATTTTTTAATTAAATATTTAACGACGGATAATCGATCCGTCGTTAAAAATACTATTTTTCATTTTTTGAAAATCAAAAAGTCAACAAAAACTAACGACGGATAGCCTATATGTCGCTAAATAGCGACGGAGCCCTATCCGCCGCTAAAATGAGCGATCCGTCGTTAAGCGACGGATAACTATCTGTCGCCCCTTTCCGTCGCTATTTAACAGAATTCTTTTAGTGTATGAAAGAGGCTATCTGGCTCCGAGGCTTGGTAAGCGAACTTGGTTTACAACAAGACATTCTTGTTGTGTTTTGCGACAGTCAAAGTGCTGTTCACTTGACCAAGAATAGCAAGTATCATTTAAAGACCAAGCACATTGATATAAAGTACCACTTTATTCGAGATATTGTTAATGCAGGTGATCTTATTGTTGAGAAGACTCATACGACCGAAAATCCTGCGGATATGTTAAGTTCGATCATTGCCTGAACTTAGTTGGCATCATTCACACTTGAGCAAGGCTCCCATGGCGAAGAGAGCATCTCCCAAGATTGGTCAAGGTGGAGATTTGTTGGCCGGTGCATTTACATGCACATGTGTGACCAATTTTTGGTCCAAATTAAAATGTGTTCAAGATGTTAAGTGTGTTCATGGTTGAAGTTAAATGTTCTTATATGGAATCTAACCTTTCACACTTTCAAGTCTTCCATGGTTGGCTCCATAGTTGCCTATAAATAGGCTTTGCACTTACCTCTCAAGATCATCCCATCTCAATACATTTTACACACTGCACACTCTCACAAACACTTCTCTCATATTTCTCATTTTTCATTTTACTTGTATTCTCTACTTTCATTGGGTACGAGTATAAACCCATAGAGATTTGTTTTACAAGTAGTTGAGGAATTTCTTGTACTCCAAATACCATTATAGTGGAAATTTTGGCTCTCTCATCGGTGGTTTTTTACCTCTATTTACGGAGGGGTTTTCCACCTTAAAATTCTCGGTGATCATTTTTACTGTCTTTATTAATTTCTCTATATCGTTTTCCGCACTCTGGTACAACAACACTGGCCCAAAATTCTGGCTCCGCCATTGCTGCATGTTGAAGTCTTCATCGGAATTTGCAGATTTTGAAGATTCTCATGCATCCGGAGGCCAACGAAATCTAGGATCTGGGGGTTTAGTGACAGGAAGGAGGAAGGAAGGTGGATCAGTCATCGGAAGAAGGCGAGAAAATCCGAGAATTTAGAAGTTAGGTTGGAGAGAGTTTTAGTCAGAGAAAGTTTTTGAATCTGAGAAGGTAAAAAAGCTTGACATACCATGTGATCGTGGAGTCCTTCAACTAATTCACTTTGCTTTTTTTCAAGGACTTGAATTAACTATGACAGAAAGTTGAGATCTGTTACAAAATCATATCCTTAGCTAAATTCCGTTCTATCCAAAGTTCCCAACTTTGTAACCTTGAACTTTTTTCCCAAATTCCCAAGTTAAGTACTTCGTTTTCTTCCAAGGGGTTCTCCTTAATTTCTCAAACTAAGTAGTTCCTCTCTTCTTCCTTTGCTTAACACGTTTGTTGATGTGTTTGTTCATACTCCTCCGTCCCGCAGAACTTCATACATTTGCCATTTTTAGCCATCCACAGAACTTCATACATTACCAAAAAAGGAAGCTACCATACACCCACCAAATAATAAACAATCTCAACTTTACACTCATTATACATTTTGTCATTAAAAATACACTTTTTTCCACATTTTTTATATTCTATAATTACTTTAACTTTTCGCATAAAACTGTGTGCTAACCCTAATGTATGAAGTTCTTCGGGACGGAAGGAGTATGAGATTTGTCAAGACAGTGAACACTTATGTAACAATATTTATGAAACTCAACTTAAAATTCTTATATTTCAAAGACCAAGTTCATTGTTTCGGGAGAACAAAACTTGTTCTTGTTTGGAAGTAAAATACTTTTATAGTTGCAACTTAAAATTTTGTCTACTTCTTTACAAGTAGCTTCGCAAAGCTCAAGTCTTGTAGGAGAGTATTAGTAACTTAGAAAGCTTGAAAGTTCGACCCCATTAGCTAGTTTGAATGCTCTTGTTAGGTTTTTGCTCAAGTATTCTTATTCAGTTATTTGTAGACAAATAGTTCCGTTTGAATTAACCTCCTTTGGTTTGTAATTTCAAACTTTGCAATTAAGTGTTGCAGAAAGTAGTACAATAGTTTTTCTCTCTTACAGTGAAAAGCAGAAAGCTTCCTGAGAATGTACGTTCAATTCATTTAACTTGAACTTGCTCAACAAACAATGAAAATTGTGGCTAATAAGAAGAGATCTGAGAGAACTTTGATCGAGTATACCTAAAATTGCAACCCTGCACACGACATTCTACAAGGCAATCAATTGTGTGGAAATTAAGTCCAAGTTTGCAGGAACGCTTCCAGTTAAGAAGGTAGGAGCTGTGGCTTTAAGTTAATTGCCATCAGGGAGTAAAATACACCTAGTGTGCAACTTTGTTTTTATTCCAAATGAAATCACCTACAGGAGTGTCATTGAACATTTACATTGACATTACACATTACATCCGCAGATCATTGGAACCAAATTCACACAGTACAAAATTGACATCACAAAAGTCCTACACATGTAAAAGTCCAAGTATAATCTTTTCTAAAGATTTACATCGTCTTCGGACATTATGCTCGTCCGAACATTTTCTCTCATTTCAACATAAGCTGATGGAAACCATCCCGCCTTGCCTTTGTATTCGCCTTCAGACCATCCATTTGAAGCCACCTACCAAATCAAAATACTAATACTATTAGGATAATGGCGAAGTTACCAAGCATGACAAAGGAAATAATAATACGGAAACAACTCAACGTTTCTTTGGGATTTTCCATCAAGGATTTTACCAGCATACATATAACAAGGATTTTAGATACCTGACGAACTATGACAAAATCGTTGACCTCTAGACTTAACTCTCCATCTGCTTGGGCATCAAATGGGTGTATAACCTGGCAGTTCAAAGAGAAACATTTAAAACTACAACTGAGTTTAGACATTCATAGACATAACATAATACACAGGCACCAGGAGTAAAACATTGGAAGAATGTAAAATGCATTACCTCTGCTATGAAGTAGGAATCGAATTTATCAGGGCTTTCCTGACAGTCGGATCTTTTTGATGTTATCTCATCACTAAGGAATGTAACGTCTCCGTTTCTTTTCTGAACTTCGGATTGCAGTGGAGGGTCTTCCATTCGCTCTTCTACAACCATCTAAAAAAGCCATGAAATTAGACGAGATAAAAAGGATAAGAAAAATTAAGACGCGAACAACATGGGGAATCTTTCTTCAACTAGCTTGGAAGGGAATCTTTCTTAAACTTTATGACCAGAATGAATATATGGAAATTACGGATTACAGTTGAACAGACCTCAGAATGAAGCTTCTCCAAAATAGCCACAACATTTCGATGATAGGATCTCTCAGCTTCAACCTGTGTAAAAATGTTACTTTAAATACCATCCATGCACAACTGGTAAACGACATAAAACAAATAAAATGAAACATATAAAACTTCAAGAATATTACTGGATGTGAATTGAATAATTACAGTACTTAGAAACTTCCATTTAAGAGAAGACAACTCTGTCAGTTCACGTTCGGCATCTAATATGTTATCACAATATAAAAGCCATAAATTAACTAGTCATATTTGTTATCATCGTGCATACGAGGAATTACTTTGCACTGTACTACAAAACTATTGGTCAACAGATAATGAGTTAATTTAACAACATATACTATATCCAGGATGGTTCTCATATTCCAGTCAATTATTTCCTAACACACCCCTGATCGATTACGGATTTGACATGTGTGATATGATTTGGTTCCCAATTTTGGGTTCGCAGATTGTCATGCAGAACTCACCTGCAAACAGATCTTCTTTTAAAGATTTGATCATGAATGCAATCAAACATAATCCGACTGCAGTTTGAATGTTTAAAAATATATACCACTGTAAGAAGCTTTTGGTAAGTTGTCTCCTCCTGCTGATCCTCCACAGACAACATAGCAGCAGCAGCTTCTCTTCCAAGTGCCGACATTGATGACTTGAGATCCGTCAGCCTCTTTTCGGCAGATTTAAGTTTTGTATAACTTTCAGAGGAAGCGTTGCTAAATTTTGATTGTCGTCTAATTACTTCAGCTGCCTGATTAGGGTAGGAAAGTCAAGGACTAACACAGATAACACCAATGAGAATTCCCCACAAGATAAAAAGAATAGCAGAACCTGAAGCTCAAACTCCTGCCGTGTTCGGTCATAAGAGCGAGTCAAATGGCGAGCATCTTCCAGAGGAGCACCATTTATTAATGCACGAAGAGGCTCAGAAACCTAATGGTTGAAATCATTGTATCTATAAGCATAGATGAAAAGACAAGAGCCATGTACAGTAAAAAAGTAAACAATACAGCAAAGATAAGTCACATAGATTGAATATCATGCAGTGTGCTCTTCACTTGCATTTTGTTAAAAGCCAATGCAGCAGGAGAAATCCAATGTGATCAGACATCAAGGGAAGGCAACATAGTGTTGGAAGAACTTCTTTGTTTCTCATATTGTATTTCAGAGCATCCTTCAATGCTTAAAAAAACGTCTTCTACTGAGACATCATCAAGATCCTGTGCTTCTTGGATATCTCCATTCCCCAATTTTTCTAGCTCAGGCCATAGAAGTATCTTACTTTTGGGACTTGGTATCTTCAGATTTTCTTAAAAGATCATTTTTTAATTCATCAACATAAGCGTCAATCAGCTTGTCTTTGGTTATTTCCTTGTACTGCATTTTAAACCATATTCTGATATGATCAAAAGGAGATTCTACTCCATCTGGTACCGTACTATGCGATATAATCCCTACTTTTTATCTATCTATCAGGATAAGGTTTGCTTGTTTTATGCAATTCTCAGATTTGGGCTAAGAGCAAAACAAGAAATTAATAGCCTGTTTGGATAACTAATAAAACTCAGAAAACCGGGTTAAAAAAAACACCTAAATTTTTACTCAACTCAAGATTTTAACTCTATAACGAGCAATCACTTAAGTCATTAACTACAAGAACCCACACTGCTGTACCTGGTAACCAAGAATTCCAAGCATCAATTCTCTTTGATCTTCCATTGAAGTATGTGTCGTACCAAACTCAGACACAACTCTCGCAAGGTGAGAAGATGAATCTTGATTTTCGATACCGTACTTGCAACAATCCTCAGCCAACTTTCTAGCTGCAAATTCAGGAAGAAGGTCATCCCTGTATATCATCATCACCTTGGAATTGCAAGAGAAGCACAACCAAAAAACATACCTAACTCCATTTGTTTCTTGCTTGTAGAAATGAATCCGTCTAACCCGCGAACGATATCCCTCTGGAAATGCTGTGCAACAAAAAGCTCCTTAAATGTGACTGCTGAATTTGTATAAGAGAAATCATTAGATTCACAGAACAACTCGAGAAGCTTGCGAGTAAAGTACATATGCTTCTATGAATTTACCTTGATTGCTCTGGTAGATTTGTATAAATTCTGTAGCTCTTGGTGACGAAGAGTGTCAGATTCATCAAACATAACCCCTTCATGACCCAATTGCCCCAGTTGTCTAAGGATTGTCTGCCAGCGTAGCATCAGGTTATTATCCAATATCAGTTGACAACTAATATAATTAGACACGTGCATTCTACAAAAATAGTCCTTCATTTCCCGTCATGTAAATGTAATTAACTCCACGATTAAAGGGGAAACAACATAAAGAGTAAAGACACAAAATATTGTTAGCGGTGCTAAGACTCATGCAAAAATGAACAAAATCATAAAGTCCATTATGGGACTTCAAAATAAGTAGAACAAGCTTCAAATCTGTTTTAGCCAGAGATGTTTACCAAACATAAACATAGGCGAAGAACCAAACTAAGTGGTGCAAGCTTAGATCCAAACAGTTGGCGAGAACAGTAATTTGTGCAGGGAAAACAAAAGAATATTTTATTAAACCCTTTCTAGGTAGTCTCAAGTATTAATGATAAATCAGGATGAAATTTGGCTAAACCTATAAAAATGCAAGTTTGGTACGCTAATATTTGTATACATTTGCATTGTATACATGTGTGTTGCTTTCAACTGACTAAATAAAGATATTTTAAAACGCACTCAGAGACAAATGGCTAGTTTTAATTTCCTACTATGTATTTAAATAGGGATGATTGATGAAGGAAATTATTTTCAATTTGGGAATTTCATATTCTGATCTACATCGAAATTTGATGAATTAACCTGCAGCAGGGAACATCATTGCAGATGACAAGTTGATTTCTTGTGTTCTTCACAACAAAATGGATGAGGAATCAGACCACTTTCTCTTCAAATACTAACTTACTTAGCTATAAACTTTGGACAAAAGCTTCTAGGTGGTCGAACGTGTTAATAATAATGCAGCAATTTTATGATGATGTTTTGACATATATTTGGTGTTTCTTGGGCACAGATTTGCTTCCTCTTTCTATCGTAAGAGCTGAGCACCCCTGTACGCTACTGATAAAGTTTTGCTTTAACCAGAAAGTGAGAATCAGCTTATGATTCTGCTGATAACTAGTTATATCATATATCATATATCTGCATTTAGGGAAACTAAAAACTAAAGATCTCTATTAGAATAAGATAGAAATCTGCAATCTAAAGTGAGGTTAAAAGCATGAAATCGAAACATCAATACCTATAAAAACTGCCAAATGAATCATAAGCTAAAAGCTGAACATATTACAATTTCCAAAGTGGGTATGAAAAGTAAATCAAACTCCCTCGAATTGGGTTTCAGTTGCAGGACTAAAAAGCAACCAAAATCTGCAAATAATAATCCTAACCCCATATCTATTCCAAGACAAAATAATCTACACAAAGTCAACTCAAAATTCTACAAGTTGATTAATTTCTTACACACCAAGATTATCCAAACAAAACCAAGTTATTGTCAATAAGAATGAAAAAGGGAAACAAGTAAAAAACCTGCTGTTGTCTGGCAACTTGTTCTCTTAGTTTGGTTGCTTGCTTCTTTATAGCATCCATAACTGATCTGGGATAACAGAAATGAAAAGGGGGGTTTTGTACAAGTCAGTTAATGGTTCTCAACTCCATGAAAGGTGAGCTCGAGAGAGAATGAATAAGGGGAATATGAAAAGGTGTATGGACAAATAGAAGAGGAGAAAAATGAGGGTTGGTGTCGGTAAAAGCAAAGGAAAGAGCTTTTTTCCCTTCTTTCTTTCGGCATTAAATGCTGTACTATTTCTATCAATCTACTAATCAACTACGCAATCAATGCCTCCCACCACTGGAGATGAAGTGGACGTCACCACAAATTTGATGATTTTAGTTCAAATATTATTAATACGGATTTAGATTAATTCGATGTCAAAGTTTAATTTTGTTGACGGTGAATTAGTGGAAACTGAACAACTGGCATGAGACGGAGAGTACATTTTTAGTCTCAGCAAATAAGTAGTAAGGTACTTTATAGTTTGGACATGTAAAATAGGAACCCTATTTTACTTGTTAGTTAGTGATTATTTATGTGTTAGGTTTTTCAAGAGCTTGTAATTCTATTTTTGATCAACCTGTTGAAAACCTCATTTTTACGTTGCAGTCAGAAGATGCTGAGAAGACAAGTCACTAAAGATTTAGTATAACTGAATAAGTTATCTAAGATATAGAGACATTTTTAGCAAGTGATACATCAGCAGTTACTTGGTCAAGTTAAAATCTGTAAGACAGAGTAGATTGACCAAACTACCTATTGAAGATTGTTAACTGCTGAATATAGTCTTTCAAAGACAGAAACGATTCATTAGTCTTTCAAGACAACTAAGTAATATATACGTTATAGATGAGTTTAGAAAATGTACTTTAGCAAAACTAAAAGACAAATTTTTAAGTGCCATAAAGCACTCCTGCTGAAGGTAAGGACAAAAGTCGAGTATTTTTTAAAGTGACATTTCAATGACAAGTTTGAATTTGTACCAATGGATTCAAATCACAAAGGGATTGCTTTGCACTATAAATAGAGGCACTTAGTAGTTGAGAAAACACAGATTCGATACATTAAACACAAGATTACATTGCAATTTATTTTCTTCAGCACTTTAAGTCTCAAAAACTCCTACAAGACTCAAGCTTTGCTAAGTTACTTGTAAAGAGGTGGAACAAGCATTAAGTTGCGACCATACAGTTCTTTCCTCTAAACAAGATGAAGTAGTCTTGTCTCTCATAAACATCCTACTTATTCCTTGGAATATAGGAACTTCATTGGAGTTTCTTCGGGTACCAAAGTCACTGAGACAATGTGATTAAGGTATAGGGCCGACTACCCAATTATTTTGGGGGGCCCAAATTATTTTGGCGCTGTATTATGTAATTTATTGTCTGGAAAATGAATGTATTGCATGTGTTTCCCCGTGGTAAATAGAGTCCATTAAGTTCTTGTTTGTTGATTGAGTTTAAGGTTCGATTCTAGCTTGGGCCATTTTTTATTGATTGTTGTTTTATTTTCAAAACTTTTTATTTATCTTTTTCCGGAAATACTAAATTTTATTTATATGCTTCGTTTATAATAATATGATTTATTGTCTTACTACAGGGTCTACATTAGTGATTTTTTTTTTCAAAAAGTATAAAGTTTTATATTTTACACAATAATAAGATTTTTAAACATGATTTGTTGGCTATTTTTTCATTTTATTTTGGATTTACTTTTTCCACACTTTTTAGTTTTTACTACAACATTTTATATATTATTGGAATAATATAATTTTTAAACATATACAAATAGTATGAATTTTCTTGTGTTAAATTGTAGGAGTATGATTGTTTGGCTGTTATTTGATGACTGATTTTAAAGTTTCATTTTTTTAAGTTGATTCATTTTGCATCAAATTTTTTATATAACTTTCTATTTATATTTTATAAACGTATGTTTCTTTTGTTAAAATATGATTTGCCTTTCTCATACAGTTTTGTACACTTTTTCAATACTACTACTTTTATAGATGCATTTCCAATTAAAAAGTATTTTATTTTGTTAATATTCGAGGGCCACTTTTAAAGTGTCGCACAAGGCCCCCTAAAAAATGTGAGATGCTCATTTTAAGGTATACATTGTCTGGACAAAGCCAACCACAAATCAACCACTCAACAGGCATGTTAAGAGGGGGGGGGGGGGGGGACTACTTAAATGGATTACTAAGAAAAATCCCCTTGGAGGGTGTATTTGAGAAGTTGGCAAAGGGATCCTGATATAAGAGCCATTTGTACTGTGGAGGGGCAGACTCTAGTTCACAAGTACCAGAAGGCTTTATGGAACAAATTTGTGGGTTTATAGATAGTGCCCTAGCCTTTATGGACCATTATGAGAGGAGCCAAGAGACTACTGAGATGAGGTCGGATGCCTTGGAATCTGCCATGAAGAAGGTAGGAGCCATTGTGAAGGGACCAGTAGAGATCAAGGAGGAGCATGATCAAGAGCAGGTGAAGGAAACCGTCGAGATGACTATGGCAATCACCATGATTACAGATACACCTGTGGAGGTGACAATGTCAAAAGAGGGTACCGTTGTTGAAGTACTAAAATTTCCTCGACGTAGTTTTGTTGATTCTCTTCACATTTCTCCTACTTGCACCAGGAAAGTTATAAAGGTCACTTCGCCTAACAACAATGTTAGTGGGGATGGAGTAGAATCTAAGAACACATTTGACAAGCCACTTGAGGTGGTGGCCCACATTACTACTCCCAAGTCTGATTGCCTCGGTAGTTTGACTTGATGGTTGGTATTGGTTGTGCCAACACAATTATTGGGACATTAGACACTGGTGCTAGTGTCAATGTGATGCCATACAACTTGTACGAGGATCTCGGACTGCAAGGATTGAAGGTGATGAAGTCCAGGATCCAATTGGCGGATGGAAATTGGCGGAGACCAAAAGGTATAGCGGAGAATGTAGTTGTGCGGTTGGGGGTGCATATATTACCAACTTTGTCGTCATGGAATCTTTGAGAGAGAAGCAAAGAAAGAAACCTGAGATTTTGCTAATAGGAAGACCGTTCTTAGGGTCGGTCAAGATGACGATTGCCATGCACAGCCGAGTGTTCACCTTTGAGGTTCATGGCAAGCAACGTAAGTTGCAATCTTAAATTCATTCTCCTACATCTCCTGCAATTAACTATTTATCTAATAACTTTGTAGGAACTCTTTATGGTGATCTAGTGTGCAGTTTCAAGGCATTCAGAGGAATGGAAATGAGCTGAAAGCTAGTACACGTAAACGCTTGTGTAGCCATGTCCATGGATAGTCGAGCCAACGACTATAATAAAAGGCAAAGGCGCTTACCAGGAGGCAAATCGGGGGTAAGTTTCTATTTGCTTTAGTAGTTAGTAATAATATTGGGGTTCTTGCTTCTTGTTTCCTATCTTCTTACTTGTGCTTGACACTCGGGGATGAGCTAAAGTTTAGGTCTGGGGAGGGGATTTCTTTGTTTTCTTACTTTTTATTTTTTGTTTGCATGTTTACCGCTTTCTTAGTAGTGGTCGGTGAGCCACATAGGGTTGCATGTCTATGTGTGACCGGTGTACCTTACTAGTTTACTGCTTTCTTAGTGGTGGTCGGTCGGTGTGCCTTACTTGTTTACAGAAAAGTAGAATACCCTGAATGAGTTGATGCTTGTCCATGGAGGTGTTTTCATCCTCCATGTATGAGTATCAAGCTTGTTCATGGAAAAATCGATGGATGAGCTCCTAGTTCTTCAACAAAGACATGGATGAGCTTCAAGCTCATCAACATGGCAGAGCCAGGATTTAAAAGTGGAGGTGTCGGTGTTTATAACATGGGCACTATATGTAATTTGATTAGATCGGGCTAGGACAGACCAGACCGGGCCGGATCAGTATTTTAGACACTAAATTCATCATAATATCTAAATATGGATATTCAATTAAAATGAAAGGAAAGAAAGAACCACATCATGATAAAGGCAAACAAAAAATGAATAAACGATTCAAATTTAAAAAATTATGTCATAAAACAAGACCCACTTCTATAAAAATCATATTCTATGTCTCTTATCTTCTCAAAATCATCAGTGATTGAATCAATGTCACAACCCTCGACAATTTCCTTTACAATATGCATTATCAAATTGTTAGACAAGAAGTCATCATCCACTAAACTCCGCAATCGTGTCTTTACAATTTTCATGGCGGAAAATGAACACTCAAAAGTTGTTGTAGAAACGGGAAGAGACAATAATAGCCTAATCAACCTATTAACAAGAAAGTAAGAAGATGACTTTCGTGTTCTAGTCAGCATTGTGCACATGTAGAGACATAAAGCTCTGTATTTTTCCGAATATCAACTTTAAAAAGACGCAGTTGAAATCTAAGGTGTGTTTTCTCTTCACTAGTGAAATCTTCTGGGTAGAATTGTTCCACTAGCTTGCAATGTCGTCAACCACAAATAACTTATAATCACCTCTGGGATCAAAAGAGGAATCAACTTCAACAATTATGCATCTTCTTTAAATTGGAAGTTCATCTCTTGCAACATGCAATCTATTGTTCCATTGCATATTTCAACTCCATCAACATAAAGAATCGGGTTCGTCCAATCAGATAATAAACTTATATATGTGATTTTATTAGTAAATGGACCATAAAGTGAGGGTTAAACGAATTTTATTTTTAGCCCGATTTCTAACACCCAGATCTAGTGTGACACCCCGCCCTGAAGTACCCTGCTCCATGGCTCACCGCACCCGCTCGCACCCTTCCTACCAGACCATCTCTTATCTGTCAGAAGTTGCAGGAACGGACTAAAACCCAAGAAATGAAAAGCCATGTACTCTACATGATATTTTCGGCATTCTTTACACCTCAATGTGGGCCCATCTTGGCAACTTACATCAATAAACTAATCTCCATCAAGTTGGATTTATCCTAGCTTCTCCAATAATCAACAACTCTCCTAAAGTGATGCACCTGAGAAATATGGACAGGAGAAGAATGAAAGCAGTAAGTCTTTGATGACTTAGTAAGGTTTATGGGTAACATGGTATCAAAGACATATCAACAGTTAAATGGCAATAGAATGACAAGCAATATGGAACAAAATTTCAAGGTGTAACAAGATGATGATACGAGTACGAATCGGATACCAGCCATAAAACTCTCGAACACATAGACTACCTTATTACTCCATCGAGGTGCGACCTCGCAAACAAACAAGATCAAGCATGTCGAGGTTCATGCTATACCAGATCACGAAACACACCAACCACCAGTAGTATTCAGAGTTTGGGGATTGGGGATCTGTAAGAGATGACCTTAACCGTCGGTCCGCCCCGCCCGGTAGCCACTCACTTACAGTCTTGGGCCCGAATCGAATTTAAATCAAGATCTATAATGATAAGCTCAAATTATACTCTAAATAACTTAAGAGAATAAGCTGTAGTTGTAGACTATGCTTAACTCGGTATCGTTCTCTAGGGAATTAATTAGGCTACCACAACGAATGAGAGTAAACAGTTTGTTTGTAAGTAATAGACAGATTTGAGTGATTTTACTTCTAAAACACAGATTAAAACAGGAAACAGATAAACTGGTTTGATCAAAGAGAGAAGATGAACACAATAGTAATGATCAAGTAATGCTAATTCGTTCTAGGGCAATCATTCATATTTGTCACACGGTCAGTGTACAGAAATCAATCAATTCGATTCAACCAATTGTTCTTAGAATATATTATACTAGAGAAATCGTGAGTCGTCAATTCAAGATCCTTAAACATGAACAATTTAGAGAATTTAATACGGACTTATCGAATTGAAGGTTTTTACGAAGATTTTATACGAGACTAACCTATATGAGTGAATCCAAAACCCTAGAAATGAATATGCAAGACTATCACATAACTACCGTGTTCGGAGTGATTTAACTACTCATGAGGCAAGCAAAGATAAAAGACGTCAAGGTATTGAATATGCCAAGCATAAACATGGTGATGATCGCATGCAAAATCATAAAATTCGATAAACAGAAGAAAACACGAATTGAAGATAAACAATAGAGAGTTATCAAAAGATTACCAAGAATTCGATATCAATGCTTCTTACAAGAGGTAAACCAAGCTCCAAAAATCAATCAATGTCAAAACCTAGTTCTTGAGCTTTTTCCTGTAAATCTAGGGTAAAAGAAGTTATGTCTGAAGTTATGGTGAAAGAAATCTATTTAAAGGAGAAAAAACGAGTAGAATCGCTCTCGGGAACTCTCGCCGCGGTGCGCCTAAATGTCTCGCCGTGGCGAAGATGCTTTCTGACAGTCAACTTGCGATTTCTGCATCTTTTTCTTCAGGAGGAATTTGGCTATGATTTTGGCACGAACGTTGTAGCACTTTGAATTGTATTTCCATGGGCACCAAGATCAGGTAAATATGACATCATATGAGAGAGTTATGTCGAAAATGGCTAGACTACTCCGTAAATCATCACTTTTGCAAGTCACGCTAAAATGCCTCTCAATTCTTCGTTCGAACTCCGAATCCACTTCCGTCTTCGCCCAATTACTTTTCATTCAAAGATCTGTAACCAATGTCTTCACTCCGATTTTCACCTTCAGGACAAAATAACACAAAAAATCCTACAAAATACAAACAAAGTACCAAAGCATATAAACGTACAAAAACACTATAAAACTAAGGTCAAAGACTAGCAAAAGACCGCTAACAAGTACCAAATGAGACGTTAGAATATTGTCTCATCAAAATCCCCAAACCGAACCTTTGCTCGTCCTCGAGCAAACACACAACTTAAACAAACTAGACTCAAGACACAAAATAAAAACAAACCAAAGAGTCGAACTTCCAAGTGACCGAATCTACCATTGTAAACATTAAATTCACAAGATGCAAAGGTTTTTCACTCAACTAACCTTGGCAGAATAGTGCACAGAAAATCAAACAAGAAAGTTTTTCAAGTAAATAGCACTTAAATCTAACTCGCTAATCCCTGACAACAGGATCCTATGCAACTCTCTCTCGCACTCTGGAAGTGTTCAGTGGGTTAATCACTCAAGAAATATCAAGAGAAAGGAAGGTGACTTTCGTCACAAAATTGCCTCAAACAACTCATGCAATGTACTCAATCAGTTAAGCAGCTTGCCAGAACATACAAACCAACTTCCATATCACCACATTCTTGCATACTATGAATTATATGCTAATCAATTGGCCACAATGGACTCTTTTAGTCTCACTTTTTTGGTAGTGTCCGTTTTACCGAAGTCCGCACTTTTGTGCGTGTCAGTTTGGTATACGTGCCATCAACCCTCACGTCACATGGCTTTTTAGGACCACGCCGGTATATATGTAGTATTTGAAACATGCCCAACACGACTACGGTGATGACGAGCACCACAGATACACTCCGAGACATATTAAATAATCAGGGGAAGCAATGCAAATTACAAGTATAAATTAAACATATCAGCACTGCATAATTATTCTCCCCAAACCGGTTCTTTGTAATGGATTGGCATCGATAAAATAGATCATGAAGAGCATGCCGTTCGTCATACTTAACGTAAACAGAGTACACATGAGCATGATGAGGCGCAAACAAGGGAGTTTGCACTTCCCGAATAAATCACACAGGTGTCGGTATAATATTTTTTCATCAGCTAAAGGTTTCTCATCGGCTTTTTGGACCAAAGAGCTACACATACTTGCTATTTACAAGAAAAACAGACTTATAGGATTTTAAATCCACCACGCCACTTTCAGTCAAATATCATGCAAAACATAAGCAGCTATCAAATTTAACAATCACAATAGATGCTCGACTTGGGAGAACAACTCAGACTCACCACAAAAATCAGAAAGTAGGCAAAAAAACTCTATTTAAAAAAAAAAACTAGGCTAGCCGCGGAGGGCAAAAAGTCTCGCTGCGGCGAGTTTTTATGAGACGAAAAAAAAATTATGGGGAAGGGTCTCACCGTGGCGAGATTTTAAGAAACTAAATCCCGTCCTCTCGACTTATCTCGCCGCGGCGAAGCAAAACGTTCGCCGCGGCAAGGGCGAAATTTCTATTTTTTTTTCTCTTTGACTCTAATGCGATCTCACCTCGCGAGATCGAAATTTCATGCCTCGGCTAGAATTTCACTAGTTTCCTCGTGTGAGTACAAAGGTTCCGCTCCCACAAACGTGTACAGACATAAACTGAAAACAAAACAAACACATAAAAGTGGCTAACATACCACCCCACGTAGACAAATAAGGCACACAGGCCGCAAAAAGATATGCAATCTTATGTGGCTCACCGACCACCACTATGAAAGCGATAAAAACGGACACAAAACACATGAAATCCCTCCCCAAACCTAAACTTTAGCTCGTCCTCGAGTTTCAAGTTTAAGCAAGCGAAGGAAAATAAAAGAAAAAACAAAAAACTTATAATAAAGAAAACTTACCTCCGGGAAGCGCCTTTTATTATAGTCGTTGGCTCGACTTTTTGGGAATGCTGCTATCCATTATCAAATGGGAACGAATCCCTTGCATCCTTTCCTATATCCTCAGCTTTTTGTGAGCCATCCTTAGCTCCTCTAGTCAAGTTCTCTAACAATTCCATGATTCCATGCAAACTAAAATTAATCAAATTAGAAGATTTAAAAACTAAAAAATAACTATGGGAAACAGAGGGAAAATAAAAACGAGAAATTGGGCCGAAACTCCCTGGGCAATCCAATGTATGTGATGGAGCCAAAATGTGCGAATCACAAGCAGGTAATGGAGTAGAATGTATTTCATCTTGTTCTATGGGGGCAGATTCGAAGGTTAGCTCAGCAAGGCGGTTTGTCTTCTCACGCTCGATGTTCTCATGCCACAACATCGTCTCTTTATAAATAGAAACCTGCGCATTGATAAACTCAAAAGAATTGTCCAAGTTCGAACTCATCTATGGGTTGTCTTGCAGCTTCATCTAACATCATTCCACTATTCTCGATTAATCCCCAATAGAAACATCCTATCCATTCCTTATCCTCCAGTCCAGCATATATGCACTCTTCTTGCAACTCTAGAAACCGAAACCATGCTTCGTCAAATCTTTCTCCACAAAATTGTTGAAAGTCACAAGCACTTCCTCTCTGTCATGGAGTCTGCTCGCTTGATAAGCCATTCTCCATAGGATTTTGATTTTACGATTGGAAATTTGTATGGCTTCTCGGTTGTCATAAGTTCCTACACACAAAGACCGGGAACCACGAGTAGTTCCGACAAAAAACAAACAAAAAATCTAGCTAAACAAATAAAAACTAAAAACAATCAAAAAATCACACTCAAAACGCTACAGTAGGAATTAATTCCCCGCAGCGGCACCAAATTTGATAAGCTCAAATTATACACTAAATAACTTAAGAGAATAAGCTGTAGTTGTAGACTATGCTTAACTCGGTTTCGTTCTCTAGGGATTAATCAGGCTACCACAATGAATGAGAGTAAACAGTTTGTTTGTAAGTAACAGATAGATTTGAGTGATTGTACTTCTAAAACACAGATTAAAACAGGAAACAGATAAACTGGTTTGATCAAACAGAGAAGATGAACACAGTAGTAATGATCAAGTAATGCTAATTCGTTCTAGGGCAATCATTCATATTTGTCACACGGTCGGCGTACAGAAATCAATCAATTCGATTCAACCAATTGTTCTTAGAATATATTATACTGGAGAAATCGTGAGTCATCAATTCACGATCCTTAAACATGAACAATTTAGAGAATTTAATACGGACTTATCGAATTGAAGGTTTTTACGAAGATTTTATACGAGACTAACCTATATGAGTGAATCCAAAACCCTGTAAATGAATATGCAAGACTATCACATAACTACCGTGTTCGGAGTGATTTAACTACTCATGAGGGAAGCAAAGATAAAAGACGTCAAGGTATTGAATATGCCAAACATAAACATGGTGATAATCGCATGCAAGATGATACAATTCGATAAACAGAAGAAAACACGAATTGAAGATAAACAATAGAGAGTTATCAAAAGATTACCAAGAATTCGATATCAATGCTTCTTACAAGAGGTAAACCAAGCTCCAAAAATCAATCAATGTCAAAACCTAGTTCTTGAGCTTTTTCCTATGTAAATCTAGGGTAAAAGAAGTATGTCTGAAGTTATGGTGAAAGAAATCTATTTAAAGGAGGAAAAACGAGTAGAATCCTAGTAGAATTCGACCAGAAAATCGCCCAGCAAATAAGCTCTCGGGAACTCTCGCCGCGGCGCGCCTAAATGTCTCGCCGCGGCGAAGATGCTTTCTGACAATCACTTGCAATGTCTGTATATTTTTCTTCAGGACGAATTTAGCTACGATTTTGGCACGAAAGTTGTAGCACTTTGAATTTTCTTTCCATGGCCACCGAGATCAGGTAAATAGGACTTCATATGTGAGAGTTATTTCGAAAATGGCTAGATTGCTCCGTAAATCATCACTTTTGCAAGTCACGCTAAAACGCCTCTCAATTCTTCGTCCGAACTCCGAATCCACTTCCGTTTTCGCCCAATTACTCTTAATTCAGAGATCTATAACCAATGTCTTTACTCCGATTTTCACCTTCGGGACAAAATAACACAAAAAATCCTACAAAACACAAACAAAGTACCAAAGCATAAAAACGTACAAAAACACTATAAAACTAAGGTCAAAGACTAACAAAAGACCAAAAGACCGCTAAAAAGGACCAAATGAGACGTTAGGATATTGTCTCATCATATAACTTATAATCACGGATGCTCGTTATCATCTCTGAAAAGGAACAATATCAAATAAACAGAACCTGAACTCGAATCAGGTATATCAATATGATTTCATGTACACAACAATAGACCGATTGGTCAACAATGTCAAGAAGAGGAACATATGAACCATGATTTCATCATGAGTGGTCCGAATAGAAGATTACAATTGTATGAATATGTACAAGGATACATCTGTCATTTCAACATGATCAGAGTAGAAAGGAAAACATTGGGAAATATATATGACAAAGGAGTAAGGGTACAATTAGTCAAGAAAAGATGCAAGGAATCCAAAGAAAGAGGATAATCTGATCAATAGGACATGAAACATGACTGCTTAAAATGAAATTCATCACGGGAACAACTGGACAGGAATATCATAGACATAGAAATATCCAGAGAAGCAATAGAAGTGATGACAGAATTAATCCTGACAAAAAGAAGGAAATGATGAAAAGGACAAGACAAGAATATGAGTGGGAACACTCGAAACATAGAGAAATGGATTCAGGAATTGATTGTCAAATAAACAAGGGGTTAATGAGCAAGGAAATGATAGGTGGTACAAAATGAAAGGTTTCAAAGAGCGAGTAATATGGATTTCAAAGAGTTGTGTGGGTTTCAAATGAACTAAGATGATCATGAGTTGATCAACTTATACAAGGTTTACAAGAATCAATAACAAAGGTCATAACAAGTGAATGAGGTGATTAAACAAGTACAAGAACAAATTAATGGCTTTTAATTGGGTATTTGAAAGAAAGGCTGGTCAAACATCGAAACAATATAATGGACAAGATTGAGGGCTAGCCTGGTAAACGATAATGGTACAATGAGATCAGATCAATACCAAGTGATACAAGATATCGAGGTTAATTGGATAAGCCTAACCGAAAGGCCTTATGTATGATGAAGTATTGTATCAAGAGTCGTATCACACATTATCAATCAATAATACTTGCAAGAACAAGACAGAATAAATA
Source organism: Plantago major (assembly GCA_026545765.1). NCBI lineage: Eukaryota > Viridiplantae > Streptophyta > Magnoliopsida > Lamiales > Plantaginaceae > Plantago > Plantago major. The sequence goes on along the minus strand of CM048840.1, from coordinate 79,660,578 downwards.
TCCATTTTCCCCAGGGGCCAGATGCCCGAACGGTATAAAAGAGAAGGCTAGAATCCTTACCCAAGTACCATGTAATGCTCGTCAATCCAACCATTTTGCAAATATGCACTATACAATTCTGCAACATCTTGGCAATCAAAACTCGGACCAAAGTTATCCTTAGTCAGTCCATAAGGCCTCTAACTTATACGAGGGCGCATGACCTCCGTTCCTAAAAATATAACAAATGCCAAAATACAAATTCACCGATTAAAATAGGTACAAATAGTATCTGCACTATCACAAGGCCTAAATAACATGTACCCGATTACAATATACGATGTTAAAATATGTCAAATTACTAAGACTCAAATTAACCGAGAAATTAGATAGGCAAATACAATATACATACCCCTTAAAGTTACCATGAATATCATGTGTTTTATTTCCTAATTCGTATAGTTTCTTTCCCAATTCTTTGTGATAGGTGCCGAGGTTGGTGGTGTAGAGTATGTTATAAAATAATACTACAAGTATATATACCACCGTGAGTATTGATGTTAATAGTCAATTAATTGAAGGAGAATTTCAATCACAATTAAGCAAGTCCGGATTGACTTACTTGGGTAATTAAAGTTCACTAAACCATATATCGATTTACTAAGGCACAAGATTATCTTATACTTCTTGTGTAATTAGTAATCTGTCCATAAACATAAATTTAGCAGACTCATGTTCATCTCCTACAGTAACTAACATGTTACTGGCACATCAAATTATGGCTTCAAATAACAGCCATGTCATGCTCACCATGCCTTAACTCGTTGGAGATGGATTTGTGTTCGCAAAGACTGAACTTCTGCTTTTCTCTCAGAAACTCCAATATCTGACTTTACTACCATATCATCTCATCCTGCCATCCCTATCTCCACATGTCGCCTTGGTAATCAACCTTCTGCATAATATAGGGAAAATTTTCAATCATGTGGCGACGGAGTTAATTTCTTTCACATACAGCCCGACCGGATTCTAGTTCTATATATGTTGACTCCTCGTTTATCCGCAGTCCCGTGTCATGACACCAAGCTGCCTCTCCATTCTTGTATACACTGTCTCAAGCCCCACAAAGTGATAAAAGAAACAAATATCTTTAACGTGAAGAACCAAAACTCAATCCGTTATCGAACAGGACCTTCTTTTATCTTATCTTTTGTATTTGTGTTTCAAGTGTGAAAATGGTGCATATGTGTATCGTTGGTGCATCTGCTGTTCACAGTGTAAGGTGTGTCTGTAAGAAATCAGAATACATTTAGATAAAGCAGAACTTACAAATTTTGATTTAGCTGAGGTGGTGAGTTTGGTGACAATGTAAATGGATCTGCGGCAAGTGTCTTATTAGTGTAAGCGTGGGTGTGATGGTTGGAAAGTGAGTCATGCAGATATGTACACGGTATATTACTATTAGTTTATTGAATTGCATTATTTGCATCAGGTTAATTTGATTTTTACAAATACGTCTTAAATATCCGAAAAGTCAAATGATTATGTTCTATAAATTCATACGGTTCATATTACGGTTATCGCTCTTTCATAGGCCTTCGTGTAGATATAAAACGACTTAAATCAAAACTATTAACATGCCAGCCTAAAATTATATAAAACAACGATAACAATTAAAGTTCAAAAACTAAGTACGCACAATAAAATTAATATAAAATGATGATTATTATAATCATAATTTTATAATTTATTTATTAGTTATCTAAAGTGGTTACTGGAAGTGGGGCGTTTCATCTAGGGTTTGAAATGGAGGCGTAAATTTTTCGGTATAATTTTTTTATTTTTTAAAGATAAAATGGTTCCGACATAAATATAATCAGCAATAGTGAAAAAATCGAGCCAATTCAATAAGATAATAGATGTAAATATACATATTTCGATATTTTTGTGAAACAAAACGAGTTTGGGTGAAAGTGTCTGATTTTGAAGATTTGATGTGATGATGAAATGCACGATGAGTCGATTTTACATCGTCTCATTTGTTCTTTTTTACCGTCTTATTATCATTCTCAAGTATAGTTTTTATGTGTTTTATCAGTATTTTGTTACGTTTTCGTCTTTTGTGTGTTTTGTAGGTATTTGGTCAAACTGCGTGATTTGGATGCAAAAGGATGCATTTTATATATATGCATTCACAGGAGTACGAAGTTCCAATGCCTCAAACGGATGCTAGAAGTGGAGCGGGAAGGCCAAAAAAGTCCAAAGTGCAAAATCAGACTTCAAGGTGCCTGGCGTACGCCATTTCTTTTCGCTAGCCGCTGGCCTAATTCGTTTAGAACTCGTTTCTTTTCTTTTGTATTAGTTAGAAAAAAACATCATGAGTTGAAGAATCATCGATAATCATCTATTATCATCTTTTACATCTTTTTGCTCTCAACCTAGAACCTTTCCAAGGCAATTACCTACCTATTACTGGAGGTAATTGAACCAATTTCTCTTGTAATTCGACGATTGATTATTATTTGGGAGCATATTCTTCATACTTTTCACTGATTAAATTCAAGTTCTTCAATTTCTACCTAGGGTTTGTGACACGATTGGGTAAAATTGTATCGACTCTTGTTTCTTGGTATTTAGTATTCGATTATGTTTATTGCGTGTTCGTATATGATGTTGATTATGTCTTCGCATATCATGAGTAGCTAAACACCCCAATTATGGGGTGGTGATGGATTCAATGCATGCTAGTTAGGGTTCATGCACTTCAATATACATAAGATGCGATTTACTCTTTGCCGTTTTGATTAAATGCGTATTAGTTATGTGTTTGATGTTCTTTACGCCAAAATCACCAATGGATTATGCAACTGATCTTTCATACCAAAACGACTAGAGATTGCTAAGTCCATTGGTTCGTTGCAAACACAATAACTACATTTGCTTGTTAATTGTAGCTTAGTAGAATTGACGCCTTCACTAATTCTATCTTTTTTCTAGAACAAAATACAATCAGTTCATTGTCATAGAGCCTTCGTACCTTATGTGATGTAAGGTGTCTGCCTAGAAAAGCCTAGAGCAGTGTAATAATCGTTAGGACGTGTCCCAGTGATAGCTAGAGTAAATCGACATCATTATTGTTGCATGTTTCCTGCTAGCTAGCTTGTTTTCTGTCACCACACCATAATTCCCTCTCATATATTCATCTCGTTAAGTTAATCTGTTTTCTAGTTAGTTTGCATAATTGTTAGATTATCATTCTGCTACCGAAGCAAAATAAACTTTTACTGCTTTTCATACTGTTATTACTATTCGTAAACGCAACGCAGCCTATTTAAGTCTTTCGAGACCGACCTCAGGGTTAACTTCACTGCACTACAAGTTTTCGTAGTGTTGAGAATTAACTCTTGGCTAAGTAAAAAAATTTGAAACTTTGATTTGACACATCATATAGCATACTTTTAGACCATCGTTTTTGCCCCAGACGCAATATTTATGTTGTATTATGGTCATTTACCAACTTTGCGTGTTTTATGTACGTTATGATCGCGATTTTGAGGATTTGCACGATTTCAGGCACCAAAACGGCTGTTGTCTCCATCTCTGTTTGATCTATTACTGACAACTTGTCAATAAATGCTTCAAAACCTCCAACTTTGAAATATTCATCCATACATATCCAAAGGTTCATCAAGTCATCGTGTGTCGCTGTTACATTGGGTAAACATTATATTATTATACTAGTTGAAGTGCACCACGTTTAATGCGATGCCAAATGTACTTGAATGTGATACATGATGAACACTTTATATACTTGTTGCATAAAAATATTGATTTGCATCTGCATTACTGCATATATGTGTATGAAATCTTAGCCAAATGAATGATTATCAATCTCACCATCTTCTTTAAAATAATCTACTAGCTATAAAAATCAGACAAGGGCTGTCCCAGACCTTCTAAGTTAAACAAATAAATATTTCCTGATGAGTTTAACATAGAGAACTTACAGACATCAAACAAACAGATTGCGTGCACAATAAACAGACATCTATATAGTTAAACATCATGTACAAGTTGAAGAATATGAAAGTAGAGGGAGAATCTCTGCATAAACTTGGATTAAAAAATACCATTAACCTAATGGGAGCATATACGGAGAGTGGATATGAACGGCTGGGTGTGTCGATCGATTTGAGAATAAAGGAAAATGCTGAATGAGTTTTGCTTTGTCATGAACTAATTGTATGAGAAATATGTTGAAGAATCAAATATGCATACTATATACCACTCACAATTTGCCAAGAAGAGACAGAAATCATACACACCTTAAGTCACTATGGTTCTTTGATTAAGAAGAAGAGAGCACTTTTACAAGAGTCCTTTACAAAACATAATATTGAAAGGCTACATATAAAATTAAATTTAAGAAAATTTTAAATGAACAATTGCAACTTTTCGTTTGAAGGGTAGACTTGTAAATTCACTTGGTAACAATCCACTCTTATAATATACTTATAACTAAAATTGGCGCATGTATCTGACAAGACTGAGATTTGTGTATGCTTCTCTCACCTTCCTTCTTTTATTTATTTTTTTTCCGTTTCCCCTCTCATTTTGTTCTTTTCAAACCCTAACTAAAATCAATTTAATCTCTCTATCTATTACGTGCCTTACCAATTTAGCAGGTAACCGGGGGGGGGGGGGGGGGGGGGGGGGGAATTATAGACGAAAGGGAGGAAACTTAGACGAATATTGAGAGAGAATTGTTCTGCAAATATCTATTTCATTACTTGCCTTTCATAATGTAAAATGCATACATAAATAAAGCCTGTTTGCTGACATGGCCTAAGCCTGCAACGATATTCTGGAATAAGGCGAAATAACAAACGAAAACCCAAGCTAAGACAACTGATGATCAGATCAAATGTAACTGATTTTATGTTGATTATTTGTGAGCAATTGTACTATCTAGTACTTGGTGTTTCAGGAGTCATTGGATTAGAATGCAGGTGGATGGGCTCAGATGATTTCTTATACTAACAAGTCGTGTCCATTGGATGAGTGCTTGAGATTAAAGGCCGAGGATCGACGCTCTCTGTGCAGCTATAAGGCACCGGATTAGAGTAATTCGGTCCCACCTTATCCATTGGTGAATCCGTCTTCTTCATAGCATCAATTACAACGACTTCTCCATTTCCATTCCTGACATTGCCCCTTCCTTGAGTCGATTCATCTCCACTGGAATCGAAGTTTGGAAATTTCCGCTCCATGAAGGAATAATCTTCCCATGCGGCTTCTTCTGGCGATGAATTACTCCAGTGAATGAGCACTTGTGCTACAACTGCATTGTTCCCTGGAATAATTCGTCCATCAAGAATCTGCAGGGGATAAACCTTGAAGTGCCAATCAATGTCAGTCAGTGGTAGCTCTGGAGAGGGTATGTAGCGGTCGCTAATTTTCTTCTTCAGTAAAGACACATGGAACATAGGATGAATGTGGCCTCCCTCAGGTATTTGCAATTTATAAGCAACTGTTCCAATTTTCTACAAATATTGTATATGGCCCATAGTATTTGGAACTTAGCTTCTGATTGCGTGTTAGAGCTACGGAACTTTGTTTGTATGTTTGTAGCTTAAGATAGACTTGATCTCCTACTTCAAACACTCTTTCACTCATGTTCTTGTCTGCAAAGTACTTCATCCTACTTTGAGCTTCAACTAGGTTCTCCTTAAGTAACTGTTGCATATTAGCTCTATCCTCCATCCACTGAATCACACTCTGCTGTGTAGATGGCATGTATGAACCTATATAAAGATGAGAGGGATCATACCCATACAAAGCCTTGAAGGGTGTAGTTTAAGTGCATAGTGGAAATTGGTATTGTACCAATGCTCAGCCAATGATAGCCACTTCATCCACTTTTTGGTTGTTGGCTTGTCATACACCTTAAGTAGTTTTCCAAGCACTGGTTCACTCGCTCAGTCTGTCCATCAGATTGAGGATGATAAGATGTAGAGAAATTCAGCTTAGTCCCTACCAACTTGAAGAACTCTTTCCAGAAAATGCTTGTGAATATCTTGTCTATGTCAGATACTATACTCACTGACATTCCATGTAACTTATACACATTATCCACAAACACTTTAGCAACTTGCGAAGCAGTAAATGGGATCACCAAGGCTAGGAAGTGGCTATACTTGGTGAACCTTTCCACTATGACCATGATAGTGTCCTTGCCCTCAGATTTAGGTAACCCTTCAATGAAAGCCATGCTTATATGAGATCAAGCTTGGTCAGGCACCTCTAAAGGTTGTAGCAAACCTAGAGAAGCTGCATTATCACCCTTATTCATTTTTCACACTCACAAGCTTGTACAAAACTGAATATGTCGCTTTTCACGTTTTCCAAATAGAATACAACCTTAGCTCTCTAGTATGTGCCTGCATACCTGAGTGTCCACCTAATGGAGATTCATGGATGTGCTTAAGAATAGCTTCCTTCACAGGTGACTGTGTACCAATGTAGAGCCTATTCTAGTACCTTAGAATGCCATTTATATAAGAAAAATCAGAGTGCCCATTAGGATCCAGTATGATAGCTGCAATCCTCTCTTGTGCACTTGGTCCATTCTCATAACTTTGATGTATCTCTCCCACCCACTATGGTGTCATTGTAGACATAACATATAGATTTTCAACTATTCCTTCCTCTTCATGCCTTCTCCTTGATAGTGCATCTGCAGCTTTGTCTCCAGTCCCCTTCTTCTATTGGATCTCATAATCCAATCCCAATAACTTAGACACCCACTTATGTTGTAATGCTGAAGTTATGTTTTGCTCTAAAAGAGGCTTCAAACTCTTTTGATTTGTCCTTACAATGAAGTGGTGACCTTGCAAATAGTGCTTCCATCTCAATAGCCATCAATACTGCTAGAAATTCCTTCTCATAGGTGGAATGTGCCATGTTCTTTACCCCCAACACCTTAGTGAGATAGGCAATTGGTCTTGTTAGAACTGTAGAACAGGGATTGGTACTTCTGGACAGTTTTGAGCATTGTTGGCTATTGATGTTGAGTCAACACCGCAGCGACAACAGTGTACTGTGTTCAACTAAACTACCTCAACAGTAAAACGTGATCGACAGAACTCTGTAAAGTGCAGCGGAATAAAACTGAACACAGGGATTAATCTAGCCGGTATATAAAGATACCGACGGTGCCGTAGGCAAAATTTCTACTAGATATGAAAAGTAGAATTACAAAAAGAAGTTTAAATCAATCACAGACGATTGATTAAACTTACGGAAAACTAGACCTAGAACAGACAAGAAAAACCTATTCTAGTTCAATGATACTAGAGTAATTCTCAATCTTTAGAGAACACTCACAAGTAACACCGAAGTAAAAGTCTAGTAAAGTAAGACGCCTAAAACATATAATCTTTGTTCTTCAAAGGCAATCGGCCCCTTGCAATGGCTCGGTCTCCTTGTATATATAGATGCTAGAATCGGCCTCATGAAGAAGACTCAAGCCCAAGTCGAACCCTATTGGGTTTCTTTCATAAGGAAACTGCCTTCTTCTTGATATCTTTAGTATAAGGAATCTTCTATATATCAATCTCTTTTAAATCTCACTTTCCTTATAGCATCAGATTCTTCCTTGAACAATATGGCAGCTTCCTTCTTGCATTATGCTTCTTATTTTCCTTTTTTCTACGATTGCTTTTGCTACAAGAATCGCTTGATTGCACCTCTGATGGCGTTTTGGTGCGATGTTGCTCTGATGACAATCGTGATCCATTAAGCATGTTGAGACCCAATTTGATATATCCTACAAAATAACCATAGAAAAACAACTACAATTGTCGAACCGGTTAATAAACAAAGAAAGGCCGAATTAACAAAACAAGTGCAATATAAATTGCACTTTCAGGTTAATTGCAATGCGGCAGTGGAATATTTCTTGTATACTTTGTCATATTAAAACATTAAATCAATCCCACTCCCAGATGCATCAGTCTCAAGAATGAATGGCTGAGAAAAATCTGGTAATGCTAGTACATGAGTGATGCACATGATCTCCTTCAATGATGCAGAACCTTCGCAGTCCCCTCATCCCACTTGAAGTAATCTTTTCTCAGCAATTCATATAAGGGCTTACAAAGAACATCATAACACATAGTAAATTTTCTGCAGTATCCATTCAATCCAAGTATTCCCCTAAACTCCTTAAGATTCTTAGGAGATGGCTAGTTGACAATACATTCAATCTTGCTAGGACCAGTGGCAACTCCAAATCTTGAAATCACATGCCCCAAATATTCAATTATTTTGCCTCAATACTTCAAACACTGATCTCAGGTGGGCAATGTGTGTTGAAAGATCAACACTATACACAAAGATATCATTAAAAAAACACAAGAATAAACTTTCTAAGAAATGGTGCAAAAACTGAATTCATAAGAGACTGGAATGTGTCAGGAGCATTGCACAAACCAAATGGCATAACTAAGAATTCATAATGCCCCTGGGGAGTTCTGAACCCAGTATACTGCACATCTTCCTTCTTCATTCTAATTTGATGGCATCCTGCCCTTAGATCTATCTTGGTGAAAAATGCAGATCCATGTAGTTCATCAAGCAGTTCATCAATGATAGGCATTGGATAATCATGCTTAATAGATAGCTCATTCAAGTATCTATAATCTACACACATTCTCCAACTTCCATCCTTCTTAACCAACAAAACAAGAGAGGCAAAATCACTAGTGCTATTCTGTATTAATCTAGCATTTCTTGAATAATACACTCTATCTCATTTTTAAAAGCATGTGAATACCTGTAAGGAGCTTGTTTCCTGGGTATAGCATCAGGATTCAAGTTGATCTGATGCTTAATCTCTCTCCTTGGAGGTAAGCTTTTGGGCTCCTGAAATATATCTAAATATTCCTTGATAACTTCCTGTACCTCTAGTAATACAGGAGCTTTGACATTTGCTGTCACTGAGAAGATATGTCCCAATGTAGCAATTGGACCCTTCTTCAGTAATTTCTGCAAACATTTGCCTGACATGGATTTGCATTCTCCCTTTTGAGTATTAGCCTGTAATACTACCTTCTTTTTCCCATATACATGAATCCAACCCTCTGCTTCTTGTAGTCAAGCTCAATCACTCCAATTTGTTTGAGCCAATCTCCACCTATGACCATTTGATACCCTCCCAGATGAATCAACCAGATTTGAAAGTGTGACCTTGTATTGTCCAGCATATATACTATCTAACCAAGGTACCTCTCCAGCTATACTGATGTCACAGGGACTAGAGTGATGTTACATCCTATCTGGCGTGCAATATCTGTGTCAATGAATGTATGAGTGCTCCCATGTAGCGCCCTGATAATTTTTAATATAAAATACTCGTGGATTCCGACAATAAATGCTATTTTAAAAAAAGGGCAGCTAAATAAAATTTCTAGGACAACATAAATGTAGTCAAAATTCAGTGAACTTGAAAAGAATTAAAATCGTTTACAGCGCAAGTCTTAAAACCAACATGTCTATGCGCAAATCGCGCTTTAAAAAAAATAAAAAAAATGTGTTCAATCATAAGTGTACTGAATCAGCTTCAATCTTGATCCCTATCCACTCCAGCTTGTTCATCACCTGAGGTTCAATAGGGAAAGGGTGAGTACCTACTTGTACTCGCAAGCAAGCCAAACTAACATGTAATACATATCACAAATATTTCTTACATTTGCATCATTCATAAAGTAAAATCAATAAATCAAAAGAAGGCCATGGAGTACCAATTCTCCATTCTTTTACTTCTAGAATTCACTAGCTTAAACATTTGGCTTGAGTTTCTTTTCTTTGTAATTCATTACGATCATTCATTTGATTCAAGCTCTTTCCTTATCTTTAGCTAGAATCACTTTAGCATTCTTTCTTTTAAGGTGCCTAGGTAAGCTTCGCCTCATATTGGTATACGTGCATGCTCACCGTAGCAACATGCGTAAAATGCCTCGGCTCTCATGTGTATACTCACCGTAGCAGTATACGTAAAACGCATCGGCTTTCGCCTCAACTCTCTTGTGTATGCTCACCGTAGCAACATACGTAATACGCCTTGGCTCAATCATTAGGGTGTAAATCCAATAGAGACACCTAGGCATCCTTTTATTCATTCTTTAGATTCGTAACTTCATCAATTAACTTTTGAGTTAGTGCATATTTCTTATGAGTTTGAAATTATTGAAACAAGCTAGTAAGCTTGGGAAAAGCCATATCCATTGTAAATTATTTAATCAATTGTTATTACTACAGTATATGATTTACAACACAGTCTTGTATAACAAGGTTGGATAATAATTTAATTCTAGTACAGTAGCCACTAGATAGGATTCATATAGATAGGATTAATTATATGAACATCCGCAGTAGCACAATCAACATATAAAAACTTCAATATACTACTTGTACATCAACTAAACCATCCTCGCATCATCATGTAGTAATATACTAACAGGTAATTGGTCGACAAGCACAACATGAATTGTCACCATAATTAATTACAGTTAAACCACAACCAACTAATAGCTTTAGGGAGATCAGGCTCAGAGAATAATTTGCACACTTAAAAAGGAAGTAGTAATTTCACCAAAATCAATCGCAACCCATTTAACGAAGTCAAACGTATATGAAAAAGAATGGTTCTATTATTTCCCCAAACATAACAACAATAGCAGACCAACGATTTCTTTAAGCATACAGGTAGTTGCTAATCTACTCATCCAAATTCTCTATTTTAGTTACTTTGCTATACGGCTCAGTCAATTTACCAGAACTCATAAATCATTCCAGCAAAATAATATATGCACTATTAAGCCCTAGCATACGATTTCTAACATACATAATAAAGATTTCTTAAAGCTTCACTTGCCTGGAAGAAGAAGAATCAAGGAAAGACAGTAAGGGATGGAGAATGATCTATTTTCTTGGTTTCTTCTTTGCAGTAGAACCCCTCTTTTCTTCCCAGCTTCTAACGTTTTCTTCTTCTTCAGATTGTTGGAAAAACTCCTTTTCTTATTCCATTAGGTTTAGCTAAAAGAATGGGCCAGGTCTTAAAACAAGAATTGGGCTTTTTAAGTAGTTCTTTCTATACTTGGCCCAGTTCGTCTAAAATCGCTTTAATTTGATTAATTAAAAATCCGGATCGTTACATCCCAGTATCCAATAGGATAAATTTCATGTTTGCCAACTGCACCAATAAACTTCATAGTATTAGCCCCATGCTGCCTCCAAGAGTATTGATGGATATTTGTCCTTCAATATTGATCTCTTGTTCACTAGTTCATTCCATTCCCTCTTGCTCCTCTAGTGAGTTTAAATAAGCAACTTCTTGCTCCTCAGTCATCATAATATAGTGTGGTAGCTTTGCACTTATGCCTAGCAACCCATTCTTATCACAGTTGAAGCACAAACAGCCTCTCTTCTAGTCCTCATCTCTTCCTTGGTTAGAAATCTATGAGTCACCTGGCTATGATCAATAACAGATTTGGGTATGTTATTTTGAGCTCCTGTGGTAACCTGGTTACTCCTAGGTGTTGTAGAAGGAAACTTGCTAATATTTCTCATGTCCTTGAGTAGATATTCAAGAATAGAAATCTTGTTCAAATGATATTTGAATAGCTTCCTTCAAGGTTATAGGGTGATGTGCTAACACAACTAGCCTAAGCTTCTCTTTCAACCCCTTACAAAATACACCAATGAAGAAAGATTATGATAATGCTCAAACTTCTTGACATACTCTTGTAGAGATCCAGTTTGTTGCCAGTTTGTGAAATCCACCACCACTGTCTCTTCTCTAATATCACCAAACCTCTGACAAACTCCTTCAACAAACATGGGCCAGTTGATATCTGAATTTTCCACTGAAAAAGTTTGAAACCAAGTCTTGGCTTCACCATCAAAGTGCACACCTGCTTGGTATGGCCTTCGAACCTCTGGAACATTTGGAACCACCCTAAAATATGTTTCACAACTCAGCAACCAAGAGTGAGCATTTGTGCCATCAAACCTTGAAAGTCCACCCTAGGCATGGAACTATGAGTAGTACATGTCTACTGGATGAAGGAGAATTATGGTGTGGTTCTCTGATCTCTGTATTTTGCCTATGACCTATGCCAGTAACAAGTATGGGGTTACCCTGTCCCAATACAGATTCAGGAACAAGTATGGCACTCATATGTTCATAGAACTGATCCAACCTAGAATGAAATAGTTGCATAGCAACCCTAGAATCACTTGCTTCTGTATAACCTAGAATGAAATAGTTGCATACTAACCCTAGAATCACTTGCTTCTGTATTTTGCCTATCAGTAATAGGTTGGAGTTATGTTTGGATATTTTCACTATCACTGGTTTATTTCAAGGTAAGTTCTTCTATTTTTTTCAAGATTACTTATAGTTTTTTTTGTTGGATATTGGCCATGGTTGGTAAATAAGCGTTGTATTCAAGGTATCTTCACGCAGCCTGGCTCTAGATGCCAATTTGTTACGTGCCTTACCAATGTTAGCAGGTAACAAGGGGGATTTAGGAGATGAAAGGGGGGAATTTTAGACGAAAGGGAGGAAACTTAGACGAATATTTAGAGAGAATTGTTCTGCAAATAGATATTTCATTACTTGCATAATGTAAAATGCATACATAATTAAAGCTTGTTTGCTGACATGACCTAAGCTTGTAACGGCATTCTGGAATAAGACGAAATAACAAACGAAAACCCTAGCTATGACAGTGATGATCAGAAAAAATGTAACTGATGTTGCGCTGATTATTTGTGAGCAAATGTACTATCTAGTACTTGGTATTTCTGGAGCCATTGGATTAGAATGCAGGTGGATGGCTCAGATGATCTCTTGTACTAACAAGTTGTGTCCGTTGGATGAGTGCTTGAGATCAAAAGATGAGGATCGACGCTCTCAGTGCAGCTATAAGGCGCCGTATTAGAGTAATCCGGTGCTGCCTTATCCTTTGGCAGAAACTTTATTTTGGTGAAACTTTTAGCTTCAGGATTTAGCTCCGATTTAGTGAAACCACTTCGCTCCTATTATCTTGATTGTAGGATTCTTAATGATTTTGGCCAATTGGGGGTAGGGTTCTTACATTTCTCTATTAGAAATGGCTCAAATAATTTTGTAGGGATTCTTTTTTTTTTATGTATGGGGGATTACATGACATTAATATTTTTATTTTTTTATTAATTTATTTCATGCATGATTTGATGAAAAATTGGCAGTCCACGCTATTCATAAAGTATCTCGTCATGCATAGTGTGACACCCACATACTACCCCACTTTTCCAGTAAAACAAATTCAATTTTATCTAATTCTTCGGTCCCATAACAAGCTTTCTATTTGGGTAGAGAAATCCAATGTCTTGGAAAAGGTAAGATTTTCCTAAAAAATTAGGAAAGTCCAGGTTTTTTATGGTTTTTCGTGGTTTTTGGGATTTAGCAGTCTGACCGGCCGAATTTCTTAAAAACCGTCGAGACACACACTTTTCGTTATGATTTTAATAGATTATGTTATGGTTTTTAAGTTGGCGCACTGTAAGTTTAAGTTACCATTTTAACGTATTTTGTTAATGTTTTAAGAGATGATGTGATGGTTTTAATGCGTCAGTATTGTATGTTTCAATTATAATTTTAACCTCTTTTGTTAATTTTTTAAGAGATGGTGTGATAGTTTTAAAGAGCTACGTGATAGTTTTTAAGATGACTTGTTATAATTTTAAGTGACAATCTAATATCATGAAACACCATTAAACAAGTCTAAAAGTCTCAGTGATGCCATTAAAACATCAATAAACATGCTTAAAATAAATTTAAAATAAGCTACTTGAAACATTCAGTCATCCAAATGTTTTTAAACACCTATTCTCATATGAAAAAAAATTATAATAAACGTTCATGCGGTATTCTTTTATGCAAATACAAACTGAGTTGTTAAAATTGATTTTTTTTCCGAAGAACTTCAGCTTCCTGTCCTCTGTTGCCTATGCTTGTTGCTTCAATATTGCAGTGACACCTTTGAGAGACCTATCATCAAACCCGATCATCATCAGCACCTGCTTACAAAATTCACTAACTGGGTTAAAACCATAACAACTCTCATAAAAACTATCACATTGGTGATTAAAAACAAAGTAAAAACAGTAACATTGATGCTTAAAACCATTACAGTGCATCTTAAAACTATAACAAAGCAGGAACATGCAACACAAGCTAAAAATAGTATCATTAATACATAAAACCATAACAGTGCCTATTAAAACTATAACAAAACATTTGCAAAAAATCAAATCATAAATCTTTTTCAGAAGCTAAAACAATAACGTTGATGCCTAAAATTACAACAATATGTCTTAAAACTATAACACATGCGCTAAAAACAATAACATGCAGAAATATTCAACATAAGCTAAATATAGTAAAATGAATGCTTAAAACCATAACAATGCATTTTAAAACTACATTAATGACTCTTAAAATTATAACAAAGCACGAAATTGCTAAAAACAGTAACATTGATGTTTAAAGCCATAATGGTGTATCTTAAAACTATTACAAAGCAGGAACATACAACACAAGCTAAAAACAGTAATATTGATACATAAAATAATAACAAAACATTTGCAAAAAATTTGATCATAAATATTTGCAAAAAAATTAGATCATAAATATTTCTCAAAATCTAAAGCACCAACGTTGATACTTAAAACTATAACATATGCTAAAAATAATAACTTACATAAATATTCAACATAAGCTAAATATAATACCATTAATCCTTAAAACCATAACAGTGCTCGTAAAACTATAATAATGACTTTTAAAACTATAACAAAGTACGAACATGCAACAAAACTATAACAATGCCTCTTAAAACTATAACAATGCATCTTAAAACTATACAAAACATTTGCAAAAAATCAAATCATAAATATTTCACGAGAGGCTAAAAACAACGTTGATGTTTACAACTACAACAATATGTATTAAAACTATAACATATGCGCTGAAAACAATAATATGCAGAAACATTCAACACAAGCTAAAAACATGACAATGATGATTAAAACTACAACACTAGTTCTTAAAACCATAAGAATGCATCTTAATACAATAACAAAGCACCAGATAACATGATGAAATGATTCGATTTTAACGTACGAATTTCAGATATAGTTTCAGATATGGAAACTTCAGATTGTAAAATCAACGAAAAATGAAACATAAAAGGTACAATTTCACTCTCAATTGAATTTCAACGGAAAAAAGCGAAATAAATCCATATAATGGAGATGCTTAAAACTATAAGCACCTTCTTTTAAAAACATAACAATATATCTTAAAACCATAACAAAGCACACATCACACAGTAATAGATCGGATTTCCAGAGAAGCATAATAAGGAATTTCCATAATCTCTTCACCACTTTATCAGTTAATCGGCTAACCTACGAGACTTTAGCCATGAACAATGGAAGCTAAAAGGCAGAGAGAATTGCCCAGCTTCAATTCCAAAATTATCATCACAAGTTCTAACTGCAAAACATTTAAAGTGAATTTGAAGTCAATGGTGTTTCTTCTAACTAAGCCTCTTCCAAGTCCAATCACCATTTCTATTTCTTCACAGATCCTAAAATCCTGACAAACTATACAGTAGTAGTAGTACTTCTGAGCAACAAAATCATGTCAATTACACACAGAAACTCCATTCATAAAATCAAACAACAACAAAACACATAATTCCTCTCAAAATTCAATCGCAAGCATAATTCAACAAAATCAACAGAGCTAGAAACATAATTCTCTTAGATCTTAAATTGAACAACCGAAACGTATTCGAAATTTAAAATTCCATCACCACTCAGCGAGATGAAATTGATGATCGCATTGAAGCTTCGCCTAAGATCTATCCTCGTTATCCGCCACCATTTCCAAGCAAATCGATCAGGAAATAGCTTCGGCTTTTCCACGGACGACATCATTTTCACCGGAGTAGCAGTAGCAAATCGGCGTACTAGCAAACCGGAGTACTAATACACACCATACAGTATAGATCGGAGTTCCGGCGAAGCATCATGGTGGAGTTCCGGCGGATTGATGGGCAGTAGAAGAATCGAGAAGAAACACACACCACACGTTTGGTGTGTGTTTTGTGCATGAGAATGAGAATAGATTGGGTCTGGCTTGGTTTCTTGGGTATTTATAGTCATGATAGTAACCGATTTTCGCTAACAGCTGATTCTGGTTTCTTATTAAAAACCTGGTTTTTTGGATAAAAACCAGATTTTTCTAATATATAGGAAAGTCTTGACTTATAATATACTCACTCCTAAATTTTTTCCAAAGTCATTTATTTTTTTCATGATAAATATTAGGTACAGAGCCATGGTTAAAATTTAGGCACTTTAATGTACCCAATTGCTCTAGGAGTGAGTATACTATAAGTCAAGACTTTCCTATATATTAGAAAAATCTGGTTTTATCAAAAACGGATTTTTTAATAAACCAATCGTGATTTAAAAATTACTATCATATAAATACAAAACATCGATCTATTTATTACGTGTTATATTTAAAATATGTTATAGTTTAAAAGTCATTATTAATTTTAAAAATGTGTTATGGTTTAAAGCATTTTTATATTTAGCTTATGTTGAATTATGAAATAATTTAAGAAAATCTTACTTTTTCCAAGAAATTGGATTACATTTATCATCTTCTTTATTTAACACTAATTTGAATGACGTTTATTTGATTGATTAATTAGTACAGTATAAGAAAGGTTGAAAATTATTAAACGTTTAGTTAACTATGGTTATGCTGATTAGATCATTACAGCCAGCCAAGAAGAAATCGTAAAGAAGGATGGGAAATATGTTGGCTTTTGTCATTAAATGTTGCCTTATTTTTATGGAGGCATTTATGATTGACATAACTAGTTTCCCTTTTTAGTTGTTGATAATGGAGGCAATCACTTTCGAATTCGAATCAAAGTAGTATAACTGTAACATTTTTGCTTTAGTATTATATTTGGTTTGATAGTATATCTTAGAGTTGTAAATTTTAAATTATAAATTAAATTTTGTTTATTAGATTATCATGATGTACATGTATACCATCTATAGTATATCTACTTGGTGATGTAGTATAATAGTAAAGCTCTGTTCTTTTCAGTTGAAATTCTTGAATCGAATGAATGGAACCGAATGAATCGCCCGAAGCAATGGCAATGGCAAATCGAAACGAATGAAGAAATTACATTTGTCCCATTTTTAATAATAATGAATACTACATCCGTCCATTAATAAATTAAAGGAGACTTTTTTACGGGCGTTGGTATGATTACTTGCAAATTACACGACAAAAGAATATAATAAAATTATATTATAAAATAAATTAAGTATATTTGACTAACATAACTTTGTTTTATACTTTTTTGTGCGTAATTTGCAAGTAATTTACGATTTAAGTTCGAGAAAAAGATGTTTTTCTTTTAGAATATATATTTGTAATTCTAGTTTCTTTAAGATGTTTCTGCATTAGCATTTTTCTTGTTATTTTAATGATTGAATTTGATATATTTGCTTTGTTTCTTTATGCATTTTAATAAAAATCAAGTTATCTTATTCTTTCTTGTTGATGTAGAATGGAACGAAATGTTAGACGAGCTTGTATGATAGTTGGATTGGAAGTGCTAAGGAGATTACCATCTGTTGAATCAATACCAACAAGGAGACCTCTACGAATCGGAGGTGAACGTGGTTTTGAGTATATACACAGGATCTTGAATGCACATCCTAACTTATGCAAAGAGCAATTAAGACTTCACAGAGGTATGTTTATAAAACTAGTTGACTTGATGGTTGCTAGAAAACTATTATCCGACGGAAGATTTGTTAAAGTAGCAGAACAAGTTGGGATATGTATATTTATATTGGCGAAAGGAGCTTCCTATCGAGATGCTGCTGACGTATTCAAGCATTCGATAAGTACTATATGCAAATATTTCAAAAAGGTGTTGGTTGCCCTGGTTACATTATCATATGATATCGTTAGACCACATGCGGATCTTTCTCTGGTTCCACCCGAAATAAAGAACAACACGTTGTACTGGCCATTCTTTAAAGTGAGTAAATTTACATTCATAAATTTTAATATTTGACAACATTTAGTTTATATTATTTAATTTTAATATGCTTGTTATAACATTCTTAGGATTGTGTTGGAGCAATAGATGGAACTCATATTCAAGCTGTTATATCCGATAGTGAAGGTATACCATTTAGAGGACGAAAGGGCACCAAAACTTGGAATGTTATGGCCAGTTGCTCCTTTGATAGGATTTTCACTTTCATTAATGTGGGATGGGAAGGAAGTGTTCATGATATGACAGTATGGGTTGATTCTTTGACTCGATCAGAATATTATTTTCCCCATCCTCCAACAGGTATGTAAAATTGTACTCCTATTACCAATAATCAAAATTTTGTTATATACTACATCCATCCCAATTTCATCTTTAACCAATGTCATTTAAGGGTAATTCAAGGTTAATATTGATAAGGGTCGACTGAAAAAAATTAACACGGAAAAATAAAATCGGGACAGAGGGAGTATGTTACAATTGTTATCTTATTATGTGCTTATGATTTTGACAGGAAAATACTACTTCGTGGACTCTGGATATCCTAATACCACTGGTTATCTCGCTCCAATTAAGGACCCCAATGTAAGATATCATATTCCAAACTTTAAGAAGAAAAGAGTTCTTAAAGGGATATCTGAGCATTTTAACTATCGACACTCTTCATTACGAACTACTGTTGAAAGAGCTTTCGGCGGCTTGAAAAAGAGATGGAAGGTCCTTCATACAATGCCTCAAATGGAAGACACATATCAAATATACGTGATTGTTGCTACCTTCACTCTTCATAATTTTATGCGCATGTGTAAACTTGAAATACCAGTTTTGCAACATGATGTCAATGTTCGAGGTGGAGTGGATAATGATTTATTGAACCCGGCAAGGAAAGAAGCAATGAACATGGTGCGCAAGGAGATAACATTGAGAATTTGGCGCTCTATTCCAGGCAATATAGCGCCCGAGGAAGATAACATGGAAACTAATACGGAGGAATAAATGCCATTTCTCAATATTTGTGATAATGTCGTTTTGGTTCGACTTTAGTTTGGTTTAACTTGTTTTGGAGTTTTTGGGAGTCATTTGAAAGACTTGTAGAGTTTGGTTTGACTTTAGTTTGGTATAACTTGTTTTTTATTTATTAAGTTTGAGAAAAAACTCAACGTATGCTTCTGAGTTTACTTCTATTGTTTTAATATCTTCCAATAAAAGAACATGTCGATTTTTTGTTAGAGATGTCATTACAAAGTATGTGAACCAGTTTGAATGGTACTCTCGGGGTTCTGTAGTTTCTTATCTTAACTCAACTTTTACTTTTACGGTAGAAAAGAAGGGTAATTCGAATCGTAACTATACTTTTTATTTCATTGATTTACTAAAAGTCGTGTTAAAAAGAAAGAAAGAAAAAGGTTGAAAATATCTCAATTGGATAAATTTTCTTATTTTCCTCGTACAAAAGATGGGTTGTGTAAATAAATGATAAAATATTAATAATAATAATAATAATAATAATAATAATAATAATAATAATATGAATTTAATGAACTTAAGAGAGCTGAAGAGAGTTGAGGCGAAGGCAATTGGAATCGAACTAAATGGAACTGAACTGAACTAAATGAGTTTTCAGTTGAAAAGAACAGAGCCTAAATCAGGTAGTATATCGTTAATTGTATATCATATAGGGTGAATTACAGTAGATCCCCCGATAAATTTCATAATAACACTTTGATCCCTCTGATTCTAACAAAATTAATAAATGAATTACAAAACAGTCCAAAATTCAAATTGCTGCCAAACACATCCTTATTTTGTTATATATTTTCATTTTATTACTAAATTGATCCAAACAATTTGTATTTACTCCCTATATTTTTTTTCTATTTTCAAACTTACAAACAAAAATTGCAAACAACCCTCTTAAAAAATTTAATATATATTTTAAATATAAAAGTTTATTATGAAATAACAAAAGTTTACAAAACATAATGAAAAAATAGAACACATTAATATTTTCATGCTCCATGAAAATAGCTTCTGTGGATTCTATGATTAGGTATGATATTTTTATTTTATGGTGAATAAATATTTGTAAAAATGGAACCGGAAACGTTTATTTGAGACATAAAAAAGGGTTAAACGGCAACTATGTTTCAAGACTAAGTACTAGAATATTTTAATATTTTTGTTATTTTTAGCAAGATTATATTTGAAATATAATTTTATTTCATTTTCGTAAATAAGTTCATATTTTTAGAACTAGTTTTAAAAATTATATTTTCATTTAATTTATTTTAATTTTAACGTTAAATGATTTGAATTTTTTTTATTTATTAATATTGCATATTGGACGCTCGTGAAAGGGAAGAGACGGAAACTAGAAAATGTGACAGTTAAAAATAAGGACATGTTTGGAAAGCACCTTTCAAAGTATAAAATGGACCAAAATGTTATTGATGAAAACAGAGGGACTTTCTTGTTAATAGGGTGTTTATTGGGGGGGGGGGGACTTGGTGTAATTTTTCTTATCATATATAGTAGTATATCATAGGGTAAAATAGATAAATTATACTCCAGGTTGTACCATATACAGTTTATATATTCAACATTGGCACCGTATAAAATGTTTACCTTAAATCAACCATCCGTTTAAACATCATACTCCGACCAATTTTGTCATCAGAAAATGACGCGTGTTGTTCAAACGCCGTCACGATTCACGCGATAGATTGGCAAAATAAAAAAATTATACTCCAGGTTGTACCTGATATAGTTTATATACTCCACATTGCCACCGTATAAAATTTACACTGTAAATCAACCACCCGTTTAAACATTATACTCCAGTCAGTTTTGTCATTAAAAACAATGGCGACACGTGTCGAGTTGTATTTAAATATGGGACATTTTATTTTTAAGAAATGTAAATAATTTTTTAAATTGTATAAAAAATAGGATTAATTATATAGTTCCATTAATTAAAAATGAAAAAAAAATATGGAAGCTTGACAAATTAGAAAAAACAAACATTAGCAAAAATGCAGTTGTACATCCAATCAATTGATCGGACATGTGTCCGATGTACTGTTGGGATTAAATATCTCTCTTCAAAGTTAGTATGAATTACCACGAAATAAAGTATGTGCTTTAGAAAAAATGTCCGAGAGAGATCCGCCTGAGGAGATTCTTCCGAGAGGCATCTTGAGTTCAACCCGCTACAGTTTATAAATCTAAGAGAATCACATCCTGGAAAAGGGCGACTTTCTACCTGCATGCAGCTACAGTCCAAGGACCCAACCTTCCTACACAAGGACTCTACGGTTGACACGTGGACGTCTTACTATCTACGACAGAGACCCCAACCAGGGACATCTAGGCTCACATATCAAGGTGACCAGGTAACTTAGTTGCATGTTTACTTTTCAATATTTACCTCCGAGGAACCTAGAGCATACTACTTGGACCTCATCAGTTAAGTCTAAGACTGGTCGATCCAAGGCAGGCCAGCTTAATAGACTAACCCCCTCTTAGATTAATTGTGCAAGATTAAGGAACACTTTTCGAGGAGCATGAATACTTTCAGAGGAGCTACTAATTTCTAGGCTATCCATAGACTTATTTTTACTTTTTCAAGATGTTTTTATCTTCATCATGTACGTTTAATTTGGGTGTATTACTTGTTGTTACGGACATGTGTCCAATCCGTTAAAGGCGCCATAGAGCGTGTCCTAAAGCGCATCACGGCTTAATTAGCCAATTCAGTACTGGTCCGACCTCACATGGTCCGCCCAAAGTGAATTGACTAGTACGCTAAAGTCACTACACCCTTACAGCTAGTCCGAGCTAGCTGGGAAAAGGACTTCCAAACCTGGCTACGTCATTACAGAGATGCCAAACGGACCGGACGAGAGAATCTCGGACGCCACCATCACGATAAGACCAAAAGTATATAACAGAACCACTGAGATACTTCCGTGAAACTCTAGGCTCGGACATCCTGAGTTACCCAAAGGCAAATCAACCAAGCAGACAGATCTGTCCGAGGGACTAACACGGACCCAACAGGCGGAACAGTACTCTCAGAGGGAAAAGGTCCAAACTACCCTCCCAGGCCCACTTTTCGGTGTTGGATTACTATTCACTAATGGGCCATGGGCTGAAGGTAGCATTGGTGTCCAAATCTGAATCATACACTTGGCATCATCTTATGAACCTCTTCATAAGTACATGATAACTACAAATATGGCTTAAGGTCCAAGACCTTAAGGTAAGTAAAAAAGTGTTCTTGAGCATTATAACCTTCCTCATAGCTATTACATAGAGAGCTTCCAACTCTCTTTCGAGTAAAGTCTCTTACCGGATTGACATAGGCAATCCGGGCATCCAGTTCTAACCCGCCCACTTAGTCCTTTCAGGTGCTCTAGCTCGGACAAGTATTGCTTCGGACTTCAAGTACGAGGCGGGACCTAGACCAGGTTGTTTGTAATAGTTTAGTCAGTTAGTGTTCGAGGTTTTACCCCTCAACATTTTGGCGCCGTCTGTGGGAATCCTTGCAAGAAGTTTTCGTGTTATGATTAAGCTGATGGCAAGAACGAGACGAACAGCGAGGGCTGGTGCTGCAGGAGTGGAAACTCTACCGCCGCGCCTACGGGGACGTCCGCCCACCCGGGGACACAGAGCCGCAGTGTCAGGAAGAAGATATCCGAGCGAGGGACGCACGGCCAGCCCGTCCTCGGATGAAAGAAATCTGAGCTTCTCGTGAAGCTCGAGGCCCTCTGACGAGCCAACAATTCACTATGCCTGATGGACGCACCGTCCGCACTAACGATCTCGGACTCAGCGAGATGCAGTTCGACAGATTGCTCACAATCATTCAAGGATGCCTGGGATCCAACAATGCTCCTCCACAGCAAGACACTCCGCCAGTGGTTACCCCTCCTCAGGCAGAGCCCGCATCATCCGGAAACAGGCAACGCCCAATCCAACAGAGGTTAGGGGATCAGCCCCCTCAGGAGGATTTGCGAGATCTTTTGGATCGGCGGGCCTCAGCTTCTCAAGTCCGAGGTGAGGGAAGCCAACATGAAAGGAGAGAACTTCATGATGGGAATAATAGATACCCAGAAGTCCCGCGACAAGCGCATCCAAGAGACAGGGATCAAGTAGCAGAGACTGTTCCTATGGTCCGCATAAATGAACTCCCCGCGGATGTAGCAATCCATCCGAGGATAGGGGAGATCATGACGGCTGATGAGATCTATGCCTAGTAGAAGCTCTAGAAGCCCAGATTCTGAATTTCGGATGCCTTGTGAAAGACCACGAGCAGATAACTACTAGTGCACCAAATCCCCTGTGCGACAACATCATGAGAGAGAAAGAGCGAAACACTCAGATCACGTGATCCCAAATTTGGAATACTATTATGGGGATGCTTGTCCCGTGGGTCACCTGACGAGGTACAACAACAAAATGGATTCCAAAGGAATGGGTGACAACACAAAAGCCCTTACCTTCTTGTCCACTCTCTTTGGAACTGCCATGGATTGGTATACCTCTTTGCCGAATAAATCAATCAAGTCGTACGCGGACCTTTCTTCCGAGTTCCTGGCGCGATTTGGGAAATCGAAGAGGAGAAAGCGTACCGTGGAACATCTGGCAGGCGTTATACAGGGAGAGCAAGAGGATCTAAGGACTTTCCTAGATCGATTTCACACAGAGGTTCTTCGAGTTGAGTCACACAATATTAAAGAACGGGTCCGACACCTGTATGCTAATACTCTCAACTCAGAACTCTGGAGAAAACTCTCAAGTTAGGAAGTGAGGAGCGAAAAGCATTTAGAGGACATCTGTGAATAAGTAATGTATGGAGAAGAATACAGGAGGAACGTTCCAGTATGGGCTAGCTCCAAGAAAGGAAAGGATCCGGTGAAGCAAGATCAACGCCCGGGAAAGTTTGATTCTAGGAAGGATCACAGAGATAGAAGTTTTCACAGGGAAAGAAGCCCGCCAAGGAGATACGCGAACTATACCCGTCTCAATAGGCCAAGATCCGACATCTTGGCGACTATCATTGAGAAAAAGCTAGATGTCCAGTGGCCGAAGCCGTCTTTCAACAATCGTAAGAGTAAAAATGCAAAGGGCTACTGCAAGTTCCACAAGTGTCGCGGACACGAGACCGACGATTTCATTCAGTTGAAGACAGAGGTGGAGCACCTAATAAGAGATGGTAAGTTGAAGGAACATGTTTATGAGGATGAACCTTCCCGGTAAGATAGAACGGAGCGAAGGAGGAAGGAGAATGTGACGGAACCACCACCCCACTCGGTGCCTTTACCTCCTCCACCGGTCGACTATCCGCCCCGTCCGGACCGACGCTCTTACAGATATGCTGATGATATCGAAATGGAAAATGCTCCATACAGCGGGGTGATCAACACTATCGCTGGCGGACCAACTGGAGGCGATAGCAGGAACGCAAGAGAGCGGGCCGCGCAGAATCTTCGGAACAATGACAGAGCATATGCTAATCCAGCAATTCCGGGCACTAACGCCTTATCCTTTGATGATAGTGAAATCCCTCCTCCTACGGCAGGAGGAGGAGACATCGAGAACCCGGACGTTCCGCTGGTGGTCTCATTGACCATTGCAACCTATCGAGTGAATGAGATTTTGGTTGACACAGGGAGTTCCTCGAACATCATCTCTAAAAGAACACTAGATCAGATGGAATTGGGTAGAATTCGATATGGCAGGGTGCACACCTTCATATTAGGATTCAGAGGAGGAACCGTACGACCCCTCGGAAGTGTCATGTTGCATGTCTCGCTCGGGACTTTCCCGGCAAGGGTGACACAAGAAGTCCGCTTCATAGTGGTCGACCAAACTCTTGACTACAATGCCATCTTCGGGCGTCAAGGACTCAATCAGTTCTGAGCCATTTCCTCTACTCTCCATAATAGAATGAAGTTCCCGACTGCCTTTGGAGTTGGAGAAGAAGTGGGAAACGTCCGAGAACCTTGGGAATGTTACATTATGTCCACAAGAAGAGCCTCTGCGCCCGTGCTGGCAGTCACCGTGACTTCTGATCCACCCGTTATTCTTCCACCCAAGAAGGAAGACCCGCAGATCGTAGTAGGGAGCCAGAAGGAAAAATTTCCTAGAACGGTACGAATCGAGCCTCACGAGACCCTCAAGGAAATCGAGATTGTTGCGGGAAATCCGGATAAGAAGACAAGGATCGGAACCGAAATGAATGTGGAAGTAGAGATGAAGCTCGTCACTTGTCTTCGAGACAACAACGATGTGTTTGCTTGGAGTACCAATGAGCTGAAAGGAATAGACCCAAGGATTACTGTTCACCGGATGAACATGGACCTTTCGGTTAAATACATCCGACAGAAGAGAAAAGACTTTGGTCCGGTCAAAGATGCCATCATATCCGACGAAGTTGATCGACTCCTGAAAGTGGGACACATTGAAGAAGTCCACTATTCCGATTTGGTTTGCAACGTGGTTCTGGTCGAAAAATCGCCAGGCAAGTGGAGAATGTGTAATGACTTCACCAGGCTAAACAAGTTCTGCCCAAAAGATCCGTATCCACTACCACGGATAGATCAATTGGTGGACTCCACGTCCGGATGTGCATTACTGAGATTTATGGATGCGTACCAAGGTTTTTATCAAATTCGGATGGCCAAAGAGGACGTTAAGAAAACAGCTTTCTTCGCGGCCGGAGGAGTATACAGCTTCAAGGTAATGCCTTTCGGATTGAAGAACGCGGGAGCCACTTACCAACGCTTGGTGAACCAGATGTTGAAGGACGAGATTGGGAAGACAATGGAAGTATATGTGGATGATTGTCAAAAGTAAAACAGAAGAACAACATGTGCACCATTTGAACAAGTGCTTCGCTACCCTTAGGAAGTATGGAATGAAATTGAATCCAGAAAAATGCACCTTCGGAGTGAAAGGAGGAAAATTCCTCGGGTACATGGTCACAGAGAGAGGAATAAGTGCAAACCCCGAGAAAATCAAGGCAATCCTGGATCTGCCACATCCGAAAACCCTCAATGAGGTACAACGACTCATAGGAAGTCTCATGTCCTTAAGTCGTTTTATTTCACGATCAGCAGAGAAAAATCTTCCGTTCTTCAAAATCCTCCGGAAAGGAGAGAACTTCGAGTGGACTGTGGAATGTTCCGAGGCTTTCAAAAAGTTGAAAGAATACCTCCATTCCCCTCCACTGTTCTCCAAACCCGTCGAAGGAGAACCACTCTACCTCTACCTAGCAATCATGGAAGAGGCAATGAGTTCCGTCTTAGTACGGATTCAGGCTAATGAACATTTGCCGATTTACTATCTTAGCAAAGCCCTGGCTGGGGCGGAGACAAGATACGTGAAGATCGAGAAGCTTGCATATGCTTTGGTTTACACCGCCAGACGGTTAAAACCTTACTTCAAATCTCATAGAATTGTGGTACTAACTGCGGAACCTTTGAAACAGGTCTTGGGGAAGCCCGATCAGTCTGGACGGCTTTCTAAATGGGCGATTGAGCTAAGCGAATACGACATTTGCTACCAGGCTCCGTCAGCCAAGAAAGCTCAAGTCCTCGCCGATTTCCTAGCAGAATATCCTGAGGCGGATTCAGAGAAAGTCCCTGACAGACAAGCATTGGAATGTTTAATCACCAAAAACGTCGTGCAAAGGCCAATCCCGCCGAAGTTACAACCATAAAACTTTGAGGAGGCTCAGTTTATTAATCGGCCCTTGCTTGCATCATGCGAGGAAACTCGGATCAACTAGATGTTATTTCCCGACAATATCGTGAACAGATCTGATGTTAACAACTCCGGACCAGAAATTAAAGGAGAGGAAGAAAAGCCGTTGAAAGCTCAGGAGCTGCAAGAAGATTTCCAAGCTAAAAAACACCCTTCGGACGTTTGGGTACTAGAAGTGGATGGATCCTCCACTGGTAAGGGTAGGAGGAATTGGAATTTTTCGTAAAAGCCCTGATGGCGCGGAACTCGACTATGCGATATCCTTGGAATTCAAAGTCACCAATAATGAGGCTGAGTATGAAGCGTTGTTAGTTGGGCTACGCCTGGCCAAATCCCTCCAAGTCCGGAAGCTCAAAGCTTACACGGACTCACAGCTAGTTGCAGCTCAGCTTTCAGGAACCTTTGCCACCAAGGGTCCATCGATGATTAAGTATCTCAAGCTACTCAAGCAGGAAACCAGCCTCTTCAAAGAATTTACCCTGGAAAAGTTTGACAGAGCTTGTAATGAAAGAGCAGACGATTTGGCAAAATTCGCATCCGCGATAGCGGCTCTGGACACAAGGAGAGTCATCCTGCTCACTGTCACTCACTCATCCGTCATGAGTCCGGACCCAACTGTCATGATGACGAATACGGAAAGAAATTGGATGACTGACATCTGGAACTATCTCAAGGACGGATCTCTTCCAGCTGATCCGAAAGAATCAAGGAGTGTGCAATGCCGAGCTCACATATACTTTATACTAGGCGTAGACTTGTACAAGAGATCTTTTGTCGGAACTCACTTGAGGTGCTTGAACCCGCAAGAGGCCAAAACTGTGCTGGAACAGATACACAATGGAAGCTGCGGAAGTCATTCCGGGGGAAGAACTCTTGCCCAAAAAATCATACGACAAGGATGTTATTGGCCTGGCATCGACAAAGATTCCGCTAACCACGCTCGGAAGTGCCCTGATTGCCAGTACTATGCGAACGTCCCACATCGTCCGACGCGACCTATGATTCCGTCAATCATAGCGTGCCCGTTTGTCCAGTGGTGAATTGACATAGTCGGACCGTTCCCAATGGGTACCCAGCAGAAGAAGTTTATGATTGTCGTGGTGGAATACTTCACTAAATGGGTAGAAGCGGAAGCTGTCGCGACCATTACAGAGAGTCGAGTACGGACCTTCATCTGGAAGAACATCATTTGTCGTTTTGGCCTGCCTAGAGTTCTCGTCTCGGACAACGGTGCCCAATTTCCAGGACATAGACTCAGGGAATGGATGGAGTCCTTCAAAATCGAACAACAATTCACATCCGTTGGACATCCGCAGGCAAATGGACAAGCTGAGTCCACCAACAAGACGATAGTCAAGATCCTGGAAAAGCGGTTGCGGACTTCCCGAGAAAACTAGGCGGACGACTTAGACGGTGTGCTATGGGCTCATCGCACCACTGCACGGACAGTGACCAAGGAAACTCCATTTGCCCTGGTATATGGCTCGGAGGCAGTTATACCAGCAGAAATTGCTGTTGAGACTATGAGAGTCCAAGAATTTGAAGAGTCCGCCAATCGTGAAGCACGAATATTTGATCTGGAAATCTTGGAACAGAAAAGAACTGACGCGTTGGCCAATATCCATAGATATCAAGCAACGGCTTCTCGAGCGTACAATAGAAACATCCGAGCGAAAAACCTGCAGGTCGGAGATCTAGTACTTCGCCGGGCGGACATTCTAACAAATGTTGGCAAACTCAAACCTAAATGGGAAGGACCCTACAAGATTGTCGGGGCAAGAGCAAATGGGAGTTATGAATTGGAAGATGAGCACGGGCACCTACTCAAGCGTACATGGAATGCTAGAAATCTCCAAAAGTTTTACGCATAATGATGGCTACTCGAATCTCCGTCAGATTGATTAGTCATTTTGGATTCCAACTATCTACTTCGTAGAACTCCGTCAGTTCTGTTTTTTGTTTAACCTTCTATCGTTGGCCATATAGCCTGAATGTTGTCATTGAATTTCCGGCAAATCAATACAACCTCTATCTTTCAATTTTCCAGTTTATGCCTTTGAGATTTTACGACCATTTCACGACAAAAACGACAGCAAGGAAATTTTATTCATACAAAGACAGATTACACATCATCCTGTCTGTGCAACTTACAGTCTCGGATAGTTATCCGGACTTAAGGACGCAATATGAAGAAATACAGGAAATATCTCTGGGAATACGTCATCTCCCAGCACGCATCTTTCCTTCGCCGGGACAGACTTCAACGCTCATCCAGCGACGAATTTGGTCTCCGCGGATACACGGAATTCCATCTACCTGCATATAGGAACATGGTTAAACATGGTGAAATCCATCAAGATGCCGCCGAAGCGTGGCAATGCCAAATTCCTTGTCCGGGGACACTAAAGGGCACACAACAGTTGATTTCTGCCTAACCGGCTTTAGAGACTCAAACTCTCTTGGAATTAGGAAACCATTTCCAATTTAAGAGAGATTTGTACCACTAAAGTAGGGTTGGAAGAAAAGCGAAGAGACCCGGCTTTGATGATTTACAAGCCCTAATCACGCCGACAAGAAGAAACGAGTTTAAGATCAATTCACTTGGGTTTGGCACTGGGATCGTGCCTTTTTATAGGACACTCCAACCAATCACCATCCGCCACACGAACAGCTTGATGTCAGATTTGAACCAATTGTTCCCGTACGACAAGGGTGGGTCAAGTTTGTGTTTGACCACATCCAAACGAGCCCAATGATACCGTCCGGGATTCGAATTTGTTAAATCGCCTCACGACAATTACGAGGGCGGAAAAAGTGGCGTTCTTATTTGATTAGAAATATTTCGAATTTTGTAAGAAAACGATTCGAACATTTACATATGGGCGATACAGTCTGACACAAGCCAAAGAAAAGCACACACTACTATGGGGCATACCCCGCCTTGATCCTTCACCATTGTCCAGAGGTCGAGCCCTGGGATTCCGAGTCACCACCTCGGGCCTGGCAAGCTTGTTGCTGCATCCGGATCTTCCTGCGGATCAAGTTCAGCGTCCGCTCCCTCTCTTCATCAGCTGATCTCCTAGCTATTTCTGGACATAGAGGAGGATCACCTTCAAAATCAAGGATGATCGGGTCTTCCACGGTACCGTTACCAGGGTAAATCGGCGGATGCATATTCCCGCAAGCACAGTTCATCCAATGACTAACTTCATCACCATCAGATCCCGACATTCTGAAGAACGCTGACTTCCGCGGAAGGCTAGAGTGGATAAAACACAAGACAGGATAAGGGAGGGTATAACAGTGAAAAAGGGAGAATTACCACACCCTTATTTATAGTCGCAACGAGTCCTTTAGATCTCGCCATTTGTCCATCATCCGACGACTGGGAAGATGAAAAGACGTAGTCATAATGACTATTTCACTGTTTCACCTTCATCCTTCTAGAAGAATTACGCATTCCAAGGAGCCCACGGCCCGAGGATCGGAAAGATGAGAGTTTGACGGTTACGACATATATCAGCTACAGGAATCCGAGCTTTTAAGAGATGTCATTTAGGGTAACTCAGCATACGAATGACAGATAATTTGAAAATAAGGAAGCAAGTAAACAATCATTCGGAAGCATGGGAGGATCCACTCCTCGGATTAAAACAAGAATTCAGCCAGAGTACATAACAATATTTTGTGTCATCAAAAACGCAAATTCAAAAGTTACAGAATTTCAACGGGGCATACCCCGAACTTCTCACTCAGGACCAGCTTGGCTTGGACCAGCTTCACCAGCTTCGGGCGGATCGATCGGCGGATCTTCGGAGACGGTTTGCGCCGCAATGGATTCAGCATGATCGAACAAGTTAAAATCCGCGGGAAGGCCAATGACACGGGCAGGCAGGAAAAACCACTTCTTCAGGAAAGCCTGGTAATCATTGAAGGGTACGAAGCAAACCTTCAGGAGGGCGTCAGGGATCCACCTTGGGAGGAAGGGCCTTCCATTTTTTTTTTATCTCAATCTCACCTCCCTCAGTGACCAGTTCCGCAAACTCACATGCAGCCAATTGCTCATCCGTCACACTGTCGACAGGAACCTCCATGCCATTAGCATCCGCAGAAGGGTTTAAACCCTCCGCCTTCCAGTCAAAGTCCGGTGGAAGTAGTCCCTTGGACTGCAGCTGCCCGATTGCACACACGAACCCATCCAGGCGCGAGGCATCCGATCTGTCCGCCATCAAGAACTTGAAAGAGTCAGACCCCATGAAGTCACGACCAGCGTAAAGACGGGCATATTGGAGGCTTCCGAGTAATATATCATTGGAATCTAAGAAAGTCTTCATCGCCTTCTCGACAAATCTCTCTTGCCAGTCGAGGTCCGCCTTGATTCTTTCCCAGCTGGTCTTCAACTTATGGAACTTCACTTCTTGCTCTTTCAGCTGCATCGCCAATAGCTTCGCCTTTTCCGCCTCATCCGCGGACGTGGCCACAGCCTTGTGCAGATCCTCCTCAATGGTAGCGCGTTCACCGGCCTTCCATTGCATGGCCCTGATGAAACACCCAAGCTGGGAAGATATCCGCAAGGATATAAGTTATATTTTTATCATACTAAGAACAAACAAAAAAGACCACGGACAGATTACTTACCCGCTGGTATAGCCCATCCAGCCCTCCAACTCGCTCCACCTCAGGGAGTCCGCAAGCGTGCTCATACTCCTTGTCCTGAGCAGCTTGGTCCACAGGAAGGACAGCGGACAACTGCTGTCTCTTCGCGGTAGCGGGCGCCTCCGAGGTTGCTACCCTCTTGCGCCCCAAGGAGATAGCATCCCGCATAAAAGCATCCCGTGGTGGGACTTGAGCAGCGGAAGCCTGGACCTCGAAGCAGTGGTGCTCCGAGTAGCAGGGGCTTTTCCCTTGTCAGGCACCGCCAAGGCCTGAGAATCTTCTCCCGCCTTGTCCCGCCTTTCTTCCTCAGCAGCGAACACGGCGGATTTCTTCGGATCCGGCATCGGAAGACCCGTGGAAGTATTGATGATTCTGGTCCTCTGATCAGCGGCGACCTCCAAGGCTTGTTACTCCCTCTGCAACCTCTTCTTTTCTCGGAGTGTCGACATGATGTAGTCAAACCAGTGAGCTGCACAATAAACCGAAAGCGTCAGATACATCTATGTTAACAAAGAATTACCAGAATTGCGGAAACACATAATCACAATGTATTCCGATGAAGTCTCAAGTAATCAAGTCCTTACTGAATCCGTCTTCCCTCCCACCTCCACTGTGCCTGTCAGTCCGCACAAGTAGGGAAGTGGCTGGCAGATTAGTCTGTGGAACGGATACATGGGTGAGTTATGCTTTTTGTGGATTGCAGCCACCCACGGAGCCACATTCTTTGGAAGAGGGCGCCAATCCAGGATGCTCTCCCTTAGGAACTTTGTTGGCAGTCCCCACTGTTCCCGCTGTCTCTCGGACGCCCCCGGTTTCAGAGCCATCCGTACAAAAACGTACCTATCCCACCACTTCGATCCTAGCGACGAAATGGAATCCGAGATAAAGTTGTAGGATTTCCTATTCATGAATGTATAGAACAGTGGATTACCCGGACTGAACGAAACGTGGAAGAGCTGCCTGAAGTTCTCAAAATTTACTGGCTGCCCTTTCTTCTTGCAAAAGACGATGAAGCAAATAAGGTTACCCAAGGACTTCGGGATAACCTGGCTCGGACCAATCCCAATGTGATCCAGGATATGCTTCAGTTCCGTGGCAATGGGGATCTTCCACCCGCAAGCTAAAGCTACCTCGTGCACACACATATACCCGGCGGGTGGATTATAAAATGCGTGTCCAGGCTCGGGAACAATGATCTCTACGGAGTCGGGGATCTCCCACTTCCGCCTCCATTCTGGAATGTCTTCCGCTTTAACTCTCGATGGACATGTAGGAAGCAGTCCGTCGGCATTTAGTTCTCCAAATTCGTCCGCTATCAAAAGCAATGGACGCAGACGAGAATTTGATTGAGCGGCTTTGCACCGCCACCGCAACTAACGATGGATGTGACTGCACGGGACCAGCAGGTTGTCGTGCGACCCGACGCCCAGCGCGTCTAGGAGGGTGAGCGACAGGGGATTCGTCTCCCTCTTCCTCCTCGTCGCCGTCTTCTTCCTCACCCTCCTCTTCATCATCATTGATGTCTTCAGGTCGCCCAGAGGTGCTAGGGTTGGACGGACCTGTTTCCACTACGACACGGTCTTCCACCCCAGCCTCAAACATCTCGACTTCGTCAGTTTCTCGACCGCTGTCGCCTTCCTGTTCCATATGCAGCTCATTCGGATCTCTGGACGGTCCAACACCTCCTATCGTCCGAGATTGAACTAACGACCTAGTCCTAGCAAGATCGTCCCGCCCAACTTCAACGTCGGCTTGGACTCCTGCTGAATCACGGACTCCATGCCCAGCATCAGAGTCCCTGGACGACCCTAGGTCTACAACCAAGAAGTCTCCCACGGACATGGCCATATCCACGGATCCAGCCCCGAGGTCTGCTGCATCGTTGAAGCCTGGTGCTTCGAGTTGGTTTTGACTATCGCTCCCAGACATCCTAGAGCAGAAGGAAACGTGTCAGAACTGATAGTGGTGGTTGTCCGAGAGTCCGTTTAGGTATCTTCTTAAGTCAAAAAATAGCCTACGACATTATATTTAACCAGGTTTGGCCTGCATGAGGTCTCGTGTCGGCACTCGTGGCACCAACCTTGGCACACTGAGATGTGCCATCGGCACTAACATCTACACTGCCCGGCCCGCTAAGTAGGGCCAATTTACGGAAGACCTATGTGCCAATTGGCACCAACACATTACCAGATAAGCATATTTGAGTTTCGTTCACAGAATACTAGCACTAAGGTCGACATGCAACAAGTATGAAGTAGAAATATTTCAACTAAGAATAATGCTAAAGCCCAGCGCTCGGAACATCAGCAAAAAAGGACTCGACAACATCATATTCAGGCAGAGCAAAATAAACGCCCAGTAAGGAAGCATATCACGAAACGGAAAAACACTCAAGTGAAATAAAGACGTACTTACTTGATAAAAGTTGACTGGAGAAGTTCAAGCGGACGACTAAGCCTTGACGCTCCTCCGAGGGTAAGGATTCGAAGCAGAAATTTCCGAAATTGTGCGAGTTTTACTTGCTCGGATGTGCCTTCAATTGCTCGGATTTCTTTGTGATTATGCTGAGTTTCGATATTGCTAAAAGTGTGAAAGTGACCGATGAGCTGACTACTTATAAGGGCAATTTGGGGGGAAGCCAAGGGTCACATCACTTGGATTTGAATCCTAGCTGTTGGATCTTTCCAATCCAACGGTTGTGCCGTTTCGCGAGTGGATGGCTGTCAGTACGTCGCATTTAATGCGTGACAGACGCGTCGCATCAACCGGGCCTCCAACCCCAACCGTTGATGTCGTCCTGATCCAACGGTCGTGTCGCTTTACTCGGGGTCTTTTCCCCGTGGGCCGGACGGACAACCTATTGGGCCTCTTTGGCTTACGGATCAGCGACCCAGGAGGACCAGTTCAACAATCTGTCTAACGGATAGCCTCCAGAGGGCTACACTACATCCTAACCATACTCGGAACTATATATCTCCATTACAAATACCTTTTCCAGCTACAGTCCGATCTCTTCCGTCAACTCGGACTGTAGAAGGAAAGGGGGGGGGGGGGGGAGGGGGGAGAGATATATCAAATTCCTGAACGCGGAACACGGATGACGGATCTTAATAGAAGGGATTTTTTCATTTCTTCAGTTAACGATTCGGACACGCTCCACAACACACTTGTTCTTTTCATAGTTACCAACTATCTTCTACTAAGATACTTGTAAACTAGGGGGACATATGTTGTTACGGACATGTGTCCAATCCGTTAAGGGCGCCATAGAGCGTGTCCTAAAGCGCATCACGGCTTAATTAGCCAATTCAGTAATGGTCCGACCTCATATGGTCCGCCCAAAGTGAATCGACCAGTACGCTAAAGTCACTACACCCTTACAGCTAGTCCGAGCTAGCTGGGAAAAGGACTTTCAAACCTGGCTACGTTAGTACAGAGATGCCAAACGGACCGGACGAGAGAATCTCGGACGCCACCATCACGATAAGACCAAAAGTATATAACAGAACCACTGAGATACTTCCGTGAAACTCTAGGCTCGGACATACTGAGTTACCCAAGGGCAGATCAACCAAGCAGACAGATCTGTCCGAGGGACTAACACGGACCCAACAGGCGGAACAGTACTCTCAGAGGGAAAAGGTCCAAACTACCCTCCCAGGCCCACTTTTCGGTGTTGGATTACGTTCCCTAATGGGCCATGGGCTGAAGGTAGCATTGGTGTCCAAATCTGAATCATACACTTGGCATCATCTTATGAACCTCTTCATAAGTACATGATAACTATAAATATGGCTTAAGGTCCAAGACCTTAAGGTAAGTAAAAAGTGTTCTTGAGCATTATAACCTTCCTCATAGCTATTACATAGAGAGCTTCCAACTCTCTTTCGAGTAAAGTCTCTTACCGGATTGACATTGGCAATCCGGGCATCCAGTTCTAACCCCTCCCCCCCACTTAGTCCTTTCAGGTGCTCTAGCTCAGACAAGTACTGCTTCGGACTTCAAGTAGGAGGCGGGACCTAGACCAGGTTGTTTGTAATAGTTTAGTCAGTTAGTGTTCGAGGTTTTACCCCTCAACATTACTAAACAAAGGAAAATAAATGTATAACTTCAGAAAATGATGGAGCTTCCTCCCATGCTTTTCATAGAAGAAAATAATTAGAAACCTATAATAATTGAAGATTGAGGGCTAAAAGCAATTAAATTTGACGTTATAAGTTTTTAATATTTTTCAAATTTTTAATTTTTTTTTATTTTATATTTGATTACTTTTTTTCATTTTTATTAAATAAAAATTTCATAGTATTATAATTTTTTATGGAGTTTTAAATTAATTTTTTCGTGTTCTGTAGAAAAAATTGGCCAGAGTATAATGTTTGAAGAGATGGTTGATTTAAAGTTTAAATTTTATATGGTGGCAACGTTGAGTATATAAACTATATATAATGTACAACCTGGAGTATAATTTATCTATTTTACCTCGAGATTAATTCTGCAAGTGACACGTGACACGTGTCTAGTGAGTGAATAGTGCTGGCGTCTGAACAACACGTGCCATTTTCTGATGACAAAATTGGTCGGAGTATAATGTTTAAACAGATGGTTGATTTAAGGTATAAATTTTTATACGATGCCATAAGTATATAAACTGTACAAGGTACAACCTGAAGTATAATTTATCTATTTTCCCATATATCATCCATAGTATCCATATAATATAATATGTAAAGTACAAGGGGCTAAACCCCACGAGATGAATTCAATCTTACATGTAATTTTGTCGAATTAGTTGTATTTTAGCCAGAATATATTTCATTGTTATTTTTGGTATGTTGTATACATATATAGTTTTTATTAAATCTCATATAACTTTATCTACAAAAATTCGAAAAATATTTTGAACATATATTTGAATTCGTCGTGACAAGACGAATCCATAGATACCAATCTTGAATAGTATTATTTAAGAAATCATTTTATTCATTAACATAAAATATAAAGTTATTAAATAAGATAAAATGAATTAATAGAAATTTAAAAATAGAGTATTTATTAAATAAATTCAATTTACGTGAAATTTTGTGGAATTAGTTGCATTTTCAACCTGTATATCTTCCACTATTTATTTTTTGGTATGTTGGCTGCATATATAGTTTTTATTAAGTCTAATATAAATTTATTCTACAAAACTCTGAAAAATATTGTGAACATATATTTGAATTCACCATGATAATACGAATCTATAAACACCAATCTAGATTATTATTATTAATTAAATAAATTATTTTATTCACTAAAATAAAATATATATTCATTAAAGAAGATAAATGAAATAATGGAATTTAAAAAATAAAGCATTTATTAAATATTTAATACTCCACCCATCTATTTAACAAGAAATTAATAGATATTCAGATTTTCAATTATAAATTTTGATTCTACGATTGAGCAAAGTCCGAATAGGGGGCGAGAATTTTGTTCCATGATGTTTTGCCAGTTAAACGTGAGGCTAATGCATGTTTTAGCGCTCAAATTATCAGTTAGGTGTTCTTATATAATATAACTAGATCGTGAGCTTGCCATTATGGCATCTAATTACAAATAATAATAAAAGTATATGAAGGTAAGTGCAATCGTTGTTTCTGGTAACGAATTGTCTTTTTTAGTTGAATTAAGATTTTGGATGGTTTTGTTTTTTTTCCTTTAATGATGAATTGATTTTCCTGGAGTTCGATTAGGGTTTTCAATTTATTGGAGATGACATAATTAGATTTTTTAATGATGAATTGATTCTGTTGGGGTTGATTTAGGACTTGAAATTTAATTAGAGAAGTCAAATTGAGTTTTTTTAATGATGAATTGATTTTGTTGGAGTTGCGTTATGGCTTAGAATTAGAATGAATAAAACATATTTGTTTTTTGTAATTAAAGTCTAATTTACATGCGTATCACAAATCGGTTCAATTTAACTTCAATTAGGTACTCAATGTAAATAAATACTAGCATTTATGTAACACACTACGTGTGTTAAGGGTTTTTATATAAACCAATGAATCTGTTACTGAAAAAAAAAAACAGAGAGAAAATATTGAAAATTAATAAATAAAAGGGAGAAACTTACGCCAATGGGATTAGAGACCTGCACCTTCTACTGAAACAATGACACATGTACGTACCAGATTCAAATTGAATTAGTAAGATCAACGAATGAGATTTAAATTGAATTACAAACTTAGTGAAACTTTTTGAATTATTATACTATTTTGAATATATTGTAATATATAAAGTTGATGGGCTAAATCCACTAGATTCATTCAAATTCCAATTATCCTACGTGAAATGTTGATACGATTGAGCAGAGTCCGAATAGGAAGACGTATTTGTGTTGATGCTAAGGATCACGAGGGAAATATTATTGCTTGGTGATTTTTTTTATGTCTTATGGTTGCTGAAAATGCGGAAGGTTGGCCAACCAAATTAAGAACAAATTTTTTTCGAGATTTTGAGTGGCAACATGTAGTAATTGAAAGGGATTGTTCTTTGGTGATTAGATCTCTTAAATCGACAAATTTTAGCTTTGCCCCTTTATTTCAATTTTCAAAGAAATTCAGGTATTTGATGGAGAATTAAGCTTTGCCAAGTTGAACGTGAGGGTAACGTTCTAGCACATATATTATCGGTGTTCTCATGATGATGTTGGTTTGTTATATTTGTATTATCCACACCAAGATTGTTTTAGCATATATTGTTATAGTGGTATATATGTTACTAAACATGCTTTTTTCAGTTCTAGAATATAGAAGAGATACACATGAGCTAATTGGTGGTGTGTTGATCTTTACATGTCTATCAACAACATTTTACACGTGAAGACTTTCAAGTTCCTCTTCTTTATGTATAAGATTCGATTGGTAGGATGAGGTATAAGGGTTCTCTTTTCCACGGTCTCTATCCGAAAGGACTGGTTCTATCCAACCCGAATTCAACCCGTGCAAAATAATGATGTTCAGGTCCGGTCTAGCATATACTCAAACCCATTCCGCACCTTTGTTACAAGACTCGAGCGCAACATTTTATGATTAAGTTAGTAAAAAGTACATTTTTCTCCGGGGGTGGGGATCAGCTTATACTCTCTAGGCGGAGAAACTCTCTTCAATCTTCGCTCTACTTTCTTGATCCACAACGGACATGGGGATCTGATACTCTCTAGGTGGGGAAACTCAATTCGATATCTTCTCTCTACTTTCTTGATCTCAATAACGAGTCGGGGGAGGGGGATCAGCTTATACTCTCTAGGCGGAGAAAATGTTTTCGATCTTCTCTGTACTTTCTTGATCTCCATGACGGGCCGGGGGGACAACCGTACCATGTGAAAATATGTTTGTAGAATAATAATTTTTGTGTCTTTAGTGGGGAGACGCATACAACCACGGGGTTGTTGGGAACCGGTGAGTTGGAAAAAAACAACCGTAATATGTGAAATTAAGTTTGTATAATTTTTTTTTTGTGTGTTGTGGGTGACCACATACCACCGCGGGGTTATTTGCAACTCTATTGATCGTGTATACTTTTGTATTTTATTTTGGTTTCGTTTCAGGGATAATGTTTTTAAAAAAACATGTTTTTTTAATAAGCTAACTATATTCTATGGGCTCACCCGTGATCGAACCTTGCATGTTAAAGTTTTTTTTTTAAAAATGTGTCTGTTACTAATTAACAGGTCGGGTACGGTAGAACCCTATTTTTACATTTTTTAGACAAATGTTTTTGCTAATTTTGCCTTAGACAAATGTTGGGCCTGGATCCGTAGTTTTTGCTAATTTTGCCTTTCTATTGTTCCACTTTAATCGTCTCAAACAAAGATTCTCATTTCCATTTTTGGTAATATAACCATCCACTTTACTTAACCAAAACCTTCATAATACACTCATATTTTCAGCGGGGTTTCTTTTTTTACACTACAAGAGATAGTTCCAATTTTGAAACACTATTGATATCGTCCAATTTGAGTAGACAAGAACATTATTGGAATTTTGTTACTCCGTTCAATTTTTAGATGAATTTGCTAACGTAGCAGCTGGAAAATCCAAAATAAGTAATTGACCGTATATTACTCGATTTTGACAAAAGAAAAAAATTTTAACCGGACACGTGTCACGCTCTGGTTTATTCCGGTTGACACATCATCAATTTAGCCGGGAAATTGAACGAAGTACCAAAATTCCAATAAGGTTGTTCTTGTGTACTGAAATTGGACGATACCAAACTAGTGTATCAAAATTGGAACTGTCTAATTCTAGTATACAAAAAAAAATCCCTATTTTCAACTTTACCAACCCACTATCTCTTTTTAATTCATTCTTTATTCAATTTTCATTTAAATAATACTTAACTTTCCATTTTATCAAACCACTATCAATTATTATTCATTCTTTATTACAATATTCCACTATCTCTTATTTTGATGACCAAAAATTTAAATAATACTTCCTACGTCTCTGCAATAGTTTCCCACTTTAACTTTTTCCAGTCAAACTTTTTCAATTTTGAATACGAGTTATTCTTAAACCGCAAATGTAGAATTTTTATATAATGAAACTTTAGGGACTAAATTTTCATTATATAATTTAATTGGACATTTTACATTTGTGATTTAAAATTAATTCGTAGTCAAAGTTGAAAAAGTTCGACTGTTAAAAGTGGAAAACTATTTCGGGGACGGAGGAAGTAAATTATTCCCGGGTCAGAGGAAGTACTAATTAATCTTAAACTTAAATTTAAAATGTTCGAGTAAATTATATACTAAAAATTTAGTAAGTAAACTTTTATATTATATAATTTAATTGAATATTTTACAATTATAATTTATGATTAACTTGTATTTAGACTTGAGTTGGCAGAGTATAAAGAGCAAAAATTTCTCTACAAGAAGATTGTTAAAATTCAGAGGACATTTCAGATAATAAAAGGAAGAAATATTGTGAATTATAAATTAAATTAATAATCTATATATTATGTAAAGCACAAGGGGCTAAACTCGACCAGAGGCATGCCACATGTGCAAAATTCTATGTGGCATGTCTCTTTGAATTTTATGTAGTTTTATTCACAAAATTAAATCAAAAAGAAAATAGTAATTTAGAAGTGTACTATATATTTTTGGTATGTTAATTGTATACATAGTTTTTATTAAATCACATATAACTTTTTGAACATATATTTAGATTCACCACGACAAGACGAATCCATAGACACCAATCTTATATATTATTATTAATTAAATAAATTATTTATATATTAAAATAAAAAATCAAATTTTTAAATGAGATCTATTGGTTGTGTAAATTCTAAAATTGGAAAATAAGTCATGGAACATTTTATTCTTTACAGTGCAATGCACCTTATAACTTCCACTATTTATATTTTTAGTATGTTCACTACATATATAGTTTTTATTAAATCCCATATAACTTTCTCTGCAAAACTTCGAAAAATATTTTGAACATGTATTTGGATTCATCGCGACGAAACGAATCCATAGACACCAATTATAAGATATAAATTGAAAAGAAAAGTGTTGAATATTTGATTAGCATAAAATAGAAAAAAGTGTTGAATATTTGAAATTATAGGAGAAGGCTAAAAGAAAAGTTAAAATAGAAAAAATTATTATAAAATTAAATAAAATTAGATAATCTTTGACTTTTTGGATTTGTTGTAATTAGTTTCAAACTACATTATAAATTTGGAATCATTTGTAATTGTTTGAAATGTGAGTACTAATCTAAACAAAAGACCATTTAGCAGGGGTCGATTTTGAAAAATCTAATATTGTTAAGTAAGAGATAATTTCAATTTAGGAACTCAATTCGAGGCGTAAACGAACTTTATGAATGGGATAATCCAAACTTGGAAACTCAACTCGAAAAGTAAAATTCAACTTTATGAATGAAATAATTCGAACGTGGAAACTCAACTCGAAAAGTAAAATTCAACTTTATGAATGAGATAATTCAAACGTGGGAACTCAATTCCAAGGTCAAACAAACTAGAAGAATGAGATAATTACAACTTGGAAACTCTATTCGGATAATAAACCATATTATATGGGAAAAATACTCTAATGAAGGAATGATTCAAGAACAGGAACTTAATTCGAAAGTAAACTCAACTAAAAAAAATGAGATAATTCTAACTAGGGAAATCAATTCATATGACAAATCAACTATAACACGAGATAAAAAAAAATTTGAAAACTTATAAGTTCGAACGGTAAGCTCAAATTTTAGAATTAGATTGTTCCTACATGGAAGCTCAACGTGAAAGCAAA
This sequence comes from Plantago major, assembly GCA_026545765.1. NCBI lineage: Eukaryota > Viridiplantae > Streptophyta > Magnoliopsida > Lamiales > Plantaginaceae > Plantago > Plantago major. Next base: position 79,618,629 of record CM048840.1, on the reverse strand, counting down.
TAAAATTCTAAGAATGGGATCATTGCAATTTGAAAACTCAATTTGAAGTTAAAAGCAAGTAAAAAAAAAGGGATAAATCCAACTTGAGAACTCTATTTGAATAGTAAACCACACTATATGATAAAATTATTGGAAGAAATACATAAATTCCTCAAGAACTCAATTCAAAGGGTAAACACACTTTAACAATGAGATAATTTTAACTTGGAAATTCAATTCAAATGTTAATCTCAACTTTAAGAATGAAGTAATTCTTAATTGAGAACTCCATTTGAAGGGCAAAACAATTGTAAGAATAATATAATTCAACTTGGAAACTCAAATGCAAGAATGATCCATGCTATTTGAAAATAATCTAACAATGAGATAATTCCGAATTAGGAATTTTGTTCAAACGGTAGAAATATTCTACGATTGAAATCATTCACACGTGCAACTATATTAGAAACGTAAGTCACTTTATGTGGTAAAATACTCTAAGAATATGATAATTTCGTTTGAAAACTTAAGTCGAGGGGTAAACAAACTATAAGATTGTTATAATTATAATTTGGGGACTACACTCGAAGACCAAACCATGCTATATGAAGAACTTATTCAAAGAAAGGGTACTTCCAACTTATGTACTCAACTCAATTGGTATTCAACTTGGGAACTCTAATGCAAGGATGAACCATGCTATTTGAAAATAATCTAACAATGAGATAATTCCGAATTAGGAATTTTTTTCAAACGGTAAAAATATTCTACGATTGAAATCATTTAAACGTAAAACTATATTAGAAACGTAAGCCACTTTATGTGGTAAAATACTCTAAGAATATGATAATTTCATTTGAGAACTCAAGTCAAGGGGTAAACAAACTCTAAGATTGTTATCATTACAATTTGGGGACTACATTTGAAGACTAAACCATGCTATATGAAGAACTTATTTAAAGAAAGGGTACTTCCAACTTATGGATTCGGCTCAATTGGTAGTATATATAAACTCAACTATAAAAATGTGGTCAATCTAACTTGAAAACTCAAATTGACGAGCAAACCAACTACAAAAATATGATAATTATAACTTGGAGACTATATGGAAAGGTAAATCTCATTATTTGGAATAGTTAGTTGCACATTTGGAACTCAGACCAACTCTAATAATGAGGTAATTACAACTTTAGGACTCTATTGAAAGGGTAAACCACTATGTATGGAAATATTCTCTAAGAATGGGGTACGTAATTTGAACTTGACAACTAAATTCGATGTATAAACCAACTTTGAAAATGAGATAATTACAACTTGAAAACTTTAATTTGAATAGTAAACCACGTTTTGTGGTAAAATCCTCAAAAAAAGGATTCCAAATTTGGACTCAAAATTTTTTTATATTTGCAACCTTGGAACTCAACTTTAAGAATAATATTATAATTTTAACTCAAAGAATTTTATATTTGCAACCTTGGAACTCAACTTTAAGAATAATACTATAATTTTAACTCATGAACTGAAGTCACCGCTATTTTGGTTTCCAAGTAAGTGTTTAACAAAATTTGGAGGTAGCGTTATGTTTGCGTTATTAAATTGTACTCCGTATTGCCTTCCATTTTTTTTTTATACTCAATGCAATTTATGTTGTTGCATTAATGCCACAGGATAAGGCCTCCATGAATAATATAATTTGTTTTTTAGGCCTTTGACCGTAATGTTAGAGAGGTGCAAGTGGGAGTCAATGAGAAACCATTCAGTAGATTAGTTGTCGTATTTATTGGACACTTAAAACATATATAACCAGTTATACTGAAGGGTAGCAAATACGATATCATGCCCGCACCTCCTTGATCATTTAAAAGACGTAAGTGAATTTCTCTATTATGTACTTATATTTGTTATTTTACAAATATGGTGGATCCAAGGTCAAGGTTGAAATCATCAGGAAACTTATGGTTATTGCGTGTTGGAGAGGGGCTAAAGTCAATGGAACAAATGACGACGAGGTCCATATGAAATTGTTCGAAGAGATCCTTATGCATAGGACCCAATCACTGCAATGGTTAAGATCACATATCTTTCGCCATTAGATCATGTTGGTGAAGGTTGATACTTCTTGAACATGGACAGTTTCAGCCCGGCAAAAAATTGCATTATTATATTTTATTAATTTATTTTAATTTTTCACCTAAAATTACGCGTCCACCCTAATGCATTAAGTTCTCAATCGGAACGGATGGAGTACATAGATAGTTTCAACTAGATAAGAATATTGGGTATCAACCCATTGGGTCCTTAACGGGATTAGTTCGGGTTGTTTTCGGCCCGTTTAAAAGCTTATATAACAGACTCATGAACATAAATAAATTCAAAAATTGAGAATATGAAAACGAGTTTATTTTGCCTTATTTTCAAACGGGTCAGACGAGCTGATTTTTGTAAAATCAACTAATATAAGCTTAACCATAATATAATATAATATAATATAAATCTATTTATATAAGGTTTTTATTTATTTTACATTTTATATAGTAACATGTATAATATATATATATATATATATATATATATATATATATATATATATATATATATATATATATATATATATATATATATATATATATATGTATTTATTTTATCTATTCATATAAGCTTTTTATTTATTTTACATTTTATATAGTAACATGTAAACTAATATAATATAAATCTATTTATATTTAATTATAATATAATATAATATTATAAATCTATTATATTTATATTTAATTATAATATAAATCTATTTATATATATATATATATAATTTTTTAATAGATGATTATTATTATTATTAATTAAACAAATCATTTCATTCACTAAAATAAAATATTAATCTCATATAACACCAATCTACAAAAATCCAAAAAATAGTTTTAACATATATTTGAATTCGTCGTGACAAGACGAATCTATAAACACCAATCTTAAATACTATCATTAATTAAATAAATTGTTTTATTCATTAAAATATAATATAAATTTATTGAATAAGATATATATATATATATATATATATATATATGTATATATATATATATATATATACATATATATATATATATATATATATATATATATATATATATATATATATATATATATATATATATATATATATATATATTTGCACACTTTCGGTTATTCTGGCACTTTCGTATATTTTTCTACTATATTCTAAAGTTGATGGTTTACTTTGAAGCACACATGATCCGCATGTGCATAAATGATACTTGGAGCGCTTTCGAATTACTTGGATATTTTCTAATACAAAATTAAAGTAAAAAGAAATTAATACATTTTAAGTTGTATTAACTCTCTACGGTTTTTTTTTTTTTTTTTTTTTGAATTTAGGTTTCAACTTTTCTCTAAATACTTATGTATGAAAAATAATGAATAGTCGTAGGAGATAGTTAATAAAATATAAGAGGTGAGAAGGTAAAGAATAAAGTAATAAATTAATTTTCAATTTTTAGGCATGTGAAGATGAGATCTATCCATATATTATAAAAACCAGTTTTTATTATCAATTCTAGCTATGGTACTTTGGCCTCAAATCAATGTGAGAAATTATTTTATTTTTTTTAGATTAAAAATTACAAAACAATTATAATCAGGGTAAATTTATTTTTGATGCCAAGTTGATGCGTATTTGGTTCTGTTACCTTTACAATTTTAATCTAATTTTGGTTACATAATTCTGGCAATGATAATCAACCTTTACAACTATTTATAAATGTGATCAATCAAATCTTCTAAATCCCATAATTATATCAAAATTGCCACCCACACACTAATTTTCTTAATGGGCATGAATTCAGATTGGAGGACCTTTGGATCTATGCTTGACATGGTTCCTTCAACTAATCTTCCACGTGAGCTAATTGGTGGTGTGTTGATCTTTACATGTGAAGACTTTCAATTTCATTTTCTTTATGTATATGATTCGATCGGTATGATGAGGTATAAGGTTTCTCTTCTCTACGATATCTGGCCGGAAGTACTGGTTCTATCCAACCCGAATTCCAACCCCGTTCGAAATAATGATGTTCAGGTCCGGTCTGGTATATACTCAAACCCGTTCCATACATTTGTTACAAGACCCGACCACAACATTTTATGATTAAGTTAGTAAAAACTACATTTTTTTTCCGGCGGAGGGGTGGGGGGGGGGGGGGGGAAGTCTGCATATACTCTCTAGGCAGGGAAACTCTTTTCGATCTTCTCTCTACTTTCTTGATACATAACGGGCCTGGGGGATCTGATACTCTCTAGGTGGGAAAACTCTCTTAGATATTCTCTCTCCATAACGAGCCTGGGGGATCTGATACTCTCTAAGTGGGGAAACTCTCTTAGATTTTATCTCTACTTTCCAGATCTCCATAACGAGTCGGGGAGGGCGGGGATCATCTGATACTCTCTAGGCGGGGAAAATGTATTCGATCTTCTTTGTACTTTCTTGATCTCCATGACGGCCCGGGGGGGGGGGGGGGGAGGTGTCCGGTATACTCTCTAGGCGGGGAAACTCTCTCCTATCTTCTCTTTACTTTCTTCATCCATAACGGGCCCCGGGGGGACAACTGTACAATGTGAAATTATGTTCGTAGAATAATAATTTTTGTGTCTTTGGTGGGGTGATGCATACCACCGTGGGGTTGCTGGGAACCGGTGGGTTGGAAAAAACAACCGTGACATGTGAAATTACGTTTGTATAATATTTGTGTGTGTGTATGGTAGGGTGACCACATATCATGAGATTATTGAACAACCCTATTGGTATTGTATACTTTGTATTTTATTTTGGTTCCGTTTGAGGATAGATTTTTTGTAAAAAACATGTACATGTATTCTTAATTAAGTCGGATATGGTAGGACCCTATTTTTACATTTTCTAAACATAAATAAACACTCAATGATATAATATTGGATGAAGAATGACTACCGACCGACACCACGACCAACGTTGTCTACAGGAAGTTTTGACTATCTTTTTTTTTTCGATTAATTTATTTAATCCTCACATTTCAATTTATTATTAAAAGTAAACTATGATGCCACGGATTAGTACTAGTAATTAAATAAAGCATACTTACGGTTTTTGAGCTCCTCCATTACTTTCTGATCTCGAAGGTCGACCTGAATTTGTTTTCCTATTTGAATTTGAAGAGCTGATAAACAAGTCCCATTGGTGCAATGAAACAGCTCAATCCTCTGCAGAGTTGGAATGCTGGCAAAATCTATTGGAATCTCCACCAGGTCAAAGCAATCATGCAGCACTAAGCACTCGAGTACGGGAAAATGGTAACTGCAAGACATCCACACCTTTAAAGAAGAAGAAAAGTTAATGTTCAAGGACTTGAGCTTTTGGAATTCACCATCTCTCGTCTCCCATACTTCTCCCATAAAGGCATTGCTATACAATTTGAGAACCTCAAGGTTGGGCAGTCTCCCTATTGTTGACATCATCTCCCAAGACAGATAACATTTCCATACTAAAGACACCTTTTTTATGGTCGATGGAATCTTAATCTTTGACCATGCTATTTTCATAGACCAAGCTGAAGAATTCCATTCAGACCTGAAAGAAAATTTCAGCGACTCAAGTGCAACCATGAAACTAAGATCGGGAAATTCTGTGCCAGTTATAATGATGCATTCCAGTTTATGGAGAGTTGGAAAGCATCTCAATATATCCAGCTCATCCTTCACTCCATTATTCTTATCGGCAAAGAACCATTTATTCCAGAGTTTATTTAGAAGTGGGCGGCAGTACAGTAAACCATGATCCTTCCTATCATTGATCCGGACACGTGACAGAGTTCTTAGATTTGTTGCCATATTACTACTGCAATCCTCTGGAAGCTCAAACTCTGCTTTTCCTTCCATCACCAGGTGTCTCAACTTCACCATTCTTAGAACCACTGATGGTACATAAACTGTTTCGTTTATTACTTCGTTCCTTACATAAATAAATTCCAGGTTCACAAGATTGGCCACCATTTTACTAGATAACTGACCATGAACACCCAAGTACCTCAATTGAGCTGGAAATGCTAATGCTGCTGGTGACACTTGATACACAGCCTTCAGGAGTGCCATTGTCTGAAAACAGTATGAACTCTGGTGAACGCTGTCGCTATATGACTGACAATGGAGGCCAAAAGGCTCCAAAAAATATATGACTCGTTAAATGGAAATGGAACACACAACCGCTGATAGCTTTCATACATAGAGAAGCCACAACTACAAAAAGAATAACATGAATCAGCAATTTGTACTCATTAAATTGGGTTACTCAGTCACAAGTGAAGTGTTTTGATACAATTATGTTGACATGTGCACAAAGAGAGTGTGTATTGGAACAATATTCCAATATGGAGGCTAGGAGGAAGTCCAATATGGAGGCTAGGAGTAAAATGTTGAATTGAAGTATTCCAATATGGAGGCTAGGAGTAGGAATGTTATGTGTATATATATCCATCAGTACATTGTATTCCAATATCAATAAAAAATGAAAACACATTTTCTTCAAAAGACATGGTATCAAAGCCATGGTTGAGCATTATGAATTTTTCCATTTTTCTCTCATTTTCGGTCATTCAGTTTTTTTTTTTTGGTCAAAAAATCAGTTTTTGAGAGGTAATTCGGAATAATTGTGTGTCAAGGGTTCCGAATATATTTTTTTCGTGATTTTTGGAGTACCGGAAGCCACTGAGTCATTACCGAGTTAATTAGTGAGTTGAAACCGAGTCATCCGAGTGACTCAGCTGTCTTGTTGGAGAAGAAAGGGTCCAGACCCGCTTCCCTGATCCAGATCCAGTTCCGAATCCAAACCCGCCGGTTCAAGAGAAGAAACCGGTTCAGTTCCGGTTTGAGGCCTTACAGTCCGTTTTTCAGAAAAGTCAGACCGGTTCTTAAGGTTTTTGGCCGTTCCAGATCCAACGGTGGGCTCCGTTTTGCCTGATTCTGCTCTCAGAATTCAGCACGAACAATTTTAAAATGGAGGAGATTTCAGGAACCAAATCTGTTCCTATTTTTGTTCATTCTGAAGGAGTTTTTAATGCAGGCATCACCCTTAATGAGTCAAACTATGACATTTGGTCTCAATTAATGGAGATGAAAATTGCTGAAAGAGAAAAATTGGGTTACATTCGCAACACAAAAAAGTCTCCTGCAGAATCCGACAAGGAATATGAAAAATGGTATGCTGAAAATCAGAAAGTAAAAAGGTGGTTGTTACTGTCCATGGCACCGGAAATTATGAAAAGATATTTACGGTTGCCAACCGCGAAAGAAATATGGAGTGCTTTGTCAAAAGCATTCTATGATGGTAATGATGAATTGCAAGTTTTTGCTTTAAATCAGAAGGCATTTGCTGCCAAACAAAGAGGTAATTCTTTATCAGCATATTATGGAGAACTAACTGAAATCTTTAGGGAACTGGACCACCGTGATAAAGTGGTCATGAAAGATCCAGAAGATGTTGCGGTGAAATGCAATCCATTGGCCGCCTTCGAGTTCATATTTTTTCTAGCTGGACTAGATGCTGATTTTGAACAAATACGAGGGGAAATCTTGCGGAAAGATCCGGTACCAGATCTCGAAGGATGCTACTCCTTGGTCCGACGGAGGTAGTACGCCAGACAGCTCTTAAACAAGAGCATGAGAATCCTGAAGCTTCAGTACTGGTGGCACAAAACAAGTTCAATCAGAGAAAGAATTATTCATCGGGGTCAAACCTCCCCAAGGCCAACCATGAAGTTGGCAAACCTCCCATGAAATGCTCTCAATGTCGTAGGAATGGTCATACAAAAAGTCATTGTTTTGAACTTGTAGGATATCCCGACTGGTGGGATCATAACAGAACCAACAACTCAAAAAGGACTACTACATCAGCAATTGTAGAGTCAAAGAAGTCGGAAGAGAATGCTGACAATCCATCCGCATTTGTTGTCACCGTGAACCCATCTGGTAAGATTTCAAATTCACATTTTATGAATAGTACATGGATAATTGACTCTGGTGCTACAGATCATATGACATTTGATTCTAGAGGGTTCCAAACATTAAAACCAAGCCCCCAAAAATGTGTATCTACCGCAAATGGTAATTCAAACCCAGTTATTGGTGAAGGGTCTTTGTCACTCACTAATAAATTGAGTTTGAATTCAGTTTTAGTTGTCCCATCCTTGGATTATAACCTTTTGTCGATTTCTCAAATAACAAAGTCTTTGTCATGTGTTGTAATTTTCTGGCCTGACATTTGTGTCTTTAAGGATATTCAGACACGTGAGACGATTGGTTATGGTACTAGACGTGGGCAGTTGTACTACTTGGATTTGATGCCAAAACAGTCTGAAAAGTTGCAACAAGCATTCGCCGTGAGTAGGTCCATTGAAGGAAATTGTTCTAAGATTTGGCTATGGCATCGACGCCTTGGTCATGCTTCATTTGGTTATTTGAAAAAGTTGTTTCCTAGTCGTTTTCTAAAATGTCATGTTTCAAATTTTAATTGTGAAATTTGTGAGCTGGCAAAAAGCCATCGTACTCCTTTCCCCTTAAGTTTGAATAAAAGTCTACATCCGTTTATGGTTATTCATTCTGATGTATGGGGCCCATCTAGAGTTTCTACTTTGCAAGGTGCTCGATGGTTTGTTACTTTTATTGACGATTGCACTCGAATGACTTGGATTTGTTTGATGAAGTCCAAAGGTGAAGTGAACTTAATGTTCCAAAAGTTTCATAAGATGGTGAAAACACAATATAATTCGCAGGTGAAGTTCCTTCGCAGTGATAATGGTGGCGAATACATAAATTTTTCATTACAACAATACCTGGAAGCACATGGCATTGTCCACCAAACAACTTGTCCCGAAACACCCCAGCAAAATGGAGTTGCCGAACGAAAGAATCGGCACATCTTGGAAGTTGTTCGTGCTTCTCTTTTAGAAGCCAGAATGCCATCCTATTATTGGGGGGAAGCACTCACATCTGCGGTGTATTTGATTAATCGAGTACCGTCTAGTTCTGTCCACTTTAGCACACCATACCAAGTTCTCCATGATGCTATTTCTGCCCCGACCGTCCCAAATCTACAACCACGTGTATTCGGATGTGTCGCATTTGTCCATCTCTATAAGTCCCAAAGAGATAAATTAGCCCCTCGAGCTCTTAGATGTGTTTTTGTCGGATACGCCACTCATCAAAAGGGGTATCGTTGTTACCATCCTCCCTCACGACGAATCTTTGTTACACTTGATGTTGTTTTCCATGAAAACTCGATGTACTTTTCTTCCGAGACTGAACTTTAGGGGGAGAACATGGTTGAAGTTCAGACTTTGGATCGAGATGATCTTACCTTTTTTGAGCTAGAGACACCTGATGTTTCGAACCTAGACTCGACAGAGACAAATATGGAGCAAACTATTGAAGAGTCTGGAAGCACGTCAACATCTACTGCCGAACCAGTCACAAATGGTACACCGGACCAATCGTCACCGGAGGTTGTCCACGACCAGCTTTATGAGCCCTCACGAAAACAATTGCGGATCGTCATAATAGAGGTGTCCCTAACCAAATTTTATGAACCAGTGTTGTCTAGTAAAGCCAAATATCCCATGAATAATTATGTGTCTCACCATAGGTTATCAGAATCAAATATGTCATTTGTAAGTCAATTATCTTCTGTATCTATTCCTAACAATGTGCAGGAAGCTTTAACCGACCCTAGGTGGAAATCAGCTAAGAATGAGGAGATGAAATCCTTACAGAAGAATAACACATGGGATATTACAGATCTTCCACCAGGAAAGAAACCAGTTGGGTGCAAATGGATTTATATCGTGAAGTAAAAAGCCGATGGCACAATCGAACGTTACAAGGCAAGATTGGTGGCAAAAGGATATACACAGACCTACGGGATTGATTACACAGAGACTTTTGCACCAGTAGCAAAGATCAATACAGTTCGAGTCTTGTTGTCTCTGGCTGCAAATCTGAATTGGGGACTATACCAATTTGATGTGAAGAATGCATTTTTGCATGGTGAATTATCTGAAGAAATCTATATGGAGCTTCCGCCTGGCTTGACAACTGAGGTGCCAACTCAAAAAGTTTGCAAGTTGAAGAAATCTCTCTATGGACTCAAATAGTCACCGAGAGCTTGGTTTGGACGATTCACAAAGTCCATGAGAGCATTTGGCTATCACCAAAGCAATTCTGACCACACATTGTTCATAAAGAAACTTCATGGTAAGACCACTGCATTGATTGTATATGTTGATGATATGATTGTTACAGGGGATGATCCTGAAGAAAGAAAGGCACTTCGAATTTATCTGTCAAAGGAATTCGAAATGAAAGATCTAGGCGACCTCAAATATTTTCTTGGAATAGAAGTATCTCGTTCAAATAGTGGGATATTTTTATCTCAAAGAAAATATGCCTTAGATCTATTGAAGGAGACGGGTATGTCAGCTTGTCAACCAACCAATACACCGGTTGAAGAAGGTTTAAAGTTATGCATTGAACCAACACAGGTACCAGCAAATAAAGAAAGATATCAGAGGCTTGTTGGAAGGCTCATGTATCTATCTCACACAAGACCTGATTTAGCCTATGCATTAAGTATTGTTAGTCAATTCATGCATAATCCTGGAGAACAACATATGAAGGCAGTCACGCAGATACTACGATACATTAAGTCTTCACCTGGCAAAGGAATTTTGTTTTCTAAGCATGCAGATTATCGGAGTATTGTAGCATACACTGATGCAGATTGGGCTGGATCTATTGATGATAGGCGATCAACTTCTGGTTACTTCACATTCGTAGGTGGGAATCTTGTCACATGGAGAAGTAAGAAGCAAACGGTTGTCGCTCGTTCAAGTGCCGAAGCTGAATTTCGAGGCATAACTCATGGCCTATGTTAAACATTGTGGTTGAGGCATCTTATGAAGGATTTAAATTTTCCATGTAATCGACCTATTCGGTTATATTGTGATAACAAAGCGGCACGTGATATTTCACATAATCCAGTGCAACACGACCGAACAAAACATGTTGAGGTGGATAGGTTCTTTATCAAAGAGAAATTGGATGAAGAAATGTTGGAGTTGCCCAACATTCGTTCTGAAGATCAACTAGCCGATATTCTTACCAAAGCCTCGTGACAACGCACATTCTCGAATTTTATCACCAAGTTGGGCATGTGTGACATATATGCACCAACTTGAGGGGGAGTGTTGACATGTGCACAAAGAGAGTGTGTATTGGAACAATATTCCAATATGGAGGCTAGGAGGAAGTCCAATATGGAGGCTAGGAGTAAAATGTTGAATTTAAGTATTCCAATATGAAGGCTAGGAGTAGGAATGTTATGTGTATATATATCCATCAGTACATTGTATTCCAATATCAATAAAAAATGAAAACAAATTTTCTTCTATAGACAAATTAAGCATATAAGATTTCTCGTAGGAAATGGATATTCAGTACACTTACTAGTTAACCTTGATGAAGTTTTCTTCCTGAGCTTTCCTTACACAAATCCATGCAATAGACTCTGGATCTTGCACTTTTTTATTCTACCATCGGATCCCTTCTTTGTAATCAACACCAAATTTCTGTTTATGAGATCTAATAGATATGTTTCTGCAGTGTCTTCTACGCTCTTATTTCCTTCTTTCTGTATGAAACCTTCTGCAATCCACATCAATGTTATCTCCTTTCGTGAGATTTCAGAAACTCTGTGAAATGCAGCAAAATACAGAAAACATGGCTTTAAGTTACAAGGCATATGTTTGTAACTAGCTTCTAACGCATTGTCATCATTGAAGTCCAGAAAGCGATTCTCATCTATGGTTGCAGTATTTCCAATTGTCATAAATGATTCTTTCTCATCAGAAGCTTTCATGAGCTTACTATCTGATATATGTTGAAGTCCAATAAGAGCCAGCTTAATCATGTGGATGATAGATGGGAGTCTGAGATGTAGATACCAAATGTGAATATTTCCCACAACAAGAGAGTTGATGAGATACTCAGCTTCGTAAGAAAGGTCTCTGATTGGGACAAGACCCTCTTTCTCTTCATTGTCTTGCATTTCATTGATATAGCTTTGTGTCAGTGTCAACTCGCCATGAAGTGTTTTCATATGTTCCATTAAAACATCACCATGATTAAACTTTAGTCCCTGATTCATTAGATTCTCAATATCTTCAATGAGGGAATGAATGATAAAAAACTAATCAACGACAATAGATCTTGATATTGCAGACATGTTAAGTTCTGAGAAGTTGGAGCAGTGTTTTTTTATCTTAGCATTCAGGAGGTCAACCTTTTCTGACCAAGCAAGTGTTTCAGCATGAAACTTGTTGGCCTCCATCTGATTAATGGCAAAAATAACATCGTATACCAAGCTACCTGCCTCATTTGCCAGAATCTCAAACTTTGCCAAAAGATTGATGACTTGTTCCACAAGCTCATGATGAATGCATTGAAATGGTATATCCCCAAGTACAACAAGGAGGAAAGCGAGTTCCTTGCGCATGAGGACCCACCATTGCACCTTATCCTCACTAATATTTGATTTATAATACAATACTTGGAGAAGGAAATTCATGAAACCAGCCAGTATTTCATTTGGATAGAGGTGTTTGTTACTTTCAGGTAATTGGTCTCTCTTTGGGACAGTAAAGAATCTGGGCACCACCTCTGGAAAGCAAGAGTTTACAAGCATTTCAGACAACTCTCTCTGCTTGGTCTCAATTTTAGGGATGTGGTCTTCTTTGTCTGTTGCATCATGAAGAAATTCAAAAATACTATGCCTATCTTCCGCTCTCCTTGTTTCATCTCTAACACATTTAGCAATTTCATCAAGAGCTGTGATGGCTTCAGTGAAGTCATCAGAATGCTCCAAATTTGAGATGAATGAAAAAGTATAACGTAGCACACACATAATTGTGTCCCTATTCCAGGGAAGGTGATGAAAAATATCTATAATAACCGAGAATTTATTTCTTCTTGGCTTCTCAGAAGAATTTGCCTTTGCCAAATACCAGGAGAGATTTTCCACTGAGGGAAGGCCCATTAATGTTTCCTTCAGTGCTGCTTACTGTTAAAAATAGTATGTAGTTTCGGTTAATCAATGGTGCTATTCAAGCCAGAAATCACGCGATGAAAAGGAAAAAGGTTTAACAAGCAAGGTAAAAATATGAATCAGGAGACTAAAGGATACTACTATAGTTAGCCGTTGAAGGACATTAGCGTGAGGTCATAAACTTATCTGCCAACACATAACATGTTTCATGAAATACAAAATATTTTTCATAAAACTTTAACTTCAAACTTTTTCATACAACCTCAAAACAGTACATAAGAAATCTAAACATTTCTCATGAATTAATCTAGACACTGCCTGATCAATAGTCTCAATCTAAAAAAGTGAAGTTTTTAAATTGCAAATACACCTTGTTAGATCAAGTTTTGGATCTTGACATCAAACACATGACATCATAGGTCTTAGCAAGTGATTAGTACTTAGTCCTTGGTTTATTTTTAGAATGAACAATATGTAAAAGAAGAACATACTTGACGGATAGATAGTGATTTGCATAAGTGTTAGGTCTTAAAGAGCATGCAATTTTATTTTTTATATGAAGCTGCTGAAGGCTGAAGACCTACGCCTTGACATTGCAACCATAAGATGGTGTGAAGACAAGCCACTGAAGACTTAGCATAACTGAATAAGTTATCTAAGATAGGAGGACAAAATTTCAGCAAGCAATTGCCTTAGCAGTTACTTGGTTAAGTGAAAATCTATATGACAGAGTAGGTTAATAACTGTTGATAGTAGTCTCTCAAAAGACAGAAAAAACAGTCACTTAGTTTCACAAATAACCAAGTGATAAATCGGTTACAAAGGAGATTTAAATTAGTAATATGGTAATACTCAAAGTCTTGACCTGCAATAAAGCATTCTTGCTGAGGGTAAGGACAAAAATCAAGTACAATTGATAGTGGTATATATTTCAACACAACATTTGAATTTGTATCCAATGGATTCAAACTCAAATTGAGGCTGATTTGCACTATAGAAACATACCTCAACCAACACGTTCAAGCTTACATTGCATTCAAACTTCTCAGCTCTCTAAGTCACTTAATCTCCTACATGAGTCAAGCTTTGCGAAGCTACTTGTAAATAGGTAGAACAAGCTTTTAAAGTTGCGACTAAAAAGTGTTCTTTCCTTTAACCAAGAAGTCTTGTTTTGCTGAAACAATCTTTCTATCTATGAAATATAGGAATCTAAAGGAAGGAGTTTCTTTTTGTGTCAAAGTCATTGAAACTGTGACTAAGATACACGCTGTCTTGAAAAACCAACCACTACACAAACAATCAACAGGCGTGTTAAGGGTGATGCTTAGCAACCAGATAGCTCCAAGGAAAGGAAACATATAGACCAGAAATATCATTTAACTAGGAAATTCATCCCTGAACAAAAAGTCAAACTCGACAAGATTGCATATGATGAAAACTTGGCTGATCCCTATCGAAAGCTTTATCGATCAAGAAATTTGAGAGGCATGCATATGGAGGCTATGGGATTGAAACTCATGCCCGCTTTGCTATAAGTGCAAGTGGGAGAATGTTGGTAGAGTTATGCTTCAAGAGCAATAATCTATTGTAATAAGTCGTATTTCGGTAACTGAAATAAAACGAACCGTATTGTTCAAATTCCTTACTTATGTTTATTCTGCATCTACATACAGGATTAGACGCTTAAACATATATTTGGCCAAATGATCATCATAAGAACTTCACTCAGTATACATGAGACGTATACATTGGATTAGACTTGCAAGGATGATATTCACTAAATTTGTCAACGACGGTGTGATATCCTTAGTATTGAGATATGAGGATAAAGTCATTAGTGTATTCCTCGGAATGATCGGACATGAATTACACTTATATACGTCTACATCTCTAATATGTAAGTATAGATTCTAGAACATATGCAAAGCTTTAATAAGGATTCACCAAATTAAACCATCTTAACCATCTATCCAAAATATTCTAGATATAAGGGTGTTGAATCATTTAATTCTATGATGAGAAATCGAATAGGTTTGACCTTTCTCAACTAAATGCATTAGAGATGGAATTGATTAAACGAATTTTCTTTCTCATGTTTAACTAAACTATCTTTCTCATTTACAACTAAACGAATACAAACGACGTGATTTAGAACCTTGACTTAGTTTTGCCGCAACCTGATTGGTTGTCCTAAAAAAGTTGATGCAAGTAAAAAAAAAAGAAAAAAAGGGGGGAAATCAAACTAACGATTGAGTGGAACCTTCAGTCTTCAGATGCTTCGAATCTATGAGGGATTTAGTTGAGGAAGAACCGGGCAGTATAAATGAATATTTGACTAGCGACTAAAATCGTGTAAACCTCGTAACCCTGTTTTCTTGATTTTAATCGTTAGCCAAACAACCTATGTCTACTTGAAAATAGACTCCTACTGAAACTAAAGTTCTTCCTTCTCGCACCGGAAACTCTCATTCTCATAGTATCAAATAATAATTCAAACAACTGAAACAAAAGTAACCTTGTGCAATTATAAACACTATAAATATACTTGATTTGCAGATTCTTCTCCTTATGACCTTTGATTCTACAACTAAAATAGTTTTACAAAAATCAAATCAAAACATTAATGTGATCGAATAGTGTCCTAGAAATCCATAAGCATGAATTCATAGCATGGTTGGAAGTTAGGAGTCTATTGTCGAAGTCGAAAGTTATGCATCTATGCTTGTCAAATTCATCAATTAACGTCAAATAAACCTGAATGCTTATTATCTCTGATTCTCACCTTTCTCTCATTAGACTATTTTTGAAATAAAATTAGTGAAATAAAATTTCAAGAATGATTCCCAAGGTCGTGATGATCACAATCAAATTGTTGGATAGAAATCAACATGAGTACATTTATGAAATTTAACTAGAGATGCTTTCACCACCAGGGTTTGATCATGCAAACCTAATGATAAATAAACTGTGCATATTAAATAAATCACCTTAATATGTCAAATAAATCATATCCGAGAAAATTCAAAATGACTAAAAGGCAAAATAGAAAAATTGAATCAGTTCAAATCAATTTCTTCAAGGAGAAATTACGTTTGTTACCCCTTAAATTTGGGTCAATTACAATTTAGTCCCTTCTATTCAAACAATTACAGATACACCCAAAACCTGATTTTTGAGTTGACCATAAATAAAATAAATAGAAAAGAAAATTAGTTGGACTTGTTGCAATTTACAATCTTCAATTTAATACACATTTGACTCTATTGTTTTATAAATTGCAACAATGACTCAATATTATTGTAAATTAAACCCCAATAAAATTTTATTTTTCAAAATATACCAATTTTAATTTCCCTCTTCCATGTTCTTCTTCCTTCTTCAACCTTCTTCCACCATCTTCCACCACCAGCACCATCATCTTCCACCACCTCCAATCTTGGTCAACTTCTTCTTCTTCTTCTTCCTCCTTCCTCCTCCATCTTCTTCTTCCTCCCTCATCTTCTTCCTACCTCAAAACAAAACTCCGACCGGAACTTTGAATAGATTTGAAGATGGTGGTTGGAGGTGGTGGAAGAAGGTTGAAGATGGTGGGTTAGATTTGAAGAAATGAAATTTTTTGGGGTTTGTTTGTGAGAGTTAGAAACGTTTTGGGGTTTATTTTGCAATAAGGGTTAATTAATGAACTATACAATCATAAAGAAAAGATAAAATAGGGGAAAAAAATTGACTTTTGGGTATATTTGTAATTATATTTTTTTTTTGTGTAAAAGAAAGGGTTAATCTGTAATAGTTTGAATAGAAGGGACTAAAGTGACAAGATGTTATATTGCAGGGGTGGTATCTGTAATTGGAATATGGACACACCTGTCCGCTGATGTGCTCAAATTATCACTTATAAAACAAGTAGTAAAATCAGTGTTATGGACAAACACAAGCTTAACTACAAAATCGTTATCTCGAGTAACTAATCAGCAATTGCAAAGTAAAGGTGTATAGATTAACAAAATCAAAGAAATCAAATATGATCAGGATTGTTTATTCTACTTTTTTACCTAACAGAAATCAAAAGAACCTGGGTAACTCTAGAACGATTAATGGAAAGGATGAGCACAATAGCTAAGCTCATGATAAATATGTTACGGGAATGTACCCACCACCTGCTTATGGTGATTCACACTGTTAGAAATTTTGTTAGAAATTTGTTAAGAATATCTGTTTAGATTTTGATCAGCAACCTTATGACTTATCTTAGTTCAGAAAGGTGATTAGTACTCTTGGTTCACTTGAACATTGTAAAAGAGGAAACTCACTAAGTATGATAGTCTAGCTAATCTTGTATAGGATGTTAGGTCTCAAAATGTAATTTTTATTTTATGAAAAGAAGACCAAGAATAAGACATCCAGCAGAACAAGTTCAACGACTTTGAAGATTTGAAGACTGCACAAGATTACTGAAATGATTTTCCAGATACCTATGTCCAAATATCTTGAAGACACAAATGGTTTTAAATAAACTGTGTTACAAGAGATATTTGAGAACTGAAAGGTTTTTAAAAACAAGGAAAGTGCCCTCAGATATCTGCATCCAGATACCTTGAACTTAAACTATGTTTCTGAAAAAGAAATATATATTGCAACAAAGTTGTTTCAATAAAGTGGTATATGAAGTTGTGGAAAAGGACGTGCGTGCAAAGCTTCAGAGAAATATGATTATAAAGATCTTTGATACAATGCATAGTTCCGTTGGCACTACAGGACAAAGTATAGTACAATGCTTTAAATGCGCAGACATAAATGTCTGAACAAAATGGTAGCTTCTGAAGAAGAAGACAAACCTGCTACAGTACTATACACAAATATCGATAGTTTGAATTTGATTTAAGCCTAACGGATACTATTCAAACGACACTCAAATTCATCAATAAATATCAACACTTAGACTGCTTGAGAACACACACACTGAACACAACAGAACACCAAGAACACAGAACTCACACAAGCTCTCTCAAGCACACTACTTACCTTCAAGCTTTCTGTTGCGACCAAAGTTCTTGATCCTAAGTAGCACTAAAAGTTCTAAGTGTCCTGATCCTAAACAAGCACTGCTATTTGTGAAAGAGTTGAATCAAAAGATCAAGTATCTGAGATTCATTCTCTCGAACAATTATCATAGACTTGGGTCAGTAACGAACAAGATACCATAAATTGCAAAGTGTATTAAGTATACTTGATTCACAGAGCTATCTAATTAACTGAATAAGTTATTAAAGAAGCTCATCTGACGAACAAACCAAAAACCAACACCATAACTGGCGTGGAGTACATGAAGTACTTAGTTTGGAAAATCAGGGAATAACTCCAAGGTTATCGGAGTAGAGGAAGTACTCGATTTGGAAAACAAAGGAATAACTCCAAGGTTACTGAGCACAGGAAGTATTTAGCTTGGGAAGCTAAGGAACAGCTCAAAAAGGTTTCTGAGTACAGGAAGTACTTGGCTGTGAAAGCCGGGGAATAACTCAGGGGGAACATTTGGTTGGGAACCATTTGTTTAGGAATCTTAGAATAGGATTATTGTAAGGTGAACTCAATTATCTGTTCTAGTGAATTCTAGGTCTCAGAAAGACCGAAGTGGATTAGTTGGAGGATTACGCCACCTCCAGATACCACTATACTTGCTGTGTATTTTACCTTTCTGTATTTACATTTCAGCAAAGCACACACACAAACTTATTGTTTCTGGACTTATCTATCTTAAGTCTTCCTCGCTCTGAATTTAAGTATCAGATATCTTCACAGATATCTGAGAAACTGTGTTTATCGACAAAAGTTTTAAAAGACTATTCACCCCCCTCTAGTCTTTTACTTTGCCGTTATCTGGACCAACAAGTGGTATCAGAGCAGGAGGTTCACAAGCCTTCTGCACTTAACCTAGATCCCCATATAGGTGAAGGAACTTTGTCCCTTACTGAGGACTATTTAATTTGTGTGTTAAGTGTGCAGGTATGTCTCTGAGTGATGCACCCGTTCTCAAACCAGAAAACTATGAGAAATGGAAAAATAACATGATGCTCCACCTAGAAGCCATAAGTGACGAAATGATCGACGTGATAAAGAATGGCCCAATAGTCATTCAACAAATCGAGCAAGTATGGAGGTTTCTAATGGTAAAGACACAGATCAAAGCGATGGGTCTTCACATACAGATGCATCAACTAGTGGGAGACCTACTAGTCAAGTTATTTACGAGCCAAAGCCCAGAGAACTCTGGACATCGGAAGATGCCAAGAGAAATCTTCTGGATGGTCAAGCTCGTAATATCATCATCAGATCGACACCTGAGCACACAGGTAAACTGGGGTGCTAAACGCAAAGTCACTGCAACTGATTGAAGAAATCTGTGTCGGAACTGAGAAAATCAAGGAAAACAAGTTCAAAGTTCTCAAATTGAAATTCCAAAATTTCAAACAAGGTCCCACTGAAACTCTGGAAGAACTTGATTTCAGATTTACCACTCTAATGAGCGATATGACTGCACTTGGTGAAAGCAATAGATATTCCCATTCAGAAAAGATTAAGACTATTGTCAGAAGTCTTAATCACAACTGGGAGCACACTAAATTCTTCTATTTCAACCAAGGAATGCCAAATATCACTCCAGTGGAACTTTTCTCTCACCTTGCCACTGTTGATTATGAAACAACTCAAAGAGAACAAACAACTGAAAAGTTGCAGAATGTTGCTCTAATTACTCAAGGAACTTCTGAAAAGAAGAAAAGCAAGGAAGAGACTGAGGATGCGTTTGCTGTAAAGCGAATGGGCAAATATGTCAGTCGAGAAATTGAGAGAAGAAAAGCCAAAGAGAAGCTAAAAAAGCATCTACGCTCAAGCTATCACCAGTACAAAAATATGCAAAGCTTGCTGAACAAGCCAGCTCAGAAAGCATCAAGTACTGAGGAAGCAGAAATTGGAAACGATATCTGTTTCTATTGTCAGAAACCTGGTCACTTCAAGAAAGATTGTCCTGCCTTCAACAAACTAAAGATAGGTGACAAGAAAGATAGAAGAATCTTCAAAAGAAGCCAGAAGGCTTTACTAACTGAAGAAAGAAAGAAAATCCAAACTCAACTGGATGCTCTAGATATTGAGACAGATATTGAAGATGACGATTCAGATGACTCAACTTTACCATCACCAGAATTATGTGGAGTCACTCACGATATAATCGACTTCGGCCTTAAGAAGAGTGAAATGTGTGGAGTTGCTGAGATTGACAGTCCAGACATCTCCAACATTGAAATATGTCTTATGGCTGATGAGGTAACACATACTACATGTTATACTTATGAAAGTGATGAAGAAGAAATAAAAGATCTGGAAAATCTCAGAAAAGAACTTGATATCTACGAAAGAGAATTTCTAATGATCCGAGCTAGAGCCGAAAACCTTGAAGAAGAAAAGAATTTTCTTGTAAAGGAAAACTCTCAATTAGAGAAGATGTCTGAGAAAAAGGATGCTGAAAATGCATTTCTCAAGGCTCAGATATTTGAGACTGAAAAGTCACATAAAGAAGCAATGGCTAATCTTCAAAAGAAGTTTGAAGATCTTCTTTCTGAGAATAAGGAACTCAAAAGGAAAGAATTATCTTTTCAATCTTATGCCAAAGCTAGTGACACTCTTACTGAAGTACAATCTTATTTAAGAGATTCTTCAGAAAAGAAAGGACTTGGGTTGAATACACAGACATAAAGTTCTACCACTCTGAATAAGAGCGAGGAAAGAAGAACATTTGTCAGTGCTCAACAAGGTAGTTCCCAAACAATCTATAGTATCGGTCAGAAAACAAAGATTGTTGCCAAAGGAAAGGCAGTTGCGACTAAACCTTTGTGGGAAAAACAAGTCAAAAGGAAAACTATTGGGCATGTCTCTGAAAAGAAACATGACACTGAAAAGTGTAAACACCCACAGTGCTATGTCTCTCAAAAAGGAAGAATTGCAGGTGCTGGCAAATTCTCCTATGTCACGTTTTCTGGAAAGAAAATAGACAAACCAGAGACTAGCAAAGCTGCTGAGAAAAGATCTCAGATGGCATCAGGTGCTCGGAATGGTATTGGCTATAAAGACATCGGAAAACAACTTGCTCATGAATACAAACAGGAGCAAGAACGATGGCTAAAAGCTAGAATTGCTCACAACAATTATCAGAAGTGGAAGATGAGTCAAGCTACTGAAAATCTGAATGCCAGGGCTAGAAGAAATCTGGCAAGGAAAGCTAAGTTTGCTGAAAAGCAGACTCAGAAACCTGACAGGTATCTGAAAGCACCAAATGGAGCACCAAGGAACGCGCCAAGGAAGAAAATAGTTCTTAATAATGATATTAATCATTCAACTAGAATTCCTCCTTATGTTCCTGTCAGACATAAGAATGTTCCAAAGAAATTCATTCAGAAATGGATTCCTACTGGAAGATTCTTTAGTCCAGACGGTTCCAGTACTATTATGAGAACCTAATCCCCTGTTTTCTGTTGTGTGCAGAACGCCTTTTGGACTAAAGCACAATGGCTATTTGATAGTGGATGCGGAAAGCACATGACAGGAGACAAAGCAAATCTGGTCAATTACAAAGCTTGCAACACAGGACCAGACATCAGATTTGCTGGAGGAGAATGAAATCCCTCTCTGGGATTTGGCAACGTCAAATTGGGATCATTAACAATCACTGACGTATTACATGTTAAAGATTTGAAATATAATCTATTTAGCATGAGCCAGTTTGCAGACAAAGGTTTCACTGTGAAATTCAAAGCAAAGTACTGGAAACTTATTGACAATGAGTCAAAGCAGACAGTCTTGGTTGCTTGGCGGAAAGGTAGTCTTTATGTTGCTGATTGGGCTTCTGCTACAACTGAAGAATGTCTCATGGTGAGTCAATCAGGTCACACAGAAGAGCACTGGTTATGGCACAAAAGAATGAGTCACTTGAATTTCAAAACTCTGAACAAACTTGCCAAGAAAGAGTTAGTGGTTGGTGTTAGGAAATTTGTTAGGAATTTCTTGTTAGATATTTTGTAAAGAATATCTGTTTTGTTTTCATCAGCAACATGATGACCTATCTTAGTCTCAGAAAGGTGATTAGTACTCTTGGTTCACTTGAACATTGTAAAAGAGGAAACCCACTAAGTATGATAGTTTAGTTAATCTTGTATAGGATGTTAGGTCTCACAATGTAATTTTTATTTTATGAAGAGAAGACCAAGAAGAAGACATCCAAGCAGAACAAGTTCAACGACATTGAAGATTTGAAGACTGCACAAGATTACTGAAACAGTTTTACAGATACCTTGGCTAGATATCTTTAAGACACGAATGGTTTTAAACAAACTGTGTCACAAGAGATATCTGAGAAATAAAAGGTCTATCTGAAAACAAGGAAAGTGTCCACAGATATCTACACTCAGATGCCTTGAGCCTTAACCACATTTCTGAAGAAGAAATATATATTGCAAACAAAGTTGTTTCAATTTAAGTGGTATCTGAAGATTGAAGATAAGGACGTGCAAAGAATCAGAGAAATCTGATCAAGGTAGTCTCTGATACAAAGCATAGTTCCGTTGGCACTACAGGACAAAAAGTATAGTACAATGCATTTAATGCACGGACAGAGATGTCTGAACAAAAGCAACGGCAGCTTCTGAAGAAGAAGACAAACTCACATAAAGATTATACAGATATCAATAGTTTGAATTTGAGCCTAACGGATACTATTCAACGGCATTCAAATTCATCTATAAATATCAACACTTAGACTGCTTGAGAAGACACACAACTGAACACAGAACTTACACCTCAGACATCTTACTCTCTCAAGCAAACTACTTATCCTAAAGCTTACTGTTGCGACCTTAGCTTTTGATCTTAAGTAGCACTGTGGTTCTAAGTGTCCTGATCCTAAACAAGCAAAGCTATCTGTGAAAGAGTTGAATCGAAAGATCAACTATCTGAGATTCATTCTCTTGAACAGTTATCATAAGTCTTGGGTCAGTAAAAAGGAACAAGATACCATACGCTGAAAAGTGTATTAAGTAACTTGATTCACAGAGCTATCTGATTAACTGAAAAGTTATTAAGAAGCTCATCTGACAAACTCAAACCAAAACCAACACCATCACTGCGTGGAGTACAGGAAGTACTTAGTTTGGAAAATCAGGGAATAACTCCAAGGTTAACGGAGTAGAGGAAGTACTTGATTTGGAATAATCAGGGAATAACTCCAAGGTTAACGGAGTATAGGAAGTACTTGATTTGGGAAACTAAGGAATAACTCCAAGGTTATTGAGTATAGGAAGTACTTAGCTTGGGAAGCTAGGGAATAACTCAAAAAGGTTTCTGAGTATAGGAAGTACTTGGCTGAGAAAGCCGGGGAACAACTCAGGGGGAACATTTGGCTGGGAACCATTTGTTTAAGGGAGTTTTAGAATAGGATTATTGTAAGGTGACCTCAATCATCTATTATAGTGAATTCTAGGTCTTTGGAAGACCGAAGTGGATTAGTTGGAGGATTACGCCACCTCCAGATACCACCATACTTGCTGTGTTATTTACATTTCTGCACTTACTTTTTAGCAACACACACACACACTTTAACTGTTTCTGCACTTATCTATCTTAAGTCTTCCGTGCTCTGAATCTAAGTATCAGAGATCTTCACAGATATCTGAGAAATTGTGTTTATCGACAAAAGTTTTAAAAGACTATTCAGCCCCCCCCCCCTCTAGTTTTTTACTTTGCCGTTATCTGGACCAACAAGTGGTATCAGAGCAGGAGGTTCACCAGCCTTCTGCACTGAACCTAGATCCCCAGATAGGTGAAGGAACTTTGTCCATTTTCGAGGAATATTTAATTTGTGTGTTAAGTGTGCAGGTATGTCTCTGAGTGATGCACCCGTTCTCAAACCAGAGAACTACGAGAAATGGAAAAATAACATGATGCTCCACCTTGAAGCCATAAGTGACGAAATGATCGAAGTGATAAAGAATGGCCCAATAGTCATTCAACAACTTAAACAAGTCATGGAGGTTTCTAATGGTAGAGACAGAGATCAAAGCGAAGGGTCTTCACAAACTGATGCGTCAACAAGTGGGAGATCTACCAGTCAAGTTATTTACGAACCAAAGCCCAGAGAACTCTGGACATCGGAAGATGCCAAGAGAAATCGTCTGGATGGTCAAGCTCGTAATATCATCATCAGATCGACACCTGAGCACATACAGTGTAAACTGTGGGTTGCTAAAACGGCGAAAGTTACCTGGCAACTGATTGAAGAAATCTGTGCCGGAACTGAGAAAACCAAGGAAAACAAGTTCGAAGTTCTGAAGTTAAAATTTCAAAATTTCAAACAAGGACCCACTGAAACTTTGGAAGAACTTGATTTCAGATTCACCACTCTCATGAGTGATATGGCAGCACTTGGAGAAAGCAATAGATACTCCTAGTCAGAGAAGATTAAGACTATTGTCAGAAGTCTTAACCACAACTGGGAGCATACTAAATTCTTTTATTTTAACCAAGGAATGCCAAATATCACTCCAGTGGAACTTTTCTCTCACCTTGCTACGGTTGATTATGAAACAACTCATAGAGAACAAACAACTGAAAAGTTGCAGAATGTCGCTCTAGGAACTTCTGAAAAGAAGAAAATCAAGGAAGAGACTGAGGATGCTCTTGCTGCAAAGCAAATGAGCAAATATGTCAGTCGAGAAATTGAGAGAAGAAAAGCCAAAGACATGCTGAAAAAGCATCTAGGCTCAAACTATCACCAGTACAAAAGTATGCAAAGCTCGCTGAACAAGCCAGCCCAGAAAGCATCATGTACTGAGGAAGCAGAAATTGGTAACGATATCTGCTTCTACTGTCAAAAACCTGGTCACTTCAAGAAGGATTGTCCTGCCTTCAACAAACTAAAGACAGGTGACAGGAAAGATAGAAGAATCTTCAGAAGAAGCCAGAAAGCTCTACTAACTGAAGAGAGAAAGAAAATCCAAACTCAACTGGATGCTCTGGATGTTGAGACAGACTCTGAAGATGATTCAGATGATTCAACTTTACCATCACCAGAATTATGTGGAATTACTCACGAAATAATCGACTTCGGCCTCAAGAAGAATGAAATGTGCGGAGTTGCTGAGATTGACGGTCCAGACATCTCAAACATTGAAAACTGTCTTATGGCTGATGAGGTAACACATACTTCTTGTTATACTTATGAAAGTGATGAAGAAGAAATTAAAGATCTAGAAAATCTCAGAAAGGAACTTGATATCTATGAAAGAGAATTTCTAATGATCCGAGCCAGAGCCGAAAATCTCGAAGAAGAATAGAATTTTCTTGCAAAGGAAAATTCTCAATTGGTTAAGATATCTGAGAAAAAGGATGCTGAAAATGCATTTCTCAAAGCTCAGATATCTGAGACTGAAAAGTCACAAAAAGAAGCAATGGCTGAACTGCGAAAGAAAGTTGAAGATCTTCTTTCTGAGAAAGGAACTCAAAAAGAAAGAATTATCTTTTCAATCTTATGCCAAAGCTAGTGATACTCTTACTGAAGTACAATCTTACTTAAGAGATCCTTCAGAAAAGAAAGGACTTGGGCGGAATACACAGACAGACTGTTCTACCACTCTGAATAAGAGTGAGGAAAGAAGAACATTTGTAAGTACTCAGCAAGATGGTTCCCATGCAATCTATAGTATCGGTCAGAAGACGAAGATTGTAGACAAAGGAAAGGCAGTTGCGACTAATCCTTTGTGGGAAAAACAAGTCAAACAGAAAATTGTTGGGCATGTTTCTGAAAAGAAACATAACACTGAAAAGTGTAAACACCCACAGTGCTGTGTCTCTCAAAAGGGTAGAATTGCAGGAGCTGGCGAATTCTCCCATGTCACTTTTTCTGGAAAGAAATTGGACCAACCAGAGACTAGCAAAGCTGCTGAGAAAAGGTCTCAGATAGCTTCAAGTGCTCGAAACGGTATTGGCTATAAAGGCATCGGAAAACAACTTGCTCATGAGTACAAGCAGGAGCAAGAACGATGGCTGAAAGCTAGAATTGCTCAAAGATATTATCAGAAGTGGAAGTTGAATCAAGCCACTGAAAATCTGAATGCCAGGGCTAGAAGAAATCTGGCTAGGAAAGAGAAGTTTGCTGAAAAGCAAACTCAGAAACCTGACAGGTATCTGAAAGCACCAAATGGAGCACCTAGGAACACACCAAGGAAGAAAATAATTCTTACTAATGATAACATTCATTCAAATAGAATTCCTCCTTATGTTCCTGTCAGACAAAAGAATATTTCAAAGAAATTCATTCAAAAATGGATTCCTACTGGAAGATCTTTTAATTCTGACGGTTCCATCAAAGATATGAGAACCTAATCTCCTGTTTCCTGTTATGTGCAGAATGCTTCTTGGACTAAAGCACAATGGCTATTTGATAGTGGATGCGGAAAGCACATGACAGGAGACAAAGCAAATCTAGTCGATTACAAAGCTTGCAACACAGGACCAGATATCAGATTTGCTGGAGGAGAATTAAATCCTTCTCTGGGATTTGGCAACGTCAAATTGAGTTCATTAACAATCACTGACGTATTACATGTTAAGAATTTGAAATATAATCTATTTAGCATGAGCCAGTTTTGCATAAAGGCTTTTATCAGAAAATTCAAAGCAAAATCGCAAACTTATTGACAATGAATCAAAGCAGCATCTTGGTTGCTCGGCGAAAAGGAAGTCTTTATGTTGCCGATTGGGCTTCTGCCACAACTGAAGAATGTCTCATGGTGAGTCAATCAGGTCACACAGAAGAGCACTGGTTATGGCACAAGAGAATGAGTCACTTGAATTTCAAAACTCTGAACAAACTTGCCAAGAAAGAGTTAGTGGTTGGCCTTCCCAAAACATCTTTCAGAAAGGAAGGTATGTGTTCTGCCTGTCAGATGGGGAAACAATCCAAGATCTCTTTCAAGTCCAAAACCAGACACTCTAGTGTTAGACCACTGCAACTTTTACACATGGATCTTTTTGAATCATCTGTAACTAGTTATGCAGGAAAGAAGTATGGTTTGGTAGTTGTAGATGACTTCTCAAGATTCACTTGGGTTGTCTTTCTGAAACACAAATCTGATGCCAGGGTGGAGATACCAAACTTGCTGAAAAAGCTTGAAGTCATGAAAAATGACAAGGTATCTGCAATCAGAACAGACCATGGTACTGAGTTTATCAACCATTACATAAAGGAGTTTTGTACCTGCAAAGGTATACAACACCAGCTTTCCTCTGTAAGAACACCTCAACAAAATGGTGTTGCAGAAAGGAAAAACAGAACCCTTAAAGAAGCTGCAAGAACAATGCTTGCTGACACTGAAATAAGTGAAGTTTATTGGGTTGAAGCTGTAAATACAGCCTGCTACACTCAGAACAGATGTTTGATAAACAAACACCATGACAAGACCCCCTATGAAATCTTGGTTGGTAGACCCCCAAATATCAAACATCTGAGAGTATTTGGTTGTAGATGTTTTGTTCTTAACAACGGAAAGGAATATCTGAGAACATTTCAACCAAAGGTAGATGAAGGTGTATTTCTTGGTTATTCTTTGAATAGCAAAGCTTACAGAATTTACAACAAAAGAACAAAGAAGATTGAAGAATCAGTTCATGTTGTATTCTATGAAGGAAGTAAGAAAACACCTCTTACTGATGAACTCTCAGAAAGGTTCACAAAACTAATGATAAAGGATTCTGAAGAAGAATCCTCAGAAAGGAAAAACATCATTGTGGAGAATGAGGATGACTCTGACGTAGAAAAGCATGAAATGCCTAGTAACAACCAGATGACTCACAAACATGATGAAGAATTTCCTATGAAACTTCCAGAAATGGAACAGGTTACTGAGAACCTTCATCATGAAGAGGTATCTGAAAATGACACTGCTGAAATGCAAGTTCCAGATATCTCTAACACTGAAAAAGTGTCAGATATCCATGGCATTTCCCATGTGTCAGATATCTCAGATACTGAAAAAGTATCTAATCAAAATCTTAGTGATTCACATTCAGATCACTTGGATATTGATCCTACTAGCACTAAACCAATGATAAAATAGATCAAGGATCATCCTGTAAAGGATATAATTGGACCAACTAATCAGGGTGTTAGGACTAGGAGAGCAATAGCTGAAAACGCTAAATCTCTCTTTGGATGTTTCATCTCAAATATTGAACCTAAAACTATAGAAGAAGCATTAGGAGACCAAGACTCGATCTCTGCAATGCAAGAAGAGCTGGATCAATTTGAGAGAAACAAAGTCTGGAAACTAGTTCCATTTGTAGAAGGAATATCTGTGATTGGAACTAAGTGGGTTTTCAGAAACAAAATGAATGAAACTGGTGAAATAACTAGAAACAAAGCGAGATTGGTTGCCAAGGGATTTACCCAGACTGAAGGTCTAGATTTTGATGAGTCATATGCACCAGTTGCCAGATTGGATGCAATAAGACTCTTTACGCCTTCTTGACTCATAAAAATTTCAAAGTTTATCAGATGGATGTCAAAAGTGCATTCTTGAATGGTGAACTTGCTGAGGAAGTTTATGTTGAGCAACCACCTGGCTTTGAAGTTTCCTCAGAAAGAAGAATGGTCTATAAACTACAGAAAGCTCTGTATGGACTGAAACAGGCTCCAAGAGCGTGGTATGACACTTTGGCCAAATACCTTCTGGAAAGTGGTTTCAAGAAAGGTGAAGTTGATAAAACTTTATTTACCTTGAATCATGATGGGAAACTACTCTCAGTTCAAGTATATGTTGATGACATTATATTTGGATCTAAGGACAAGCAACTTTGTGATGACTTTGCAAATCTCATGAAAAGTAAGTTTGAGATGAGCATGATGGGAGAAATGAATTATTTCCTAGGATTGCAAGTCAAACAACTCAATGATGGAATATTCATCAGTCAAACAAAGTATGCAAAAGATATTCTCACAAAGTTCAATCTTAAGCCTTCTGAAAAGAATGCTAAGATACCTATGAGCATAGGAACCAAAATGACCTATACTGAATCAGATAAGAGTGTTGAAGAACATAAGTATAGGAAATTGATAGGTTCACTACTTTACCTTACTGTAAGTAGACCTGATATTCAATATGCGGTTGGAGTGTGTGCTAGATTTCAGACAAATCCAATGCAATCACACGACAACACTGCTATGAAAATATTAAGGTATGTGAAAGGTACAGTATATGTAGGTCTGTGGTATCCTAAAGAAAGTGGATTGAGTTTAGCTGGTTACTCAGATGCTGATTATGCTGGATCACTGCTTGATAGGAAAAGCACCTCAGGAACTTGTCAGTTTTTGGGTACTAGACTTATCTCATGGTTTAGCAAGAAGCGAAACTCAATTGCAACTTCTACCACAGAGGTTGAATATATTGCTGCTGGTTGTTGTGCAACACAAATTCTGTGGATTCAACAACAACTTAAAGACTATGGACTCAATGAAGAGAAAACTCCCATTTCCTGTGACAACACAAGTGCTATTGCAATTATGCAGAATCCTAAGTTTCATGCCAGAACTAAGCACATTGATGTTAGACACCACTTCATTAGAGACCATGTGGAAAAAAGCAATATAGAGATACTCAAGATTGGCACTGAAGACCAACTTGCAGATATCTTCACTAAGCCACTACAAGAAAGTAGATTCTTAGCCTTAAGACACAGTCTTGGACTATTGGAACTACCTTCGAACTGAAAAAGTTCGGGTATCTGGAACGGGAATCCAGAAAAGAGAAAAGAGAAATCTGGAACGGGTATCCAGAAAAGTGGTATCTGGAACGGACATCCAGAATAGAGAAAAGAGAAATCTGGAACGGGTATCCAAAAGTCAAAAGGCTAAAGAGCAAAAAGACAGCTTAAGATCTCTAAGACAGGAACTCAGATATCTGGGTCATTCAGTAAAACAGGGAACAAAAAAGGAGAATAGTACAACTATCTGCAGTCAACTACTCTCTTGAAATTTGCATTATTTCTATCTTTGTGAAAAACTTGAAAAAAAAAATCCTAAGTATGAGATAGACTCACATGCAAATAGTGTTCTTGGTCATACAGAAATGTGATTCAGATAGCTAATAGCCAAAATTCATTAAATGGGCACAATTACATTTGTTGATTGTGATCATTGCTGGAGAAACAATGGTGACCCTTGATGAATTTTAGCGTTTGATCTGTACGGTGGAAAGTAACTCGCAGTAAATAGTGGATTGTTAAAATTCCGACAAAGCCCACTTTTGCATTTAATGCCGAACTAGCTTTTGCTCACGCCTGCTTGCAAATCACAGATACGTACACAAAATCAATTTATATGTATATGTCTGTTGAGATTCTATTGCTATATATATATAGGATTTTGGCAAAGGAAATCACTTTTGCCTAATCCGAAAATTCATCTTGCACAAAAATAGCAAATCCTTCTCTTGATTCTCTGCAAACCCTCTACAATCTCTGCAAATTAAGATTAAGTTTTTCTGAAAAGAATCACTGAATCAAATCTCTTCCAAACACCAATTTCAAATCACTATACTATATAAAGAGATGGCCCCCAAGAACTCTTCTACACAGAAATCCCAATCCTCCACTGGTACTGCTGAAAAGCAAGCACCAGAGTTGGTTATTGTGAACAAACGACTGATAGGTGATTTAAATCCTGACCATTGGACTTCAAATCACAGAATGATTTGGGGTGGTGCCATGGTTGAGGAATACCTCACGGCTGCAATAGAAAACCAAGCTGACAGAAAGCTAATTCTTGACATACTTGAAAAGGCACAAATCAAGGGTTTTCTATCTGCTCGCCCAAGTGGAATTTCATCACTCGATGTGTTGGAATTCTACAACAACTCCAGGATTATTTCCTGTGTTTCTGAAGACACTGAAATAGTGTCTGTAAAAACCTCAGTCCAAGGAAAGGAAATCTTTCTGGACTTAACAACTTTCTGTAAGTTGTTTGAGGTTCAAAATCTTGGAAAGGATTTTGAAATTAACACCAAGGATGATGATCTCCTTGAAGGTGTTAAACAACAGATGGCGATGTGTGATCTTGAAAAATCAGATACACCCACTGAGTTCAAGCTTGCTGACATCCGAACCAGACATCTGATGGTTCACTGAAATGTATTGGCTTGCATTCTTCACAGATGCTTTGATGGTCTACAAGTAGGTGCTGACCAGATAAGCCAAGAACGATGGATCATGATGTTCTTGCTGAATCAACAAGACAAAAGGCTGGAAAGCCCTTTCAACTGGGGAAAGTACACCTTCATGAAATTTGTGAAGAAGATTCAAGGCTTCGAGCCTAAAATCGCCAGAGGACTAGCTGAGCCAAAGGCCACAGTAAACTATGGTCCGAAGATATGCTACTTGCTGGAGAAGCTTGGCATTAAGCTCAGAGAGACGGCTGAAATAGCCAACAGTAACCTACTCTACAAATATGAGTACACGAACATGATGAAAAAGGTTGCTGGCTCTCAGAAAGGTTCTAAGAAGCGAAAGTCTGAAAAGATATCTGAAGAAAAGGTTGCGACCAAGAAGCCCAGAACTTCAAGGAAGAAGTCTGCTGGCAAAACAGAAGACACACCCATTAAGGTTGTCGATTCCCAGATATCTGCAGCAATGGCCGATGAACCCATAAATGCAGATGAACTCATCAATGCTGCAAAAGAGTTCACAGCTACTGAACAAGTAGACTCAGCAAGAGAAAGTGCGTTTAGAAATGTTAAGACTATTACAGAACGCCTTGCTGATGAACTTATTAATGCTGCCAAAACAGGTGAAAAGCACCAAGCCCCATCTGCAGAAATCGCAGGAGTAATGGACCAATCAGTTCCCAATGCTGATGAGAGCTCTGACGATGAAGATGATCAACTAGTCATCTCTCAAGTCCTACAAAGAACAAAGAGGGCTAAGGTTACTGAAATAGTAACTGGTGAAAAGGTATCTAAAGAAGAACCTACATCACAGGTTGCTGAACCTATAGCAAAGGTTGTTGGTGTAAACACTTCATCAGGGAATGTTTCCTATGCACAACTTCAAGAAGCCCTGATGAGTGGTAATTTAGTACTGGTTGATGATGATGAGAATGCCAAGTCTAAAAGTCTGGAAGAACGTTGAAGTGATCAATCTTCCGCTTCCAGACAACCACAACAACCACAACAGCCACAAATGGTTGATGAAATGGTAAATGAACTCCATTTCGAATTACCAGCAATGCAGTGTGCTGAAGAAAATCCTGCAAAAGAGCAGGTTCCCCAACTCACTGAGAGGGATCAAACTGAGACATCTACTCAGAATGATCAACCAGGGGAGGCAACTGAGTTGCATACTCAGGAAAGGTGTGAAGTACCAGAAACTTCAAGCAAAGAAACTGCACTGGGACAAGACGACCAAAGTATAGAAAGGTCACAAGTTCCAGAGACCAATCAGCCTGAAACTGCTCAGGCTGAGTTAGAAACACAGAAACAAGAGGAAGCTGAAAAGCTTACCTCAGAAACTGAGAAGGAGGTTCCCTCAACCTCGCCTCTTAAGATATCTGAGCCTGTGCCACAGGTGATAAATTGATTCTTAAGATGACATGTTTCAGTAAAATGTTTATGTGCTTATTCATTTTAAAATGTTTCTAACAGGCTCCAACTGAGAAAGAGGAAGATAAGGCAAAAATGCCAGAGACAAACCCAGAGACCAACAAGGTTTCTGAAGAACACATCACTGAGCCTTCTAACGTGAAGGTATATGAAAAATCAAGTGATAAGTATTCTTCATCTTGGGTTATCTTATATCTCCTCTAAAAATATTCAATACTTTCTACTTACAGGCTCAATCAGAAGTAGAAGTGCTAGGGGACAGAGTTGCGACATCCCCTGCACCTATGGAAATTGATGAGGCATCAAGGCCTTCATCACAAGAAAAGATTCCAGAGACTGCACAAGTCTCTGAGAGACAAGTATCTGAGCCTCCCATGGAGGTAATTGACCTCTCAGATATCTGACTTGTCACAGTTTTTCTTGATACAATTTCCTAAGTATTGTTATAATTTTAATTCTCAGGTTCAAGAAAGAAAGATTGCTGAGGACCAGACTTCAAAGTCTTCACCTCACAACAAGATATCTGAGACACCCATTGTCTCAGTAGTACAAGTCTCTGAGCCTGATGTTCATACTCAGGTAACTCAGAAACTAAACTACACTTCTACTCAGATATCTACAAAAGTTTTGAAGCTCACTCAAAACTCTTTCTTTCAGGCTCAAACAGATGCAAAGCAGGTTCCCGTTGATGAGAAAAGGGACTTACTTCCCTTCTTCAAGGCTCAAACACTACCGAAGCACATCCAATGCTTCAAGAAATGGCAGAGGTTAAGGTGCTCGGATCTCTCTGAAATATTGAGAATCACAGATCACCCAACCAGACGAGCACGAGCTCTTGACTTGGAGACATATATCCATGCAATGTTCCCTATACTGAACACTATACGGTTGCGACCCTATTGCATAAGGATTTCTCTAGAGAAGTGGCGCATAGTTTGATACAAGCCCTCGAATAGGCAGATGGTCAGACAAGATTACAGATGGCATTCAAGCCAGTCCTGCCCCAGACTCTGCAATTTATACCTTCTGAACAAGAAGAGGTTAATGGGCAGAAGATCACTATCCCGGAAGTGATCAATCTTGTATCTGAAGATGACGAGGAGGAAGAAATGAACGAAAATGATTTTGATGAACCTCCCACTGACCATCACCACAAGGATGATAATGACAAAAAGGATGATGATGATGCCCCTGCACCAGGGTCCGGAGGAATTTCACAGAGAAATAATGCCTCAGCTGCTGAAAAGCACACTGAGAAGACTTCACAGAAATCTCCGTCTCCATCTCCTCAGAAATCTACTCATCCATCTTCTCACCAACACCAAGTTACTACTGTACAAGTAGTTGAGCTTTCTGAGGAAACCAATCAGAAAATATTAAATACTCAAATCAGAACAGCTCAACTCAGACAACTGTTGGAAGAAGAACAACAACTCCATCTTCAACTGGAAGATCAAATAGCTAAATCTAGAGATAAGCTTGATCAACTACAAGATCAATACTTCAAAGAAATGACTGCTTACTCTGAGGTTCAAGAGCTACAGGATGCTGTGAATGCAATAACAAAGAAACTCGGTACTGCAGAAGTATCTGACGTCAAGCATGATGCTAAGGCTGCATCATCTTCAAAAGATGTACCATCCTCCTCCCAGAAAGGGAAGAAACCAATCTCTGAGATGGTTGCTGGACTTGACACAATCGATGAGAATGTCCAAGAGGATGAAGATCACTGGGCTGATTACTCAGATGATGAAGAAGACAAGACTTTGGTAGAGCACCGCAATGAAATCTAGCAGTTTCACACTTTAAAAGGAAGCTGATTGCTCCTGCAATATTCAGCAAACTGCCAAATGTCCACTCCAATGAGTACATGAATCGATATCAAGTACTGACACAACTTAAAAGGGAGTTGTCTTCACAAAACAAGGAAGTAATTGCCTCCGTCCCCTCTGAAATGAAGAAGTTCACTGAGCTCATCACTCAGAGAACAACTAGCATCGTCATTGCTCAGAAAGATCTGGGAATGATAAGGGACGATGATGCGTCTTTAGCTGAAAAAGCTTTTCAAGAGGCAAGTTACACTGCTGGAAAAGCAGATGCTATCTTAGGCCCATTGGCAGAGCTCACTGATAAGGAAAATGGACTTATCAAACAAAATCAGGAGCTCCAAGCCGAACTTCAGAAGTTGGTTTCTGCCTATAATCTCTTACAAGGACATTTTGAGTCTCTCTCAGATTCCTTCATGAGACTTAGTCAGCCAGCAATGACTAAGGGGGAAGGATTGTACAAATCTGGACCTCAAAGTCAGGGGGAATGGGAAGAAGGAGAAAGAAACAAGAAGAAATCTGAAGCTGGTGCTGCTCAGAAAGGAAGAAGAACCATGAAAACTTCCCAGCCACCACTCAGAATCAATGAGCCCTCCTCAAGTCAAGCTGCTTTGCAAATAGTAGCTACTTCCCAGAAACCTACTGAAGGAACCTCAATGATAACAAGGGCCAGAGCAAAGAAACCTCCAAGGAGTACCAAGGCTCCAAGGAGAAGACAAGTTAAAGGGATTGATGAATCTTCTGAAGAAGAAGAAGAAGAAGAAGGTCAAATCAAGTCCCTGGGCAATGAAGAAGGCTGTAAAACTCTCACAAGATTCAATCTTGATGATGATGAGGAATCTGATGAAGATGAAGCTCCTCTTCACAGAAAAAGGAAAATTGAAAGCCTAACTGAGCCCATAGCTGCAAAGCCACTAGCAGCTCAAACACCCTCTGGAAATACCAAGTCTATCCAGGGTGGTGGTTCTTCAAGCAACAACCCCAAAGAGAATTCAAGACAGAAGAGGAACAGACTGAGAGCTGAACAGAGACAAAGTCAACTTCTACTCAGGCCAGAAGAAGCCAAAATTGAGTATGTGAAGCATGACAATAATTCCTCTGTCTACAGGTGCATCAATCAGAAGAATGGCTATTGGATTCTGGAACTTAAGCATCTACTAGTAAATTCAAGATTTCGAACATCCATAAACAACTTATGGCATGGAGAAAAGACAAGCAACCTTGATCAACACCAATCACATTAAAGCATGGTTGGATTTTGAAGTTGTCAAGAGAAGCAAGCCATGAAGAAGGACCTCTCGATGAATGTCCATATGGAAAGCGGATGATGTGCAGTGCGAATATTACTGGAACAGGCACAAGAGCAAGACTCGCTGTGGAACCCTATGAATCGTTCTATCTAACTGAAGATCAATACAAGGGTGACATCAGATATCTGAAGATTATCTACGATTATTTCAAGCTTTCAGATATCAGAATAGAGCATGCCTGGAAGTGGGGAAAGTATCTGTGGGTCAAGCATTTTGTCAAGAAAAATCCTACCAAAACCTACAAAGAGGTCTGTGGATTTGCCAGAGACACAGAGATGCTCGTCAGAACTCTTCTCTATGACTATTCTGATGACATCAAAAGGTTTGGAGATAGGAAATTTGCAGACTGATCCATAGAAACACTGTTGAAGACTTGAAGAGTTGAAGACTAGTTCTTTAGGATGTTTACTTGGAGCTTGGTTACTCCTGTTGTCCTAATTTACTATGTATTTTTGCTGACTGAGCTTAAATGTTTTATGTATTGAAGTTATCTGTAATCTTTTATTGTAACTTATCTAAAGAACTTACTCTCAGATAGTATTCTATAAAAGATAACTTTTCAGCAAAGATCACACCTTGTGATTTGGTTGATGTTTACTTTCTGCACTTAATTGAATGAATTGAAAAATCATAAGAAATGATTAAGTGGTGGATTGTTTCCTCATCCAGATTTGTAATAGGTCAGATAGTCATCGTTGACTGATCAAAAAGGGGGAAATTTGTTAGGAAATTTGTTAGGAATTTCTTGTTAGATATTTTCTAAAGAATATCTGTTTAGTTTTGATCAGCAACATGATGACCTATCTTAGTCTCAGAAAGGTGATTAGTACTCTTGGTTCACTTGAACATTGTAAAAGAGGAAACCCACTAAGTATGATAGTTTAGTTAATCTTGTATAGGATGTTAGGTCTCAAAATGTAATTTTTATTTTATGAAGAGAAGACCAAGAAGAAGACATCCAAGCAGAACAAGTTCAACGACATTGAAGATTTGAAGACTGCACAAGATTACTGAAACAGTTTTACAGATACCTTGGCCAGATATCTTGAAGACACGAATGGTTTTAAACAAACTGTGTCACAAGAGATATCTGAGAAATAAAAGGTCTATCTGAAAACAAGGAAAGTGTCCACAGATATCTACACTCAGATGCCTTGAGACTTAACCACATTTCTGAAGAAGAAATATATATTGCAAACAAAGTTGTTTCAATTTAAGTGGTATCTGAAGATTGAAGATAAGGATGTGCAAAGAATCAGAGAAATCTGATCAAGGTAGTCTCTGATACAAAGCATAGTTCTGTTGGCACTACAGGACAAAAAGTATAGTACAATGCATTTAATGTATGGACAGATATGTCTGAACAAAAGCAACGGCAGCTTCTGAAAAAGAAGACAAACCTGCTACAGTACTATACACAGATATCAATAGTTTGAATTTGAGCCTAACGGATACTATTCAACGGCATTCAAATTCATCTATAAATATCAACACTTGGACTGCTTGAGAAGACACACAACTGAACACAGAACTTACACCTCAGACATCTTACTCTCTCAAGCAAACTACTTATCCTAAAGCTTACTGTTGCGACATTAGCTTTTGATCTTAAGTAGCACTGTGGTTCTAAGTGTCCTGATCCTAAACAAGCAAAGCTATCTGTGAAAGAGTTGAATTGAAAGATCAACTATCTGAGATTCATTCTCTTGAACAGTTATCATAAGTCTTGGGTCAGTAAAAAGGAACAAGATACCATACGCTGAAAAGTGTATTAAGTAACTTGATTCACAGAGCTATCTGATTAACTGAAAAGTTATTAAGAAGCTCATCTGACAAACTCAAACCAAAACCAACACCATCACTGGCGTGGAGTACAGGAAGTACTTAGTTTGGAAAATCAGGGAATAACTCCAAGGTTAACAGAGTAGAGGAAGTACTTGATTTGGAATAATCAGGGAATAACTCCAAGGTTAACGGAGTATAGGAAGTACTTGATTTGGGAAACTAAGGAATAACTCCAAGGTTATTGAGTATAGGAAGTACTTAGCTTGGGAAGCTAGGGAATAACTCAAAAAGGTTTCTGAGTATAGGAAGTACTTGGCTGAGAAAGTCGGGGAACAACTCAGGGGGAACATTTGGTTGTGAACCATTTGTTTAAGGGATTTTTAGAATAGGATTATTGTAAGGTGTCCTCAATCATCTATTCTAGTGAATTCTAGGTCTTTAGAAGACCGAAGTGGATTAGTTGGAGGATTACGCCACCTCCAGATACCACTATACTTGCTGTGTTATTTACATTTCTGCACTTACTTTTCAGCAACACACACACAAACACTTTAACTGTTTCTGCACTTATCTATCTTAAGTCTTCCGCGCTCTGAATCTAAGTATCAGATATCTTCACAGATATCTGAGAAATTGTGTTTTCGACAAAAGTTTTAAAAGACTATTCACCCCCCCTCTAGTCTTTTACTTTGCCGTTATCTGGACCAACAGTTGGCCTTCCCAAAACATCTTTCAGAAAGGATGGTATCTGTTCTGCCTGTCAGATGGGG
Organism: Plantago major; assembly: GCA_026545765.1. Classification (NCBI taxonomy): domain Eukaryota; kingdom Viridiplantae; phylum Streptophyta; class Magnoliopsida; order Lamiales; family Plantaginaceae; genus Plantago; species Plantago major. The sequence goes on along the minus strand of CM048840.1, from coordinate 79,580,130 downwards.
AAACAATCCAAGATCTCTTTCAAGTCCAAAACCAGACACTCTAGTGTTAGACCACTGCAACTTTTACATATGGATCTTTTTGAATCATCTGTAACTAGTTATGCAGGAAAGAAGTATGGTCTAGTTGTTGTAGATGACTTCTCAAGATTCACTTGGGTTGTCATTCTAAAGCACAAATCTGATGCTAGGGTGGAGATAACAAACTTACTGAACAAGCTTGAAGTCATGAAAAATGATAAGGTATCTGCAATCAGAACAGACCATGGTACTGAATTTGTCAACCAGTACATAAAGGAGTTTTGTACCAGCAAAGGTATACAACACCAACTTTCCTCTGTGAGAACACCACAACAAAATGGTGTTGCAGAAAGGAAAAATAGAACCCATAAAGAAGCAGCAAGGACAATGCTAGCTGACACTGAAATAAGTGAAGTTTATTAGGTTGAAGCTGTAAATACAGCCTGCTACACTCAGAACAGATGTTTGATAAATAAACACCATGACAAGACCTCTTATGAAATCTTGGTTGGTAGACCCCCTAATATTAAACAATTGAAAGTATTTGGTTATAGATGTTTTATTCTTAACAATGGAAAATAGTATCTGAGAACATTTCAACCAAAGGCAGATGAAGGGGTATTTCTTGGTTATGCTATGAATAGCAAAGCTTACAGAGTTTATAAAAAAAGAACAAAAAGGATTGAAGAATCCGTTCATGTTGTATTCTATGAAGGAAGTAAGAAAACACCTCTTACTGATGAACTTTCAGAAAGGTTCAAAGAACTAATGGTAAAGGATTCTGAAAAAGAACCCTCAAAAAGGAAAAACATTATTGAGGAAAGTGAGGATGACCCTGATGAAGAAAAGCATGAAATGCCTAGTAACAACCAGATGACTCTCAGACATGATGAAGAATTTCCTATGAGACTTCCAGAAATGGAAACTGAAAATGTTCATCAGAAAGCTAACTCTGGTAATGATCTCTCTGAAAGACATGTTCCAGAAAGCTCACACACTGAGCAAGTGTCAGACATTAACCACTCTTCTGAGGTGCAAAATGTCTTAGATACTGAAAAAGTTTCAAATCATAATCTTAGTGATTCACATTCAAATCACTTGGATATTGATCCTACTAGCACTAAACCTATGATGAGATGGATCAAGGATCATCCTGCAAAAGATGTAATTGGACCAATTAATCAAGGTGTTAGGACTAGGAGAGCAATAGCTGAAAATGCTAATTCTCTCTTTGGGTGTTTTATCTCAAACATTGAACCTAAAAATATAGAAGAAGCATTAAGAGACCAAGATTGGATCTCAGCAATGCAGGAAGAGTTAGATCAATTTGAGAGAAACAAAGTCTGGAAACTAGTTCCATTTGTAGAAGGAATATCTGTGATTGGAACAAAGTGGGTTTTCAGAAACAAAATGAATGAGTCTGGTGAAATAACCAGAAACAAAGCAAGATTGGTTGCCAAGGGTTTCACCCAGACTGAAGGTCTAGAGTTTGATGAGTCATATGCACCAGTTGCCAGATTGGATGCAATAAGACTTTTTCTGGCCTTTGCAGCTCATAAGATTTTAAAGTTTACCAGATGGATGTCAAGAGTGCATTCCTGAATGGTGAACTTGCTGAGGAAGTCTATGTTGAGCAACCACCTGGCCTTGAAGTTTCCACAGAAAGTAGAATGGTCTATAAGTTACAGAAAGCTTTGTATGGGCTGAAACAAGCTCCAAGAGCATGGTATGACACTCTGGCCAAATACCTTCTGGAAAGTGGTTTCAAGAAAGGTGAAGTTGATAAAACTTTATTCACTTTAAATCATGATGGGAAACTACTCTTAGTTTAAGTATATGTTGATGACATTATATTTGGATCTAAGGACAAGAAACTTTGTGATGACTTTGCAAATCTCATGAAAAGCAAGTTTGAGATGAGCATGATGGGAGATTTAAACTATTTCCTAGTATTGCAAGTCAAGCAACTCAATGATGGAATATTCATTAGTCAGACAAAGTATGCAAAAGACATGCTCACAAAGTTCAATCTTAAGCCTTCTGAAAAGAATGCTAAGATACCCATGAGCATAGGAACCAAGATGACCTATACTGAATCAGACAAGAGTGTTGAAGAACATAAGTATAGGAAATTGATAGGTTCACTACTTTACGTTACTGCAAGTAGACCTGATATTCAATATGCAGTTGGAGTGTGCGCTAGATTTCAGACAAATCCAATGCAATCACACTACAACATTGCTATGAAAATATTAAGGTATGTGAAAGGTACAGTAGATGTAGGTTTGTGGTATCCTAAAGAAAGCGGATTGAGTTTAGCTGGTTACTCAGATGCTGATTATGCTGGATCAATGCTTGATAGGAAAAGTACCTCAGGAACTTGTCAATTTCTGGGAGCTAGACTTATCTCATGGTTTAGCAAGAAGCAAAACTCAATTGCAACTTCTACCACAGAGGCTGAATATATTGCTGCTGGTTGTTGTGCAACACAAATTTTGTGGATTCAACAACAACTTAAAGACTTTGGACTCAATGAAGAGAAAACTCCTATTTTATGTGACAACACAAGTGCTATTGCAATCACACAGAATCCTAAGTTTCATGCCAGAACAAAGCACATTGATGTTAGACACCACTTCATCAGAGACCATGTTGAAAAAGGCAATATAGAGATACTCAAGATTGGCACTGAAGACCAACTTGCAGATATCTTCACTAAGCCACTACAAGAAAGTAGATTCTTAGCCTTAAGACACAGTCTTGGACTAATGGAGCTACAAATGAACTGAAAGAGTTCAGATATCTGGAACGGGTATCCAGAGAAGAGAAATCTGGAACGGGTATCCAGAGAAGAAGAAAAATCTGGAACGGGTATCCAGAGAAGAGAAATCTGGAACGAGTATCCAGAAAGGGAGAATCTGGAATAATTACCCAAAAAAACCAAAGGCTAAAGGGTAAAATGGCTGTTTAAAGATTTCTGAAACAGGTATTCAGATATCTAGATCACTCACTGAGGGGGAACACAAAAGAGAATAGTACAACTATCTGCAGTTAAATACTCTCTTGAAATTTGTGTTATTTCTATCTTTGTGTAAAACTTAGACGAATACTAAGTATAAGATAGACTCAGATGCAAACAGTGATCTTAGTCACACAGAGAAATGTGATTCAGATGGCTACTAGCTAAAGTTCATTAAATGGGCACAATTACATTTGTTGATTGTGATCATTGCTGAAGAAGCAATAGTGACCTTTGATGAATTAAGAGATTGATTTATACGGCAGAGATTAATTCTCAGAAAATAGTGGACTGTTGAAATTCCGACAGGGCCCACTATGCAGTTAATGCCGAACAGACTTTTACTCACGCCTGCCTGCAAGTCACAGATACTTACACACGAAATCAATTTGTATGTATATGTCTGTTGAAATCTAGCTTTCTATATATATGGGATTTTGGCAAAAGAAATCACTTTCGCCTAATCCAAAATACAGACTTACACAAGAATAGCAAAATCACTCTCTTGATTCTCTGCAAATCTCTTCAACTTTTGCAAATCTCAATTAGTTTTTCTGCAAAGAATTACTAATCCCCGAAACAAAATCTCTTTCAAACACCGAATTTCTTACACTATATAAAGAGATGGCTCCTAAGCGTTCAACAACACAAAAATCTCAATCCTCTACTGGTACTGCTGAAAAGCAAGCACCAGTGTTGGTTATTGTGAACAACCGATTGGTAGGAGATTTCAATCCCGATCATTGGATTTCACATCACCGGATAATTTGGGGTGGTTCCATGATTGAGGAATACCTCACGGCTGCAGTTAAGAACCAAGCCGATAGAAAACTGATTCTTGACATGCTTGAAAAGGCACAAATCAAGGGCTTTCTATCTGCTCTTCGTAGTGGAATATCTTCACTAGATGTGCTAGAATTCTACAATAATTCCAGGATTATATCATGTGTTTCTGAAGGCACTGCAATAGTGTCTATAAAAACATCAGTCCAAGGAAAGGAAATCCTTCTGGACTTAACAACTTTCTGCAAACTGTTTGATCTTCAAAATCTTGGAAAGGATTTTGAAATAAACACCAAGGATGACGATCTCCTTGAAGGTGTGAAATAGCTTTACAGTGATGTGTGTGATCTTGAAAAATCAGATACACCCACTGAGTTCAAGCTTGCTGACATAAGAACCAGACACCTGATGGTTCACTGGGATGTATTGGCTTGTATTCTTCACAGATGCTTTGATGGTCTACAAGGAGGTGCTGACCAGATAAGCCAAGAACGTTGGATAATGATGTTCTTGTTGAATCAACAAGACAAAAGGCTGGAAAACCCTTTTAACTGGGGAAAGTACGCCTTTATGAAGTTTGTGAAGAAGATTCAAGGCTTTGAGCCTAAAATTGCTAAGGGACTTGCTGAGCCAAAGGCCACGGTAAACTATGGTCTAAAGATATGCTACTTGCTGGAAAAGCTTCGCATTGAGCTCAGAGAGAAGGCTGACATAGCTAACAGTAACCTACTCTGTAAATATGAGTATACGAACATGATGAAAAAGGTTACTGGATCTCAGAAAGGTTCCAAGAAGAGAAAGACCGAAGAAGTATCTGAGGGAAAAGTTGCCACCAAAAAGCCCAGAACTTCAAGAAAGAAGCTTGCTGGCAAATCAGAAGGCACACCCTTAGAGGCTGTCGATTCCCAGATACCTGCAGTCATTGTCGATGAACTCATTAATGCAGATGAACTCATCAATGGTGCAAAAGATGCATCAACTACTGAACAAGTAGACTCAGCAAGAGAAAGTGCGTTTAGAAACGTTAAGACTATTACAGAAAGCCTTGCTGATGAACTTATAAATGCTACCAACAGTAGTGAAAGACACCAGGCCCTATCTGCAGAAACCGCAGGAATTATGGACCAATCAGTTCCTAATGCTGATGAGAGCTCTGACGATGAAGATGATGAACTAGTCATCTCTCAAGTCCTAGAAAGATCAAAAAGGGCTAAGGTTACTGAAATAGTAACTGGTGTTGAGGTATCTAAAGAAGAACCCACACCATAGGTTGCTGAACAAGCACCTATAGCAAAGGTTGTTGGTGCGAACCCGCCATCAGGAAAAGTTTCGTTTGAACAACTTCAAGAAGCCCTGATGAGTGGTGACTTAGTGTTGGCAGATGCTGATGACAATGCCACACTTAAAAATCTGGAAGAGCCATCAATTGTTCATTCTTCTGCTTCCAGACAACCACAACAACCACAATCACAACAGCCACAAGTGGTTGATGAAATGGTAAATGAACTCCATTTCGACTTACCAGCAATTCAATATGCTGAACAAAATCCTGCAAAAGAGCAGGTTCCCCAACTCATTGAAAGGGATCAAACTGAGACATCTACTCAGAATGATCAACTAGGGGAGGCAACTGAGTTGCATACTCAGGAAAGGTGTGAAGTACCTGAAACTTCAAACAAAGAAGCTGTACTGGAATAAGAAGACCAAAGCATAGAAGGGTCATGAGTTTCAGAGACCAAACAGCCTGACACTGCTCAGGTAGCTGGATGGTTTAACTCTCTACTTGTGAAATTTTATGCCTATAAATCTTGTTACTTATAAAATTTCTTTGTTACAGGCTGAATTAGAAACACAAGAACAAGAGGAAGCTGGAAAGCTTGCCTCAGAAACTGAGAAGGAGGCTTGAACAACCTCGCCTCTTAAGGAATCTGAGCCTGTGTTACAGGTGATACAGTGTTCCTTAAGATATTACTTTTCAGTTATACGTTAATTTACTTAACTAATTAAGTGAATGTTTCTAATAGGCTCCAACTGAGAAAGAGGAAGATAAGGCAGAAATGCCAGAAAAGAACCCAGAGACCGACAAGGTTTCTGAAGAGAATGTCATTGAGCCTTCTAGTGTGAAGGTATATGAAAATTAGTGATAAACATTTTTCATTCTGGGTTACTGTAACTTCTTCTCTAATTACTCAATACTTTCTACTTACAGGCTAAAAAAGAAGTAGATGTTGTTGAGGAGTTGCCCACTCAATCCTCACAACATATGGAAATTGATGAGGCATCAAGGCCTTCATCACAAGAAAAGATTCCAGAGACTGCACAAGTCTCTGAGAGACAAGTATCTGAGCCTCCAACGGAGGTAATTGATCTCTCAGATATCTGATTTGTCACTTAAATTTTTCTTGATAAAATTTTCTAAGTATTGTGTAATTTTAATTCTCAGGTTCAAGCAGAAAGAAAGGTTGATGAGGACCAGACTTCCATGTCTCCACCTCACAACAAGATATCTGAGACACCACTTGTCTCAGTAGTACAAGTTTCTGAGCCTGACTTAATTATTCAAGTAACTCAGAAACCAAACCAAACTTGTACTCAGATATCTACACAAGTTTTGAATCTAACTCAAAACACTTTCTTTCAGGCTCAAACAAGTGCCAAGAAGGTTCCTGATGATGAGAAAAAGGACCTACTTCTCTTGTTCAAGGCTCACACCCTGCCAAAGCACAATGCTTCAAAAAATGGCAGAGGTTAAGGTGCTCTGATCTCTCTGAAATATTGAGAATCTTAGATCAACCAACAAGACGAGCACGAGCTCTTGATTTGGAGACATATATCCATGCAATGTTTCCCACAGAACAATATTCAGTTGCGACTTTATTGCATAAAGATTTCTCCAAAGAAGTGGCACACAGATTGATTCAAGCATTCAATCAAGCTGATGGTCAGACAAGATTACAGATGGCATTCAAGCCAGTCCTTCCCCAAACACTGCAATTTATTCCTTCTGAAGAAGAAGAGGTTAATGGGCAGAAGATCACTATTCCTGAAGTGATCAATCTTGTATCTGAAGATGATGAGGAGGAAGAAATAGACGAGAATGACTTTGATGAACCTCCCTCTGATAATCACAAAAAGGATGATAATGATAAGAAGGATGATGATGATGCCCCTGCACCAGGGACCAGAGGAATTCTACAAGGAAATTATGCCTCAGATGCTGAAAAGCACACTGAGAGGACATTACAGCAATCTCCGCATCATCTCCTCAAAAATCTACTCATCCATCTTCCCAACAACAAGGTACTACTGTACAAGTAGTTGAGCATGAAAGTGCAATTTATATTGCACTTGTTTTGTTCATTCGGCCTTTCTTCGTTTATTAACCGGTTCAACGTTTGTAGTTGTTTTTCTATGATTATTTTGTAGGATATATCAAGTTGGGCCTCAACATGCTTAATGGATCACGATTGGTTACTGTAGCAGTCACTGTACCAAAACGTCACTGTAGCAGTTACTGTAGCAAAAAGGAAAATAAGAAGCCTGATGAAGAGATAGTCCATGGGCTAAATAAGAGGAATAGGCGTGATGGGCTTGAAGGTTAAAGGATCCATAATTGTTGTAAGGAAGCTGCCATAATGATTCATGGAAGAATTTTATGCTATAAGGAAAGTGAGATTTAAAAGAGATTGATATCTAGAAGACTCCTTATACCATTAATACATCAAAGGAAGTTTCCTTACCATAGAATCCAAGTTTGTTAAGACTTGGGCCTGCCTGCTGACCGACTTCTTCTTTCCTGTGATGAGTTGCCGCAATTATATATAGAAGAAGAAGGAGGCGTTTGCAAGTCGCCAAAGCCAAGAACAAAAAAAAAAAAGAGAACGTTATATTGTTTTAGGCGTCTTGCTTTACTAGACCTTTACCTCGGTGTTTACTTGTGAGTGTTCTCTAAAGATTGAGAATTACTCTAGTATCATTGAACTAGAATAGGTTTTTCTTATCTGTTCTAGGTCTAGTTTTCTGTAAGTTTAATCAATCGTTTGTGATTGAATTAAACTTCTTTTTGTAATTCTACTTTTCAAGTTTAGTAGAAGTTTTGCTACGGCACCGTCGGTATCTTTATACCGGCTTTAGAAATCTCGTGTTCAGTTTTATTCCGCTGCACTTTACAGAGTTTTGTCAATCACAGTATACTATTGCCGTAGTTTAGTTGAACACTGTACACTGTTCAGAAACGGTGTTGACTCAACATCAATAGTCAACATCGTTTGAAACTGTCCAGAAGTACCAATCCCGGTCCTACAGTTCTAACAAGTGGCATCAGAGCCAGCCACCTAATTAATTGGTGTCTGGATTTGGTACTACTACAATGGACGTTGTCAATTCAAGTGTCAACAGGCCACCTGTGCTAGATGGGTCGAACTACCACTACTGGAAAATACGGATCAGAACGTATATCAAATCCATTGAAGGGCGTGCATGAAAATATGTTCTTGAAGGCTATGTGTGGCCTACCATAGGACCAGGCGCTGAAGGAGATGTCGTTCCTAAACCAGAAGCTCAATGGTCAGGTGATGATTTTCTTGCTAGCTCTTACAATGAAAAAGCTTTGAATGCTATTTTTTCGCATATTGATCCACATATGTTTAAGCTCATTCAGAATTGCACTACTGCTAAACAAGCTTGGGATTTGTTGCAAAATCATTGTGAAGGTGATAACAGTATTAAGCAAACTAAACTTCAACTGCTTTGGTCAAAATTTGAAAACTTGAGAATGGCAGAAGAAGAAACCATTGATTCTTATTTTGATAAACTGCTCACTATTTCAAATGATATTCAACTGCTAGGTGATGCTATGTCTAATAAGCAACTGATTTTCAAAGCTGTTCGTACTCTTTCTTCAAAATTTGACATAAAACGAACTGTTTTGGAAGATACTCAAAACCTGGCTACTATGGATTTTCATACTCTGATGAACAATTTGAAAAATTTTGAGCTCCAACAGAATGAGAAAACGCAAAAAAAAAAAGTAGTATGTCTCTTCACTCAAAAAATCTCTGAGTCTGAAAGCAGTAGTGATGAATCTGATGAGATGACTGAAGAAGATGTCGATAAAGCTCTTGCTAGGTTGCGTAGAAAGTTCAACAAAACCAGCTTTAGAAAGAAGTCTAACAAAGGCTCTTCAAGCAATTCAAAAGGCACAAACAAGTTTAAAAAGACTGTAGATTCCCCTAGTTTAAGTCCTGCTCATCTTAGCAAAATTAGATGTTTTGAATGTCAAGGATGGGGACATTATCAGAATGAATGTGCTAACTCTCTTCATAAGAAGAAAAAGACTTTGTTTACTTGTCTCAGTGATGTTTCAGGTGATGAACAGGAATCTGATGCTTCAGAAGGTCGTGTTGCAGCTCTGTCCTCTGTTCTGGACGATGTTGGAAATCGATGTTTAGTCAACAATGAAAACTCAACATCGTCTCAGATCCTCTTCTTTGATTATGATGACTCACAGACGTGCGAAGAAATATTCAGGGAAAAAGTTTCTGACTCTGAAAACTCAATGTCTACTGATGTCTACTGTTTGCATGGTTCAGTTGATTTGTCTGCAGATCATTCTCTTGAAGAAGAACTCACTGACGAACAAATTGTGGCAAGAGATGATGAAGCTGTGACTTGGCACAAGAAACTTGGCCATGTAAGCTATAGGAACATTGAAAGGCTCATCAAACTGGATGCGGTTAGAGGACTGCCGAAGCTGAGCAATGCCGGAAAGCAAGTGTGCGGTGACTGCCTAAAAGGTAAACAAACTAGAGCTGTGCATACATCCCTACAAACCGAAGGGCAGAAAACAGGTACATCCAACTGCTTCGAACTCTTACATATGGACTTAATGGGACCAATTGAGGTAGATAGTCTAGGTGGTAAGAAGTACATCTGTGTCATAGTTGATGATTTTTCTCGATTTACTTGGGTAAGTTTTTTAAAAGAAAAATCTGAAACTTTTGATTCCTTCAAGAAACTGCATGCTAGGTTTAGTAATCAATATGCTACTGTTGTCCAACGCATTAGGTCGGATCATGGTTGGGAATTTGAGAATCAAACCTTTGCTGATTTTTGCGAAAAGAAAGGAATCTTTCATGAGTTTTCCGCACCCAAAACTCCACAACAAAATGGAGTGGCTGAGAGAAAGAATCGAACTTTACAAGAAATGGCTAGGGTTATGTTGAGTTCCATGAACCTTTCAAAAAGATTGTGGGCTGAAGCTGTAAATACTGCTTGGCACATAATAAATAGAGTCTACCTTAGACCAGGAACTTCAACCACTCCATATGAGATTCTAAATGGCAAGAAGCCTAATCTTAAGTACTTTCATGTGTTTGGTAGTGCTTGCTATATTCTCAATGATAGAGAACATTTAGGCAAGTTTGATGCAAAAAGTGATAAAGGCATTTTTGTTGGTTACTCTCTTAATAGCCATGCATATAGGGTGTATAATCTAAGGACACAAACTGTTCAAGAATCTGTTAACATTACTTTTGATGACTCAGTGCCCTTTGAAAAACAGCAAGTTGAGACAGTCTTGTACGGAAAAACATTACTACACGAAGCAATGTACTAAACTAGATGGGTTCTATACAGATTCCCAGTCGATTCTTTGTCAGAGAAGATGGAGTCAATGTTGATCACAATGTTGAGTCAACATCGCGCCCAACATTGCAGGGGGAGAGCTCATCAGATGAATCTGTCTCTGAAAATGAAGATGAACCTGTTCTGGAACCGACTGTGCCTCTGGATTCCATCAGACGTGATCCACCCCCAAGGATTCGCAAAGATCATCTAAGTTCTCAAGTCATCGGAAGCACCAGTGGGAGAATGACCTTAAGAGGAAACACTCGGAAAAACTACAAGGACACGGTAAGATATGCAACAATCTGCCAATCTGTAAGTTCCTCTTGTTTTGTCTCTCCTAAAGTGTATGTTCCAAAATCTGTTCCTTTGGGTGCTCCTTTTAAGCAGAATGAAAAATCTAATGTTGAGCACTCTGTTGAGTCAACATCGACATCAACATTGTCTGTTTCCAGAAAGTTTGTTTCTAAAACTGCTTCTTCATTGCCATCGAGAATGGTAAACTTCTTGGGCGGGAAAACTCTAGAAAAAAGTATAAGAGAATTTGGGCTCCTAGGGAAAAGATTGTCTGTAATGTTGCTTTTTCTGTTGCTACCTCTCCTAACAATGCAGGTAGATGGTACTTTGATAGCAGATGTTCAAGACATATGCAGAACCTTGAGTTATCTTTCTAACTTTGTCTCTCAAAAAATGGAATGGTAACTTATGGAGGAGGATACAAGAGTAAAGTACTTGGGAAGGGATGTTAACTCTTGATGGTTTTCCAACCTTGAAAAATGTCTTTGTTGGTTGAAGGTTTAAGCGCTAACCTTATTAGTGTACATCATGTGTGTGATGATGATTTGAAGGTCAAATTTAACAAACACACTTGTAAAGTACATACTTGCAAGGAGAAATGTTTTGACATAGCAGTACAGTCTCTGACAAGCTGCTACGTGGTGGTGATCCCCACAATTGCAATCGTGCAAAAGAAGATGATATTGTGCTTAACTTGACTAATCTTTCCATACTACATCAGTTTGTGCAAACTATGATAGGTACCTTTGAGATGAATATGATTGGTGAACTCAGCTTCTTTCGTGTCCGGGAGAACTCTAAATCATGCAAGACACTTATGGGTACCTCTCTGGTCGAGAATCGATGTTGGCAGATGTTGACTGACATTATGCAGATCAATGATTGAAAGCTTTACGTCATCTGCAGAGACTGATATCATGCTCTTTTGTGTGTGTGGCGCGGTATCATCCAACCTAAAAGCCCCCATTTAAGCGTCGTTAAAAGAATCCTTAGATATATATCGAGGCTGTTATTTTGGATTATTGTTTGCATGTGATACAATAACTTATCTGGTGGGATTTAGTGATTCTGATTGGGCTGGTGATCTTGATGATAGAAAATCCACTAGTGGATGTTGCTTTTATCTTGGTCCTAATTTGGTGTCTTGGTATAGCAAGAAAGCAGGCGTGTGTCACTTTCAATTGCTGAATCTGAATATGTAGCAGCTGGGAGTTGTGTGTCTCAACTAGTCTGGTTGAAAAATATGCTGCATGACTATGGTCTACAAAGTGCTACCCTTTTGATGTTCTGTGACAACCTTAGTGCCATACATATCTCTAAAAACCCTGTTCAGCACTCTCGCACTAAGCACATAGATATTAGGCATCATTTCCTTAGGGACTTGGTCAATAAGCAAGTGATTGACATAGAACACATAGACACAACAAATCAACCTGCAGATATTTTTACCAAACCCTTAAATAGTGAGAGATTCTTCAGTCTTCGAAGATCTCTCGATGCAGTCTCTGTGATTGTCATTGTTGAGTACCAATGTTCACTCAACATCACGATCGACATTGGAAAATTAGAATCGGTGATCTTTGTTTTCTTTTATGCTTTTTAGTTACATTTTGTGTTTACGTGCTCACATGTACATCTTTGGTCTCTGGTTTTTCTTGGTTTGTAGCTTACAATGGTGATGCTTAGGGTTTGAAAGACTGTTTGAAACCAAGGTTGAAAGGTATCGAGTCTCCTGTGTGTTTGCTTTATGTAAAACCCACTTTTGCTGCTTTTTGGCTATTTTTACTCGTACCTTGACTCGCACTTGATGTTGCCTCCTGCTCTTTATGCTTAATAAATCTAATGAATTATGATAAAAAGGGCTCAAAGTGTTTTCGTCGAGGATCGTGTTGGGCAGGTTTCAAATACTATCCAGATATCGACGTGGCCAATGTGTCATATGTCGTGAGGGTTGATGGCCTGTACTGGAAACCGACACGCACAAAAGTGCCGATTCTCGTAATGCTGCTGGTTCACTTTCTGAGTACCAAATTACCCAATATAGTCAAATGAGTGATCTTTATGCCATGAGACATGTGTTTGCCTAACTCCGCAAACTTGGCTTTGGGCGGATTCATACGTGTTCCAATTATTTGACATGGTTCACGGTCTCATGGTCACCCCACTCAAACTTATGCTAATTGTTCAATTTACTTTTTGAGGCAATGTTGGGTGTGTTTCTTTGGTATTCCTTTCTCTTTCTGTTTTACTGACATCGATTGGTGTTAATCGAATCGCACATTTGAGACTTGGTTTCTGGTGACTTACATTAAGAGTGGTCGATTTCGATGTTGTCACCAATGTTGAGTCAACATTCGGTCAACATTGGTATCTTTAATCTTGGTTACTTAACTCGTGCTTTTATTTTTTTTTTTTCGTGTGTTTTGGGTTTGAGGGAGTAGGTCTAAGGTTTTTCTTGGGTTTTGGGTTTACGCATTCCTGTACTTGCATTTCAAGTCACTTTCTTTAAGATCAAGATTTTTGGTCAACCTCCCTAGGGTTTATCTGTTTATCTGATTACGTTGACTTGACGGATAACTATTTTACTTGCAACTTTAATCTTTAATTAACAGTTGTGCACAGTTTTTCGTTGCTTTGATATATATCTGCAGGAATCTACCTTGACGCAAACCCAACAACACCCATCATGACTTATCTTGTAAGTTGTGTACTTGACCTTCCGCTCTCTTCACATCACTGCCCTCCAGCTGACCATCCACTCTATTCCTGATTACTGCCCTTCAGCTGATCTGTCCTATAGTCCTGCTTTTGCTACTTTCTTTGCCAGTGTTCAGTACAATGTTGAGTCAACATCGCGTCCAACAACATTAGTACTTTGTCTGCAAGTCCTCAACAGATTACCAAGATGGTGAAGTTTCTGTAAAAGAACTTTGTTTTCTTTCTTTCCTCACAAAAAAGGGGGAGAATGTTTGTACTCTTGGTTTTTTGTATTAAGGGGGAGTTCTTGGAGCAAGGGGGGGGGGGTTGCTTGATATTGTCTTGAATTTTCCTACTAACTACTTTCAGGTTTTGGTGAAGAAAGGCAAGAATTAAGGGGGAGATTGAAAGTGCAATTTATATTGCACTTGTTTTGTTAATTCGGCCTTTCTTCGTTTATTAACCGGTTCAATGTTTGTAGTTGTTTTTCTATGATTATTTTGTAGGATATATCAATTTTGGCCTCAACATGCTTAATGGATCACGATTGGTTCTTGTAGATCCATCGCATAAACGCCAATTCAGATTCTTGTAGCATTACGGGCACTATAGCAAAAAGGAAAATAAGAAGCCTGATGAAGAGATAGTCCATGGGCTAAATAAGAGGAATAGGCGTGATGGGCTTGAAGGTTAAAGGATCCATAATTGTTGTAAGGAAGCTGCCATAATGATTCATGGAAGAATTTTATGCTATAAGGAAAGTGAGATTTAAAAGAGATTGATATCTAGAAGACTCCTTATACCATTAATACATCAAAGGAAGTTTCCTTACCATAGAATCCAAGTTTGTTAAGACTTGGGCCTGCCTGCTGACCGACTTCTTCTTTCCTGTGATGAGTTGCCGCAATTATATATAGAAGAAGAAGGAGGCGTTTGCAAGTCGCCAAAGCCAAGAACAAAAAAAAAAGAGAACGTTATATTGTTTTAGACGTCTTGCTTTACTAGACCTTTACCTCGGTGTTTACTTGTGAGTGTTCTCTAAAGATTGAGAATTACTCTAGTATCATTGAACTAGAATAGGTTTTTCTTATCTGTTCTAGGTCTAGTTTTCTGTAAGTTTAATCAATCGTTTGTGATTGAATTAAACTTCTTTTTGTAATTCTACTTTTCAAGTTTAGTAGAAGTTTTGCTTTCTGCACCGTCTGGTATCTTTATATACCGCTTTAGAAATCTCGTGTTCGGTTTTATTCACTGCACTTTACGTAGTTCATCGATCACGATACTATTGCCGTAGTTTAGTTGAACAACGTACCTTTGTTAAAGCGGTGTTGACTCAACATCAATAGTCAACATCGTTTGAAAGCTGTAGTACCAATCACATCCTACGCTTCTAACGAGGCGTTACGAAACCACTCAGAAAATACTGAATACACAAACCAGAACTGCTCAACTCAAACAACTGTTGGAAGAAGAACAACAGCTCCATCTTCAACCAGAAGAAAAGTTAGCTATATCCAGAGATAAGCTTGATCAACTACAAGATCAATATTTACAAGAAATGGTAGCTTACTATTGGTCCAGATAACGGCAAAGTAAAAGACTGAAGGGGGGGGGGGGGGTGAATAGTCTTTTAAAACTTTTGTCGATAACAAATGTTTCTCAGATATCTGAATTGATATATGATACTTAGAATCAGAGTGCGGAAGACTTAATACAGATAAGTGTAGAAACAGTTAATAAGTGTGTGTGTGTTGCTGAAGTATAAATACAGAAATGTAAATGACACAGCAAGTATAGTGGTATCTGGAGGTGGCGTAATCCTCCAACTAATCCACTTCGGTCTATCAGAGACCTAGAATTCACTAGAACAGATAATTGAGATAACCTTACAAAAATCCTATTCTAAGATTCTGAACAATTGGTTCCCAACCAAATGTTCCCCACAGTTGTTCCTAGCTTCTTGACCCAAGTACTTCCTATACTCGAAACCTTTGAGTTGTTCCTAGCTTCCCAAGCTAAGTACTTCCTATACTCAAAAATTTGGAGTTATTCCTTAGTTTCCCAAATCAAGTACTTCCTATACTCGGTAACCTTGGAGTTATTCCGATTTTTCAAACTAAGTACTTCCTGTACTCCACGCCGGTTTTGGTGTTGGTTTCGGTTTGAGTTGTCAAATGAGCGTCTTAATAACTTTTCAGTTATTCAGATAGCTCTGTGAACTAAGTTACTTAATACACTTTACAGCGTATGGTATCTAGTTCGATTTTACTGACCCAAGTCTTATGATATCTGTTCAAGAGAATGAATCTCAGATAATTGATCTTTTGATTCAACTCCTTCACAGATAGCTTTGCTTTTTTAGGATCAGGACACTTAGAACTTCAGTGTTTACTCAAGATCACAAGCTTTAGTCGCAACAGAAAGCTTTGATAATAAGTAAGTTGCTTTGAGAGAGTAGGATGTTCAGAGTTCTATGTTTCAGCGTATGCAATGTGTGTGTACTCTCAAGCTGTCTAAGTGTTGATATTTATAGATGGATTTGAGTGCCATTTGAATAATATCCGTTAGGCTCAAATTCAAACTATCGATATCTGTGTGTATAGTACTGTAGCAGGTTTTGTCTTCTTCTCAGAAGTTGCCGTTGCTTTTACTCAGACATCTCTGCCCGTGCATTAAATACATTGTACTATACTTTTTGTCCTTTAGTGTCAACGGAACTATGCTTTGTATCAGAGACTAGACTTGTTGTCTGATTCTTTGCACGTCCTTATCTTCGTTCTTCAGATACCACTTGTATTGATTGAAACAACTTTGTTTGCAATATATGTTCCTTTTTTTCAGAAACGTGTTTAACGCTCAAGGTATCTGAGAATAGATATCTGTGGACACTTTCCTTGTCTTCAGATATGTATCTCATTTCTCAGATATCTCTTGTGACACAGTTTGTTTGAAACTGTTCGTGTCTACAAGATATCTGGCTAAGATATCTGAACAACAGATTCAGTAATCTTGTGTAGTTTTCTTCAAGTCTTCAATTCTTGTAGAGCTTTCTGCTTGGATGTCTTCTTCTTGGTCTTCTCTTCATAAAATAAAAATTACATTTTGAGACCTATCATCCTATATAAGATTAGCTAGACTATCATACTTAGTGGGTTTCCTCTTTTACAATGTTCAAGTGAACCAAGAGTACTAATCAACTTTCTGAGACTAAGATAAGTCATCATGTTGCTGAACAAAATCTAAACAGATATTCTAACAAAATATCTAACAAATTTCCCCCATTTTGATCAGTCAACGATGACTATCTTCCCTATTACAAATCTGGATGAGGAAACAATCCATCACTTAATCAAATCTTTCAAATCATATAATTAAGTGCAGAAAGTAGACATCAACCAAATCACAAGGTGTGATCTTTGCTGACAAGTTATCTTTTATAAAATACTATCTGAGAGTAAGTTCTTCAGATAAGTCGCAACTATAGATTACAGATAACTTTAATACATGATACAGTTAAGTTCAGTCAGCAAAAATACAAAAACTACATAGTAAATTAGGACAACAGGAGTAACCAAGCTCCAAGTAAACATCCTAAAGAACTAGTCTTCAAGTCTTCAACAATGTTTCTATGGATCAGTCCGCAAATTTCCTATCTCCAAACCTTTTGATGTCATCAGAATAATCATAAAGAAGAGTTCTGACAAGCATCTCTGTTTCTCTGGCAAATCCACAGACCTCTTTATAGGTTTTGGTAGGATTTTTCTTTGAAAAATGCTTGACCCATAGGTACTTTCCCCACTTCCAGGCATGCTCTATTCTGATATCTGAAAGCTTGAAGTATTCGTAGATAATCTTCAGATATCTGATGTCACCCTTGTATTGATCTTACATCGGATAGAGCGACTCATGGGTTCCTGACAAGTCTTGGTCTTGTGCCTGTTCCTGTGATATTCAGAATTTTGTGCACATCATCTGGCTTTCCATATGGACAATCATCAGAGAGGTCCTTCTTCATGGCTTCAGTTCCCTTGACAACTTCAAAATCCAACCATGCTTTGATGTGATTGGTGTTGATCAAGGTAGGTTTATCCTTTCTCCATGCCATAAGTTGTTTGAGGATTGGTTCTGGAAATCTTGAATTTGCCAATAGATGCTTAAGTTCCAGAATCCAATAGCCATTTTTCTGATTGATGCACCTGTAGACAGAGGAATCATTGACATACTTCACATACTCAATTTTGGCTTCTTCTGGCCTGAGTGGAAGTTGACTTTGTCTTTGCTCAGCTCTCAGTCTGTTCCTTTTCTGTCTTGAATTCTCTTTGGGGTTGTTGCTTGAAGAACTACCACCCAGGATAGACTTGGTATTTCGGAGGGTGTTTTAGGCGCTAGTGGCTTTGCGGCTATGGGCTCGATTAGGCTTTCAAGTTTCCTTTTTCTGTGAAGAGGAGCTTCATCTTCATCAGTCTCTTCATCATCTTCATCAAGATCAATTCTTGTGAGATCTTTGCAGCCTTCTTCATTGCCCAGGGTCTTGATTTGACCTTCTTCTTCTTCTTCAGAAGATTCATCAATCCCTCTAACTTGTCTTCTCCTTGGAGCCTTGGTACTCCTTGGAGGTTTCTGTGCCATGGCCCTTGTTACCATTTTGGTTCCTTCAGTAGGTCTCTGGGAGGCAGCTTGGCTTGAGAAGGATTCATAGATTCTGAGTGGTGGTGGAAGTTTTCTTCTTCCTTTCGGCGGCCTGACTCAGATTTCTTCTTGTTTTCATCTCCTTCTTCCCATTCCCCCTGACTTTGAGGTCCAGATTTGTACTTTCTTTCCCCCTTAGTCATTGTTGGCTGACTCAGTCTTATAAAGGAATCTGAAAGAGAGTCAAAATGCCTTTGTAAATAGTTGTAGGCAGTGACCAACTTCTGAAGTTCGGCTTTGAGCTCCTGATTTTGCTTGATAAGTCCATTGTCCTTATCAGTGAGCTCTGCCAATGGGCCTAGGATGGCATCTGCTTTTCCAGCAGTGTAACTTGCCTCTTGAAAAGCTTTTTCAGCTAAAGACACATCATCGTCCCTTGTCATTCCCAGATCTTTCTGAGCAATGATCATGCTAGTAGTTCTCTGAGTGATGAGCTCAGTGAACTTTCTCATTTCAGAGGGGACTGAGGCAATTACTTCCTTGTTTTGTGAAGACATCGCCTTATTCAGAGTAGCTAGTACTTGGTACCTGCTCATGTACTCATGGGAGTGGACGTTTGGCAGTTTGTTGAAGATTGTAGGAGCAATCAACTTTCTTTTTAAGTGAGAAACCGCTAGATGATCATGGCGGTGTCCTACCAAAGTCTTGTCTTCTTCATCATCTGAGGGATTAGCCCAGTGATCTTCATCCTCTTGGACATTTTCATCAATCGTATCAAGTCCAGCAACCATCTCAGAGATTGGTTTCTTTCCTTTCTGGGAGGAGGATGGTGCTTCTTTCGAAGAGGATGCAGCCTTAGCATCATGCTTGACTTCAGATACTTCTTCAGTATCGAGTTCTTTGGTGATCTCTTGCACAGCATCCCGTAGCTCTTTAACCTCAGAGTAAACAATCATTTCTTCTAAGTATAGATCTTGTAGTTGATCAATCTTATATCTGGATTTAGCTATTTGATCTTCCAGTTGAAGATGGAGTTGTTGTTCTTCTTCCAATAGTTGTCTGAGTTGAGCACTTCTGGTCTGAGTGTTTAATATTTTCTGATTGGTTTCTTCAGAAAGCTCAACTACTTGTTCGATAATCTGCGTGTTGGTGAGAAGATGGATGAGTAGATTTCTGAGGTGATGAAGACGGAGATTTCTGTGAAGTCTTCTCAGTTTGCTTTTCAGCAGCTGAGGCATTGTTTCTCTGTGAAATTCCTCCAGTCCCTGGTGCAGGAGCATCATCATCATCCTTTTTGTCATTATCATCCTTTTGGTGATGATCAGTGGGAGGTTCATCAAAGAAATTTTCATTCATTTCTTCCTCCTCATCATCTTCGAATCTGAGATTGATCACTTCCGGATAGTGATCTTACGCCCATTAACTTCTTCTTGTTCGGAAGGTGTGAATTGCGATGCAGCGAAGCGGCTTGAATGCAATCTGTAATCTTGTCGACCATCCGCCTGCTGCTGTCAAAGGCATGTCTCAAACTATCGCCACTTCTGGAAAAGTCCTTGTGTAGTAGAGTCATGGCTGTATGTTGTTACAGAGCGAACATTGCTTGGACATATGTTTCAGTCAAGAGCTCGTGCCCGTCTGGTTGGTTGATCAGTTATTCTCAATATTTCAGAGAGATCAGAGCACCTTAACTTCTGCCATTTCTTGAAGCATTGAATGTGCTTTGGCAAAGTGTGAGCTTTGAAGAAGTGAAGTAGGTCCCTTGTTTCTTCAATGGGAACCTGCTTTGCATCTGTTTGAGCCTGAAAGAAAGAGTTTTGAGTGAGTTTCAAAACTTTGGTAGATATCTGAGCAGAAGTGTAGTTTAGTTTATGAGTTACCTGAGTATGAACATCAGGCTCAGATACTTGTTCTACTGGGACAATTGGTGTCTTAGATATCTTGTGGTGAGGTGGAGACTTGGAAGTCTGGTCCTCATCAACCTTTCTTTCTTGAACCTGAGAATTAACATTATCACAATACTTAGGAAATTTTATCAAGAAGAACTTTAAGTGACAAGTCAGATATCTGAGAGGTCAATTACCTCCATGGGAGGCTCAGATACTTGTCTCTCAGAGACTTGTGCAGTCTCTGGAATCTTTTCTTGTGATGAAGGCCTTGATGCCTCATCAATTTCCATAGGTGCAGGGGATGTCACAACTCTGTCCCCTTGCACTTTTACTTCTGATTGAGCCTGTAAGTAGATAGTATTGAATAATTTAGAAGAAGTTTTAAAATAACCCAGGATGAAGAGTACTTATCACTGATTTTCATATACCTTCAAGTTTGAAAGCTCAGTGATGTGTGCTTCAGAAACCTTGTTGGTTTCTGGGTTTGTCTCTGGCATTTCTGCCTTATCTTCTTCCATCTCAGTTGGAGCCTGTTAGAAACATTTATCATTAATGAGCATACAAACATTTTTACTGAAAAGTTAGTTCTCTTTAAGAATCATTTACCTGTGGCACAGGCTCAGATTTCTCAAGAGTTGAGGTTGAAGGAACCTCTTTTTCAGTATCTGAGGTAAGCTTTTCAGCTTCCTCTTGTTTTTCCGTTTCTAACTCAGCCTGTAACAAAGAGATTCTTATAAGGTAACAAGATTTATAAGTATAAAATTTTTCACAAGGTAAGAGTTAAACAAGTCATTTACCCGGTTTAAGTCGATTGGTCTGGAACTTGTGACCTTTCTATACATTGGTCGTCTTGTCCCAGTTCAGTTTCTTTGTTTGAAGTTTCTGGTACTTCACACCATCCCTGAGTGTGCAACTCAGTTGCTCCCCTGGTTGATCATTCTGAGTAGATGTCTCAGTTTGATCCCTCTCATTGAGTTGGGAACACCTCAATTACAGATTTTCTTCAAGACATCTTGTATTCTTTGGTAATTCGAAATGGAGTTCATTTACCATTTCATCAACCACTTGTGGCTGTTGTGGTTGTTGTGTTTGTGGTTGTTGTGGTTGTCTGGAAGCAGAAGATTGATCAGTAGAATGTTCTTCCAGATTCTTAGATGTGGCATTTCCATCAGCATCTGCAATACTAAGATACCACTCATCAGGGCTTTGTGAAGTTGTGCAAGAGAGTCATTCCCTGATGATGTGTTTGCACCAACAACCTTTGCTATAGGTTGACAACTTTGTGGTGTAGGTTCTTCTTGGATACCTTATCACGATTACTTGTTCAAGAACCTTAGCCCTCTCGATTTTCTAGGACTTGAGAGATGACTAGTTCATCATCTTCATCGTCGAGCTCTCATCAAGATTGGGACCGATTGGTCCATTATTCCTGCGGTTTCTGCAGATGGGGCTTGGTGTTTTTCACCACTTTTGGCAGCATTCATGAGTTCATCAGCAAGGCTTTCTGCATTAGTCGCAACATTTCTGAAAGCACTTTCTCTTGCTGAGTCTACTTGTTCAGTAGGTGATAACTCTTTTGCAGCATTGATGAGTTCATCTGCCATGTTTGTAGATATCTGAGAATTGTCAACCTCTTTGGGTGTGTCTTCTGATTTGCCGGACTTCTTTCTTCAAGTTCTGGGCTTCTTGGTCGCAACCTTTTCTTCAGATATCTTTTCAGATTTTCTCTTCTTAGGACCTTTCTGAGACCCAGTAACCTTTTTCATCAGATTTGTATACTCATACTTGTAGAGTAAGTTACTGTTGGCTATTTCAGCCGTCTCTCTGAGCTCAATGCCAAGCTTTTCCAAAGAGTAGCATATCTTGAGACCATATCCTCATGGCCTTTGGCTCAGCTAGTCCTTTAACAATCTTAGGCTCGAAGCCTTGAATCTTCTTCACAAATTTCATGAAGGCGTACTTTCCCCAGTTGAAAGGGTTTTCCAGCCTTTTGTCTTGTTGATTCAGCAAGAACATCATGATCCATCGTTCTTGGCTTATCTGGTCAGCACCTCCTTGTAGACCATCAAAGCAAGCATCTGAAGAATGCAAGCAAGACATCCAGTGAACCAACGGATGTCCGGTTGGGATGTCGACAAGAAGTTTGAACTCGGTGGTGTATCGATTTCTCAAGATCACACATCATCAGTAAAGTTCTTTAACACCTTCAAGGAGTTCCTCATCCTTGGTGTTTATTTCAAAATCCTTTCCAAGATTTTGAACCTCAAACAACTTTCTGAAAGTTGTTAAGTCCGTAGGATTTCCTTTCCTTGGGTGAGGTTTTGATAGACACTATTTGATTGCCTTGGATACACAGAAATAATCCTCGAGTTGTTGTAAAATTCCAACACATCAAGTGATGAAATTCCACTAGAAGCGGATACAAAGCCCTTGATTTGTGCCTTTTCAAGCATGTCAAGAATTAGCTTTACATCGGCGGTTCTCTATTCGGCCGTGAGGTATTCCTCAACCATGGCACCACCCCAAATCATTCTGTGACTTGAAGTCCAATGGTCGTCGATTGAAAGCTCCTACCATCGATTGTTAACAATAACCAACTCGTGCTTGCTTTTCAGCAGTACCAGTGGAGGATTGGGATTTCTGTGTAGAAGTGTTCTTGGAGGCCATTTCTTTATATAGTAAGGATTTGAAGCTTGTGTTTGAAAGAGATTCGATTGAGTGATTCTTTTCAGAATAACTTAATCAAGATTTGCAGAGATTTTAGAGAAGTTGCAGAGGATTAGGAGAAGGTTTTTGTTTTGATGCAGTTGAAATTTGGATTAGGCAAAAGTGATTTCATTTGCCAAAATCCTATATATATAGCAAGTGAATCTCAATGCACAAATACATACAAATTGATTTTGTGTATTATACGTGTCGTGATTTGCAAGCGGCATGATCAAAAGTAGTTTCGGCATTAAATGCTTAGTGGGCCATGCGAATTTCACGATCCACTATTTTACGTGAATTAATTTCCACCGTCTCAATCAATAACTTCATCGAGGGTCACCATTGCTTCTTGAGAATGATCACAATCAACAAGTGTAATTGTGCCCATTTAATGAATTTCGACTAATAGCTATCGAATCACAATTACATTGGAGCAAGGACACTGTTCGCATCTGAATCTGTCTTATACTTAGGATTTTCCCAAGTTTTTCATCAAGATAGAAATAGTGCGAGATTCAAGAGAGTAGTTGACTGCAGATAGTTATACTATTCTCTTTTGTGTTCCCCGTTCATAGAATAATTCAGATATCTGAGTTCCCGTCTCAAAGATCTTAAGCTATGTTTTTGCTCTTTAGCCTTTTTTACTTCTGAGTTCCCGTTCCAGATACCTCTTCTCTCTTTTTGGGATACCCGTTCCAGATACCTCTTCTCTGGATGCCCGTTCCAGATACCTCTATTCTGGATGCCCGTTCCAGATACCTGAACTTTTTCAGTTCATTGGTAGTTCCATTAGTCCAAGACTATGTCTTAAGGCTAAGAATCTACTTTCTTGTAGTGGCTTAGTGAAGATATCTGCAAGTTGGTCTTCAGTCCCAATCTTGAGTATCTCTATATTGCCTTTTTCAACATGGTCTCTGATGAAGTGATGTCTAACATCAATGTGCTTTGTTCTGGCATGAAATTTAGGATTACGTATGTCATAATAGCACTTGTGTTGTCACAGAAAATGGGAGTTTTCTTCTCATCGAGTCCATAGTCTTTATGTTGTTGTTGTATCTACAGAATTTGTGTTGCACAACAACCAGCAGCAATATATTCAGCCTCTGTGGTAGAAGTTGCAATTGAGTTTTGTTTCTTGCTAAACCATGAGATAAGTCTAGTGCCCAGAAGCTGACAAGTTCTTGAGGTGCTTTTCCTATCAAGCAATGATCCAGCATAATCAGCATCTGAGTACCCAGCTAAACTCAATTCACTTTCTTTAGGATACCACAGTCCTACATCTACTGTACCCTTCACATACCTTAATATTTTCATAGCAATGTTGTAGTGTGTTTGCATTGGATTTGTCTGAAATCTAGCACATACTCCAACAGCATATTGAATATCAGGTCTACTTGCAGTGAGGTAAAGTAGTGAACCTATCAATTTCCTATACTTATGTTCTTCAATACTCTTATCTGATTCAGTATAGGTCATTTTGGTTCCAATGCTCATAGGTATCTTAGCATTCTTTTCAGAAGGCTTAAGATTGAATTTTGTGAGCATGTCTTTTGCATACTTTGTTTGACTAATGAATATTCCATCATTGAGTTGCTTGACTTGCAATCCTAGGAAATAATTCATCTCTCCCATCATGCTCATCTCAAACTTGCTTTTCATGAGATTTGCAAAGTCATTACAAAGTTGCTTGTCCTTAGATCCAAATATAATGTCATCAACATATACTTGAACTAAGAGTAGTTTCCCATCATGGTTTAAGGTAAATAAAGTTTTATCAACTTCACCTTTCTTGAAACCACTTTCCAGAAGGTATTTGGCCAAAGTGTCATACCATGCTCTTGGAGCCTGTTTCAGTCCATACAGAGCTTTCTGTAATTTATAGACCATTCTACTTTCTGAGGAAACTTCAAAGCCAGGTGGTTGCTCAACATAAACTTCTTCTGCAAGTTCACCGTTTAGGAATGCGCTTTTGACATCCATCTGATAAACTTTGAAATTTTTATGAGCTGCAAAGGCTAGGAAGAGTCTTATTGCATCCAATCTGGCAACTGGTGCATATGACTCATCAAAATCTAAGCCTTCAGTCTGAGTGAATCCCTTGGCAACCAATCTTGCTTTGTTTCTGGTTATTTCACATTTCATTCATTTTGTTTCGAAACCCACTTAGTTCCAATCACAGATATTCCTTCTATAAATGGAACTAGTTTCCAGACTCTGTTTCTCTCAAATTGATCCAACTCTTCTTGCATTGCAGAGATCCAGTCTTGGTCTCCTAATGCTTCTTCTATACTTTTAGGTTCAATATTCGAGATGAAACATCCAAAGAGAGAATCAGCATTTTCAGCTATTGCTCTCCTAGTCCTAACACCCTGATCAATTGGTCCAATTATCTCCTTTGTAGGATGATCTTTGATCCATTTCATCAAAGGTTTAGTGCTAGTAGGATCAATATCCAGGTGATCTGAATGTGAATCACTAAGATTTTGATTTGATACTTTTTCAGTATCTAAGATATCTGACATATGAGAAATGTCATGGATATCTGACACTTTTTCAGTGTTAGAGATATCTGAGACATGCATTTCAGCATTCTTATTTTCAGATACCTCTCCATGAAGAAGGTTCTCAGTAACCTGTTCAATTTCTGGAAAACTCATAGGAAATTCCTCATCATGTTTGTCAGTCATCTTGTTGTTACTAGGCTTTTCAAGCTTTTCTACGTCAGAGTCATCCTCACTTTCCATAACGATGTTTTTCCTTTCTGAGGATTCTTCTTTAGTATCCCTCAGTAATAGTTCTTTGAACTTTTCTGAGAGTTCATCAGTAGGAGGTGTTTTCTTACTTCCTTCATAGAATACAACATGAACTGATTCTTCAATTTTCTTTGTTCTTTTGTTGTAAACTCTGTAAGCTTTGCTGTTTGTGGAATAGCCAAGAAAAACACCTTCATCTGCCTTTGGTTGAAATGTTCTCAGAAAAACTTTCCCATTGTTTAGAACAAAACATCTACAACCAAATACTCTCAGATGTTTGATATTAGGAGGTCTTCCAACCATAATTTCATAGGGGTCTGTCATGGTGTTTGTTTATCAAGCATCATTACGAGTGTAGCAGTGTGTTTACGACTTCAACCCAATATATTTCACTTATCTCGATGTCATTAGCATTGTCCTTGGCTTCTTTAAGGGTTCTGTTTTCCTTTCGCAACACCATTTTGTTGAGGTGTTCTTACAGAGGAAAGTTGGTGTTGTATACCTTTGGTACAAAACTCCTTTATGTGTCTTGATTGACAAACTCGGTACCATGATCCGCTCGATTGCGATACCTTTTCATTTTCATGATTTCAAGCTTTTTTCAGAAGTTTGGTATCTCCACCGGCATCGATTTGTGTTTCAGAAAGACAACCCAAGTGAATCTTGAGAAGTCATCTACAACAACCAGACCATATTTCTTTCCTGCATAACTAGTTACAGATGATTCAAAAAGATCCATATGTAAAAGTTGCAGTGGTCGAACACTAGAGTGTCTGATTTTGGATTTGAAAGAGATCTTAGATTGTTTCCCCATCTGACAGGCAGAACATATACCATCCTTTCTGAAAGATGTTTTGGGAAGACCAACCACTAACTCTTTCTTGGCAAGTCTATTCAGAGTTTTGAAATTCAAGTGACTCATTCTTTTGTGCCATAACCAGTGCTCTTCTGTGTGACCAGATTGACTCACCATGAGACATTCTTCAGTTGTGGTAGATGCCCAGTCGGCAACATAAAGACTGCCTTTCCGCCGACCAACTAAGACTGTCTGCTTTGACTCATTGTCAATTAGTTTGCAGTATTTAGCTTTGAATTTTATAGTAAAACCCTTGTCTGCAAACTGGCTCATGCTAAATAGATTGTATTTCAAATCCTTAACATGTAATACGTCAGTGATTGTTAAAGTTCCCAATTTGACGTTGCCAAATCCCAGAGAGGGATTTAATTCTCCTCCAGCAAATCTGATATCTGGTCCTATGTTGCAAGCTTTGTGGTCAACCAGATTTGCTTTGTCTCCTGTCATGTGCTTTCCGCATCCACTATCAAATAGCCATTGTGCTTTAGTCCAGGAAGCATTTTGCACACTGAGAAACAGAGATTAGGTTCTCATATCTTTGATGGAACCGTCAGTCAAAAGTTCTTCCAAAGAGGAATCCATTTTTGAATGAATTTCTTTGAAATATGCTTTTGTCTGACAGGAACATAAGGAGGAATTCTTTTTGAATGAAAGTTATCATTAGTAAGAATTATTTTCTTCCTTGGAGTGTTCCTGGGTGCTCCATATGATGCTTTCAGATACATGTCAGGTTTCTGAGTTTGCTTTTCAGCAAACTTAGTCTTCCTTGCCAGATTTCTTCTAGCCCTGGCATTCAGATTTTCAGTGGCTTGATTTAGCTTCCACTTCTGATAATTACTTTGAGCAATTCTAGCTTTCAGCCATCGTTCTTGCTCCTGCTTGCACTTATGAGCAAGTTGTTTTCCGATGCCTTTGTAGCCAATGCCGTTTCGAGCACTTGAAGCTATCTGAGATCTTTTCTCGTGACTTTGCTAGTCTCTGGTTGATCCAATTTCTTTCCAGAAAAAGTGACATGGGAGAATTTGCCAGCTCCTGCAATTCTACCTTTTTGAGAGACATAGCACTGTGGGTGTTTACACTTTTCAGTGTTGTATTTCTTTTCAGAAACGTACCCATCAGTTTTCTTTTTGACTTGTTTTTCCCACAAAGGTCTAGTCGCAACTGCCTTTCCTTTGTCAACAATCTTTGTCTTTTCACCAATACTAGATTGCATGGGAACCGTCTTGCTGAGTACTTACAAATGTTCTCTTCTCCTTACTCTTATTCAGAGTAATAGAACAATCTGTCTGAGTATTCAGCCCAAGTCCTTTCTTTTCTGAAGGATCTCTTAAGTAAGATTGTACTTCAGTAAGAGTGTCACTCGCTTTGGCATATGATTGAAAAGATAGTTCTTTCTTCTTGAGTTCCTTGTTTTCAGAAAGAAGATTTTCATAATTCTTTCGTAACTCAGCCATTGCTTCTTCATGTGACTTTTTAGCCTCAGATATCTGAGCTTTGAGAAATGCGTTTTCAGCATCCTTTCTCTCAGAATCTTTAACTAATTGAGAATTTTCCTTTTCAAGAGAATTCTTTTCTTCTTCAAGGTTTTCGGCTCTAGCTCGAATCATTAGAAATTCTCTTTCATAGATGTCAAGTTCTTTCCTGAGATTTTCTAGATTTTTTATTTCCTCTTCATCACTTTCATAAGTGTAGCAAGAAGTATGTGTTACCTCATCAGCCATAAGACAGTTTTCTATGTTGGAGATGTCTGGTCCGTCAATTTCAGCAACTCCACACATTTCATTCTTCTTGAGGCTGAAGTTGATTATGTCATGAGTAACTCCACATAATTCTGGTGATGGTAGGGTTGAGTCATCTGAATTGTCATCTTCAGAATCTGTCTCAACGTCTAGAGCATCCAGTTGAATCTGGATTTTCTTTCTTTCTTCAGTTAACAAAGCTTTCTGGCTTCTTCTGAAGATTCTTCTGTCTTTCTTGTCACCTGTCCTTAGTTTGTTGAGGGCAGGACAATCCTTCTTGAAGTGGCCAGGTTTCTGACAATAGAAACAGATATCGTTTCCAATTTCTGCTTCCTCAGTACATGATGCTTTCTCGAATGGCTTGTTCAGCGAGCTCTGCATATTTTTGTACTGGTGATAGTTTGAGCCTAGATGCTTTTTCAGCTTCTCTTTGGGTTTTCTTCTCTCAATTTCTCGACTGACAAATTTACTCATTTGCTTTGCAGCAAGAGCATCCTCAGTCTCCTCCTTGCTTTTATTCTTTTCAGAAGTTCCTTGATTAACTAGAGCAACATTCTGCAACTTTTCAGTTGTTTGTTCTCTCTGAGTTGTCTCATAGTCAACAGTAGCAAGATGAGAGAAAAGTTCCACTGGAGTGATATTTGGCATACCTTGGTTGAAATAAAAGAATTTAGTATGCTCCCAGTTGTGGTTAAGACTTCTGACAATAGTCTTAATCTTCTCTGACTGAGAGTATCTATTGCTTTCCCCAAGTGCTTCCATATCACTCATAAGAGTGGTAAATCTGAAATCAAGTTCTTCCAGAGTTTCAGTGGGACCTTGTTTGAAATTTTGAAATTTCAACTTTAGAACTTCGAACTTGTTTTCCTTGATTTTCTCAGTTTCGGCACAGATTTCTTCAATCAGTTGCCAGGCAACTTTCACCGTTTTAGCACCCCCACAGTTTACACTGTATGTGCTCTGGTGTCGATCTGATGATGATGTTACGAGCTTGACCATCCAGACGATTCCTCTTGGCATCTTCCGATGTCCAGAGTTCTGAGCTTTGGTTCGTAAATAACGTGACCAGAGATCTTCCACTAGTTGACGATCTGCTTGTGAAGATCCTTCGCTTTGATCTCATCTCTTCCACTTGAAACCTCCATGACTTGCTTAAGTTGTTGAATGACTATTGGGCCATTCTTTATTACTTGATCATCTCGCACTTATGGCTTCAAGGTGGAGCATCATGTTATTTTTCCATTTCGTAGTTCTCTGGTTTGAGAACGGTGCATCACTCGAGACATACACGCACACTTAACACACAAATTAAATAGTCCTCAAAAATGGACAAAGTTCCTTCACCTATCTGGGATCTAGGTTCGATGGAGAAGGTGGTGAACCTCCCGCTCGATACCACTTGTTGGTCGGATAACGGCAAAGTAAAAGACTAGAGGGGGGTGAATAGTCTTTTAAAACTTTTGTCGATAACAAATGTTTCTCGAGATATCGAATGGATATCGATACTTAGAATCGAGTCAAGGAAGACTTAATACGATAAGTGTAGAAAGCAGTTAATAAGTGTGTGTGTGTTCAAGTATAAATCTGAAATGTAAATGACACAATAAGTATAGTGGTATCCGGAGGTGGCGTAATCCTCCAACTAATCCACTTCGGTCTATCAGAGACCTAGAATTCACTAGAACATATAATTGAGATAACCTTACAAAAAATCCTATTCTAAGATTCTGAACAATTGGTTCCCAACCAAATGTTCCCCGAAGTTTTTCCTAGCTTCTTGACCAAGTACTTCCTATACTCGAAACCTTTGAGTTGTTCCTAGCTTCCCAAGCTAAGTACTTCCTATACTCAAAACTTTGGAGTTATTCCTTAGTTTCCCAAATCAAGTACTTCCTATACTCCGTAACCTTGGAGTTATTCCGATTTTTCAAACTAAGTACTTCACATACTCCACGCGGTTTTGGTGTTGGTTTGGTTTGAGTTGTCAAATGAGCGTCTTAATAACTTTTCGTTATTCAGATAGCTCGTGAACTAAGTTACTCAATACACTTTACAGTATGGTATCTAGTTCGATTTCTTGACCCAAGTCTTATGATATCTGTCAAGAGAATGAATCTCGGATAGTTGATCTTTTGATTCAACTCCTTCACGTATAGATTTGCTTGTTTAGGATCGTGACACTTAGAACTTGATGTTTACTCAAGATCACAAGCTTTAGTCGCAATGTAAAGCTTTGATAATAAGTATGTTGCTTTGAGAGAGTAGGATGTTCGAGTTCTATGTTTCAACAGATGCAATGTGTGTACTCTCAAGCTGTCTAAGTGTTGATATTTATAGATGGATTTGAGTGCCATTTGAATAGTATCCGTTAGGCTCAAATTCAAACTATCGATATCTGTGTGTATAGTACTGTAGCAGGTTTTGTCTTCTTCTCAGAAGTTGCCGTTGCTTTTACTCAGACATCTCTGTCCGTGCATTAAATGCATTGTACTATACTTTTTTTTCCTGTAGTGTCAACGGAACTATGCTTTGTATCAGAGACTAGACTTGTTGTCTGATTCTTTGCACGTCCTTATCTTCATTCTTCAGATACCACTTCTATTGATTGAAACAACTTTGTTTGCAATATATGTTCCTTTTTTTCAGAAACGTGTTTAACGCTCAAGGTATCTGAGAATAGATCTCTGTGGACACTTTCCTTGTCTTCAGATATGTATCTCATTTCTCAGATATCTCTTGTGACACAGTTTGTTTGAAACTGTTCGTGTCTACAAGATATCTGGCTAAGATATCTGAACAACAGATTCAGTAATATTGTGCAGTTTTCTTCAAGTCTTCAATTCTTGTTGAGCTTTCTGCTTGGATTTCTTCTTCTTGGTCTTCTCTTCATAAAATAAAAATTACATTTTGAGACCTATCATTCTATACAAGATTAGCTAGACTATCATACTTAGTGGGTTTCCTCTTTTACAATGTTCAAGTGAACCAAGAGTACTAATCACCTTTCTGAGACTAAGATAAGTCATCATGTTGCTGAACAAAATCTAAACAGATATTCTAACAAAATATCTAACACTTACTCTGAGGTTAAAGAGCTACATGATGCTGTGAATGCTACAACTAAGGAACTCGATACTGAAGAAGTATCGGAAGCAAAGCATGATGCTAAGGCTGCATCACCATCAAAAGATGTACCATCCTCCTCACAGAAAGGAAAGAAACCTATCTCTGAGATGGTTGCTGGACTAGATAAAGTTGATGAAAATGTCCAAGAGGATGAAGATCACTGGGCTGATTACTCAGACGATGAAGAAGACAAGACTTTGGCAGAACACCGCAACGAACACCTAGCGGTTTCTCATCTGAAAAGGAAGCTACTTGCTCCTGAAATATTCAGCAAGCTGCCAAATGTCCACTCCCACGAATACATGAATAGATACCAAGTACTGGCACATCTTAAGAAGGAGTTATCTTCACAGAATAAAGAATTAATTGCCTCCGTCCCCTCAGAAATGAAGAAATTCACTGAGCTCATCACTCAGAGAACAACCATCATGGTCATTGCTCAGAAAGATCTGGGAATGATAAGGGACGATGATGCGTCTATAGCTGAAAAAGCTTTTCAAGAGGCAAGTTACACTGCTGAAAAAGCAGATGCCATACTCGGCCCATTGGCAGAGCTCACTGATAAGGAAAATGGACTTATCAAGCAAAATCAGGAGCTCAAAGCTGAACTTCAGAAGTTGGTCACTGCCTATAACTGCTTACAAGGACATTTTGAGTCTCTCTCAGATTCCTTTATGAGACTTAGTCAGCCAACAATGACTAAGGGGGAAAGATTGTACAAATCTGGACCTCAAAGTCAGGGGGAATGGGAAGAAGGAGATAAGAAGAAATCTGGAGCTGGTGCTGCTCAGAGAGGAAGAAGAAACAAGAAAACTTTCCAGCCACCACTCAGAATACATGAGTCCTCCTCAAGTCAAGCTGCTTTGCAAATAGTAGCTACTTCCCAGAAACCTACTGAAGGTACTTCAATGATAACAAGGGCCATGACACAGAAACCTCCAAGGAGTACCAAGGCTCCAAGGAGAAGACAAGTTAAATGGATTGATGAATCTTCTGAAGAAGAAGAAGGTCAAATCAAATCCCTGGGCAATGAAGAAGGCTGTAAAACTCTCACAAGATTTAATCTTGATGATGATGAAGAGACTGATGAAGATGAAGCTCCGCTTCACAGAAAAAGGAATATTGAAAGCCTAACTGAGCCCATAGCTGCAAAGCCCCTAGCAGCTAAAACACCCTCTGGAAATACCAAGTCTATCCAGGGTGGTTCTTCAAGCAATACCCCTAAAGAGAATTCAAGACAGAGAAGGAACAGACTGAGAGCTGAACAAAGACAAAGTCAACTTCCACTCAGGCCAGAAGAAGCCAAAATTGAGTATGTGAAGAATGATAACAATTCCACTGTCCACAGGTGCATCAATCAGAAAAATGGCTATTGGATTCTAGAACTTAAGCATCTACTGGTAAACTCAAGATTTCCAGAACCAATCCATAAACAGCTCATGGCATGGAGAAAAGACAAGCCAATCTTGATCAACACCGATCATATTAAAGCCTGGTTGGATTTTGAAGTTATCAAGAGGATAGAAGCTATGAGGAAGGACCTTTCTGATGAATGTCCTTATGGAAAGCCAGATGATGTGCACAGAATTCTCAATGTCACAGGAACAGGCACAAGAGCAAGACTTGCTGTGGAACCCTATGAGTCGTTCTACTTAACTAAAGATCAATACAAGGGTGACATCATATATCTGAAGATTATCTATGAATACTTCAAGCTATCATATATCAGAATAGAGCATGTCTGGAAGTGGGGGAAGTATCTGTGGGTCAAGAATTTTGTCAAGAAAAATCCTACCAAAACCTACAAAGAGGTCCGTGGTTTTGCCAGAGACACAGAGATGATTGTCAGAACACTTCTGTATGATTATTCTGATGACATCAAAAGGTTTGGTGATAGGAAATTTGCAGATTGATCCATATAACTGCTGTTGAAGACTTGAAGATTTGAAGACTTGAAGACTAGTCTATTAGGATGTTTACTTGGAGCTTGGTTACTCCTGTTGTCCTAATTTAGTATGTATTTTTGTTGTATCTTGCTGACTGAGCTAAAACTGTTTTATGTACCAAAGTTATCTGTAAACTTTCTTTGTAACATATCTGATGAACTTACTCTCAGATATCATTCTATAAAAGATAACTTGTCAGCAAAGATCACACCATGTGATTTGGTTGATGTTTACTTTCTGCACTTAATTGTATGAATTGAAAGATCTTAAGAAATGATTAAGTGATGGATTGTTTCCTCATCCAGATTTGTAATAGGACAGATAGTCATCGTTGACTGATCAAAAAGGGGGAAATTTGTTAGAAATTTTGTTAGAAATTTGTTAAGAATATCTGTTTAGATTTTGATCAGCAACCTTATGACTTATCTTAGTTCAGAAAGGTGATTAGTACTCTTGGTTCACTTGAACATTGTAAAAGAGGAAACTCACTAAGTATGATAGTCTAGCTAATCTTGTATAGGATGTTAGGTCTCCAAATGTAATTTTTATTTTATGAAAAGAAGACCAAGAATAAGTCATCCAGCAGAACAAGTTCAACGACTTTGAAGATTTGAAGACTGCACAAGATTACTGAATGATTTTCCAGATACCTATGTCCAAATATCTTGAAGACACAAATGGTTTTAAATAAACTGTGTTACAAGAGATATCTGAGAACTGAAAGGTTTTTAAAAACAAGGAAAGTGCCCTCAGATATCTGCATCCAGATACCTTGAACTTAAACTATGTTTCTGAAAAAGAAATATATATTGCAACAAAGTTGTTTCAATAAAGTGGTATATGAAGTTGTGGAAAAGGACGTGCGTGCAAAGCTTCAGAGAAATCTGATTATAAAGATCTCTGATACAATGCATAGTTCCATTGGCACTACAGGACAAAGTATAGTACAATGCATTAAATGCGCGGAGAGAAATGTCTGAACAAAACGGTAGCTTCTGAAGAAGAAGACAAACCTGCTACAGTACTATACACAGATATCGATAGTTTGAATTTGATTTAAGCCTAACGGATACTATTCAAACGGCACTCAAATTCATCTATAAATATCAACACTTAGACTGCTTGAGAACACACACACTGAACACAACAGAACACCAAGAACACAGAACTCACACAAGCTCTCTCAAGCACACTACTTACCTTCAAGCTTTCTGTTGCGACCAAAGTTCTTGATCCTAAGTAGCACTAAAAGTTCTAAGTGTCCTGATCCTAAACAAGCACTGCTATTTTTGAAAGAGTTGAATCAAAAGATCAAGTATCTGAGATTCATTCTCTCGAACAATTAATTATCATAGACTTGGGTCAGTAACGAACAAGATACCATACATTGCAAAGTGTATTAAGTATACTTGATTCACAGAGCTATCTAATTAACTGAATAAGTTATTAAAGAAGCTCATCTGACGAACAAACCAAAAATCAACACCATAACTGGCGTGGAGTACATGAAGTACTTAGTTTGAAAAATCAGGGAATAACTCCAAGGTTATCGGAGTAGAGGAAGTACTTTATTTGGGAAACTAAGGAATAACTCCAAGGTTACTGAGCACAGGAAGTACATAGTTTGGGAAGCTAAGGAACAGCTCAAAAAGGTTTCTGAGTACATGAAGTACTTGGCTGTGAAAGCCGGGGAATAACTCAGGAGGAACATTTGGTTGGGAACCATTTGTTTAGGAATCTTAGAATAGGATTATTGTAAGGTGAACTCAATTATCTGTTCTAGTGAATTCTAGGTCTTTGGAAGACCAAAGTGGATTAGTTGGAGGATTACGCCACCTCAATATACCACTATACTTGTTGTGTATTTTACCTTTATGTATTTACATTTCAGCAAAGCACACACACAAACTTATTGTTTCTGCACTTATCTATCTTAAGTCTTCCGTGCTCTAAATTTAAGTATCAGATATCTTCACAGATATCTGAGAAACTGTGTTTATCGACAAAAGTTTTAAAAGACTATTCACCCCCCTCTAGTCTTTTACTTTGCCGTTATCTGGACCAACACACACGTTGTCACATTTAGGATGTCCAATAACAACAAAATCGATCTTAACAAATTCATTTTCAGAAGTTTTAGATTACTGTAAGTATATAACTGTTTGTCAGACAGATAATCCTTGAACAAACGATTAGATGATTTTATCAAATCTAATTTCACCGTGTGAATCAAATCCATAGCAACAAACCCCAACATACCAAATCCTTTACTCCACTAATGCGTTCATACAAGAAGTAGCTAATTAACGACATAATAAAATCATGCGAATCCATTGTCACATGAATACCCATAAGATTGATGGAATACGAAAAATAAAGCATAAACAATCAATCAAGTTGTCAATTCAAAAGAACGATATGCAAAGGATAATCGAATTCTAACCTCCAAATGCGAATTCGTGAATCAAACACACGATTACAAGTAATCAATAACTAAATCCCCAAGTGTACAAGATGAAACAAGGGTTCTTAGACCCCCAAATAAGGTTTAAAACAAAGTATATTCGAAGTTATGGTGAAAAAATCGGTTTATATGAGAAAAAATGAAGAAAAACGAGGCACAAATCGTCAAAATATCGACCATCGCCCCTGGGATGCGCCCCCAAATTAACCCATCTTTTTCCAAAGTTCCGTTTTGCGGGAAACGTCCCAGAATCAAGCTGGGAAGCATCACAGATTTCAGTATCCTTAAAAATGCTCTGGATGCTTTTAGGGGGAGAATTCGGCCATGCTTCCTTTACAAAAGTTGTAGCTCTTTTAATTGTCTACGCGCAACTGGAAAATCCAGTTCAATCGGACATCATATGAGAGAGTTATGGCCAAAATGGCTAAGCTGCTCCGTAAATTTCACTTTTCGCACGTCTCGCTTAGTGACTCTAAAATCTTCAACCGAGCAACGGATCCACTTCCGTGTTCGCCATTTTGCTCTATTTTCGAATCTCTAGATTCATCTTTAAATTTCCAAAATCATCATTTTTACTCCAATTTTCACCTAAAAACACAACAATCTGCAAAAGCACAAGAAACACTATAAAATACTAACAAAGACTTTAAAAAATACGGTGAAAAAGACATGATGAACCTCTAAATTATGGTCACATCATCCATGTCTATTACGGAACCAATCAAATATTGTCATTTCCGCAATAGGGATTGAATGTTGTTGACAATGGACGGTCAACACACACGGCTACCATTATCTGATTGAGATGCAACATGTCAAGTAGGGAAAATAGGATTGGAAAAAGGTTGCAAATATGCGAGAAGAGTGAGGAAGCATATAGGCTATGATATTTGCGTGTGTTAAGCGTGGTTCTCTAATCTTCCACTACAAGAATCAAGATAGTACATATTTTTCTAATTTCTATCAAAATTTTATTCCTATATACGTGTGTTAAGCATATTTATACAATAAATGAATTTGTGATTGAAAAAAAGAGAAAATATTAAAAAATAATAAATAAAAGGGAGAAACTTACATATTCAGATCCTACACCTTCTATTTAAACAATGATCATGTACGCACCAAATTCAAATTGAATAAGTAAGATAGACAGGCATGATTTAAATTGAATTACAAACTTATTCACGAGAATTACTTTTAATATACTTTCAACATAGAGATGCTCTCGGAGAACTTCTAAAACACTTGCAAAGCTGATCCAAGATACCACTATAAGATCACTAGTTGTAGGTATCTCATAAGGGGTCCTATTGTTATATTTAGGATAAAAACAATGAATTGTTGACTAAAACATCAAAACTTTAGGAATCCTATTTAAACGCAGGCCCACATAATAATTTTGGGCTCCCTAACATATACTCAAATTTGAGGGCTCCTCAAATTATTTTGAAGTTGAATTTCGTGGGAACATTAGTTTATTTCATGCTTTTGTGATAGAAATAGGTCACCTAAGGTTTTCCAAAAAATATAGGGAGACTATAATTAACATATTACATCATTTATGTGTAATATTTAGAGAAAAATATATGCATCCTACAACTAGTGGTCTAATTGTAAAATAAAATAAAAAAATTTAGAGGATTTTAAGATGAAGCTTAAAATCAATCTTTTTAACTCAATTTTTATTCTATTTAACAATTATATTGTCTTTCGATCATATTCTTTTACAATCATACTAAAACTTTATATCAATCAAACAAGATTAAAATCCATCAAATAACTTTTAAAAAGTCAAATCCATGGCTTCATACTTACACACATCACTTCTTTTTTATACACTATATATAACAACCCTATAAATTTTATAATATTTGAACTCTATCGAAAAAAATCATTTTATTTAACTCACATTCAACTAAGTTACCATTCACCAACTAAATTTTTTCCTTTAACTCAATTTTTATGTACATACCAAACAACCACTATATGTTTGATTAAGCTCAATAAGGTAAGATTACTTCAATACACCCAAGCTACATACTAAAATATGCTCCTTCTGTCCCGACATTTTTAGTCCCGTTTCATTTCAACGTTTTTTTAAGAAAATCAATTGTTTATTGTTGAAAAGAGAAATGATTTAAGAAAATCAATTGTTTATTGTTGAAAAGAGAAATGATAAATAATTGATAAAGTATGAGAGATAAGGGAGGTAAATGATAAATAATGTAAAAAGTATGAGAGATAGTGGAATTTATTTTTTTGCTATTTTTTAAAAGGGACTAGATTAATGGAGTATATAAATCTGACCTTTGTTAAAAATTCACATTCGGTTCCCGTCCATTGAAAGTCAACGTTAAATAATGTTGAAATGAACATTATATATCCTCGGCTTTTGTTGGGAAGAAAACTAAATCAAAAGAAAATTGATAGTCCCTTCGAGAACAAATATCTTGTTTGTTTATGATCACGTAGATTAAGGAGCAATGAGAAAGTGTAATAAAACTTCATTTGGCCTTATCTGGTTTACCATTGCAATTGTTATATTAATGATATGTTAGTTTTTGTTTTTTTCGTTCGAACAGAATTGATCTGAATTGTTGTAGTATAAAAAACAATTAAACAAAGCTAAACTGAACTAAATGAATCTGAACTGAAATTAATAAGTTTTCAAATAATGTGAACAGAGCCTTACTACTAAATTAGTACTCCTTCCATCCCGCAGAACTTCATACATTTGTCATTTTTAGCCGTTCCACAGAACTTCATACAAAAAAGAAAGCTACCCCACATTCAACAAATAATAAATAATCTCAACTTTACACTCAAATTACACCTTTTGCCACTAAAATTACAATTTTTTTCAACTTTCTATATTCTATCATTATTTTAAATTTTAGCATAAAACTATACGCTAAACTTAATGTATGAAGTTCTCCGGGATACATGACATAGGCCTGCAGTGAGTAAAAATTAAAATACAAAATGCAAAATAAAGTATTAAAACAAAAGCAAGAAATAAAGAAGCACCGTAGCTATGCGGCTAGGCGCCATCGCAGGCGAAACTTAGATCTCTGCGCGTCTAGCTACTGGGCTGTGCTATAACATCTCTGCCTGCCAAGGCGGTGTGGTTAAAGATCCGTTTGCCTAGCTTTCAGTTGGAGCCACTGTAATAGATTTGATATATTACTACTTATAAAGTTTACAACTACTTACAAGAGTCAGTGAACTAAAAATAACAATAAAATTAAGTTAAAGGAGGTAAAAAAAAAAAATACGACTACTAATTTTATGTCGTAATTTTAAAACTACGACTCTTATTTTGTATTTCAACAAAAAATATGACACACTCATTTTGAGACCCCTTCGCAATTTGCGTCTTCTTATTAAGAGTTGCAATTTTTAAATATTGTAAGAGTTTTATTTGCATGATACGACTATTTTTAATGGTTGAATTACATCAAATTTATTGTAGTGAGCTCTAGTTTAGGGCTCTAAATCTCCGTTATGGCGGAGCTGTTAGCTAGCTCCACCTAGTGGTGGATCTCAATTGGTGGTGGTGCTAATCTCCGGATGTGTTTGGTTACAAACTTTAATTGAGTTTTTCCAATTCGAGTCAGTCTTTTTCACATTTCTTTTCTATTTTATTTATTTATTTTTATGTTTTATTAATTTTTTTAATATTATGTTGTTTCAGTTTTTATTATTTTTCTTTTTTATAACACCAAGTCTCCTGAGAGACGTCTTTATGTAACGTATCTACTTAGCAATAAAATCACGTCTATGTTATTAACGAAATGGGTTCTTTTATGAAAAACACCAATGTTCAGAAACATAGCTATATTGATTAATAACATCGATGATTTTATTACTAAATAAATTATTTAGAGACCGTTTCTCAGAATACTTACTCTTTTATAAAATGTAGTATTAAAAAGTAAACTAAGCATATAATAGTCATTTCATCCTTATACATTGGCTATCCTTATACATTGGCTATGTTGATTTTTTTATCAGAAATTCCGCATATTTTGACAAATTTAATGTGAAAGATGGGGTTGCTACTAAAATGAATTCATAATAGAACTATGTTAGTTTTATGTGTAATTTAACATATATAAGTAATTTTCTTATCACATTAAATATACCACTGGGCTAAC
Source organism: Plantago major (assembly GCA_026545765.1). Lineage (NCBI taxonomy): Eukaryota > Viridiplantae > Streptophyta > Magnoliopsida > Lamiales > Plantaginaceae > Plantago > Plantago major. The sequence continues at coordinate 79,540,427 of CM048840.1, read as the reverse complement.
TAAGAAAAATCTTCCCATTCACAACACATTGTATTCTTTGAACTCACTCTCCAGTAATTACTAGATCCGAATTGACTGTTTTTTTCCTTATAATAATGCAGAAGTCACAACACATAGTTGGCCTGAAAGATGAGGCAGATTTTTTTGTAAGCATGTTGACTGAAGAATCAGATAAATTGGAAATTTCTTCAATCATGGGTATGGCCGGTCTGGGAAAGACAACATTTGCCTGGAAAATATTTGAGGACGAAACTATCAGACATGAGTTTCCCGTTCTAATATGGGTCAACATTTCGCAGAAACTCAACATGAGGAAAATTCTTCTTGATATTCTGTTGAATTTCAGCAGAGACAATTACACAGAAGCATCTGATGATAAATTAATCGGGATTGTCAAGCGTCATCTTCAGCATAGAAGATTCTTGATGGTGATGGACGACATCTGGACAATCGCCGTCTGGAAGGAACTCCGAGCTATATTTGCCCAAAGAAAACAAACGGGGTAGGGTCTTGATTACGACCCATCACATTGATGTGGGGAATTATGTTTCTACGCGAGAAGCCTATAAACTGAGGTTCCTAAATGCAGCAGAGAGCTGGGATCTTTTCCGATACGAAGTATTTGGCATGCTTCAGGATGTGCCAAACGAACTAGAGGGTGTGGGTAAGGAGATCGTATTCGATTGCAATGGACTTCCTCTTTCCATTGTAATAATTGGAGGCATACTGGAAGAGCGAACATTAAGATCAGATAAGAATAATACTCTAGCAATAAAAAATGAATGGGAAGAAGTTCGTGGGAGCGTAAAAAAGTATCTCGTGGAAGAAGGGCCCCATAATTTGTTGAAAAGTATTATCTCACTTAGCTATGATGAACTCCCTTACGAGTTGAGAATTTGCTTTGTGTATTTAGGTGTGTTTCCTGAAGATTCAGGCATTCCTGTAAAAAAATTGATTTGGTTGTGGGTAGCCGAAGGATTGATACATGACAACGGAGGAGGAAGGATGGAGGAAGTTGCCCACAACTACTTGAAGGACCTGATCAGACGAAACCTAGTGATGGTTAAGAAAGCAAAGCATGATGGGGAGGCTAGGATATGTCATATTCATGACTCAATACGTGAAATTTGTAAAGGAGAAGGTGCTAAACTAAACTTATTCCAAGAGATTAGCAACTCTAAAGTAGAGGTAAACAAAATACGTCGCCTCTGTATCCATTCCCATGCCCTTGTCTTCTTCTCTGGAAAACAAAAGCTCCCGAAAGCCCGCTCATTCTTGTGTTTCAATGACTCTCCAATGACACTTGAAGCCGGAGATGTTACATCCATCACTGATGCTTTTGGTTTGCTACGGGTATACGAAGCCGCAGATATGAAGTTCAAAAGATTCCCCACAAAGCTAGTGCAACAACTAACTCATTTGAGATACCTTATTTTGGCAATAGCTGATGCTACATTCACAGCTCTTCCCGAGATTGTTATTGATCTGTCGAACCTGCAGAGTCTTATGGTGGATACTCCATCGCAATGCTTGAAATGAAAGGAGATATATGGAAGATGAGGCATCTGAGGCATTTCAAGACACGTGCGTCCATTATATTGAAAAAGAAGATTGGGAAAGAAGGCAAGCAACTTCAAACTCTGGGTAGATTGTCGCCAGAGAGTTGCACTGATGAAGTTTGTCAAAAGGCAAACACCCTACTTACGTTGGGAATTCAAGGCGACTTGAGTATCCTTGGCGACTCCAAGCACTTGAGTAAGTTGGTATCTATCAATAAGTTGAAGCTAGAGCATGTAGTGAGTAATGGGGCAGCTGAAAATCCGTTGACACGCCTACCTGATTCAAACAGTTTCCCACCAAAGCTCAAAATTCTTGTGCTATGTGGAACTCGTTTGGAATGGGGGAAGATGTCAATAATATCTGCCCTTGGTAAACTTGAGGTGCTTAAACTCAAACAAGATGCATTCCAGGGACTCTCATGGGAAGCTACCGGTAGCGGCTTTGTTCATCTTTTATGGTTGCACATTGAAAAGGCAGACCTGATGCTTTGGACCGCCAACGAATATTATTTTCCCAATCTCCGAATCCTGCACATTGATAACTGCGAGCAGCTATCTGAAATTCCATATACCCTTGGTAATAGCCTTCAGCAATTGTCACTAGGATGTGTATCTAGGGATGCGATTGCATGTGCCAAAGAGATTGTGAAAGAACAAGAAAAGCGCAATAGTCAAGCTTGAAATTGCTATCACCGACATAAATGAATCTTGAGCTCGTGATAACAGGTCAGTTGAGATTTCCATTTTTGTTTTCCATCACATTCTTACATGTCTGATTGCATGTTGTGTTCGTCTGGCTTTTTTTTTTTTTTTTCTTTTTTTTTAACATCTGTTATCACACTTCAGTTTTATGTGAGTTAGGTCATAAGTAATCATGTTGTGGTGCTGTTCTCTGCATTACTGTTTAAAAATAGAAAATTAAAAAAATTGATTGAATTGGTGTTGTTCACTCCATTATTCATCACTTGTGTTGTTAAGTGGTTCCTCCATCAATGAAATGAGAATGAAGTGAATTCCGGAAGAAGGAATTGAATTGGGGATTAGGGTTCTCATGATTCAATTTGGGAGAATGAAGTAAATTTTATTTTTACTTTTTTTTAAAATTTTTCTAATTGAAAAATTAATTGTTATCAAATTTATATCTTTAATAGTCTATGTGTCTAGTTCGCCTCAGTTCTTCCAGACGACTTAGGAGACCAAAATCGATTCGCCATGTGGCTTGGGACCAAAAACGAGCAACGAATTAGCCGTATTTTTGCAATTTAGGACTGTATCCGTAAAAAATGACTTTGTATGACCGTAATCAAACAAGACGGCGTCTTATAGAACCAAAACTGCAATTTACCCTCATTAGCACGTTCTATAATGCGATTTTGATTCACGCAGGTGAATTACGGAACGACTTCATTACTATTGCAACTGAAGATCCTATTTTATCATGGTCATACGATTTCCATTCTCTCGTCTATAGTGTTGTTGAATTAATAAACTACTGAGATCCATTGTATTGGCAAATTGACTTTCTACGTCTGGACGTTGTTCTCAATGTTGTGGAATAAATAAAGTACTGCTGAGGTCTGTTTATCAACGAGTGAACTTTCTATTGATTACTGTACTCAATGTTGTATTTGTTGTATTGTAATCCCACTATTTCACAAAAATTGTTACATTTTACTATTTTACGGTCAACTGTATTCGCGTTTTATCATAATTTACTCTTCAACGATATTAATAAATAAATTATTAAAATTATATAATGAAAATTTAGTAATTAAAATTTTATTATATGATTTTATTAAATTATTTACTATTATCGTTTATGAGTAATTAATTCGAATCTGATTAATAGATAATCAAAATGTATCACTTTCTCTGAAATGGAGGGAGTATTTCAGTATTAAAGTAATGATATAACCTAATAGAAAGCGAGTGGGGAAAGTAATGTGCACTCAAAGATTTCGATTTTCGTTATAGAACCTGTAATCTCTAAATAAAATCAAGATTATATTTATAAGTCGAAAGTCGTCAAATCCACAGTTTATAGCAGAAAGCTGACTCGGGATATCGTTCTCCACGGACACTTAGTATAGGAAAAAGCAAATTTGAATGCAGAAAAGTAAATAGTTTTTTTTTTTTTTTTTTAATCTCAAACGGAATGATTAGTTCGGAGTAAACTCTAAATTGCTTTGTTTGTAAATAAATGATGGAAAGGCGTAAAGGTCCCCGAACCTCCCTCTGCTATGCTACTCCCAACTTCCTAGTTAAAATCCTACGCAATTACTTCTAACGACAGCAGGGCATAATACATTGGTGCTAAGGCGCAGTCGGCACGAGTACCCTACTCAGTTCAATGAAACTACTGTGTCACTCATTAGAACATCACACCACGAAAAATGTATAGAGTTGTGTAACCACGATTTACGTCAAATAACTATTCCATTAACACGGTATGTAAAGAAGTAGTAAAAGCAGAGTTGCGGCGATTCGCCTTTACAAAAGGAAATTAGCTACTCATAGTAATTGAAGAACAATAATTGAAATCTAAGAAGAAAGGAAGAAGAAGCTTAGTCTCTGATGATCTTGATGTCTACGTGTTGCTGCTCCTGGTGTTTCCTCCTTCTGGGTGCTTGATGGCCAGCGAGTTGGGGTTTCACTTCCCCGAGGACTGGTTCTCTCCCTGGGAGAGTTATCTTTTGAGCGGTGTGAAATCTGAGACCCCTGAGGTCTTATTTATAGGTCCAAATTCGACCTCCAAACCGCCATTCTTCAATAAGGAAGGTTTAGGAAGGCGGGCCTCAGAATGACAGGCCAGAAAATAGCCTAAGGAGGAATCAGAGCATGATTGGCCGCCTGGTGGCCGCAATGGGGCCTTCTGCGGTCCCCTGGTGGCCGCAGTGTGCGATTCCTGCAAGCTCGAATCTGTTTCTTCTGTTATTCACTTTCGGGCTTTGTAACTTCGTTTTCTCGTAAAGTGGTCTTCTACAGAGTTGTTCCATCTTCAATTATCTTCGCATTACATGTTTTGACTCCTCGAACTGCGTGAAATGGTTGATCAGGCGTATTTGCTTCCTTCTCTCGATTTGGCACAATTATACCGTTTTGGTGCATGAAATCGTGCAAATCCTCAAAACCACGATCATGACCTACATAAAACACGCAAAGTTGGTGAATGACCATAAAACGACACAAATATTGCATCTAGGGAAAAAACGAGGGTTTAAAAGTATGCTATATCGCACATTTCATTGTCACATCACACCCCTAAACCAGTTTCTTGCTCATCCTTGAGCAAGGCAAAAACGATAATTAAGAAGTGACCATGAAATGAGCAGCAAGAATAAACCACAACATAGACAAGCAGGCAGCTTCAGGGATCCAAACTCTACTCACTCGATTAGCTTCAACTCCAACTTCATGACTCCACAACAAACAAGTAACAAGTAAGCATCACTCACTACAGCCAGCGGTTACAAGTGTAACCCAATGTCCTTATAGGTGTATTTCAAAATCATTATCTCGCGGTAACTTTATGCAATCCTTCTCCCAAAAGTCAAGGCATAAATCAAAGTAGTACTCAGGTTGGCTAAGTAAGTAAATCAGGTAGGATAATATAAAGAGTAGGGAAAGGCCAAGTATCAATAGGAGATAACAAGGTAGAATAAAAGGGTACTTCAGGGGGACTTATTCTTTCGGACACCGAGCTCCTTCCTTCAACTTCGTCTTCTCGTAACGATAAATCTTTAGCTTCTCTTCTATCATTGTAACCACTCCATCGGTTGCTTCACACATAGACTACTTGCTCCTTTATTTTTCTCTCTTTTTTTCCTTTTTTGGCATACTATTTTTTTGCAGTCATTTTACTGACCCGTATGCTTTTTGGTTGGCCATCATTGGGCTCTTTTAGTCTCTCCATTTTTTGGTAGTGTCTGTTTTACCGAATTCCGCACTTTTGTGCGTGTTGGTTTGGTATACATGCCATCAACCCTCATGGACATGTAGCTTTTTAGGGCCACGCCGGTATGTGGGTAGTATCTGTAACATGTCCAACACGAAAACGGTGGTCACAAGGACCATAGATCCACTCCGAGACTTTTGTACCTTTGCTTTCACTACAAGAATTCTGTTGTAACGGGATGGAAAGGGGCGACGGATTTTATCCGTCGCCCCTGTAGCGACGGATCGCTAATTTTATCCGTCGCTACAGAGAGACGGATAATTTTATCCGTCGCTACAGAGCGTTGACCAAAATTTAAAAAAAAAAAAAAAAATTTTAGCGACGGATAGTAGATCTATCCGTCGCTATATAGCCGGAAAATAAAAAAAATAAAAAACGTTAGCGACGGATAGATCTATCTCCTCCGCCACCTCCTTTCCTCCACCACTTCTCCTCCATTTCTCCTCTCCTCCTCCTCCTCCCACCACCACCTTTCTCCTCCCACCACCTCCTTTCCTTCCACCACCATCTCCTCCACCACCATCCTTCCACCACCATCTCCTCCACCACCATCCTCCACCACCACCATCTCCTCCACCACCTCCTTTCCTTCCACCACCTCTCCTCCTCCTCCACCACCATCTCCACCACCACCACCACCACCACCTCTCTCCTCCCACCACCACCATCTCCACCACCACCACCACCACCTCTCTCCTCCCACCACCACCGCACCACCACCCTGCCACCACCACCATCTCCTCCACCACCACCACCACCTTTCCTCCTCCCACCACCACCGCACCACCACCACCACCACTGCCACCACCGCACCACCTTTCTCCTCCCACCACCACCGCACCGTACGAATACAAATTGGATACGAATATAAAAATTCGAATACAAATTAATCCGTATACGAATACAAATCAATATCTCGTATACGAATACAAATTGGATACGAATTAATCCGTATACGAATATAAAAATTCGAATACGGATTTTATTTTTTTAAAAAAAATAGAAATGGGGCAACGGATAGATCTATCCGTCGCCCCATTATCAATTTAAAAAAAAAAGGTCAAAAATGATAATCCGTCGTCCAATCCGTCGTGAATTGGACGACGGATTATTATCCGCCACGGACTCCATTAGGCGGCGGATTTCTATCCGTCGCCAGAGCTGGGGCGACGGATATATGATCCGTAGCGACGGATCTATCCGTCGCTACAGACCAGATTTTTTGTAGTGTTTTTTCGGTACTTTCTTTTTTTATTTTTTCAGGAGTAAGAGCTAGTGATTTTTAGCACCAGAAATAAACAGTAGAGCCTACAAGGTTACCTTTCGATGATGATCATCTTCCACTTCTCCCCCAAACCAATTTCTCGAACTGAAGTCAGGGTTTTCTTCGCTTCTTTCCCCCAAACCTATTCTCTATCATGATCAAAACATGATTCTCCTCCATTCTTTGAAGCTCGTTGCTTTGTTTTGTTCAAGCTCGCGGTAGGTTGCAGTCACCGCTTAAGTAAAACAAGTATATGATATATGGTGGAGTTTCATAAAGGCTCAAAAGGCTTTCAGTGGGGTTAGTGAAAGGTATAGAAAAAGGATTCAGAAAGGTGAGTACCACTAATCATATTCATGCTGATAACAAATAAAGACTCAAGGGTAGAAGTGTTCACACGGGTGCACACAGGACTTCAATTAGAGTAGCAAGCAGGCTCACTCATCAAAGTAGCATGGGTCGTATTCGGTCAGAGCATATATTCAGCAAGCAACAAAGTAGGAAAACAAATCCACCACCCATCATCCTAGTTATGGCTCACACTCGGTACTCTCCCACAGATCAAAACATTTTTTAGCAAGTAGAAGACCTTAGACGTAACAGATGAAAATAAAATCTAATACAATTTAAACTACAAGTTACTAACTGCAAACATTTAAGGTTATTACAGACCGAATAGTTAAGCAGGTAGCAAACAAATCAAATTCCTCCCCCAAACCTAGCTAAGAGCAGATAGAAAACTAGGAAAGTAAAGAGAAAAAGAAAAGATACTCCCCTCTCGGTGCTGATTCTCCAGTCCAGATGGCGCTTCAAGATGATGATCCTCCAGGAGGCGGTGGAGGATAAAATCCCTGATACCCTTGGTAGTATAGCGTCCGATCGACGTCGGGCGGTGGATAGAGCTGCTGTGGCGGGTAATATGGTGGATACTCGTGGTGACCATACCAGTCGATGTTCTCCCGTCGGAAGGAGATCTGCTCATAACGATGCAGGTAGGTGACATGGTTGTTCCATTCCGACCTCCAGCTCATTCCGTTCATCTCATCTCGACTTTGTGCACTCCCTTGAATCTCCATCTGATAGTTGTTCACGAATTCGTTGAAGGAATTCATGTCACTAGCTCCTCGCGGCTGATCCGCTACTCCTCTTTTCCTAAGCTCGGCTTTAGCAACCTTTTTCCTGCATTTTAAGGAGGTGGATAGTTCTGTCTCCATCAAAAGGTTCTGTGAGTCGAGCGAATCCTGACTCACTAATAGGAAATCCATTCTTCTGGCATATAGCGGTGATGAGACCGGGGAATGGCAGGTTCCTTCTAGTGTTGTTCTTCACCATTTGCATCTCCTTCACCATGATCCTTCCAACATCAATGTAGTGACCCTCCATAATTGCATAGACAAGAGTGGCTACGTCGCCCTTGAGCCCTTCATGATGCAGGGTCGGCTTCAAGTTGGTCTCTACAATGTGCATCCAAAATCTTGCTCTTCCGTTGAGTGTTGCCCTTGGAATAGACATTCCCACTACGTCCTCTCTAAATCTCTCTCCCAGTAATACCCGTGGGATGTCTTCTAGGATTTCTACATACTCCATCTCGTCATATGTCTGTTCCTTGTAGTCACCATGGATGTGCTCCTCCGGGATTTCAAAGAATTCGTTGATAGCTCCTGGCCCAAACGTGACCTCTACCCCTCAAACGATGACGGGGCGATCTAAAAGTGCGTCCTCTGGCTTCTTGAGCTTCAGTTGGAAGTACTCCATGTAGAATTCCCGGACTATCTCGATGTCATATCCTCGGAGAATGGAAGTGAAAGTTCCCTAAGCATAGAGGCTCAAAACGTCATGGATCCAATTAAGGGCCGGGTTTATCCCCCATTCGATCTCTATTTTCCTCTCGGGAACCACCCCTCGGTCGTTATTAACCACAAGCCAACCCCGAGCTTTGCTAGAGAGATTCCCCGATGCCACATTCTTTCCTTTCTTTGCTCTCTTGGTGCTTGGATCACCCACCTCCTTCCCTCCTTTGGTTCTTTCCATTGTACTTGATGTTGATGAAGGATGGGTAAGCTAAAAACTGTAATGGGTATGATAACATTGAAGAAAAAATGAAGAAATTTGGGAGAAGAATGAAATGGGGAAGGGAAAAAAAACATTTTTTGTGTTTCAAAAGAATGGGAAGTGAGCTGGGGAAGCTCACTGCGGTCGTTAGGGGGCTGCAGTGAGGCTTCTATCCGGCTCCTCTTCCTTCTTGATGTTTTACGTTTTTTGATTTTTCAAAAAACCAAACATAAATAAGAAATTTTGAAAAATATTTTGAAAAGTTTTTTGGAAAATAAATTTGGCACGGAAAACGAGAAGAAGACAAAAATTGAAAATGCGAATGCAAGTGCGTAAAAGTAAACGTGACCTTGGGTTGCCTCCCAAGAAGCGCTTGTTTTATGTCTTATAGCTCGACCCCTTGTTGTTGATGACTCAGTTGCCGGGGAAGGACCTCTGTTTTCCATCAGTGCCGGTAGTCAGCCAATCTTCCATGAAACTCGGGTCGGTGTTCCAATCTTTCACTCCCATGTTCAATCGGTTGCCTTCCCTTGTAAACTCGAACTTGTAGGGTACTTCCTTCATTCTTGAGTCGGTTTCTAGGACCCTTGTCATACTTGTAGTTCTCGTAGAACAGCCCCTCGCTTCTCAATTTCCATAGTTCGGTCATCCACTTGTCCAGATAGATCTTATAGGGTTCGTTCTCCACGTTCCTCGGATCCAGAAACTGGAAGTGAATCTCATGCGAATAGAAATAGTTTTATCTATTTCCTTCATCTTTGTCAGTGTATCATGAAATTCTCTAGGTGGTTGATCCTTCTTTCACCTTGGCGATCTTTTAGCTACAAGCTTCCCTTCGTGAAGTGCAACCTTCCGACGGACAATTCCACGTCACTCTGCAAACCATTAATAAACATAGAAACTTTTTTGCCAGTTATATCAATAATGGTGTTAGTCATTATCATAAAGGGCCTACCCAGATATACGTTTCTATTGTTGTTATTCTTGTAGTCGACAACCAGCAGGTCTACCGGGATTATGAGAGTACCTACTTTAATTAGCACGTTTCTAACCATCCCATAGTTCTTTGATATGCTCATGCTAACGTCGTAGGACATGCCACAAGCATTGGTTTTCCCTGTCAACTTGAGTCTCTTGTATAAATCTAAGGGGATAACATTCAGATCTGATTCCAGGTCTAAAGTTCCTACTACCATCCCGCCCCCCTATGTTAACTGGGATTTGAAATGCTAAGGGATTGATTTGGTCCTGAAGTAGGGGTTCTCTTTCCTTTTATTCCTCCTGAAATTCTCTATTTGGTTCTTTTACCCGTAGAGGTACTTGCATAATCTCAAGGGATCACCTTCTATATGTAGTTCATTAGATAAGGTAAAGTTAAAGTGAGAGTTAGAGAGCTTATCGTGAAGTTTTTCGGAAGTTCGTCTGTCTTTTGCATCCATCCATTTATAGCTTCCTCCTCAGCTTCGCTTTCTTTGTCTTCTTCTTCTACCTCATAATGTTTCTCAAGAAGTATCATCAACCTCCCCGTTATGTTTACCAAGCTTCCTTCCACTTCTTCTACCTTCTCGTTGATCAATTAGAGCACTTCGTCCGCTCTTTCGATAAATGGTTCCACCTTGTCGTCTCTTTCCTTCTGTTTCTCCATAAACTCCCTTCACTACAAGAATGCCCCTGTTTAGCCATGCCAAGTTAGCGACGGATTTTATCCGTCGTAAGCTAGTGACAAATCGCTAGCTATAGCGACGGATAAAATTCGTCGCTAACTCTAGCGACGGATACGACTATCCGTCGCTAGAATAGTTGACCAAAATTTAAAGAAAATGAAAAAAGATATTAAAAATAAAAAAATAGGAAATTGAAAATCTAGCGACGGAGTTGCCTATATGTCGCTAATAGCGACGGATAGGCTAATCCGTCGCTAGTTTTTCATAAAAAACGAGAAGAAGCCTCGTCCTCTCCTCCATTTCTTCTTCTTCCTCCATTCTTCTTCCTTTCTTCCTCCATTTCGGCCAAATCGAATCCCTTCCAAATCTCAACCATTTCGGCCATTCTTGGTGTCTATTCGAAGCTCGTGAGAGAAGGAGGTATACTCTACCATCAATCTCATATTTCATCCGCTATTTTCTCCGGATTCGAAGGAAAACCCTTACTTTTTAAAATTTGGGGTTTTTGTTACTTTGGACTAATTTGAGCAATTGCATGTAAATGGAGAGTATGTAGTACTTAGTTTAGTTTATATTAGGTATTGTTTCACCTTTGAGATGATATATTGATTGTGAATTTGGATTTTTAGTAGCTAGTTAATTAACTTTGAAATGTTGTTAATTAGTATAATGTTAAGTATGTAGTAGTTTTGATTTAAGTATGTTAGGTATGTAGTATGTTAATTAAGATGTGCAATTGTTTGATTTGATAAATTTATACATGTACTAGATTATAGATTATGAGAATTTAATGAAGTGTGTTGATACCATTTGGTGATTACATTCGTAAACTGCATCTAATTTATAATTTATAAATTCGTATTAAAGGGTTGAAATGCTTTATTTGTAATGGGAATTTTGGCAAGAGACAAAAACTTTATAACATGCATGAAATGGGAATCGAGTTGAAAAAATACGATCTAATCAATTCAGCCGTATTAGGTTATATAATCATCCAATGAACACCGATCGTTCATGGATGTACCGTCGTACTCTAAATGACAGAGATCAATCGAGTTTTGTAAAAGGGGTTGAAGGTTTCATCGCGTTTGCGATGACACATCCGGCTTGTGTAAATGGGGGGTTGATAAAGTGTCCTTGCACATTGGAAACATGCAGAAACAAGCAATTTTTGACTCCTACAGCGGTAGTCGAGCACTTGAGACGTAATGGATTCATGCCTGAGTATCATGTATGGAATCATCATGGTGACGAGGCAGCACCGTCCATGACATATGATCAATGCAGGGAGAGGCGGGGGTTTGGGCCGCCTATTGAAATCATAGACGGTTGTCGGAACATGTGCATGTTGTATTGGGAGAAGGATGTATATCTGATGGAATGATATTTTTGTGGTAGGACGCGGTTCACGTGACGAGGAGGGGGCTGCAAGAGAATAATGAGTTTTATCCGTTTTGTCTTTAGACTTGTATAACTAGTAATTAGTAGTTGATATATAAAACCAAACATTATGCTCAAATTGAAGCTAGTATAACTTATATTATGTAAGGTCGTTGACGTGTTTTCAAGCTTGGAGTTGTGTAATAGATTAAATTATTTTGAAGTTGATTTATTATCATAATGTTTGTAAGTATGAGTTTAATTAGCTTAATAAATGACAGACCTCGATCTAATCAATTCAAACGTGTCAGGTTATATAATTATTCAATGAATACCGATCGTTCATGGATGTACCAAAGGATAGTTAATGGCAGAGTTTTGCCTAGTTTTGTGGAAGGGGTTGATGCCTTCGTTGCTTTTGCACTTACACAGATTACTTGTTTGAGTGGGGGGATGATGAAGTGCCCTTGAAGCTAGTATAAATGTAGGAATAAGCAATTTCTGACTCCAGAAACGGTAGTGGAACACTTGAAACGTAAGGGGTTTGTAGCTGAGTATGAGGTATGGACTTCTCATGGTGAGAATTACAAGCCGTTCATGGATTATGAGAATTTGGGGAAGCGTAAAAGAAAGCAGGAAACTGTGATAGGAAGTACTCCAAATACTTCTACATCTGATGCTAATAATGATCATGAATGGGTTGAGAAAATGGTATATGATCTTGTGGGTCTAGAGTTCATGGACACCAGGGAGCCAGTAACCGAGGGGGATGGGGAGGAGCCTCCGAATCCTAAGGATCAGGTGTTCTTCGACTTGATGGAATCCGCAAAGAAGCCGGTTTATCCGGGGTGTAAGCACACCGAATTGTCATTGTTGGCTCGGCTAATGAGTTGTAAGGCTAATGGCCAGCAATCTGAATCGAGCTTCAATGAATGGATACGAGTAATGTCGGAGCTTTGTCCAGAACCAAACCTAGTTCCCACCAACTTTTACCAGGCGAAGAAAAAGATGCGAGTGATGGGGTCGCCCATGGAAACCATAGATTGTGGTAAGCTTAAATTTTACAATTTGTTGTGGTAAATGTTACAATGCTTTATTTGTTGTTCTATCGATTAATGAACTAGTTTACTAATTTGTGTGGTATGTTAGCCACTTACTTGGGTGATATGTTAGTCACCATTGTGTTAGTATATTCTAGGAAAATTTGTGTGGTATGTTAGCTACTTACTTGGTTGATATGTTAGTCACCATTGTGTTAGTAAATTCTAGGACAATTTGTGTGGTATGTTAGCCACTTACTTGGGTGATATGTTAGTCACCATTGTGTTAGTAAATTCTAGGACAATTTGTGTGGTATGTTAGCCACTTACTTAGGTGATATGTTAGTCACCATTGTGTTAGTAAATTCTAGGACAATTTGTGTGGTATGTTAGCCACTTACTTAGGTGAAATGCACCATTGCTTATCTTGAAATTGTAACCTTGGGGCATTAATTTTTACTTTGAATGGAATTGGAATGTAGAAAAAAATACTACTTTCCCACTGGCCTTATTCCCAAGATGTGGCCTGTTTTCGAGAGTTTGGGCTCTGATCTGTATAGGCATATTGTGGCTGACATGAAAAAATACCGAGAAAAAGGAAAGCCGCCACAATATAGGCATATTGGGGACGAGTGGGCTATGTGGCTAGAATATTGGAGATTAACAACCATCGAGGATCAGTAACCGAGATGGTAAGGGCTCTGCCAGGCATCACTACAGGTCACGAGCTGTTGTCACTGATCGCCAGATGTCGGTAAGTATATATATGTGTGTTCTGATTACAACATGATTTGTACACATGTGTATTGCTTTCATTTATACAAATTTACTACTTGTTTGCATTCCTACCAACTTACTAACTACTTGTTGCAATATATAATGTTCTTCAGCTGAACCAGTACAAACCCAAGACTTGCCTAGAGGAAATGAAGTGGGGGAAGCTGAAGAACGACATTTGGGTGGACAAGAAGTACGAGCTTATTGCGGTATGTGTATATGCTAAGTGTCACAGTTGTATATGCATGTGTATTATAAATTAAATATGAAATTGTAGCTCATTTCGTATACACTTGACTATTACAGAGTGAGGTGGAGCGGATCATTGCGAAGAGGCTGCTTGATGGTGAGGAGTTATCCGTGGAAGAACAAGACCGGATCTTTCTATAGGTCAACCCACCCGACAACAAGGGTCGGGTTTATGGTCTTGGTAGTTTGGGCGAGACACTGGAGGAGAAGAGCTTCTCCGTGTCCCATCAATCTCAGGGACATGGTGATGTTTACACACAGGTGCAGGCCGAGCAGATGGTAAATGAAGCAGTGACTCCTCTCCAAAATGAGATTGAAACTCTCAGGGATGAGCAGGCTCGTATGAATCAGAGGGTCGAAGAGCTCTGCCGCTTGTATATGAGCCAGAATACCCCCGACCCCTCGTCTTAGTTGCTTTGTGTTGTTTTGGGTACTATGCTACTTTTTACTTTGTTGGATATTTGGATTTCTATTCGGATATGTAGACTTTATTTTGGATAATTTGTTTTTTACGAATCTTTGTTGTTAATTAATGCAATTTTCCCTTTGAGACGTATCACTATTATATTGGTTGAAAAAACAGGTGAAAATTATAAAATAATTTATTTTTTTTTAAAAAAACAGTGGTTTAGCGACGGATAATTAAAACTACGAATTAGGGCTAGTATGCCCTAATTCGTTTAGAGACGGACGGATAACTATCCGTCTCTAGAAACTGGGGGTTTTTAGAGACGGATAATTATCCGTCTCAAATGGAGACGGAAGGGTCAACGCCCTATCCGTCGCCAATTAGCAACGGATAACTATCTGTCGCTAATTCGCCTTAGAGTTAAAATGGTCGTCTATCCGTCGCTAAGGCCTTAGCGACGGATCGGTAGGGGTTTAGCGACGGACTTAAGCCCCTGTTTTTTTGTAGTGCTTACTGTCCGTAGCTCCTTGATGATGAAGTGGATCTTTCCTTCCAAAAGGGGTGACTCCTGCTGAGCTGGTGCGGTTACCCTTATCGGTGTTATGGGAGTAAGAGGTCGACTCCGGTGTTGCCTAACTTCATGCCAGGTTCGGGTTGACGGAGGAATTTGGCTTGATGGTTCACCCACTTGGATGTAGTTTCCCTCCTCCGACGGTTCCTTGTGTCCATCTTCTCCTTCGGACTCTCTCCTAGATAGTTCGACTTCTATATCATCCAGTCTCTTCGTGATCATTCTCCATGGAACCTCCTCGATGGCACGAACTTCCTTAGATCGGGCACTCCTTCCTCGCCCTTTATGCATTTAGTTTTCACTAAGGTTCTCACATACCTCCCAAATCCTTCTTGGGGGTACGTCCAACAAATTTCCTTGACATGCTCCGTCAATAAGTGCCTGGCTGATAGAGTCAATTCCCTTATAGAAGTTGTTGACCTTGTCGAACAGCGCGTAGGAGTGCATCGGGCAACTGTCAAGTAGATCCTTATATCTCTCCCTTGCTTCGTAGAATGTTTCTCCGCTAGTTGGTTGAAGTTCTGGATTTGGCTCTTCAGGTCGGACGTCTTCTTCAGTGGGAAGTATCTGAGCATAAACTTGTTGTAGACCTCGTCCCATGTAGTCAAACTACCCGGTTGTAGTGGGATAAGCCAGCTCTTCGCCTTGTCCTTAAGGCAGCTAGGGAAGACTCTCCTTCTGAGTTGACATTCTGTAAGCCCGTTTAATGGTATTCCTCCAACTACTACGTATAATTCTCTCATAAAGTGCATCAGGTCTTCAGTTGGGTTCCCATAGAAGTTGGGTAGCTGTTCAAATGAGTTCGCTTCAGATCATATTCTCGCGATCCTCTCTAGATAGATGCTTGAGGTATGTGGTGTAAGTCTAGGCACAACATAGTCCCACATAGGTCTATCGTCTTTTTCCACCAATTCTGCCCTTGCGTAGTTATCCCTTCTCCGGTTGTCATCTAACCTCAACCTTTCCTTGGCTATCCTTAGCCTTTCCCGTTACAACTCTTCCCTTTTAGCTTGAATCTCGAGTCGAACCTTAAGTAGCTGTTCAGAAATATCGACATTCACAGATGGATTGTCGTTGCTGTTTCTTTCTCCACCTATGTTGCTAGATGCTTCCCTACTTTTCCTGTTTAGTAAGAGCACTAACAGACAAGCTTTTGCATATACAAATATATAATACTAGGAAGAAAATAAATAGAAATCTAAAATTACTTATTTTTGGATTTCCTTGATAAGTAAACTAATGCAGGAAAGAAAATATTTTTTGGATTTTCTGAATAAGGAAGTAAACTAATATGTGAAGAAAATAAACAGAAATCTAAGAAAAAATATTTTTTGGATTTTTCTTGATGAAGAAGTAACCTAATACGGGAAAGAAAATATTTTTTGGATTTTTTGTTGTGGAGATATATTCTCATAGATTTTCTTTTTTTTTTTGGGTTTATGTTGTACGTATTAAATAGGTAGTGCGTAAATTAAAAAGCAAAAGAAAGATTCCAACTTATCGGTCGATCGAAACTTGCTTGAGCGGTCAAGTGTCCCCGGCAGCGGCGCCAAATTTTGATGTGCACTAAGAGATTTCATTTTCCGTTGTAGAACCTGCAATCTCCAAATACAATAAAGATTAAATTTATAAGTCGGAAGTCCTCAAATCCACAGTTTATAGCGGAAAGTTGACTCGGGATATCGTTCTCCACGGACACTTAGCATAGGAACAAGCGAATTTGAATGCAGAAAAGTAAACAATTTTTTTTTATCTCAGACAGAATGATCAGTTCTCAATAAACCCTAAATTGCTTTGTTTGTAAATCAATGATGGAAAGACGTAAAGGTTCCCCAACCTCCCTCTGCTATGCTAATCCCAACTTCCTAGTTAAAATCCTACACAGTTACTTCTAACAATAGGAGGGCATAATACTATGGTGCTAAGGCGTCGGCACGAGTACCTCTACTCAGTTCAATAAAACTACTGTGTCACTCAGCAGAACATCACACCACGAAGGATGTATAGAGTTGTATAACCACGATTTATGTCAAATAACTATTCCATTAACATATGACGGTATGTAATAAAAGCAGAGTTGCGGCGGTTCGCCTTTACAAAAGGAAATTAGCTACTCATAGTAATTGAAGACGGTAATTGAAACCGCGATCATGACCTACATAAAACACACGAGGTTGATAAATGACCATAAAACGACACAAATATTGCATCTAGGGCAAAAAATGAGGGTCTAAAAAGTATGCTATATCGCACATTTCATTGTCACATCAATTTCATTGTGGTAGTAAACAGTTTTCGCCTTTCAAGCTTATCTATGTTGTCTTTAAACGGTACTACTGGTGTTCCCGCGCTTCTCCTGCCTTGCATAAAAAGACTAATAGACAAACCTTTGCAGATACAAATAGAAAATACTAGAAAGATAATAAACAGAAATCTAAAGTTACATGTTTTTCAATTTTAACAAGAAAGGAAACTAATATTGAAAAGAAAATATTTTTGGATTTTTTGTTGTGGAGATCGATTCCGACAGGATGTATATATAATTTTTTTTGGGTTTGTGCTATATGAATTAAAAGACAATGCGTAAATTAAAAGTGAAGGAAAGATTTCAACTTATCTTGGACGATCGAAACTTGCTTGAGCGGTCAAGTGTCCCCGGCAGCGGCGCCAAATTTTGATGTGCACTCAGAGATTTCGATTTTCGTTGTAGAACCTGTAATCCTTAAGTGCAATCAAGATTAAATTTATAAGTCGGAAGTCCTCAAATTCACAGTGTATAGCGGAAAGCTGACTCGGGATGTCGTTCTCCACGGACACTTAGCATATGAACAAGCAAATAATGTATGTAAATTGTATGCAAAATGTAAACAGAATGATTGTAGACAGATTAATCGAATCGCATTAAACCCTAATTATTTGAGATGAAATCGATGGTGGAAAGGCGTAAAGGATCCCGACCTCCCTCTGCTATGCTACTCCCAACTTCCTAGCTGAAATCCTATGCGATTACCTCTAACGACAGCAGAGCATAATACTATGGTGCAGGAAGCGCAGTCGGCACGAGTACCCTTACTCAGTTCAATGAAACTACTGTGTCACTCAGCAGAACATCACACCACGAAGGATCTATAGAGTTGTATAACCACGATTTATGTCTAATAATTATTCCATTAATATATCACGGTATATAAAGAAGTAGCAAAAGAAAAGTTACGGTGGTTCGCCTTACAAGAGAAAATTAGCTACTCATAGTAATACTAGACAAAAATCGAAAATCAAGAAAGAAAAGAAGAAGAAGAAGAAGAAGAAGAAGAAGAAGAAGAAGAAGAAGAAGAAGGAGAAGGAGAGGAAGAAGGAAGAAGGAGAGGAAGAAGGAAGAAGAAGAAGAAGAAGAAGAAGAAGAAGAAGAAGAAGAAGAAGAAGAACTTGCAAAATTTAGTATAGTGCATTGTTCCATTGACACTATAGGACAAAATTTAGTACAGTGCATTAATTACACAGACAGCTGAGATGTCTGAGCATAAGAGGAAATCTCTGTAAACAGACAAAGCTCACTGTCGTACAAACTTCAGATATCGTTAGTTTGAATTTCATTGTGCCTAACGGATACTGCCGTTGACACTTCAAATTTTTTGGCAAAGGATAAGTATTCCGTCGCCAAATAATGGCGAACCGGCGACGGATTAGTCCGTTGACCAGTCCGTCCGAATTGGCGACGGATTACTTATCCGTCGCCAATTAGTTACGGAATTTAGCGACGGATATTAATCCGTCGCTAAATCCCACCACTAATTCTCCCTTAATTCGTGTGAGATTTAGCGAAAATTCCATGGGCTAATTCGCCCTTAATTCGTGAATTTAGCGACAGATTTATTTCCGTCGCTAAATTCACTGTTTTTTAATTTTTTTTTATATTTTAAATTCCTGTTTCACATTTCACCTCTTTTTTCACATAATATAATCATACATAATATACCCGAAACAATTAAATTTCATTAATTATCCAAACGTAGATAAATTGCATTATCATATATTCGACGAATATAAATTATCCATACCGAAGTCTAAAATATGCAAGCACAAGTAGCTAGAAGATGAGATATTGTCAAAGTATGTAGCATAAAACAACATATGTCTGATGTAACAAAGAATGGGGAGGAGGCGGTGGGTGGTAATGGGAAGAAGTGCTGAACATCTGGGTCAAAGAGTCCATCCGCTGAGCCATACGAGCCTGTTCCTCAAGCACTTGCTGGTAAGCTGCCTTGGCCGCATCTATTTCCTCGTGGATAGGAGTCATCATCTCATGAACCTGGTCCTGTGTGAAGACATTAGATCGTGATCCTCCCTGGGACACTGAGAAGCTACTAGAACTCATAGCAGGGCCCAAACTTCCCAATCCATATGTTCGACCCTTGCTGTGAACTGAGTTGACATCAAAGAAGATCTGGTCTTGCTCTTCAATTGATAGCTCATGACCGTCGATCATCCTCTCATCCATCCTCCTCTCCACCTCACTCTGCAATAGTAAAGTGCATACGAAATGAGATGCAATTTTAGGAATCACTTTATAATACACAAATACAAATGTTAACCTTAAGAAAGAAACGTACCGCAATACGCTCGGCCCTCACGTCAGTCCAAATGCCATTCTTCAGCTTAGCCTTCTTGAAGTGGTATAGAGCAATCTTCGGCTGTCCTCTGTTGGCCTAAAAAACATATGTGCAAACAAGTAGTTAGTTGATTGAAATGAAAGCAAAAAATCTATTATGTATCATATTCCAAGTCATAAACAACATATTTACTAACCTCCATCACGTGATCTGTAACAATAACTCACAACCCATAATGATGTGTGGCAGTGCCCGTACCATCTCGCGGCTCAGTCAAACGGTTTTGTCTGTTCTTGAAAGCTTGATCCTGGACAAAGGGATCCTTCCAGTACTCCTCCCAAAGTGCCCACTCCTCATCCGCCACCCAAGTTGGTTGTCTGCGTGTCTCTTTCATTTTGTAAACCATTTTCCTATGGATGTCTGATCCTAAAGTCTCGAAAACAGAGTACAACTGGGGGCACCAGGGCATTGGGAATGTAGTAGTCTTTCTACAACAATTCCATACAAAGTAAAAATTACACAAGTTTAAAGAAAGATAACAATTTAAATATAACACCAAGTTTAGTGGCTAACATACCACTCAAATTGTGTGCAATAAGTTCATGAATAAACACCAACATATCACCCAAGTTTAGTGGCTAACATACCACTCAAATGACACAACAAGTTCATGAATGGTGACTAACATATCAAACCAAGGTTAGTGGCTAACATACCACTCAAATTGTCCTAAAATTGACTAACACGATGGTGACTAACATATCACCCAAGTTCAGTGGCTAACATACCACTCACATATATAGTGGCTAACATACCACACACATTAATACAACGATTAAAAGAACAAATAAAGCATTCATTGTAACATTTAAGCTTACCCGCAACTCATCAAAGTAAAAGTTCTTTATCCGGTCCGAGATGTTTGTCCACTTCTCGACTCCATGTCCCGACATCTCCCTCCTACCCTTAAAGATTTTGCCGAGTTTATCTGAAGCAGCCGGTTGCCAAAACCTGTTATCAATGAGATAAACAAGAAACGAATATTGATTAGTAAAATCATGTAACATATATTTATCTTAAGTTATGTTCTACAAATGCATAATACTTACTTGTTCTTGCCGTTGGGGAACAACACCAGCTTCCCCTGAAATGTAGCACCGTCTGTCAACGTGAGATAGGGACACCCGTCAGAGGAGTAGTCACCAGTAGCATGTGACGTAGAGGCCGGTGGAGTCTCTGGAACCTCAGACTGGCTGATGCTCCCACCAATATCATATCCGACCAGAGGACTAGTAGCTCCACTCGCTGGTGTACTGCCCGCACCAGAACCGGATGGACTCCCCCTAGTACCCCTACACCCGAGAGGAAAGTATGTGGACTTCCTTTGGCGTGGCATCTGCAAGAGCATATAAGAAATTGCAGGAAATAATGTGTTAGTAAAGAATACATGAATAGGCATGTAAAACATATACATTTGACATATATTAAAGCACAAAAAGTTGGGATAATCAACATATAAGCATATATACACATAACAACTAAGCTTATATACACATAACAACAAAGCATACAATACACACATACCCTCGTCCTCCTCGGCTATTGTTAAGTCTATAAATTGGTCTTCATGCAGGTCTATGAACTCATCATTAGCATGTACAGGATTTCTCACTGTTTGATCGACGACCTCTTCTTGGTACGAGTTGGTAATTGAGTCGTCCTTATCAATGTACTCTACTCTGGAGCGGGCCTGTATATTCATCGCAGCCAACCAGTCCACCTTATTGCGTTTCAGGCTTGGATATTCAATAAACACCACCTGGCGTGCTTGAGTCGCCAAGATAAACAGTTCATACTTAGTACGATACCTCTTGCTATGGTTAATTTCTACCATCTGATAGAGCTCGTGTGTCCTCGTACCACTTGGAGTAGGATCATACCAGTCAACATCAAACAAAAAGGTTCTTTTCAAAGGAAACCCCGGATATTCAAGCCGCACAATTCATCTCAGGTTCCTGTAGAAATCATACTAATCATCAGTTACATCTTGATCTTGCCCCCTGACACACACCCCATAATTGCTTGTGGCCATGGCGGTGTTAGACTCAATTGTGTGAAACCTAAGGCCATTTACTATGTACGATGAGAATGTGGAGACCGTTCTGTTTGGTCCCTCTGCTAGAGACTCTAAGTAAGGACTTGTGACTTTGTTGACAGGATTTCGTACATACTCCTTGAACCAATCTGTAAATTTTGTTTCCAACTTCTCTTGAAGCAGTTCTTCAATTACGTCATCTGCCATTGTTGGATTCTTCTCTTTGAAAAGGCTGTGGACACGATTACATGATTATATATATATATATATATATATATATATATATATATATATATATATATATATATATATATATATATATATATATATATATATATATATATATATATATATATATATATATATATATATATATATAGTAGTTATAAGTTAAAATCCATGTGTTAGCGTAAGAAAGCTACTCACCGAGCATAAATCTCCATAAATTTGTCAACTTCAGCACAGTTCGAGAGGACATAATACGTGGCTGCCTTCAGGTCCTTATCCGTCAGCCATTTTGTCTTTTCTTCTCCAATAAGTCTCCCTGTGACCCTAAAAATTAAAATGGCAACGTCATCATCCTCTTGAACTTCAAATGTGTCTGCATTTCTGGACGGCCTAGATGCCTTCGTCGGTTGATGGTCCCCAAAGTAATAGGAGCAGAAGGTTGCAGCTTCCTCTCGCACGTATGCATTGGCCATCGATCCCTCAGGATTGCCTTTGTTGCTTACATACCTCTTCAATTTCCCCAAGTATCTGTAATGTATATATATTGAGGCGCAAGACAATGTAACTTGGGAAAATTCAGACTTTATAAGTAAATGATTGCCTTGATTACACACCTCTCGAATGGATACATCCATCGATACTAAACTGGTCCAGCAAGCCTCGCTTCATGTGGGAGGTGAACCAGCAAGTGCTCCATAGAATCAAAGAAGCTCGGTGGCAAGATACGCTCGAGCTTGCATAGAATCAATGGTATGTTGCTTTCAAGATTTGCTAACACTTCATCGTCAAGCACCCTTGAGCATAAATTCTTGAAAAATAAGCTCAGCTCGGTGAGAGCAATCCATACAGTAGGTAGCATTTCTCGAAATGCAACAGGGAGAAGCCTCTCCATGAACACATGACAATCGTAACTCTTCATCCCATACATCTTTGTCCTCTTCACATCCACACACCGCCCCAACTTCGAGGCATAATTGTCGGGGAACTTCAATCCCCTCACCCAATCAAATAGTTTGTTCCTAGATTCAGTATCGGTTGTGTAGCATGCCTTGGGCCACTGCCCCTTATCATTCTGCTTTGTCAACTCGGCCCTTTTACGCAATGTATCCAACTCGGCTCTAGATTTAGGGGTATCCTTTGTTTTTTTCGGGAATGTTGCAAATCTTGTTGAATAAGTTCTCGAACACGTTCTTCTTAATGTGCATGAAATCCAAGTTGTGACGTATAAGAAGACTGCTCCAATAAGGCAAGTCCCAGAAGATGCTTCTCTTCTTCCATCCACAATTTTTGCTAATTATCTCGTTATGCTTCTCCGACCCAACTTCAGTCACTTTCATAAGACCCAACCTATCTATCTCCGCAAGTATTTTTGCACCAGTAAGTTGTCTCGGGGCGCCTTTGTTCACTACTTTGTTTTTCAAGAATTTAGTCTTGTTCTTCCTGAACGTATGGTCCTTTGGTAGAAACCTACGATGATAGTCAAACCAACATTCCTTTCCGCTCTCCTTCAGTCTAAATGCATCAGTGTCTTCCATACAATGTGGACAAGCATTAAAGCCCGTGGTTTTCCTTCCAGATAGCATGGAGTACACAGGAAAATCACTCACGGTCCACAGTAGTGCTTCTCTCAGGGTAAAGTTCTTCTTCGTTGACACATCATATGCCGGGATACCATTTTCCCACAACTCAATCAACTCCTTGATTAGGGGCTGCAAGAACACATCCAGCTTCTGTGACGGATCATCTGGTCCGGGCACCAACACAGTCAAGAACATGAATGGTTCTTTCATGCACTCACCGGGGGGCAGGTTGTACGGTGTCAGCATGACTGGCCAAAAAGAGTACTTCGGGTCATTTCCAAACGGGTCAAAACCATCCGTACAAAGCCCCAAGCGTACATTTCTAGGCTCGGCAACAAACTCCGGGTAGGTCTTATCGAACTGTTTCCATGCGGGTGAGTCTGATGGATGCTTCATTCTACCCTCTTCAGGGATTACGCGCTCCTTATGCCACCACATTTTATCGGCACAAGCACTTGAAGCGTACAACCTCTTCACACGAGGTGCTAGAGGGAAATACCACATTTTCTTATGTGGGAGATTTTTCTACTGACGTTTCTTTCCCCCTCCTTGTAACGCTTGTACCGGTCCTTACCACAGAACTTGCACTTCAGTAGATCTTTATCCTCCCCCCAATAGATCATGCACATATCCTCACAACAATCTATAGTTTCCATGGGCAACCCCGTACCCCGCATCTTTTTCTTCGCCTGGTAAAAGTTGGTGGGAACTAGGTTTTCTTCAGGACAAAGATCCGACATTACTTGTACCCATTCATTGAAGCTCGCTTCAGATTGCTGGCCATTAGCCTTACAACTCATTAGCCGAGCCAACAAAGACAACTCGCTGAGCCTACACCCCGGATAAATCGGCTTCTTTGCTGATTCCAACAAGTCAAAGAACACCTGATCCGCAGGATTCGGAGGCTCCTCCACATCCCCCTCGGTTACTGGCTCCCTAGTGTCCATGAACTCTGGACCCGCAACATCATACACCATTTGCTCCATCCATTCATGATCATAATTAGCATCAGATGTAGACGTATTCTGAGTACTTTTGATCACATTTTTCTGCTTCCTTTTACGCTTTGAGAGATGCTCAAAATCCATGAACGGTGCTCGTGTCTCACCATGATAACACCATAACTCATACTCAGACACGAACCCCTTACGTTTCAAGTGCTCCACTACCATTTCAGGAGGCAAAAATTTGCTTATTCCTACATTTGTTCGCATTGCAAGGGCACTTCATCTTCCCCCCACTCAAACAAGTAGTCTGTGTAAGCGCAAAAGTGATGAAGGATTCAACCCCTTCCACAAAACTAGACTGAATTCTGCCATTAACTATGCGATGGTACATCCATGAACGATCGGGATTCATATTAGATGATTAGCCTGACACGTCTACAATTATTAGATTCATAACATGCATTTTACGTTAATATAATCACCAAATAGTCTCAAAACACTTAATTAAATCTTCATAATCTAGTGCATATACGAATTTATCGAATCAAAAGTACTACGTACTTACAAACATCCTAACATTATACTAATTAACAATCCAAATTCACAATCAATATATCAATTGCACATCTCAAAGTTAACTAGCTACAATATTATAGTTCTCATAAACATACAATTGATCAAATTAATCGAAATTAACAAAATTCCCAAATTTGTCAACAAGTAAGGGTTTCAAAACACTCAACTAAATCTTCCTAATCCTACTACATATACGAAAATATCAAATTAAAAGCCCTACATACTTACAAACATTCTAACATTATACTAAAAATCCAAATTCACAATTAATATATCAATTGCACATCTCAAAGGTAACACACTATGTAATATAAGCTAAACTAACTACTACATACTTACAATAAACATGCAATTGCTCAAATTAGTCGAAATTAAGAAAATCCCCAAATTTGGCAAAGTAAGGGTTTTAGCCAAAATACCTTCGATTAAGTGAAAAAAGATGAAATTGATTGACCACACGAGCTCCTTGTCCCACGAGCTTCGAGAAGACTCCAAAATTGGCCGGAATGGTGGAGTTTTGGTCGGAAATTGGAAATGGCGAAATGAAGAAGAAAGGAGGAAGAAAGAAGAAGCTGAAACGGAAATGGAGAAGAAGGGTTATGCCCCGATTTTATATCGATTTTAGTGACGGATCGCTATCCGTCGCTAAATAGCGACGGATAGCCTATCCGTCGCTAAAATCGATTTTCTTTATTTATTTTGGTCAACTTATTTAGGGACTGATATAATATCTGTGCCTAAATAACGACGGATAAAAATATCCGTCGCCAAATTAGAGACGGAAAATTATCCGTCACTATTTGGCGATGGATTGAGAAAATTCACTGAATCCGTCTCTATCCCCGTCGCTAAACGGGGGATTTCTTGTAGTGAAGTCCTGAGAAAGGGCGAGTGGATTAGTTGAAGGGTTATGCTACCTTTAGGTACCATTTTAAAGCTTTGTGTTATATACTTACTTCACTTACTTACTGTATTATTTATTGCTTGCTGAGTAATTACACATTTTAAAGTTTGTTGAGCATGTGCACTTATCTGAAAAGACTTCCGCTCTCTGAGAATAAGTTTGTTTTTATCATCAATAGTTTGAAAAGACTATTCACCCCCCCAGTCTTTTACTTTGTCGTTAAATGGACCAACAAGTGGTATCAGAGCAGGAGGTTCACAAGCCTTCTGCACTGAACCTAGATCCTAGATAAGTGCCCACTAACAACTTACCATGTACATTTGCTTTGTTTGTTTAGTGTGTCTACTGCAGGATGTCTTTAAGCGACGCTCCCGTTCTTAAGCCAGAGAACTATGAGAAATAGAAGAACAACATGATGCTTCACCTGGAAGCTATCAGTGACGAGATGATCGAAGTTATAAAGAATGGCCCCATAGTAATTTGACAAGAAGAGCAAGTCATTGAAGTTTCAAATGGTCGAGACAAGGAACCCACTGACACAGATGCTGCTGGTTCCTCCACATCTGGCACAACTACAAGTGCTAGACCAACTGGTGAAATTGCGTATGAACCAAAGCCCAGACATCTCTGGACATCGGAAGATTCCACGAGAAATAGGCTAGATGGTCAAGCAAGCAACATCATTATTCGTTCTACTCCAGATCACATACAGTGCAAACTGTGTTGTTCAAAAACGGTGAAAGAGGCCTGGGCAGTGATTGAAGAAATCTGTGCCGGCACTGAGAAAACCAAGGAAAACAAGTTCGAAGTTTTGAAGCTCAAATTCAAAAATTTCAAACAAGGTCCCACTGAGACTCTTGAAGAACTTGATTTCAGGTTTACAACACTGATGAGTGAAATAGCTGCACTTGGTGAAAGTGAGAGATATTATAACTCTGAAAAGGTTAAGACTATCGTGAGAAGCTTGAATCAAAACTGGGAACACACTCAGTACTTCTACTTCAACCAATGAATGCCTAACATCACTCTAGTGAAGCCTTTTCTCACAATTGGCAACTGTCAATTATGAGACAAAGCAAAGTGGACATATGGCTGCTGAAACATCGCAAAATGTTACTCTAGTAAGTCAAGGTACTTCTGAAAAGAAGGATACCAAAGATATAATGAGGAAAATGCTCTTGCTGTAAAGCATATGAGAAAATACGCCAGTCAGGAGATTGAGAGAAGAAAAGCCAGTACCAAAAAAAAGCTGAAAAAACATCTAGGTTCCAACTATCACCAATACAAAAGTATGATCAAGTTTGTCAAGCTTCGAAAGAAGCATCGAAAATCGAGGGGCAGAAATCGAAAATGATATATGATTCTATTGTCATAAACCTGGTCACTTTAAAAGAGACTACCCAGCTTATAACAAGCTAAAGACAAGTGACAAGAAAGATAGGAGAAATTTCAAGAGAGGTCAGAGAGCTATGCTCACTAAAGAAAGTAAGAAAATCCAAATACAAATGGATGCTCTTGATTTGGACTCAGAGTCTGAGGATGAAGATTAAGATGATTCTAAACTTCCTTCAACGGAGTTGTGTGGCATCACTCATGAATTGGTTGACTTTGGTCAAAAGAAAAAGGAGATGTGTGGGCCGGGGTTGCTGAGGAAATCTACCCAGATTGCTCCATCATCGAGTCATGCCTAATGGCTGATGAGGTAACCACTATTTCTCATTTTATAAATTATGAGAGTGATGAGGAAGGAATCAAAAGTTTAGAACACCTCAGAAATGAGCTAGATTTGTACGAAAGAGAATTCATGGTTGTACAAACTAGAAACAAGATTCTCGAGGAAGAAAAGAAAACTCCTTAAAATGAGTGCTCACAACTGCAGAAGCTACCTGAGACAAAGGATGCTGAGAATGCATTTCTAAAGGCACAGATAGCTGAGACAGGAAAGTTACACGAAGATGCAATAGACGTAATTCAAAAGTAGTGTGAAGGTCTTCTTTCTAATAATGATGAACTCAAAAAGAAAGAATTATCCTTCCAATCTTATGCCAAAGCATGTGACACTCTGACTGAAGTACACTCTTATTTAAGAGGTACCTCAGAAAAAGGAGGACTTGGGCTAGACACTTAGATAAGTAACTCTATCATTCTAAACAAGAATGATGGAAGGAAAACATTTGTTAGTAGTCAGCAAGGTGATTCCCAAACAACCTATAGCATTGGTTAGAAAGCTAAGGTTGTAGACAGAGGAAAAGTAGTTGTGACCAAACCTTTGAGGGAAAAACAAGTCCCAAAGAAATCTGATGGGAAAATTCCTGTAAAGGAACAACACACTGGAAAGTGTAACCACCCACAGTGCTACGTCTCTAAAAAAGGGAAGATTGTTGGAGCTGGCAAATTCTCTGATGTTACGTTTTCTGGAAAGAAAAACGACCCAGAGACTAGTAAGGCTGCTGAGAGAAGATCTCAGTCGGCACCACGTGCTCGAAATGGTATTGGCTACAAAGCCCTCGGGAAATATCTTGCTCATGATTACAAACTAGAGCAAGAACGATGGATAAAAGCTAGGATTGCTCACAACAATCATCAGAAGTGGAAGAAAGAACAAACCACAAGCAATCTGAATGCCAGGGCTAGAAGAAATCTGACATGGAAAGCTAAGTTCGCTGAAAAGCAGACTTAGCAACCTGACAGGTATCTGAAAGCACCACGAGGAGCACCAAGGAACACACCAAGAAGGAAAATAGTTCTTGATAATAATTATACTAGTCATTTACCTAGAATTCCTCCTTATGATCCTGTTAGACAAAAGAATGTCCCTAAGAAATTCATTCAAATGTGGATTCCTACTGGGAGATACCTTAGTCTAGATGGTTCCATTGTTGGAATGAGAACCTAACTCCATGTTTCCTGTTTTTTGCAGAACACTCTAAAGAAGAATCCAACGTGGCACTTTGACAGTGGATGTGGGAAGCACATGACAGGAGACAAAGCAATCTGCTTAACTACAAAGTATGTGATACAGGACAAAATATCAGGTTTGCTGGAGGAGAAGTGAATCCAACCGTAGGATTCGGAGATCTGAAAATTGGAGCCCTTACAATCACTGGAGTACTACATGTAGTGGGATTGAAATATAATCTTCTCAGCATGAGTCAATTTGCTGACAAGGGGTTCTCAGTAAAGATCAAATCCAAATCCTGCAAACTGATTGACAATGAGTCAAAGCAGGTAGTCTTGGTTGCTAGGCGGAAAGGAAGTTTATGTTGCTGACTAGGCATCTGCCACAACTGAAGAATGCCTCATGGTGAGTCAATCTGGCTGCACTGAAGAAAGTAGCCAAGAAAGAATTGGTTGTTGGACTACCTAAAATGGCATACAGAAAAGATGGTGTATGTTCAGCATGCCAATTAGGGAAACAAGCCAAAATATCTTTCATGTCTAAAACTAGACATTCCAGTGTGAGGCCACTGCAACTGTTACATATGGATCTCTTTGAGTCCTCAGTAACTAGTTATGCACAAATGAAGTATGTTCTGGTTGTTGTAGATGACTACTCAAGATTCACTTGGGTTGTTTTCCTCAAACAGAAATCTAACACAATGGTCGAGATACCAAGCCTGCTGAATAAGCTTGATGTCATGAAAAATGACATGGTAATTGTGATCAGAACAGACCATGGTACTGAGTTTGTGAACTAGTACATAAAAGAATTTTGTACTTGCAAAGGTATACAACATCAACTATCTTCTGTAAGGACACCTCAATAAAATGGTGTTGCTGAAAGGAAGAATATGACCCTAAAAGAAGCAGCACGAACAATGCTTGCTGACACTGACATAAGTGAAATCTATTGGGTTGAAGCTGTAAACACAGCATGCTACACTCAAAATAGATGTTTGATCAACAAACACCATGACAAGGCTCCCTATGAGTTATTGATTGGTTGCAGATGTTTTGTTCTTAACAATGGTAAAGAATATCTAAAAACCTTTCAACCAAAGGCAGATGAAGGAGTATTTCTTTGTTATTCAATGAATAGCAAAGCTTACATAATCTACAACAAAAGGATACAAAAGATTGAAGAATCTGTCCATGTAGTATTCTATGAAGGAAACAAGAAAGTACGCTTGAATGAAGAACTCTCAGATAGGTTCAAAGAACTTATGATCAAGGATTCGGAACAAGAATCTCCACAGGGAAATAATTCTGTCATTCACTTAGAGGATGAGTCTGACGAAGAAAGGCAAACATTGCCAAGTAACAACCAGATGACTCTAAGACATGATGGAGAGATTCCTATGAAAAATGCAAAAATGGATCAAGTCATTGAGAATCATCATTATGAAGAGGTTCTTGAGCAGGAGGACTCAGGTAATCTAAAAGCTTATCACATTTGTGGTTCTACTAATCACTTGAAGTATAATTGCCCTATGAGGGGGAAGAAAGTCGTCGCTATACAAGGATCCGAAGAGTCATAGACGGAAGACGAAGATGCACAAATGGGAACCTTGCAATTACTCAATGCCCTCAAGGAAAGTGTCGAGCCAAACAAGGGGCCTAGGAGGGGGTCTATGTTTGTTGATGCCTTGATTAGGGACAAGCAAGTGAAGGCGCTCGTCGATACGGCGGCAACCCACAACTTCATACGGGAAGAAGTGGCAAGGGCCTTGGAGTTGGCTGTCTCACAAACCCATGGGTCAATGAAGTCTGTGAATCCCGCTCCCAAGCAGGTTATCGGGCAAGCCAAAAGAGTTCGAATGCATGTCGGAGATTGGCAGGGGGAAATCTCATTCACAGTAGTTCCCATGGATGACTATGATGTAGTCTTAGGACTACGATGGTTTGATCAGGTTCGGGCTTTCATCGCTCCTTTTTCTAATTCACTAATCATTTTGGATCATGAAAGGACTATGGCCATTCCGTCTAGGAGGGAAGAAAGGGGTACGAGTATGCTCTCGGCAATGCAATTCAATCGAGGACTAAAAAGGGGTGAAGGGACCTTTGCGGCATTCGTCTTGCCCAACGGCGAGGACGAACCCAAAAAGGCATAATTCCCCAAGAGGTTCAGGCGGTGCTAGAAGAATTCAAAGACGTAATGCCCAATGAGCTCCCAAAGAGGTTACCACCACGGAGAGATGTAGACAATAAGATTGACCTGACGACAGATTCTATGCCACCATCCCGCACACCCTATCGGATGGCTCCGCCCGAGGTAAAGGAGTTACAACGGCAATTAAAGGTCTTATTGGATGCAGGAATGATTCAACCATCCCCGGTGTTGTTTCAAAAGAAGCATGATGGATCACTACGGATGTGTGTAGATTACCGGGCACTTAACAAGTTGACGGTCCGGAACAAGTACCCAATCCCACTCGTTGGGGAATTATTCGACCAACTTGGAGGAGCTAAGTGGTTTTCGAAGATAGACTTGCGATCAGGATATTGGAAAGTCCGGATTGCGTAGGGAGACGAGCCAAAGACCGCTATGGTCACAAGGTATGGGTCATATGAGTTCCTCGTTATGCCGTTTGGCCTCACAAATGCACCTTCTACGTTTTGCACTTTGATGAATAAGGCGTTTCACCCATACCTAGACAAGTTTGTGGTAGTCTATCTTGATGATATTGTTGTGTACTCACCCACATTGGGAGACCATGTGGAGCATCTACGGTTGGTATTTCAGGCCTTGAGGGAGAACGAGTTATATGCGAAGTTGGAGAAATGCTCGTTCGCCCAAACTAGGTGTCCTTCCTTGGCCATCACATAAAGATGGGGCAAATTATGATGGATAAGGGCAAGGTGAAGGCCATTCAGGATTGGAAAACCCCGAAGGATGTGTCCCAATTACGTTCCTTCTTGGGGTTGATGAACTACTATCGAAAGTTTATCAAGGGGTACTCCAAGATTGCCGCGCCATTGACAGATTTCTTGAAGAAGAATCATACTTGGGCATGGTACAAGCCCTGTCGAGAGGCCTTTGAGCGACTCAAGGCTGCAGTAACGGAGGAGCTGGTACTTGCCTTACTAGATCATGCCAAGGAGTACGAGGTCCAAACTGATGCATCGGACTTTGTTATACGAGGGGTGTTGAGGCAAGATGGACACCCGGTAGCTTACGAGAGCCGAAAGTTGAATGACACGGAGAGGCAATACACGGTACATGAGAAGGAAATGACCGCAATTGTGCATTGTTTGCGCACGTGGAGGCACTACCTACTCAGAAGTAGATTTATGGTTCGAACAGACAATGTTGCCACAAGTTACTTCCAGACCCAGAAGAAACTCACACCAAAGTAGGCACGGTGGTAAGAATTTTTAGCAGAGTTCGACTACACCTTGGAGTACAAGCCGAGGGTGACGAATCGTGTAGTCGATGCTCTAAGTCGGAGGGCGGAACTTGCCGCAATTAGCCAACCCGAGACAAACCTCAAGGAGAGCATATGAGAAGGCCTAGAAAAGGATCCAGTGGCCCGGAATATAAGGGAATTTGCTCGAGAAGGAAAGACACGGAGATTCTGGATCAGTTATGAATTGTTGTTCACCAAAGGAGATCGGTTATTTGTACCCAAGTGGGGGAGTCTAAGGCGAGACATTTTGAAAGAATGTCATAACTCTCAATTGGCAGGCCATCCGGGGATACATCACACTATGGCATTGATGGAGGACTCCTATTATTGGCAAAAGATGAGGGACGATGTCGAGGCTTATGTCCGTACATGTTTGGTCTGCCAACAAGACAAAATCGAACAACAACAGCCAGCCGGAATACTCCAGCCACTACCGGTGCCAGAACATCCATTTGAGAGCATCTCAATGGACTTTATCACATGTTTGCCGAAGTCAGAGAGATATGGGACCATTATTGTGGTCGTCGACAAGTTCTCAAAGTATGGCACCTTTATCCCTGCTCCGCCCGACGTCACAGCCTTGGACACGGCCAAGTTATTCTTGAAGCATGTTGTGAAGCACTAGGGAGTGCCGAAAATGATCGTGAGCGACCGTGATCCGCGGTTCACTGGGAAGTTTTGGTCCGAGCTGTTCAAGTTGTTGGGCTCTAACTTGGCATTCTCGACCAGTTTTCACCCACAAACCAATGGTCAGACAGAGCGGATCAATGCATTGCTAGAGTTGTATCTTCTCCACTACGTGAGCGCTAATCAGAGGGATTGTGCAAAGCTTTTGGATACCGCTCAGTTCTCATACAACTTACAAAGGAGTGAATCTACGGGGCGGAGTCCTTTCGAGTTAGCAACTAGAAGACAACCTATGACTCCACATAACTTAGCAACGGGTTACTCAGGACATAGCCCCTCGGCTTACACTTTTGCCAAATCCTTACAGGAAGAGACCGATCTTGCACGGGCTTCTTTGGACAAGGCTACCAAGAAAATGAAGAAGTGGGCAGATCTCAAGAGGCGCACAGTTGAATTCAAAGAAGGCGACCGAGTAATGGTGAAGTTGCTTTGCAACAGTTCAATTATTACGGTCCGTACATAAAGGACTGATTCGGAGGTACGAAGGGCCTTTTCCGATTGAAAGGCGAGTGGGGAAGGTTTCATATCGCTTGGAGTTACCGCGAAAACTTAAGATTCATCCGGTCTTCCATGTAAGTCAACTCAAACCTTATCACGAAGACAAGGAGAATCCGGAGAGGGGACAGTCGAGTCGACAACCCACAGCCGTCGTCACTTCCTTTGACAAGGATGTGGAAGAAATCATCTCCCATCAAGAAATTCGAAGGAGAGGAGTTCTGTCTTACATAGAATACTTCGTTCGATGGAAGGGACTACCCGATGCCGAGAGTAGCTGGGAGCATGATGATCATCTGTGGCAATTCAGAATTATGATCAACGAGTATTGAGCTAAGGTTGAGCTGAGGACGCAAACAACTTAGGTGGGGGATAATGTCATGGTTTAACTCTCTTGCGGCCCAGGCCCAATGTTTTAAAGACCCAAATTCATGGGGGTTTAAATATTCTCTAGAATGTTCTTGTATATTGTAGAAGAAGACATAGAGGCTTATGGATAAAAGAACTTGGTAGAAGGTTCTAGATTGTAGAAGGACCTAGAAGGATCTCTCCACCATCCCTTAGGGAGGTGGTTGTGTATATATAGGACCTTGGACATTCCATTTTGGACCATCAAGCAATAGAAGCATTCAAACAGTCTTGCAAACTTTCTAGCTCATGATGAGTCGGTTTTATACCGTCCCACTTGGTCTTTTTTACCGCCTTTTTGTCATCGTTGGGTATAGTTTTATCAGTTTTCCTAGAGTATTTTTACTTGTTTTGTTCTTTGTGTGTTTTGTAGGTATTTGGCTAAACCGTGCTAATTGAAGGTGAAATAGTGTATGTTAGGAATAACTGTTTAGATTTTGCTCAGCAACTTAATGACTTATCTTAGCTCAGAAAGGTGATTAGTACTCTTAGTTCACTTGAACACTGTAAAAGAGGAAACTCACTAAGTATGATAGTCTAGCAAATCTTGTATAGGATGTTAGGTCTCTGAATGTAATTTTTATTTTCTGAAGAAGACCAAGAAGAAGGCATCCAGTAGGAAAAGTTCAACGAATTTGAAGATTTGAAGACTGCACAAGATTGCTAAAGACAAGGGTTTTTCAGATACCTATGTCCAGATATCTTGAAGAAACAAGTGTTTCGAAACACAAGTGTTGCAAAAGATATCTGATAATAAGAGGTTTCTGAAACGAGGAAAGTGCCCACAGATATCTACATTTAGATACCTTGAACATAAACTATGTTTCTGTAAAGAAATATATTATAACAAGTTGTTTCAACAAGTGGTATCTGAAGTTGTGATAATTTCTAAAAAGGACGTGCAAAGCTTCAGAGAAATCTGATAGTATAAGATCTCTGATACAATGCATAGTTCCGTTGGCACTACAGGACAAAGTATAGTACAATGCATTAAATGTGCGGACAGAGATGTCTGAACAAAAATGGTAGCTTATGAAGAAGAAGAAAAATGTACTACTGTACTATACTCAGATATCAATAGTTTGCATTTGATTTAAGCCTAACGGATACTATTCAAACGGCACTCAAATTCATCTATAAATATCAACACTTAGATTGCTTGAGAACACGCCTTAGAACACACAGAACTTTCACCAAGAACACTGAATACTCACACATGCTCTCTCAAGCATACTACTTACCTTCAAGCTTTCTGTTGCGACCAAAGCTCTTGACTCTAAGTAGCACAAAAGTTCTAAGTGTCCTGATCCTTAACAAGCATTGTTATTTGTGAAAGAGTTGAACTAAGATTTCATATCTGAGTTTCATTCTCTTAAAAACTTATCATAGACTTGGGTCAGTAAAGAACAAGATACCATACATTGCAAAGTGTATTAAGTATACTTGAATTATAGAGCTATCTGAGTAACTGAACAAGTTATTAAAGAAGCTCACCTGACAATTTACCTTAACCAACACCTTAATCAGCGTGGAGTACAGGAAGTACTTAGTTTGGGAAACTAAGGAATAACTCCAAGGTTATTGAGCACAGGAAGTACTTAGTTTGGGAAACTAAGGAATAGTTCAAAAGGTTTCTTAGTACAGGAAGTACTTGGCTGTGAAAGCCGGGGAATAACTCAGGGGGAACACTCGGTTGGGAACCTAGTGTATTTCGAAATCAAGAGCAGATATTTGTAAGGTTACATCATTTATCTGTCTTAGTGGATTCTAGGTCTGAGAAAGGCCGAAGTGGATTAGTTGAAGGATTACGCCACCTTCAGATACCACTATAAAAAGACTTGTGTTATTTACTTTCTGCAGTTTATTACTTGCTTTACTTATCTTGCAAAGTACTTACACTTATCTTGCTGAGCACGTGTACTTAGCATAGAAAAGTCTTCCGCTCTCTGAAATTAAGTATTAGATATCTTCACAGATATCTGAGAAACTGTGTTTATCGACAAAAGTTTTAAAAGACTATTCACCCCCCCCCCCCCCCGCCTCTCTAGTCTTTTACTTTGCCGTTATCTGGACCAACAAGTGGTATCAGAGCAGGAGGTTCCCAAGCCTTCTGCCCTGAACTTAGATCCCAGATAAGTGCCCACTGACTGCTTTTCACCTACACTTGATTTGTTTGTTTAGTGTGTTTGCTGCAGGATGTCTTTAAGTGATGCCCCAATTCTCAAGCCAGAGAATTATGAAAAATGGAAGAACAACATGATGCTCCACCTAGAAGCCTTCAGTGACGAAATGATCGAAGTAGTAAAGAATGGCCCAATAGTCATTCAACAACTCAAGCAAGTTATAGAGGTTTCTAATGGTAGAGACAGAGAACAAAGTGATGGGTCTTCACAAATAGATGCGTCAACCAGTGGGAGACCTGCCAGTCAAGTTATTTGCGAACCAAAGCCCAGAGAGCTCTGGACATCGAAAGATGCCAAGAGAAATCGACTGGATGGTCAGGCTCGTAATATCATCATACGTTCTACTCCAAAGCACATACAGTGTAAACTATGGGATGCAAAAAACGGCGAAAGTTGCCTGGCAACTGGTTGAAATCTGTGCCGGCACTGAGAAAACAAAGGAAAATAAGTTCGAAGTTTTGAAGCTCAAATTCCAAAACATTAAACAAGGTCCCACGGAGATTCTTGGAGAACTAGATTTCCGGTTTACAACACTTATGAGTGATATGGCTGCACTTGGTGAGAGTAATAGATATGCCAGTCAGAAAAGATTAAGACTATTGTGAGAAGTCTAAATCATAACTGGGTACACACAAAGTTTTTCTACATTAACCAAGGAATGCCAGATATCACTCCTATGGAACTTTTCTCTCACCTTGCCACTGTTGACTATGAAACAACTCAAAGAGAACAAACAACCGAGAAGTTGCTGAATGTTGCTCTAGTTGCTCAAGGAACATCTGAAAAGAAGAAAGGCAAGGAGGTGACTGAGGATGCTCTTGCTGTAAAGCAAATGGGAAAATATGTCAGTCGAGAAATTGAGAGAAGAAAAGCCAAAGAGAAGCTGAAAAAGCATCTAGGCTCATACTATCACTAGTACAAAAATATGCAACGCTCGCTGAACAAGCCGGCTCAGAAAGCATCAAGTACTGAGGAAGCAGAAATCGGAAACGATATCTGTTTCTATTGTCAGAAACCTGGTCATTTCAAGATGGACTGCCCTGCCTTCAACAAACTAAGGACAGGTGACAAGAAAGACAGAAGAATCTTCAAAAGAAGTCAGAGAGCTATGCTCACTGAAGAAAGGAAAAAGATTCCAACTGGATGCTCTAGATACTGAGTCTGATTCTGAGGATGAGGATTCACATGATTCCACACTGCCTTCCCCAGAAATGTGCGGTGTTTCTCATGAAGTAATTGACTTTGGTCAAAAGAAGAAAGAAGTGTGTGGAATGGCTGAAGAAATCTTTCCAGATATCTCCAACATTGAACCTTGTCTAATGGCTGATGAGGTAACTCATACTTCCTGTTATACTTATGAAAGTGATGAAGAAGGAATCAAAGATCTGGAAAATCTCAGAAGGGAACTTGATCTCTACGAAAGAGAATTTCTAATGGTCCGAGCTAGAGCCGAAAACCTTGAAGAAGAAAAGAATTCTCTTGTAAAGGAAAATTCTCAAATAATCAAGATATCTGAGAAAAAGGATGCTGAAAATGCATTTTCTCAAGGTTCATATATCTGAGACCGAAAATTCACATAAAGAAGCAATGGCCAATCTTCAAAAGAAATGTGAAGAACTTCTTTCTGAAAATAAGGAACCCAAAAAGAAAGAACTATCTTTTCAATCTTATCCCAAAGCTAGTGACACTCTTACTGAAGTACAATCTTATTTAAGAGATCCTTCAGAATAGAGAGGACTTGGGTTGCACACACACACAGACAGTTCCACCACTCTGAACAAGAGTAATGAAGGACGAACATTTGTCAGTGCTCAGCAAGGTGATTCCCGAACAATCTGCAGTATCGGTCAGAAAGCTAAGATTGTTGACAAAGGAAAGGCAGTTGCGACCAAGCCTTTGTGGGAAAAACAAGTCCAAAGGAAAATTGTTGGGCATGTCTCTGGAAAGAAACATAACACTGAAAAGTGTAATCACCCACAGTGCTATGTCTCTCAGAAAGGAAAAATTGCAGGAGCTGACAAATTCTCCTATGTCACGTTTTCTGAAAAGAAAATAAATTATCCAGAGACTAGAAAAGCTGCTGAGAAGAGATCTCAGATAGCACCAGGTGCTCGGAATGGTATTGGATATAAAGCCATCGGGAAACAACTTGCTCGTGAGAACAAACAAGAGCAAGAACGATGGTTAAAGGCTAGAATTGCTCACAACAATTATCAGAAGTGGAAGATGAATCAAGCCACTGAAAATTTGAATGCCAGGGCTAGAAGAAATCTGGATAGGAAAGCTAAGTTTGCTGAGAAGCAGACTCAGGAACCTGACAGGTATCTGAAAGCACCAAATGGAGCACCAAGGAACACACCAAGGAAGAAAATAGTTCTTAATAACAATGATACTAATCATTTACCTAGAATTCCTCCTTATGTTCCTGCTAGACAAAAGAATGTTCCTAAGAAATTCATTCAAAAATGGATTCCTACTGGAAGATTTTTTAGTCCAGATGGTTCCATTGTTGGAATGAGAACCTAATCTCCTGTTTCCTGTTTTGTGCAGAACACTCTAAAGACTAATTCAAAGTGGCATTTTGATAGTGGATGTGGGAAGCACAAGACAGGAGACAAAGCAAATCTGATTGACTACAAAAAGTGCAATGATGGACCAATTATCAGGTTTGCTGGAGGAGATGAAAATCCAACCATAGGATTTGGCAATTTGAAGTTTGGAACCCTTACAATCTCTGAAGTACTTCATGTAAAGGGATTGAAATATAATCTCCTAAGCATGAGTCAACTAGCAGACAAAGGGTACACTGTCAAAATCAAGTCAAAACTATGTAAAGTGATTGACAATGAGTCAAAGCAGACAGTCTCGGTTGCAAGGCGTAAAGGAAATCTTTATGTTGCTGATTGGGCATCCGCCACAGCCGAAGAATGTCTCATGGTGAGTCAATCTGGCCACACTGAAGAAAATTGGTTATGGCATAAAAGAATGAGTCACTTGAATTTCAAAACTCTGAATAAGCTAGCCAAGAAAGAGTTGGTGGTTGGTTTACCCAAAATGGCATATATAAAGAAGGTGTATACTCAGCTTGCCAAATGGAAAAACAATCCAAAATATCTTTCAAGTCTAAAACTAGACATTCCAGTGAAAGGCCACTGCAAATGTTACATATGGATTTGTTTGAATCCTCAGTAACTAGTTATGCATTAAAGAAGTATGGTCTGGTTGTTGTTGATGATTACTCAAGATTCACTTGGGTTGTCTTTCTCAAACACAAATCTAATGCAAGGGTTGAGAAACCTAACTTGCTGAATAAGCTCGAAGTCATGAAAAATGACAAGGTATCTGTAATAAGAACAAACCATGGTACTGA
The DNA here is from genome assembly GCA_026545765.1 of Plantago major. Taxonomy (NCBI): domain Eukaryota; kingdom Viridiplantae; phylum Streptophyta; class Magnoliopsida; order Lamiales; family Plantaginaceae; genus Plantago; species Plantago major. The sequence goes on along the minus strand of CM048840.1, from coordinate 79,501,077 downwards.
GTTTGTGAACCAGTACATCAAAGAGTTTTGTACCTGCAAAGGTATACAACATCAACTATCTTCTGTAAGGGCACCTCAACAAAATGGTGTAGCTGAAAGAAAGAATAGGACCCTGAAAGAAGCAGCAAGAACAATGCTTGCTGAAACTGAAATAAGTGAAATCTATTGGGTTGAAGCTGTAAACACAACATGCTATACTCAAAATAGATGTCTGATTAACAAACACCATGACAAAACTCCTTATGAGCTTTTTATTGGTAGACCCCCTAGTATCAAACATCTAAGGGTGTTTGGTTGCAGATGTTTCGTTCTTAACAATGGAAAAGAATTCTTGAGAACATTTCAACCAAAGGCAGATAAAGAGTATTTCTTAGCTATTCTCTGAATAGCAAAGCCTACAGAATCTACAACAAAAGAACGCAAAAGATCGAAGAATCTGTTCATGTAGTATTCTATGAATGAATCAAGAAAGTACTCTTGAATGATGATCTCTCATATAGGTTCAAAGAATTATTGATTAAACATTCTGAAAAAGGATCCTCAAAAGGAAACAATTCTATCATTCAAATAGAGGATGAGTCTGATGATGAAAAGCAACCTATGCTTATTAACAACCAGATGACTCTAAGACATGATGAAGAATTTCCTATGAGAACTCCAGAAATGGAACAGGTTACTGAGACCTTCATCATGAAGAGGTATCTGAAAATGAGACTGCTGAAATGTAAGTTCCTAATATCTCTAACACTGAAAAAGTGTCAGATATCCATGGCATTTCCCATGTGTCAGATATCCCAGATACTGCACAAGTATCTCATCAAGATCATATTGATTCACATTCAAATCAAAATGATATTGATCCTACTAGTTCAAAACCCATTATGAAATGGATAAGAAATCATCCTGCAAAAGATGTGATTGGTCCCATAGACCAAGGAGTTAGAACTAGAAGAGCAATCACTGAAAATGCAAATTGTCTCTATGGATGTTTCATCTCAAACATTGAACCAAATACTATAGAAGAAGCATTAAAGGATCAAGATTGGATCTCTGCAATGCAAGAAGAGTTGGATCAATTTGAGAGAAACAGAGTTTGGAAACTGGTTCCATTTGTTAACAGAATATCTGTAATCGGAACCAAGTGGGTTTTCGGAAACAAACTGAATGAGTCTGGTGAAATAACCTGAAACAAAGCTAGGATGGTTGCCAAGGGATTCACCCAGAATGAAGGACTAGATTTTGATGAATCTTATGCACCAGTTGCAAGATTGGATGCAATTAGACTCTTTCTAGCCTTTGCAGCTCATAATGACTTTACAGTTTATCAAATGGATGTCAAGAGTGCATTCCTAAATGGTGAATTTGCTGAGGAAGTCTATGTTAGCAACCACCAGGCTTTGAAGTTTCCTCAGAACGTTGGATGGTCTATAAGCTTCAGAAAGCTCTGTATAGGCGGAAACAAGCTCCAAGAGCATGGTATGATACATTGGCCAAATACCTACTAAAAAGCGGTTTCAAGAAAGGAGATGTTGATAAAACACTCTTCACACTGAACCATGATGGGAAACTACTTTTAGTTCAAGTATATGTTGATGACATTATATTTGGATCTAATGACAAGCAACTTTGTGAAGACTTTGCTGAACTCATGAAATGTAAATTCGAGATGAGCATGATGGGAGAATTTAATTATTTCATAGGGCTGCAAGTCAAGCAACTCAATGATGGAATATTCATTAGTCATACAAAGTATGCAAAGGACATGCTCAACAAGTTTAATCTAAAGCCTTCTGAAAAGAATGCTAAGATACCAATGAGCATTGGAACCAAAATGACCTATACTGAATCTGACAAGAGTGTTGAAGAACACAAGTATAGGAAATTGATTGGTTCTCTACTATACCTCACTGCAAGTAGACCTGATATCCAATATGCAGTTGGAGTGTGTGCTAGATTTCAGACAAATCGAACGCAATTACACTGCAACATTGCTATGAAAATATTGAGGTATGTAAAAGGTACTGTAGAAGTTGGATTGTGGTATCCAAAAGAAAGTGGATTGAGTTTGGTTGGCTACTCAGATGCCAACTATGTTGGATCACTGCTTGATAGAAAAAGCACCTTAGGAACATGTAAATTTCATGGTGCTAGATTGATATCATGGTTCAGCAAGAAACAAAATTCAATTGCCACATCTACCACAGCGGCTGAATATATTGCTGCAGGGTGTTGTGCTTCACAGATATTGTGGATACAACAACAACTCAGAGACTATGGACTCAATGAAGAGAAAACTCCCATTTTCTGTGACAACACAAGTGCTATTGCCATAACTCATAATCCTAAGTTTCATGCTAGAACAAAGCACATTGATGTTAGCCACCACTTCATCACAGACCATATTGAAACACGCAATATAGAGATACTCAAGATTGGCACTGAAGACCAACTTGCAGATATCTTCACTAAGCCACTACAAGAAATTAGATTCTTAACCTTAAGATACAGCCTTGGACTAATGGAGCTACCAAAGAACCCAAAAAAAAAATTCAAATATCTGAAGAAGATATCAAAGGAGAGAGAAAAGGATCTGGAACGGGTATCCAGAGAAGAGAAATCTTGAACGGGTATCCAGAAAAGAGGAATCTGGAACAGGTATCCAGAAACCAAAGGCTAATGGGTAAAATGGCTATCTGAAGATCTCTGAGACGGGTACTCAGATATCTAGATCACTCAGTGAGGGGGAACACAAAAGAAAATAGTACAACTGTCTACAATTAACTACTATCTTGAAATTTGAATTATTTCTATCTTTGTGAAAAACTTTGAAAAGACAACAAGTATAAGATAGAATCAGATACAATAGTGTTCTCATTCACGCAGAAACATGATTCAGATAGCTAATAGCCAAAATTCATTAAATGGGCACAATTACATTTGTTGATTGTGATCATTGCTGAAGAAGCTTGATGAAATGAGCGATTGATCTTTACGGCAGAGATGAACTCTCAGTAAATAGTGGACTGTTGAAATTCAGGCAGGGCCCACTATGCATTCAATGCCGAACAAGCTTTTACCCACGCCTGTCTGCAATACACAGATAACTACACACAAAATTAATTTGTATGTATGTGACTGTTGAGATTACATTGCTATCTATATATAGGATTTTGGCAAAATAATTCACTTTTGCCTAATCCAACATTCAGACTTGCACAAGAATAGCAAACTTCTCTCTTCTATTTTTCTGCAAATCTCTGCTCCCAAATTAGTTTTTCTGCAAAGAATCACTAATCTTTCACCTTAATTTCTTTCATACCTTCGAAAAACTCACGCTATATAAAGAGATGGCTCCAAAACGTGCTTCTACCCAGAAATCCCAAAATACTACCACCGGCATCACCAAAAGCAAGCACGAAATTAGTTGTAAACAATCGATTGGTAGGAGATTTCAATCCCGATCATTGGACTTCAAATCACAGAATGAATTGGGGTGGAGCCATGATTGAGGAATACCTCACGGCTGCTGTTGAAAATCAAGCCGATAGAAAGCTGATACTTGACATGCTTGAAAAGGCAAAAATCAAGGGTTTTCTATCAGCTCTTCCTAGTAGAATTTCTTCAGTAGATGTGTTAGTCTATAACAACTCCAGGTTTATATCATGTGTTTCTGAGGACACTGCAATAGTGTCTATAAAAACTTCAGTCCAAGGAAAGGAAATCCTTCTGGACTTAACAACTTTCTGCAAGTTGTTTGACCTTCAAAATCTTGGAAAGGATTTTGAAATAGACACCAAGGATGATGATCTCCTTGAAGGTGTAAAACAACTATACAGTGATGTGTGTGATCTTGAAAAATCAGATACACCCCCTGATTTCAAGCTTGCTGACATCAGAACCAGACATCTGCTGGCTCACTGGGATGTGTTGGCATGCATTCTTCACAGATGCTTTGATGGTCTACAAGGAGGTGCTGACCAGATAAGCTAAGAATGCTGGATGATGATGTTCTTGTTGCAACAACAAGACAAAAGGCTGGAAAACCCTTTCAATTGGGGAAAGTACTCCTTTATGAAGTTTGTGAAGAAGATTCAAGGCTTTGAGCCTAAAATTGCTAAGGGACTTGCTGAGTCAAAGGCCACAGTAAGCTATGGTCTAAATATATGCTACTTGCTGGAAAAGCTTGGCATTGAGCTCAGAGAGAAGGCTGACATAGCCAACAGTAACCTACTCTACAAATATGAGTATACGAACATGATGAAAAAGGTTACTGGATCTCAGAAAGGTTCCAGGAAGCGAAAGACAGAAGAGGTATCTGAAGGAAAGGTTGCGACCAAGAAGCCCAGAACTTCACGAAAGAAGTCTGCTGGCAAATCAGAAGGCACATCCATTAATATTGTCGATTCCCAGATACCTGCAGTCGCTGTAGATGAACTCATCAATGAAGATGAACTCATCAATGCTGCAAAAGAGGTATCGACTACTGAACAAGTAGACTCAGCAAGAGAAAGTGCTTTCAGAAATGTTAAGACTATTACCGAAAGCCTTGCTGATGACCTCATCAATGCTGCTAAAGAGAGTAGTGACAGATGCCAAGCCCTATCTGCAGAAACCGCAGGAATTATGGACCAATCAGTTCCTAATGCTGATGAGAGCCCTGACGATGAAGATGATGAATTAGTCATCTCTCAAGTCCTAGAAAAATCAAAAAGGGCTAAGGTTACTGAAAAAGTAACTGGTGTAGAGGTATCTGAAGAAGAACCTACACCACAGGTTGCTGAACATGCACCTGTTTCAAAGGTTGCTGAAGAAGCAACTGTGTCCAAGGTCACTGGACAAATTACACTATCAGAGCAAGAAAGACTGAATGATTTTGAAGATGCTCTGATGAGTGATAGCTTAGTGTTGGAGGATATTGCCATTGCCTCAACACTCAACAGTCTGTCTCAAGGACAACAACCACAACAGCCAGATAAGGATACTACTGAAATGGTACTTGAGCTGCAGATACCAGCATCTTTCATTTCTGAAGAAAATCCTGCAAAAGAGCAGGTTCCCCAACTTAATGAGAGGGATCAAACTGAGATATCTACTCAGAATGATCAACCAGTGGAGGCAACTGAGTTTCATACCCAGGAAAGGTCTGAAGTACCTGAAACTTCAAACAAAGAAGTTGAAATGGAACAACAAGACAAAAAATTTGAAGGGTCACAAGTTCCAGAGACCAATCAACCTGACACTGCTCAGGTAGCTGAATGGTTTAACTCTCTTCTTGTGATAATTTGTGTTTATTAATCTTGTGAGTTAATAAAATTTCTTTGTTACAGGCTGAATTAGAAACACAAGAACAAGAGGAAGCTAGAAAGCTTGCCTCAGAGACTGAGAAAGAGGCCAACACAACCTCACCTCTTGGGGAATCTGAGCCTGTGCCACAGGCTCATTCAGAAGTAGAAGTGCAAGGGGAAAGAGTTGCGACATCCCCTGCACCCATGGAAATTGATGAAGCCCCCAAGGCAACACCACCAGAAAGAACACCAGAAACTGAGAACGTTTCTGCGGAAAATGATTCAGAGCTTCCTGTTGAGGAAGTTAAAGTAGAAAGAAAGGCTGATGAGGATCAGACTCCCAAGTCTCCACCTCACAACAAGATATCTGAGACACCCCCTACCTCAGTAGTACAAGTCTCTGAGCCTGATGTAATCATTCAGGTAACTTAGAAACCTAACTACACAAATACTCAAATATCTACACAAGTTTTGAATCTAACTCAAAACTCTTTCTTTGAGGCTCAAAGAAGTGCCACTAAGGTCCCTGTTGATGAGAAAAAGGACCTGCTTCCTTTCTTCAAGGAAAACACTTTGCCAAAGCATCTGAAATGCTTTAAGAAATGGAAAAAGCTCCGATGCTCCGATCTTTCTGAGATCTTAAAGGTGTCTAATCACCACATAAGGAGAGCACGAGCCCTTGATTTGGAAAACTACGTCCATGCAATGTTCCCCACTGAACTGTATTCTTTCGGAACATTGATGGATAAGGAGTTTTTCAAGGAAGTGGCCAGAAAGCTGATCCAAGCTTTCAATCAAGCTGATGGTCAGACCAGATTATAGATGGCATTCAAGCCCACTTTGCCCCAGACTCTACAGTATATACCCTCTGAACAAGAGGAAGTTAATGGGCAAACAGTCACTATTCCAGAAGTGATCAACCTGGTCTCTGAAGATGAGGAAGAGAAGGAAACTGATGAAAACAATTATGAAGATCCTCCTTCTGACCATCACAAGGATGATGATGATGCCCCTGCACCAGGGATGGGAGGGATTTCACAAGAAGACATTGCCTCAGCTGTTGAAAAGCACACTGAGAGGACATCACAACAATCCCCTCCTCCATCTCCTCAGAAATCTAATCATCCAACTCCCCAACACAAAGACACTACTGAACAAGTAGTTGAGCACTCTGAGGGAACAACTCAGAAATTATCAGATGCACAAGCTAGAGTTGCTCAATTCAAACAACTGTTGGAGGAAGAACAACAACTACATCTTCAACTGGAAGAAAAGATAGCTGAATCCAGAGCAAAGCTCCAAAAGATTGAAGATCAAAGAATCAAGGAAATGGAAGCTTATGCTAAAATGAAAGAACTCCAGCTTGTTGTTCAGGCAATTGCTGAGGAATTAGATACTGAGCAAGTATCTAGTGACAAGCATGATGCTAAGGCTGCATTTCCAAAAGATGTACCATCCTCCTCACTAAAAGGAAAGAAGCCCATCTCTGAGATGGTTGCTGGATTAGAAAACATTGATGAAAATGTCCAAGAGGATGAAGATCACTGGGCTGATGACTCAGATGATGAAGAAGACAATGCATTGGCAGAACACCGCAATGAACACTTAGAGGTTTCTCATTTGAAAAGGAAGCTGATTGCTCCTGAAATATTCAGCAAGCTGCCAAATGTCAACTCCAATGAATACTTGAACAGATATCAAGTACTGGCTAAATTGAAAAAGGAGTTATCTTCTCAAGATAAAGTCGCCATTGCATCAGTCCCTGTAGAAATGAAGTCATTCACTGAGCTCATCACTCAGAGAACAACCAGTCTGGTCGTTGCTCAGAAAGATCTAGGCATGGTTAGGGATGATGACCAAAACTTGGCTGCAAAAGCCTTTGAAGAGGCTAGCTATGCTGCTGGAAAAGCATATGCTATTCTAGGCCCACTGGCAGAGCTCACTGATAAGGATACTGGTCTTATCAAACAAAACCAGGAGCTCAAGGCCACTCTGGAATAGTTGGTTGCTGCTTACAACTATCTGCAAGGCAACTTTAACTCTCTTTCAGAAACATTTGTGATTCTTAGTCAGTCAACAATGACTAAGGGGGAAGAATATAAAGATGCTCAGACAGGAAGAGGAAACAAAGGAAGAGGAAACAAAAGAAAATCTGAACAACCACCTCTCAGAATAAATGAGCCCTCCTCCAGTCAGACTACTCTACAGATAGTGGCCACCACTCAACTTCCTGAAAGAGGAATGACAACAAGGGCCAGAGCACAGAAACCTCCAAGGAGTACCAAGGCTCCAAGGAGAAGACAGGTAAGAGGGATTGATGAATCTTCTGAAGAAGAAGAAGAAGGCCAAATCAAATCCCTGGGCAATGAAGAAGGCTGCAAAAGTCTCACAAGAATCAATATTGATGATGATGAAGAGACTGATGAAGATGAAGCTTCGCTTCATAGAAAAAGAAAAATTGATAGCCTTACTGAGCCCATAGCTACAAAGCCTTTGGCAGCTAAAACACCCTCTGGAAATACCAAGTCTATCCAGGGTGTTTCTTCAAGCATTACCCCAAAGGAGAATTCAAGACAAAGGAGGAACAGACTGAGAGCTGAACAAAGACAACTTCAACTGCCACTCAGGCCTGAAGAAGCCAAGATTGAGTATGTGAAGACCAACAGTGACTCCTCTGTCTACAGGTGCATTAATCAGAAGAATGGCTACTGGATTTTGGAACTTAAGCATCTACTGGTAAACTCAAAATTTCCACAACCAATCCATAAACAGCTCATGGCATGGAGAAAAGACAAGCCAATCTTGAACACCAACCACATCAAAGCCTGGTTGGATTTTGAAATAATCAAGAGAATAGAAGCCATGAAGAAGGACCTCTCTGATGTATGTCCTTATGGAAAGCCAGATGATGTGCACAGAATTCCCAACATCACTGGAACAGGCACAAGAGCAAGACTTGATGTGGAACCCTATGAGTCCTTCTACTTGACTGAAGATCAATACAAGGGTGACATCAGATATCTGAAGATCATTTATGAATACTTCAAGCTATCAGATATCAGAATCGAGCATGCCTGGAAATGGGAAAAGTATATGTGGGTCCAGCATTTTGCCAAGAAAAATCCTACCAAAACCTACAAGGAAGTCTGTGAATTTGCCAGAGACACAGAGATGATTGTCAGAACACTTCTCTATGACTACTCTGATGACATCAAAAGGTTTGGTGATAGGAAATTTGCAGATTGATCCATGGAACTGCTTTTGAAGACTTGAAGTGTTGAAGACTTGAAGACTAGTTTATTAGGATGTCTACTTGGAGCTTGGCTACTCCTGTTGTCCTAATTTACTAGGAATTTTTGTATCTTGCTGACTGAGCTGAATTGTATTATGTACTAAAGTTATCTGTAAACTCTCTTTGTAACATATCTGATGAACTTACTCTCAGATATCTTTTTCTATAACAAGACCAACAGGTAAAAATATTCCAAATCAAAAGGAAGAGGAAGAAGACAATTCTATTATATATTCGATAACTTGTCAGCAAAGATCACACCTTGTGATTTGGTTGATGTTTACTTTCAGCACTTAATTATCTGATTTGAAAAATCATAAGAAACGATTAAGTAGTGGATTGTTTCCTCATCCAGATTTGTAATAGGTCAGATAGTCATCGTTGATCAGCAACTTAACGACTTATCTTAGCTCAGAAAGGTGATTAGTACTCTTGGTTCACGTGAACACTGTAAAAGAGGAAACTCACTAAGTATGATAGTCTCGCAAATCTTGTATAGGATGTTAGGTCTCTGAATGTAATTTTTATTTTCTGAAGAAGACCAAGAAGAAGGCATCCAGCAGGAAAAGTTCAACGGATTTGAAGATTTGAAGACTGCACAAGATTGCTGAAGACAAGGGTTTTCAGATACCTATGTCCAGATATCTTGAAGAAACAAGTGTTTCGAAACACAAGTGTTGCAAAAGATATCTGGGAATAAGAGGTTTCTAAAACGAGGAAAGTGCCCACAGATATCTACACTTAGATACCTTCAACATAAACTATGTTTCTGAAAAGAAATGTATTATACCAAGTTGTTTCAACAAATGGTAACTGAAGTTGTGATAATTTCTGAAAAGGACGTGCAAAGCTTTAGAAAAATCTGATAGTATAAGATCTCTGATACAATGCATAGTTCCGTTGGCACTACAGGACAAAGTATAGTACAATGCATTAAATGCGCGGACAGAGATGTCTGAACAAAAACGGTAGCTTATGAAGAAGAAGACAAACGTACTACTGTACTATACTCAGATATTAATAGTTTGAATTCGATTCAAGCCTAACGGATACTATTCAAACGGCACTCAAATTCATCTATAAATATCAACACTTAGACTGCTTGAGAACACACCTTAGAACACACAGAACATACACCAAGAACATTGAATACTCACACAAGATCTCTCAAGCATACTACTTACCTTCAAGCTTTCTGTTGCGACCAAAGCTCTTGACTCTAAGTAGCACAAAAGTTCTAAGTATCGTGATCCTTAACAAGCATTGTTATTTGTGAAAGAATTGAACTAAGATTTCATAACTGAGTTTCATTCTCTTAAACACTTATCATAGACTTAGGTCAGTAAATAACAAGATACCATACATGGCAAAGTGTATTAAGTATACTTGATTCATAGAGCTATCTGAGTAACTGATTATTAAAGATGCTCACCTGACAATTTACCTTAACTAACACCTTAATCGGCGTGGGGTACAGGAAGTACTTAGTTTGGGAAACTAAGGAATAACTACACGGTTATGGAGCACAGGAAGTACTTAGTTTGGGAAACTAAGGAATAGCTCAAAAGGTTTCTGAGTACAGGAAGTACTTGGCTGTGAAAGCCGGGGAATAACTCAGGGGGAACACTCGGTTGGGAACCTAGTGTATTAGGAATCAAGAGAAGATATTTGTAAGGTTACATTATTTATCTGTCTTAGTGGATTCTAGGTCTGAGAAAGGCCGAAGTGGATTAGTTGAAGGATTACGCCACCTTCAGATACCACTATGAAAAGACTTGTGTTATTTACTTTCTGCAGTTTATTACTTGCTTGACTTATCTTGCAAAGTACTTACACTTATCTTGCTGAGCACGTGCACTTATCACAGAAAAGTCTTCCGCTCTCTGAAATTAAGTACCAGATATCTTCACAGATATCTCGAAAACTGTGTTTATCGACAAAAGTTTTAAAAGACTATTCACCCCCCCCCCCCCCCCGCTAGTCTTTTACTTTGCTGTTATCTGGACCAACAACGTATTTTATATGCATCTACAAGATATGGAGTTCCAATGCCTCGTATGGATGCTAGAAGTTGAGCGGGAAGGCCAAAATACCAAGAATTGGGGTCAAAAGGCATCAAAAGGGCAAAAATCATTCAGAATAATCGGCGACGCCATTCGGCGACGCCAAGAATCTTCTGGTTTTGGGCCCAAACCGCAACGCTTAGTTTTGATTATCTTGACGCCAGTTTCTTCTTTTCCATTTTTCTGCGATTTTAGTTAGAATAAGTCAGACGTTTTTATTTTTGAGACATTCATTCTATTGTCAAAAACACACTTTTCCCTAGATCTAAACGGAGTTTATAGAAAAAGCTTTACACATCCATACTTTGACATTGATAACAATTTGGAGCTTGATTTTGATTATTCATCGAAGAATTGATATCGAATCCTGATTACTGTGGTAAATCTCTATTGTTTTATCTTATTCAATTCGTTCTTACTCTGTTTCCTGAATTGTTTGAGCTTGCATGCGATTATCATTCTGTTTATGTTAAACATGGGCTATATCTTGTATTCTTTCATCCTTTCTACGATTATGAGTAGCTAAATCACTCCGATCATGGTAGTTGCGTGATAGCATTGCGTATTCGCTTCTAGGGTTCGAAATCGTTCATATAGGTTTGGCTCGTTCAAAGATCTTCGTAAAAACCCTTTAATTCAATACTCTCATTCAACGATTCTCTAAAACGTTTTGGTTAAGGATCGTGGATTGACGACCCACATTTACTCTAGTTCAAATACCTTTAAACTCGTTTGGTAAAGGTTGAATTGATAGTTTTTGTGTACACCGACCGTGTGATAGTATGAACGTATCCCTAGAGAGAATTAGCATTGCTGGATCATAACTACTGTGTTCCTCCTACCTCATTCTTACAAACAACTACATTGTTAATTTTCGTTTTCTAGTTTTAAGAAGTACTCGAATTCAAACAAATCAACATTGTTTCGCAAGTAACTGTTTGTTTTCAATCGTTGCGATAGCCAAATTGATTCCTTAGTGAACGATCTCGTGGTTAGCATTGTCTATTTACAGCAACTGCTTTGTACTTGTTTCCTAAGTAGTAATTTGAGCATATCAAATTTGGCGCCGCTGCCGGGGAACCAATTCCTACTGTAGCAATGAAAGCCATTAGTTACTTGAGGCGTGATTTCATTTTATTTGGACTAACTGAAACTAAACAACAGTTGAGGTCTTGTTGTTCTGATCTAGTTATGGAGTGCTTTCCTCGTAACTACGCACCCATCGCAGAGCTACCTGGACCAGCCATTATGGAGACAGCAAATAGTCTAGAGGTGCAACGGGGAGCTAGTGCATTCAGCGACAGTACTCTGCTAGCTTTGATTGCCCATGACGAAAAATACATGAGTCTTGTGATGGAAGGGCAAGAAAGGACTAGCAAACAGAAAGAGGGAATGGTAAGCAGGATGGAGGATTTTACCGACCAACTGGTCAGGTTTCTGGCAAGCACTGAATTCGGGGATGAGGAAACCGAGGAGGAGGAAGTTCAGGCAACAACAGTACTCTGAAGTGGAAAGGTAATCCAAAGGCTGGAACTAGAACCACAGACACAAGCCCTGGATGCCCCAGTAGTCGACCTCACGGAGGAGGACCAACCCTTGACAGAAATAGCCAACCCGCCGGTGGTACGCACGGGGGTGCTTTAAAAATATGATAACCCTTACCGTCCACCCGGACCCCCCAATCAGCAAAGAACTGCCATATCCAGGTAGAATCAGGAAACCCAAGGATGACGGCAAATTCAAAGCTATTCTGGCCATGCTCTCAAAGATGAATGTGAACCTCTCACTCCTTGACCTCATTGATAATGTCCCCTCCTACTCTAAGTTCTTCAAGGATCTCAATGCAAGTAAGAGGAAGTATTTAGCTAACGAAAAGCTAGTACCAGAAACAGCTAATTCAGTGGTTGGCTTACCAGTGAAACAACATGATCCGGGGAGCTTTGTGATTGATATACAGATGGAAAATGGGAAGATAGCAAAAGGAATGCTCGATCTGTGAGCCAGCATCAATCTTATCACCCATGCTCTTTACCAGGAGATGGGTTTGGCAGAATTGGCACTGGTGAACATGACCTACTGCAATAGCTGGGAGCATCGACGCTCAGGAGTGATTCGTGATGCACTGGTCAGAGTAGACACCATCCTGGTTCCAGTAGATTTCGTGGTACTACCCCAAGTGGAGCCAGCACTAGTAGTAAGGACCATTTGATCCTTTTGGGAAGACCATTTATGAAAACAATGAAGCTGCAGGTCGATGTGGCGGAAGGAAAGATTGCCATGGAAATTGGTGGCAACAAGATCAGCAAGGATGCAACACGACCGACAGGTAATTCTGACACCTACTCAGTGGAAGAATGTAATCTTATTTCTGAAGTAAATGCTGAGTTTGATGATATTATTGATGATTGTGTGCATGCTACTTACCTAGCTACATTAACTGATGGTAAGCTCGAAGCAGCCCTAACCCTTAGTTCTGATGAGGATATGCTTTGTGAGGAGAGTAGTGAGATAGTCTGCATGCTTGACTCGGTTGAAGTCGACCCTGGTGAGGAAATCCATCCCCTTGGTGGAAACACCGGGGAAATCGAACCCCCTAAACCCGACCTTAAGGAGCTCCCGTCCCATCTCAAATACGCTTTCTTGGGAGAAAACAAAACTAAACCTGTGATAATCTCTTTGAAATTGCAAAAGGAAGAAGAGAATAGGCTAGTAGAGCTTTTGAGAGAGAACTCTGAAGCCATAAGGTGAGGGATTGTTGACATCAAGGGCATTAGTGCGACTAGGTGCACCCATAGTATTAGTCTTGAAGATGACGCCAAACCTGTGAGACAACCCCAGCGTAGGCTTAACCCTGTCATGCAAGACATAGTTAAAACCGAGGTACTTAAGCTGTTAGAACATGATATGATCTACCCAATAGCTGACAGTCGATGGGTAAGCCCTGTGCATGTTGTCCCGAAAAAGTCTGGAGTAACTGTTGAGACCAATGAGAAAGGGATAGAGGTTCCTGTTAGGAAAACCACAGGGTGGCATGTATGCATAGATTATAGGAGATTGAATGCTGTCACTAAGAAGGACCACTTCCCCCTGCCCTTTATTGATGAGATGCTAAATCTCCTTGCGGGGCGAGAGTTCTATTGTTTTTTGGATGGTCTTCCAGGTTTCTATCAGATTCCCATAGCGCAGGAGGACCAAGAGAAGACCACCTTCACTTGCCCATATGGAACCTTTGCCTACCGCAGGATGCCTTTTGGCTTATGCAACGCTCCGGCAACTTTCCAAAGGTGCATGCTCTCTATCTTCTCTGACATGGTGCAGGATTTCATTGAGGTATTTATGGATGACTTATCTCTCTTTGGTGAGTCATTCACCGACTGCCTTGGTAAGCTTGATAAAGTCTTGAAACGTTGCATAGAATGTAATCTGACCCTTATTTGGGAAAAAAGTCACTTTATGGTGCGAGAGGGTATTGTTCTAGGGCATGTGGTTTCTAACTGGGGGATTGAGGTAGATAGAGCTAAACTTGATGTTATAGTGAAACTTCCCCCACCCACTTTTGTGAAAGAGTTGCAACCTTTTCTAGGACATGTTGGATTCCATAGGAGGTTCATCCAGGATTTCTCAAAAATTTCTAAGTGCCTTAGTAACTTGCTAGTGAAACATGTGCCTTTTGTTTTCGATGATAAGTGCATGGAAGCCTTTAATATCCTGAAAGAAAAACTTGTTTCCACCCCTATTGTTATGGCACCTGATTGGTCTTTACCTTTCGAGATTATGTGCGATGCTTCTGACTACGCTATAGGTGTTGTTCTAGGACAAAGAGTCGATAGGAATTTCCATGTGATTTACTATTCCAGCAAAACTCTAAATGGTGCACAGGTCAATTACACTACCACTGAGAAAGAATTCATGGCTGTCATATTCGCCCTGGATAAATTTAGGTCGTATTTGAAGGGATTCAAGGTAATAGTGCATACCGACAATGCAGCAATTCGCCACCTTATGGCCAAAAGTAATTCTAAGCCTCGCCTTATTCACTGGGTCCTGATGTTGCAAGAGTTTGACTGTGAGATACTTGATAAGTGTGGCAAAGACAACTAAGTGGCAGATCACCTATCCAGGATTAATCCTGGCGCCATCGCCCCATCTTCCCCCATCCCTGATGATCTCCTTGATGAGCATTTATTCTCTGTTAGTCTAGAACTCTGGTTTGCCAACATGTTAATTTTAAGGCCACAGGATTGTTTGCTGCTAACATGACTTCGCAGGAAAAGAAGAATTTTGCTATTCGTTGCATGAGCTACTTCTGGGATGATCCATACTTGTTCAAGGTAGGCAATGATGGCTTGATGCGGCGCTGTGTACCGGAAGATGAGATTGGAAGCATACTTGCATTCTGCCACTCCATGCAGTTTGATGGGCACTATATCGGGAAGAAAACCGCCTTGAAGGTTCTTCAATCAGGTTTTTTCTGGCCCTCTCTTTTTAAAGATGATCATAAATTATGTATCAGCTATGATGCCTGTCAGCGAAGTGGCAGTATAAGCAAGCGGAATGAGATGCCCCTCACCAGTAATCTTGTTGTTGAACCCTTTGACGTGTGGGGCATCGACTTTATGGGACCCTTCCCTAAGAGTAATGGCTTTGAATATATATTGGTTGCTGTCGATTATGTGACTAAGTGGGTGGAAGCAATTCCAACCAAGACTAATGATTCCAAAGTTGTTGTCTCTTTTCTTGCCAAGAATATTCTTTGAAGGTTTGGCACCCCCAGGGTAGTAATAAGTGATGGTGGCTCCCACTTCATCAACCGCTCCGTTGCGAATCTGTTAACAAAGTATGGAGTGCATCATCGGGTTGCTACAGCATATCACCCCCATACTTCGGGCCAGGTAGAGGTTAGTAACCGGCAGATTAAGAGTATACTTGTGAGGGTAGTGAAGCCTAACCGGAAAGACTGGTCATACAAGCTCAACAACGCCTTGTGGGCTTACCGCACAAGCTACAAGACTATTATAGGGACCACACCTTACAGGCTAGTTTATGGGAAAGCTTGCCACCTACCGGTAGAGCTTGAGCACAGGGCAGAATGGGCAATTAAGGCCCTGAACCTCAATTTGGATGCAGCTGGCAAAGAGCGTATACTGTAGCTCTCAGAACTGGAAGAACTCCGGAACACTGCTTTCAAGAATGCTAATTAAGGCCAAGACTAAGGAGTATCATGATAAAGGAATAATTCCTAAGGATTTGACCCCAGGTATGAAAGTTTTACGCTTCAACTCTCGCCTTAAACTGTTTCCAGGTAAGCTGCGCTCTCGATGGGATGGACCGTACGAAATCGTTCAAGTGGCACCACATGGTGCTGTCGAACTCTTGAACACAAGTGATGGATCCATCTTCAAGGTCAATGGACAACAGGTTAAGCCATATCTGGAAGGATTTAAAGAGCGACCGGAGGAAGAGGTTGTTCTTGGTGAGTCTAGTACATGACTATAAAGGTACACCAGCAGGCAAGTCACTATAGCTCCCATTCTCTCTTCTTTTTCACTCTACGCTTGAGGACATGCTTGAGTTTAGGTTTGGGGAGGGGGAATGTGCTCTCTAGTGTCTTGTCTGCATTTTTCTCTGATTATCTGTGTCTTTAGAGTCTTTCGTCTTTACTTCTATGCATTCTATTTTATTGTGTCTTCAAAGACCTTTCTCTGTTACAGTTTCTTTGTCAATCTAGGTCTAGTTAATTTCCCTTTAAGTACTTTCATGGTGAGTCTGAGTCTTTGACCAAGTCGAACATCCTTTGTAGATGATAAATCCACCTGCTGCTTACGTTTTGTTTGATAATTAGCTGGAAGTAGGACAATGTATTTTTAATCCTGCAAGGTCGTTTCTCTTTTAAAAAGCAAGTTTGTTTAGCTCTTTAGTAAAAAAAAGCTTGTGAGGAGCCTAAGAGCCGATGAATTTTTTTTGTACCGGCTAATGTATTGTGTGATTTCCTGGGTTGTGCAAGTTTTTACGTATTACTCATACTTATGTGTACTCAGTCTTGTTAGGGATGACGAACGGCTTGCTCTTTTTAAGCCCTTCTCCCTGTTCCAAGGAACAGGTTTGGGGAGAAAACTGTTATCTTGCAACTTATATGTGTTGTTTTGCGTTATTGCTGAAAAGCTAGTTTACTGCTCCCTAAGGCTTATTGATATTTGAATCTCGGGGTGGATCTATGGTCTTCATTGATCACTGTTAGTCGTGTTAGGCGTGTTTCAAATACTACCTATATACCGGCGTGGTCTTAAAAAGCCATATGTCCGTGAGGGTTGATGGCACGTACACCAAACTGACACGCACAAAAGTGCGGACTTTCGGTAAAACAGACACTTGCAAAAAATTAAGATTAAAAGATCCCAATGTGGCCATGCACTGAGTTCAGCGAAGTTTACGAGATCTGATGTTGTTTTGAATTGAATAGGGGGAGCAGTTTCAGCTTTTGTTTTCTGAAAAATTGAGTCGCCTGTTAAGTCCCTTTCGATCTAATGAGACGAGTACAAAAGCATAAGATATTTTAGGCACCTTTGTGACACAAGTCACCTTCCCAGTTTATTTTTGAGATTATACCCCATTTGGATACTTCCAAGAGAGTGAAAGATACACTGCATTAACCTGTGAGGGACTAGCAAGCTACACTTAAGTGCTATTTGTCTAGGAAATGATTGTGTTTGATTTTCTGTACACTGTTTTGCAAAGTTGGTTTGATGACAAAATTTTTGCATCTCGTGGACTTACTTTTTACAATGGTAGATCCGGTCACTTGGGACCTTGACTCTTTGTTTATTTTCTTGTTTTGAGTCTAGTTTATGTCTAGGTTTATTTGATTGCTCGAGGACGAGCAAAGGTTCGGTTTGGGGAGTTTGATGAGTTGGTTTTATACCGTCTCATTCGGTCTTTTTTACCGCCTTTTTGTCATCCTTGAGTATAGTTGTATTAGATTTCCTAGAGTATTTTTACTTGTTTTGTTCTTTGTGTATTTTGTAGGTATTTGGCTAAACCGTGCTAATTGAAGGCAAAATGGTGTATTTTTATATGCATCTACAAGATATGGAGTTCCAATGCCTCGTATGGATGCTAGAAGTGGAGTGGGAAGGCCAAAATACTAAGAATTGGGGTCAAAAGGCATTTTCAAAGGGCAAAACAGTAATTCCATAAGAACTGGCGACGCCAGTTTGACAAGAGTAACTTTCTATTTGGTTTTGGCCCAAACTGGCGACGCCAGTTTCTTCTTTTCCGTTTTTCTGCGATTTTAGTTAGAAGAAGTAAGACGTTTTTATTCTATTGTCAAAAAAAACACTTTGACCTAGCTCTAAACGGAGTTGATAGAAAAAGCTCCACGCATCCATACTTTGGCATGGATAACAATTTGGAGCTTGATTTTGATTATTCATCGAAGGATTGATATCGAATCCCTGATTACTGTGGTATATCTCTATTGTTTTAACTTATTCAATTCGTTCTTACTCTGTTTCTTGAATTGTTTAAGCTTGCATGCAATTATCATTCTGTTTATGTTAAAACATGAGCAATATCTTGTATTCTTGCATCTTTGCTCTGATTATGAGTAGCTAAATCACTCCGAACATGGTAGTCGCGTGCTAGCTTTGCGTATTCGCTTCTAGGGTTCGAAATCGTTCATATAGGTTAGGCTCGTTCAAAGATCTTCGTAAAAACCCTTCAATTCAATACTCTCGTTCAAAGATTCTCTAAAAACATTTTGGTTATGGATCGTGGATTGATGACCCACGATTACTCTAGTTCAAATACCTTCAAACTCGTTTGGTAAAGGTTGAATTAATAGTATTCTGTACACCGACCATGTGACAGTATGAACGTATCCCTAGAGCGAATTAGTATTGCTGGATCGTAACTACTGTGTTCCTCCTACCTCATTCTTACAAACAACTACATTGTTAATTTCCGTTTTCTAGTTTTAAGAAGTACTCGAATTCAAACAAATCAACATTGTTTCGCAAGTAACTGTTTGTTTTCAATCGTTGCGATAGCCTAATTGATTCCTTAGCGAACGACCTCGTGGTTAGCATTGTCTATTTACAACAACTACTTTCTACTTGTTTCCTAAGTAGTAATTTGAGCATATCAGCTCAAAATACTACTCTTCTTACACACTTAGTAGTTCGGTTGAAAGGCTTACTAGCTAGGATCGAGGCGAACTAGTCTAGTGCCGCACGGGTTAACGAATTCTTAGGACTCGAAGTTTCATCCCGCGACAATATGCTCTTGTAAACCTTTTGTTGGTTCACTAATAGCCTATTGGATATACCATTATCTATTCATCCGTTAAAAATGTTTCAGGCATTTGGTTTGTATCTTTTACAGTAAAAAATTTAACTCAATTTTTTCTCCACTAAACAATATTCATTCTCTTTCTACACTACTCTTACATTTTATTTACTTTTTCAATCAATTTAACAATTTTAAACCAATCAAACAACATTTAAACCAATCAAATAACCTTAAAAAATATTAACACATCACTTCATTTTTACACACATCATTTTATTCTTATACACCCTATATAACAACTATATAAATCCTATCAGTTCTCAACTCTATTCCAAACACCATTTTTATAACTCACTTTTAACTCAGTTATTATTCATTAACTAAAGTTTTTCCTTAACTCACATTTTTAACTCTTTACCAAACAGTTGATAAATTTTAGCTATTTCAGAAGAAAAACCAAACCCCCAAACGTTGGGGTCGCGTCAAATACAGGATCTGCAAGATTTGTATTGTTTTGTGGTAAAATGTATTGTTAGCTAGAAAAACTTAAAAGGGTCTAGGCTGTAGATAACTTATTTAGAGAATATGTATAATTTTTTTTTTATGTATTTCTCCTCTTTTATGTATTCATTTTCCAGGATCTCATTTTCTTTTCTCTTGTTTTTTGATTGTGTATTTTTGTTTTTTTTTTCTAAAGAACAAAATGGTATATTGATAACCAAAATCAGGCTTCGATTGTGTTATTTGTGATTTTAGTATTTTTGTTCCTCCCAAACTGGTCGTTATCTAATTTTAGATGCACTAAAGACATTGCTGACGATATGAAGATCTAGTGATAGGATAATGTATCCATCATCTTATATATATTATTTTGATTGAATATTAGTAATTAGCATTCGTGTATACAAACACAAGCATTACGAACAGCTGATATACATCCAGAACGAAAGTAATACAACGGTCCACCGGGGGTACCTGTGTTTGCAAGCATCTCTGCATGTGCCGGTTTGACAGTTAGGCATGATAAATGGCTTTGAACACATCTTTCCTTCGGCGTTACTAAATGCAACACGTTTTCGACTAAACGCAACATAAAATATTTGGAACTTGATGCCCCTAACTCAAAAACAATTTTACAAACTTAACGAAAAATAGAAATAACTCGTATATGCAAACACAAAAACATTAACATGCATGATCGAACACAAAATAACAACACTAAACATAAATCAGAAAAAAATGAATGATTTTTTTTTTCCAAAATATTCCGTTTATACAAAAAACATTAACATGCACGATCGAACACAAAATAACAACATTAAACAAAAATTGGAAAAAAATGAATGAATTGTTTTTTCCGAAAAATATTTCGTTTATACAAAAGTTTCTAAAAATATAGAATTAAATAAAAAAGCCAAAATAATTGGAATCATGGAAAAAAATGATATGGCCGGCCATATCATGTTTTTTTTTCTAATTGTTTTTTCTGCTTTTTTTAATTAATTTTATATTTGCAATTTTTTTAATTGTTTTTTCTGCTATTTTTAATTGTTTTTTAACCTTTTTTTAAATTAAAAATAAAATAAAATAAATCTTACGTACGCCTGTTCGTTTATTCTGCCCAGATTCCGTGTTCTTTCTCCAGTTCGTTATTCTTGGCTTAAACAAATTTAGAACATTGCATTCCACACATCAGTTACAATTTTAAGATGGATACAAACTTGAATCAGAAAATATTACGTGTTTAACATAATAAATCTGGATACTTAATTTCGAATTAAATCTTGCAAGTGTTCACAAACTTCATCAATAACCACGAATATGTCATTCGACTCCATATATTGTCTGTTTTATCGAGTGATGCGTCCCATCATAGCAGCACATATTGTAGCCTCTACAAAGAAAAAAACACACAAAAATAAGGATTTTGAGGTTTCGAACAAACGTCGTGTATGTATATATATTGAATGTCAAGGAAACATACCACGGTAGGATCTATATTGGCCGATTGGAATTGTTGCCTTCGAGTAAATGATTCTTGCCGGGTCACTTGCATATGCGTACGTTGTCGAAACCAGTCTAGGTACGTCGGAATTGTTTCATGTCCAAAATGCACCGACAGCTGTGAAAGTCCTCGAATGAGTCTCGAACACCATGAGAGCAGCGACAGAGTGAGGGTTGTGGTGGCCTTTGTGCATGTAGTGGTTTTATCGGTTCAGTAGGAATGAGTTGGTGGTATCCGAACTGCCGCATAACGCGGTCTGGCATGTACGCCTTCGTAACCTTTAGACAATGAATAATTCTCCTATATTGAGAAATAGGGACTGCTTCCTCCGCCACGAGTGCAAACGGTGTCCAACTCACCTATTACACGAGAGGCAAGTAACATAAGTATATAATTAAAAAAAAAGACTCAAACATAATGAAGACAAGCGTGTTATATTGAATGACATACTTCATTCGGTGCAACATTGTCTAGTGCACTTCTGTAGATAACATGCATAGCATTCTCATCCTTATCAGCGGTTCCCAAGTCCCATGATTGAAAACGAGGAAAATACGAGTATATCCACGCCTGAAATAGTATAAATATTTGATAGAAAATGATCGTTTTTAAAGTTACGTAAAAATGCATATATAATATAGAGCGGGCAAACCTGCAGAAGGGAAAGACATCTGATGAGACAATATTCTAACGTCTCATTTGGTCCTTTTTAGCGGTCTTTTGTTATTCTTTGACCTTAGATTTATATTGTTTTTTGTACTTTTTATTCTTTGGTACTTTGTTTGTGTTTTGTAGGATTTTTTGTGTTATTTGTGTTGATACGAAAATATGTCCAATCCGTCATAAAGGACCTAGGAACAAATCCTAAGGCACCCTAAGTCATCCAATGGATCCGAGACACTTTAGTCCGAGCCAATGGTCCGATCCGGGCAGACCATCCATGGTCCGACCCACCCTAAAAGAAAGGAACAAAGGATTTGGACCTACAAGGCCCGACCCGGAACCGTAGGTCCAACCCACCTTGGCCCGAGCCTCTCTGGGAAAGGAGCATAGTGCTAAGTCAGTACCCTCTCCGAGGACTCCAAGGACTCGACGGATGTCAACTCGGATCCAGCATGACCATCTCATAAAGCAACCAAGCAAATGGGCACCAAAGAGTGAGGTGTCCGAACCCAGGAGCTCCGAATCGGAAGAGTTGGACAGGCAGGAGAACTTCCTCAGCTGACAACCAAATGTGGTCCGAACCAATCGTCCGGACCCATCTCTCCGAACCTGGGAACTCGGCAGAACTAGTCACATCCTCAAGAACTCTCCCAATAATGACCAAACTACCCCTAAAGCCCAAGATGGCATGGGCTAAAACTTCATTATTGGGCTATGGGCCTCATATTAGCATTGGTGGCTCAATCCTGGCCGTACACATGGCGCAATCCTAGCAAGGCCTTCCATTTTGATGATAGCCTATAAATAAGGCACACATCCCAACAAGTAAGTCACTTTGAACAAGTCATCTTACAAGTCACATCACGACCCCAATCCCGAGCATTATACAGAGTTGATCTTCAGTCACTCTCGAGTAAAGTCTCATCCCGGTTTGACACTTAGCAAACCGGGCACTAACCCCCCAACTCAAGTGTGCAGGTCCTTACCGAAGTAGTTGGTCGCTGGTTCTTACGCATTGGTCCTTACCTAGCAAGGAGCTTCTTACCTTGGCACCCGTTAGTGGAGTTGAATAAAATCTAAGTAGTTGGGGAGTTACACCCTCAACATTTTGGCGCCGTCTGTGGGAATCTTTACCAAAAGTCCCGTTCTCTTCAGTAATGGCAAGAACAAGAAGGTCCGCAAGAACCAACGCCACTGCCATTGGTACGCCTGCTCCAAGACAAAGGGGAAGACCTCTCACTAGAAGAGGTGGGGTAGCAAGAATTTCAACAAGAGAAGTAATAGATGATCCAAGTGATGGCCATACCGCTAGTCTTTCTTCTGGCGAGGAAAGAGCCGCTAATCCACCAGTAAGGATCCAGACACTTGGGGACGAAGGACAGATTCCTCCGTCAGGAACACATGGTCCTCCTCCAGGAAGAAACTTTACCCTCCCGAATGGTCAGATCATTCGTCCTAGTGAGTTCGGGATGAATGAGAATCAGTTTGGCCTCTTACTCACCACTATTCAAGGATGCTTTGGATCAAACAACCTCCAGCCTCCTCAGCCCACCCCGCCTACACCGATCCCGAGGCAAGCTGAACCCGCTCAATCAAGAAATGAGCACCGTCCTATCCAACAAAGGCTGGGGGAACAAGCTCAACCAGAAGACCTGAGACATCTTCTCAATAGAAGAGCCGCTGCTTCTCATGAACAACGAGGGAGAAGTCCAGAAGTGCCACGAGTAGACGAAGTGGGAACCAGTCGGCGAGGAGCTCAACAACAAGCGCCTAGAGATCAAATGGCGGAAAGCACCCCGATAGTTCTAATCGCTGATCTTCCTCCAGATGTAGCTATCAACCCCAGAACTGGTGAAAGACTGACAGCGGAGCAGATCTACCTCCAACAGAAGGCCCTGGAAACACAAATTGCCACCTTGAGCAAGATGGTCAAAGCACATGAGAAGGTGGTAGTTAAAACTCCCAACCCTCTGTGCGACGAGATCAGAAGAGAAAGAAAGCGCCCCGACTGTGTTATCCCAAACCTTGAGCATTACTATGGAGATACTTGCCCTGTAGGGCATCTTACTAGATACGAAAGTAAGATGGAAAGCAATGGACTCAACGACAACATGAAAGCTCTCAACTTTTCCACCACACTCTTTGGAGAAGCAATGGATTGGTGGACCTCACTACCTAATGGTTCCATCAAATCTTATGCGGACGTCGCCTCCCTTTTCTTGAAAAGGTTTGAGAAAGCAAAGAGAAGGAAGAGGTCAGTTGAGCACCTGGCAGGCATAATCCAGAAAGAGCATGAGGACCTTAGAACCTTCCTTGACCGCTTCAACGCTGAAGTACGACAGGTAGAGCCTCATAGAATCAAAGAGCAGGTCCGACACCTAGATTCTAACACTTATAATGATGAGCTTAGAAGGAAGCTTTCCAACGAAGAAATCACCACTGAAAAGTATCTGGAAGATATCTGCGAAGGAGTCTTGTATGGAGAAGATTACCAAAGAAATGTCCCGATAAGGGCAGGGATAAAGAAGGGGAAAGAACAAGTACGACAGGAACTTCCTCCTCGTCAGGGGAAGTTCGAGCAAAAAAGAGATCTCAGGGACATAAAAGAATTCCATAGAGAAAGAACTCCACCTAGGAGATACGCCGAGTATACTCGCCTCAACAGACCAAGATCCGACATCTTGGCTTCTATTGTTGAGAAGGACTTAGATATACAATGGCCTAAACCTGTCAAGAGCAGCAAGAAGAGTAAATTTTCTAAAGACTACTGTAGGTTCCACAAGCAGAAAGGTCACCCGACTGAGGATTGCATCCAGTTGAAGACAGAAATCGAAAGACTAGTGAGAAGTGGGAAGTTGAAAGAACCAACAGGTGAAGAAGAACCCTCCAGGCATAGAAAGAATGAGCAGAGAAGAGAGGAGCATGATTCTGAACCTCCGACAGGATCTTTACCACCTCGGCATGCCCAAAGATATCAAGGGTACCGCGAAGATACAGAAATGGAGAACCTCCCCTACAGTGGAATTATCAACGCCATTGCAGGAGGACCAACAGGGGGAGATAGCAGAAATGCAAGGGAAAGGACCGCGCAACACTTGAGAAACAACGACAGAGCTTACGGTCCACCACAGAAGGCACAAATGCAATTACCTTTGACGATAGCGAGATCCCCCCACCAACGTCTGGCGGAGGAGATCTCAAGGACCCCGATGTCCCTTTGGTTGTTTCTCTAGTGATTGCCACTTACAAGGTCAACAAGGTACTAATCGACACAGGAAGCTCCTCCAATGTCATATCCAAAAGGACCGTGGAGCAAATGCAACTGGGGAAAATACAATATGGACGAGTATACACTTCGTTGGTAGGTTTTGGAGGGTCTGTAGTACGCCCCATTGGAAGTATACCACTACAAGTCTCCATGGGCACTTTTCGGACAAGAGTGACCAAGACTATCCTCTTTGTGGTAGTAGATAGCACCTTTGACTATAACGTGATCTTGGGCCGCCCGGGACTTAACCAATTCAGAGAAATTGCTTCTCCCCTACACAACAGGGTGAAGTTTCCAACCCCGAACGGCGTGGGGGAAGAAATGGGCAACGTTAGAGAAGCCTGGGAGTGCTATATCATGTCAACCAGGGGGGCCACAGTACTTGTCCTTTCGGTCACTAAGGGCTCTCATGAACATTCTTCCATTACTCTACCGCCACCAAAGGAAGAAATCGGTATTGGGTCGCTCAGAGAAAAGTTCCCCAAGACAACTAGAATAGAATCCCTTGAAGCCTTGAAAGAGGTCCAACTGGTCGAAGGAAATTCGGAAAGAACAACTCGGATTGGAACGGAGATGAGTACGAAAGTAGAGCTGAAGCTCATCGCTTGCCTTCCTGACAATTGCGACATCTTTGCTTGGAGCACAGATGATCTCAAGGGGATAGACCCAAGGATCGCAGTTCACCGTCTGAACATGGATCCTACGGTCAAGCACATCCGGCAAAAGAGGAAAGACTTTGGACCAGTTGAGGATGATATCATAGCAGGGGAGGTTGACAAGTTGATGAAAGCAGATCATATCGAAGAAGTTAGATACTCCGATTGGGTCTGCAACGTGGTCCTCGTCGAAAAAGCTCCCGGAAAGTGGAGAATGTGCAATGACTTCACTAGGCTCAACAAATTTTGTCCAAAGGATCCCTATCCATTGCCACGCATAGACCAGCTGGTTGATTCCACTGCAGGATGTGCGCTTCTAAGCTTCATGGATGCATATCAAGGCTTCTACCAAATTAGGATGGCTCAAGAAGACATCAAGAAAACGGCATTCTTTGCGGCCGGAGGAGTCTATTGCTTCAAGGTCATGCCCTTTGGCCTCAAGAATGCAGGAGCTACTTACCAACGGCTGGTAAATAAGATGTTCAAGGAAGAATTGGGAAAAACCATGGAAGTCTATGTGGATGACATGCTGGTGAAAAGCAAGACTGAAGAGGAACACATAGAACACCTCAACAATTGTTTTTCTATTCTCCGGAAATACGGAATGATCTGTGAACCCTGAAAAGTGCACTTTCGGGGTGAAAGGAGGAAAATTCCTTGGCTACATGGTCACAGAAAGAGGCATCAGTGCTAACCCAGAGAAAATAAAGGCAAT
Organism: Plantago major; assembly: GCA_026545765.1. NCBI lineage: Eukaryota > Viridiplantae > Streptophyta > Magnoliopsida > Lamiales > Plantaginaceae > Plantago > Plantago major. The sequence goes on along the minus strand of CM048840.1, from coordinate 79,474,844 downwards.
CATGGACCTACCACAGCCCAAGACTGTCAATGAAGTTCAGAAGCTTCTAGGAAAGGTGATGGCATTGAGCCGTTTTATCTCAAAATCCGCTGAGAAGAACCTTCCCTTCTTTAAGATCTTACGAAAAGGAAATAAGTTCGAGTGGACAAAGGAGTGTGAAGAGGCCCTGGAAAACTTGAAAAAGTACTCCTCTCACCGCCCCTTTTGTCTAAACCCATGGAGGCTGAAACTCTTTACCTCTATTTGGCCACCACTGATGAAGCAATGAGTTCTGTACTGGTACGGATACAAGACAACGAGCATTTACCAATTTACTATTTGAGCAAAGCTCTTGTAGGCTCTGAGGCCAGATATGTCAAGGTTGAGAAGCTCGCCAGACCGGTTTACATTGCACGATCAAGCCTTACTTCAAGTCGCATCGGATTGTGGTCCTAAATGAGCCACTCAAGCATGTCTTGGACAAACCGGATCAGTCAGGACGCCTGTCCAAATGGGCTATTGAGCTAAGTGAATATGATATTGGGTATCAAGCCCCATCTGCCAAGAAAGCGCAAGTTTTGGCCGACTTCCTGGTAGACTATCCAGAGAAAGCAGAAGAAGGGAACGAAAACTCCCAGGAAAAGGCTAGTCATGTGGCGATAGCCCAAATCAAGGAATCAAGGGAAGAGAAAGAAGCAGAAGAGACACAAAGAGGTAGCATCCAGCTTATGACTAAGTATCACCAACCTATGGATGATTCACTGAGAGTAAGGCACATGTTTCTCTTGGACGAAGAACTCAATACCTCGACAACTGCATCTTCCGACAAGAAGCAGGAGGTTGAGAAAGCACTCGCTCCCACTTCGGGAGGTAAGGAAAGAAACACAGAATGTTGGACATTACAAGTGGATGGATCATCAACCGGACGGTTGGGAGGAATAGGAATTTTCCTTGAAAGTCCTGAAGGAGCCAAGCTAGAGTACGCCATCACCCTCAATTTTAAGGTGACAAACAACGAGGCCGAATATGAAGCACTTATCACCGGCCTAAGAATGGCGAAAGCCCTTCAGGTAAAAAGGATCAAAGCCTACATGACTCACAAAGACAATCCCAGTTCTCCGGGTCCTTTACCACCAAAGGAGCTAACATGATCAAATACTTGGAGCTCCTCAAGAAAGTGGTTGAGCACTTTGAAGAATTTACTCTTGACCAATTTCACAGAGAATGGAATGAAAAAGCCGACGCCCTCTCCAAGTACGCCTCAGCCTTAGGAGCTTTGGACACAAGAAGTGTCATCCTAATGACCCGCGTGGAATCCTCCCTGGCAAACCCCAACGGACAGGTGCTTCTTTTGAGCACAGAAAGAAACTGGATGACTGATATATTCCGTTACCTCAAGGATGGCACTTTACCTATGGATCCTAGAGAGGCCAGGAAGATTCAATGTCGAGCTAACAGATACTTTATTCTGGAAGAAGATCTCTACAAAAGATCCTACAGCGGAACTCACCTGAGGTGCCTAGATCCTCAGGAGGCGAAAACTGTGATGAAAGAAATCCACGCCGGAAGTTGTGGAAGTCATTCTGGAGGAAGAACTTTGGCGCAAAAGATCATAAGGCAAGGATACTATTGGCCAACTATTGACATGGATGCTGCCAACATCGCCCGCGCCTGTGAAGACTGCCAATACTATGCCAACATACCACACCGCCCGACCAACCCTATGATTCCGTCAATCATAGCATGCCCATTTGATCAATGGGGCATAGACATAGTTGGTCCCTTTCCGCGAGGAACACATCAAAAGAAGTTCTTGATAGTGGTGGAGTACTTCACTAAGTGGGTCAAGTCAAGCGAGGTCAACCATCACGAAGCGTGGTTCGGACATTCATCTGGAAGAACATCATCTGCAGGTTTGGACTCCCACGAGTGCTAGTTTCAGACAATGGAGCACAATTTTCTGGGTCAAGATCAAGGAGGCTTCATCCTTCAAAATAGAACTACGCTTTACTTCCGTTGGCCACCCCCAAGCCAATGGTCAGGTGGAAGCCACCAACAAGACCATAGTCAAAATTTTGGAGAAAAGGTTGAGAACCTCCCAAGACAGTTGGGCGGATGATCTCGACGCGGTCCTTTGGGCGCATCGAACGACAGCCCGGACTGCCACACAAGAAACACCTTTCTCCTTGGTCTATGGATCCGAGGCGGTCATCCCTTCGGAGACGGTGGTGGCAACCCAGAGAATCCAGCAATACAACCCAGTTGATAATGAGCTCGCAAGGATCTATGACCTTGAGCTCCTTGAAGACAAGCGCGATAAGGCATTGGCCAACATCCTTCGGTACCAAGCCATGACCACTCGAGCCTACAATAAACGTGTCTTTCCCAAGGACATACAAGTTGGAGACTTAGTCCTCAGAAGAGCCGATATACTAAGTCATGTGGGGAAACTTAAGCCCAAGTGGGAAGGACCGTACAAAGTTACTGGGGCAAGAGTTAATGGAAGCTTTGAACTAGAAGATGAATAAGGCGGGGCTTGAAGAGAACTTGGAATGCCAAGAATCTCCAAAAGTTTTACACTTAGAGAAGCATGGCAACGACTGTCACCTTCCTCTATCTTGTCGAACTGTTTTTTGTGTTTGTTTTTTGAAAAAAGCCTCGAAGCCCTCAAGTTGTAATCCAATTTCCGTCAAATCAATACAACTGTGATTTCATAAACATTGTTGATAATCATGTCCTCCGAATTTCATGATTCGAACGGGCCATGAAGATATTTAACTACTCGATCCAAACCTAGATCATACACTCATCCGGAGCGGATTAACACAATCAAACAGTGTCCGACCTTCACAAAGGCAAATACGCTTTTATTAAAATAGGAGTACAGATTTACAAAGACAGGGTCCGAAGAGCCCTAATCGAGCTTACAAAAACAAGTTCCTATTCTCTCTCTTTTCTACTCTACAGCGAAGCTTCTTAATTAACCCTGGTCTACCGAACCAAACCCCGTCCGAGCACTATTCACTGTATCTGTGGGCGCTCCGAAGGAAGAGGGAATTCCACCATCCCAACTTTGATTGCTTACTGACAGATCTCGAAGCCCCCTTCGGACGATCTAAAAACTAACAGCAGTCGGACGAGATAACTGAGGCCATTCGATGCTTCCAGAAAGGATACTTCATCACTTCTGAACGACAGAGAGCTCCGAAGCAAGCAAGAAGCACTATAACAATCCGGATCGCCTCTTACCAAATACTATAAATACATCCCAGATTCAGAGTATTTGGAAGGCGGCCAACCCGGATAGTCGGATTAACCCAAGTCACTCCGGAGGCTCCCGTTGATCCGAGTCCCAACAAGACCGGCATTGTCAGGAACTCCGTCCCAGAATTGTAAGTCGCTCCCTCGAGCCTTCAATTCTGGAACGCAGCCACCAACAAAACCGAGCTGCTCGGACGAAAGACCATAGGTGTAAGACAAACGAGTTACCAAAAAGGATACATCCGGAGCTCCCTCGATCCGAGAAACGGACAACTAGACACAACAGGATTGGTAGAAAGCCTTCCAACATCTCGGGCGGTTTTTTACGACCGAACCACGAAATACTGGAAGGGATTCTACCAAACCAATTATGCCAACTTGTCGCCTCCCGGGCACATACCCAGAGCAGCATGCCTCGGATACATTGAGGTTCAAAAACAACTATTTGAAAATCCCCGAATCATCCAGCTAATCTACCTCTCCGGGGCTAAAAGTCGTGGATATAGACCACAGCCCCGGAGAAAGAAGATTAGCCTGACAATCAGAGGAATTGACTGGCAAAGATTTCAAGTCTCACTCGGCACGGACCGTATCCTCGAAGATCCGAGGCTGGCTTTCCGAGCAATTTAATTTCCAAAACTCTCACCGTGAACCAGCCCGGGTAGACATCCGAAGCATCGGAGAAACCCTTGGGACAAGATCACGCGCAAGAGTGAAGGTATAAACATGCTCACCAGCCGCTCGGACTCGAGCTCCGGACCTTTGGTTACTATAAAAGGGAGAAATGTCCTAATGAAAAGCCGTACAAAGCAGGGGTATATATAGAAAGAGAGGACCAATCAGAAGCGGACACGTGTCCCATATTCGCCGGAAATGGGCTTGGGCCGAACATGGGCCTGCCTCTTCAACTTCTATTAGCCCAACCCAATAATCCATCCATAAGGTCGGGCAAATCGACTAAGTTACTCACTCGGATGTATCAAGCTCGGGGCTGACATGACAACACCCGAAGCAACTGTGATTCGTATAGAGTCACCCTATACTTAATGCTGATCATCTTCTCACTCTTTCACAAGTCTGCATGACTCGGGAAGACACACCAAGTCAACATCCGAATGGCCACAACTTATCACGATACAAGGAAATTCTCTTTGTCGCAAGCCGTGCCACTCTAAAATGTGGCTCCGAACCGTTCGTGATCCGGCTTATTTCTATCAAAGAGTCCGATTCGGATGGGTACAATGGTTGATTGTTCTACTAAAGGGTCCGGACCCACTATCCGAGTTTACGAGAGTTGATGAGTTGCTACGCAAATACGAAATTAAAACGCGCAAGAATGTAAACAGCAACATTAGTGTTTCAATGGCAAAAATAGTTCCGAGCCACCAAGGGACCCGAACCAACAACATTCATCAAGACAAATATATGTTTAGCCAACAAAAAACGAGCAAAAAAGACAACATTGTTTTCAGGCCCGGAGGCACCCTACTACAAAAGCCCGGGGCATACCCCGTCTTCACTACCTTCGCCGCTCGGACGAACTAGGTTGAGACCGAGAGGGACCCCCCGTATCCTTCTCCGGAGGCGCTTGACCTTGCTGTTGGGCTGCTTGGGCTAACCTCCGTTCTCTCTGAGCCTCAACCTCTTCAGAAGGCAACACTCCTCCATCAAGTCTAGGTCATGAGCAAAACCATGGATGTGCCCAGCAGTCAGCCAGTCTCGGTTGTGTTCCAAGTGATCCTCCAAAGGAACGAAAACACTGGACATAAGCACCCGAGGGACGAAGGATGGGAGATACGGACCGCCATGGTTGTACTTCTTGCCCTCCGACTCATCGCAGACCAACTCCACAAATTCACACTTAAGCAGGTCTTCGTCCAAGACACCATCCGGAGCAAAGTCCGAGCCATCTCCATTCTTAAAGGCGGACACTCCCTCAGCCTCCAAGTCGCAGTCAGCCGGTATCCAACCCTTCCTCCCAAGACCTTTGGTCCACAGCTGCATCAAACCCATCTTGACGGGCCTCGTCATACTTCGACTCGAACAAAAACTTGCAGGAGTCCGAATCAAGGAAATCTTGGGCAGCCCTTGTCCGGACCCCCTTAAGCTCCTTCAACATTTTATCTTTGAAAGTCCGAGAGACACCCACGAACGTCCAAACTATCTTGGTGCACCTTCAAGTCGGTTTCCGAAGATCGAATGGCACTTTTCATCTTGGCCGTCTCCGACTCGGCCTCCTGTTTAGCAGCTATGGCCTTCTTTAGGCGCTCCGAAGTGCTGTTCAAACGAGACGCTTCAATCGCCCGGGCAGCCTCAGCCTTGGCCAAATCCTCCTCTAGGGTAGCCCTCCGAGCAGCTACCAAGGAGCATGCCTCCACGGCAGCAGCAAGCTAAAAATAACAGATATCACAAACATTTAGATATCTCCGAATCACAGGAAGATGACAAAATAACCAAAACAGTTACTAACCTTGCATTGAGCGGCAACTAACTCTGACATCCGCTCCACCTGCAGGGCGAGAACCACCGAGCAACTTCAAGACATCGATCCGGCTCGCACCTCGCTCATCTTCCCTTGCCTTTTTAGCGGGTGGATTTCGACCTTGGAGGGCGCTTTTGCAACGCTCGATCCGCTTATGGAGGATCTCGGACACGGATCTTGGAGGCTTCTTCGAGCCCTTAGATCCGACCACCTTACCCTTGTCCGGAGTAGGGATAGTTTGGGCCTCTTCGCCCGCAGCAGCTCTCCGAGATTCCTCCACTCGGAACACGGCAGCATTTCTTGGCTTGTCCATCGGGAGTACGGTGGAAGTCTTGATAATCTGGGTCCGGGAACCTCTCAACTCCTTCATTGCAAAGCGGCATTTTGCTGACGCTTCAACTCCCGCATGGTCGACATCGTATACTCGAACTAAAAAGCTGCACATCTGAATCACAATGAGTTGCAAAATACAAAAGAATCTACAAAAGGTAATCATATAGTCGACGAACAGACAACCGAATCGGACAACCAACCAGGGGTAGAGGGAAATCACTTACTCAAATCCTCCATGTTCTCACAAAAACTTGGCTCGGACAAGTGGCTAGTAAGGCGAGGTCGATATCGCCCCGGAAGAAGTACTTTTCCGCTCTTGACCGATGGAGTGGTTGCATCCAGGGGATGTTCCGTGCGGTGGCTTCCAATCGTCACCGCTCTAAGAACTTTTTCTCAAAATGCCACTTGGGCCTCTCCGCTTCGGATTGCCCGGGCTTCAGAGCCGGACGGACAAAAATGTACCTCTTGAACCATTGGATTCCCAACGAGGATAGGGGATCAACAAAAAACGTGTACGCCTGGCGACATATGAACGTGTAGAACCATGTGTTCCTATTACTTACACTTATATTGAATAACTTGCGAAAATTATCGAATGTGACCGGGATGCCTTTATATTTACATAAGACCCCGAAGCACATCAGATTTCCGAGGGAGTTGGGAATGATCTGGTGCGGACTCAAACCCATGCTGTTCAAAATCTTCAAAAACTCGGACGATACGGGCAGGCGCCACCCGCAATGGAGACTTATCTCATAGACAGACATGTATCCCGGAGGCAGATTGTAACGCTGAGATCTGGGATGAGAATCTCCACACATTCCGGGATCTCATATCTCCTCCGGAGCTCATCCACTTCATCGGCTCGGATGGTTGAGGCACAGGTAGGCAAAGTACCATCTTCATTCAACTTGCCCTCCGGATCGGGGTGAGTGACCTCGTCTTTAGACCGAGGGAACTTTACTTGGAATACGTCCTCACCCTTCCTCAGCCTCTCCGGACGCTCTTCCTCAGCCACCTGCCGACTCGGGCCTCAAAGCAGATTCCACACGGAGCATATGAGCGGATGGCTCTACACCTTCTTCCTCTTCGGAACCAGAATCTTGGCCCCGCACACCTTCCTCTGCCTTACCTTCCTCGGATGAGGACGCTAACTCTACGACAGTCTGAAGAGGCGCAGCGACTTGCACACGATCCTCCTCACCCTCTTCGAAGATGCCCAAATTGGGAGGTACTTCCGAAGTATCATGAACTTCCTCGATGATCGGCGCCTGCGAATCCGGAACGAACGAGACTCGATTAGGATTACTCCTAAAATTATAACCAAGGTTGCGAATTAAAGATCGAATCTCTACCGGAAGTTCGGATTCTTGGCCAGCCCGACCCGGGCGATGAGTTCCTATAACTCGCGAACTTGTCTCTTGAGCCGCTACAATAACCTGCACATGGGACACTTGCAGGTAATCCTGACGCCTCGGAGGACCAGAATCCGGAACAACTAACCGAAGTAAGGAACTTACCTTGGGCTCTTCCCGACTCGGATGGGGCGCTTGTTCCACCTCCAATACTTCATCGTCATCTACGATCCCAATTTCCTCGGAGCTATCGGTTAAGGATATCGCCTCGGAGTCATATCCCTCAGCCTCGGATCGGTTTTGGCTATCACTCTCGGACATCCTAGGGAAAGGAGAAAGCAATTTCGTAAGCTTTAAGATGGCAGTCCGAGAGGTCGTTTATGTATATTAAAAGTGGTCAGTTCAAGGCCAAAACTAGCGGCTTTACTCGACGGGTTAGTTCGAGTCGATTACGCTTATTCAAGTTAGTCAACATCAAGTACGTATTGATTATCAACTATACTACACATCATAAGCATGCATCCGAGTAACTTGAAGATGAAAGACAACAGAGATAATTTAATCATAAGACGAGACAAGTAAACTTACTTGGACTCGGATGATTAGATAGAAGTGACTTGACTTTGCACAGGATCACGCGCTTCGAACCGCTCGTTGCTCGCTTCGGATTGCTGGTAGTTGCTTCGGATATACTTAGAATGCAAAAATTCTCTCTCTAAACGGTGAGAAATGAACCGGCCAACCCCTCTATTTATAGAGGGCCATATTGGGAACTCCAACCGTCGCGATTTTTCGGATTTAATCTCCACCGTAGATCAAAAACCATCCAACGGTATAGTACAATTATACCAAGTGAAATGACGAATTGGTACAACAAATTTATCTCACGGATAGACGAATACAACAACTATCCCACTCTCGGGCAGCAGACAGCACGAGAGCTCCGGATTATCATCTTCTCGGACGCCTAGCGGCTTATCAGCCCAACATAATTTGCCCACAGGGAACCTCGTATACTCGAGCGATTACCCTTCGGACCTTTCCTTGACCACAGAGGTTGGTTCGGACGGGACACGCACCTACGGTCCGCCACCGTAGCCCATCAAAGGTACACTACCGATGTTCGGAGCCTAAAACTTAGTCTCGATTACAAATACCCTTTTTTCTTTCTTTCACTTCGTCGCCCTTCGGACCCAGCCCCTCGGATGGCAACGATGTTTTAGAAAAAGAAAAAGGGGGGGGGGGAGAGACTAAGTCAATGGCCACACGAAGTACGGAGTACACCTTTTTTCAACAAGATCGAAACGGATTGGACTGAAGAACGGATTTTTTCCTCAAAACAGCTTCCCAAACCAGTAGTTCCACAACTATCTTCTACTAAGATACTTGGAAACTAGGGGGACATATGTTGATACGAAAATATGTCCAATCCGTCATAAAGGACCTAGGAACAAATCCTAAGGCGCCCTAAGTCATCCAATGGATCCGAGACACTTTAGTCCGAGCCAATGGTCCGATCTGGGCGGACCATCCATGGTCCGACCCACCCTAAAAGAACGGAACAAAGGATTTGGACCTACAAGGCCCTACCCAGAACCGTAGGTCCGACCCACCTTGGCCCGAGCCTCTCTGGGAAAGGAGCATAGTGCTAAGTCAGTACCCTCTCCGACCCAAGGACTCCGATACGGATGTCAACTCGGATCCAGCATGACCATCTCATAAAGAAACCAAGCAAATGGGCACCAAAGAGTGAGGTGTCCGAACCCAGGAGCTCCGAATCGGAAGAGTTCGACAGGCAGGAGAACTTCCTCAGCTGACAACCAAATGTGGTCCGAACCAATCGTTCGGACCCATCTCTCCGAACCTGGGAACTCGGCAGAACTAGTCACATCCTCAAGAACTCTCCCAATAATGACCAAACTACCCCTAAAGCCCAAGATGGCATGGGCTAAAACTTCATTATTTGGCTATGGGCCTCATATTAGCATTGGTGGCTCAATCCTGGCCGTACACATGGCGCAATCCTAGCAAGGCCTTCCATTTTGATGATAGCCTATAAATAAGGCACACATCCCAACAAGTAAGTCACTTTGAACAAGTCATCTTACAAGTCACATCACGACCCCAATCCCGAGCATTATACAGAGTTGATCTTCAGTCACTCTCGAGTAAAGTCTCATCCCGGTTTGACACTTAGAAAACCGAGCACTAACCCCCCCCCCCCCACTCAAGTGTGCAGGTCCTTACCGAAGTAGTTGGTCGTTGGTTCTTACGCATTGGTCCTTACCTAGCAAGGAGCTTCTTACCTTGGCACCCGTTAGTGGAGTTGAATAAAATCTAAGTAGTTGGGGAGTTACACCCTCAACAATTTGGTTCGCAAGGTGAAAATTGGAGTGAAGACATTGGTTATAGATCTCTAAATGAAGAGTAATTGGGCGAAGACGGAAGTGGATTTGGATTTCGGACGAAGAATTGAGAGGTGTTTTAGCGTGACTTGCAAAAGTGATGATTTACGGAGCAGTCTAGCCATTTTGGACATAACTCTCTCATATAAAGTCCGATTTACCTGATTTCGGTGGACATGGAAATATAATTCAAAGGGCTACAACGTTCGTTCCAGAATCGTAGCCAAATTCCTCATGTAGAAAAAGATATGGACGTCGTAATCTGGCTGGCAGAAAACATTCGCGCAGAGGCGAGGATTTTTGTTCGCCGCCGCGAGAACTTACGAGAGCAGATTTCTGGACGGTCTCCTGGTCGAATTTTACTAGGATTCTCTTCCTTTTTTCTCCTTTAAATAGATTTCTTTCACCATAACTTCATATATAACTTCTTTTACCCTAGATTTACATAGGAAAAAGCTCAAGAACTAGGTTTTGACATTTATTGATTTTTGGAGCTTGGTTTACCTCTTGTAAGAAGCATTGATATCAAATTCTTGGTAATCTTTTGATAACTCTCTACTGTTTATCTTCAATTCGTGTTTTCTTCTGTTTATCGAATTGTATGATCTTGCATGCGATTATCACCATGTTTATGCTTGTAATATTCAATACCTTGACGTCTTTCATCTTTGCTTGCCTCATGAGTAGTTAAATCGCTCCGAACACGGTAGTTATGTGATAGTCTTGCATATTCGTTTCTACGGTTTATCAAAGCACTCATATAGGTTAGTCTCGTACAAAATCTTCGTAAAAACCTTGAATTCGATAAGTCCGTATTAAATTCTCTAAATTATTCATGTTTAAGGATGGTGAATTGACGACCCACGATTTCTCCCGTATAATATATTCTAAGAACAATTAGTTTAAACGAATTGATTGATTTACTGTACAACAACCGTGTAACAAATATGAGGGTTATCCATAGTTCGAATTAGCATAACTGGATCATCACTACCGTGTTCGCTTTCTTTCTTTGATCCAAACCAGTTTATCGATTTTCTATTTTAATCTGTGTTTTAGAAGTACAAAAACCTATATAAATCTGTTTTCACAAATAATTGAGTTCTCTCAATCGTTGTGGTAGCTTGATTAATTCCTTAGCAAACGAATGTGGTTTAGCTTTGTCTGTCTATAACAACTGCTTACTACTTGGTTTTCTAAGTAATAATTTGAGCATATCAACATCCATCTATCTGTCTGCAGTTGATACGGGTTGCAACTCCCAATTGTCTATATTGATTGGCAAGTGCAGCAGCTCCCCATGCGTATGTGTTAACCTCATTCAGGTTAAGTAGGAACTGTAGAAATTCGACAGGAACTCGATGTCCACTCTTGTCGAAAAATAGAGAAGTGCCTAACAGCCACTACAAGTACATTATAACATGTGATTCCGGTGGCAGAACTTGTGCTTTTAAAGTTGCCTCGATGGTGCTACGCTTGAAACCAGCAGTTTTGTAGTTGGATTTCACCGCTGCTTCAGTCATTTGCATATGAATTGCTAATGCCACCTTAAGCGCATCTGGTTGCATTATCGTCTTAACAGCACGACCATGAACAGGAACTCCTAGCAAATAGTGGACATCATACAGGGCTATTTTCATCTCACCAACTGGCATTTGAAAGGTATTAGTTTCAGGATGCCAGCGTTCAACAAATGCACTAATCAAAGGCATGTTGATCTTCGGGTGCATATAGTTCGGCAAGCGTGAGAGATGGGTGTTGTTGACAATATGGTTGACACAATCGTATAAATAGTCTTTAAAACGTATTAAAGATCGGGATTTGTGAAATCCCTCTTAAACCTCGCGGTCCTGCGGATTAAAATATAGTAAATAAGAATCGTCGGATTTCACAGAACATGACTTAACAATAGTAAACATTGAAGTGACTTACATTTCCTATCCATATGGATTGAGCGATGTGGCCTAGAAATCCTGTAAGTAACTCCGGATTTGCAGGTCCTCCATCAATACCGGTTGTTAGCTCTCTCCACCCCTCATTAGTAGCATAATTAGGCTCTGCCTATCCACGGTCTCCGCTTTCACCCTCATCATTAGGATCTTCCTCATTACTGAAATGGAAAGCCTGTCCATGGTCTCCATTTCTAATATGGACACTCCTCGTGGCGGAAGAACCATGAATGTTGCGTTCAAATGGCACCGTCCTCGGCCCTGAACGCATAGACTCTGACTCTGCGGCGAAGTCTTCATCAAAAGGCATTTCATTTTCAATTCTAATATTTGACTCTGTGCCGATAGAGCTAAGTGTCTGGTACTAGTCTTGTCTCGATCGCCGGTGGTGTTTCTTCAGAACTTGCCGAACTTTCTAAAGGGTACATCATTTTATCCCTTCTTGCTCTGGCTGAAGCAGGTATGGGACCTCTAACCCTTCCACCGATGTCATGTAGGCGTCCAGAATACTGATCAACTGGTACTTGTGGAATATCCGTTACGTTCCTTTTACCCCGTCTTTTATCTCCAGCACCACCATCTTTGGATCCACCGCCCTTAGCTAATTTCTGTAGGAAATTGAGAATAGTATTAATGTTAGAAATCACGAATACAACGAAGTTCTAATAATATTGAAGCATGTGAGAAATCAAATATACAATGGTTTATTAATGTTTTCGTATAAACTTCCTTCCACATGGTTGCTAAACACCGAAATGTTTGCAAATAATATTGAAGTATGAAAATGAAGTTGAAGTTGGTAGTGTGAAGATGAAGTTGATTAGAGAGTTGGAAGGATGAAATGAAGTTGGTTATGTGAAGATGAAGTTTATTAGAGAGTTGGAAGGATGAAATGAAGTTGGTTGTTTGAAGATGAAGTTCATTAGAGAGTTGGAAGGATGAAATGAAGGGTGGTGTGAACATGAGTCCCAAACCCCCTATTTATAGAATTTGGGAACTAAAAAAACGGGTTTGACCGGTCGGTTCGACGGTTTGACCGGTCAAAACCAGAAATGACCGGTTAGGAATAGGGGATCGGGTCGAAGGCGGGTTCATACTTCATAATTCATACTACATAGAAGTGTTCGGGCCGGGATCGGGTCGGAGACGGGTTCGGGTTAGAAGGCGGGTTAGGGCCGGGATCGTGCATCATGATTTTTTTTTGAAACTTCATAATTTATACTTCATTATATTTTAAATTTCGTTAATTAATTAAATTAACATGAAATAAAAATTGAAAATTTTCAATTTTCGAAAATAAAAAACACAATGTTTAATAAAAATATTACACTATTTTAGATAAAAGAGTACATTACATAAAATTAAAACACTACACGGAAGTGTTTGGGTAGAAGTTCGAGTCGAAGATGGGTTCGGGTCGGGCTCGGGTCGAAGGCGGGTTCGGGCCAGGATCGAGGCCCGGCCCGAAACGAGACCCATTTGACAGGTCAAACTGTCGGCCTCGATCCCGGCCCGAACCGCCTTCGAAGCCGATCCCAGCCCGAACCCGTCCCGAACCCGATCACCCGTCTTTGACCCGATCCCGGCCCGAACCCGTCTTCGACCCGAACACTTATGTGTAGTGTTTTAATTTTATGTAATGTACTCTTTTATCTAAAATAGTGTAATATTTTTATTAAACATTGTATTTTTTATTTTCAAATATTGTAATTTTTCAATTTTTATTTCATGTTATTTTAATTAATTAACGAAATTTAAAATAAATATGAAGTATTGATAAGCTCAAATTATACTCTAAAAAGCAATTATAGAATAAGCAGTAGTTGTAGACTAAAGCCTAACTCGTGATCGATCTCTAGGGAATTAATTAAGCTATGTAGCAGTGAGATTAAACAGATACTTGCGAGTGACAATCTGATTGATGTTTTTTTTTTTTTCGATTTTAATTTATATATTGCCTCCGTACCCAAATCCCCGTTGGCTAAAGACAAGCTACAATAACATCAATAGCCATGAGCCATACATATAACTCTGGCAGGACAAAAAAGAATCTAATCTGGCTTTCTCTGGAAGACAATTTTCATACTTTAAGAAAGCATAAACCCTAAACCGTGTTTAAATGGAGAGCAAAACACAAGTTTTACAGTCTCATTGAGAGTATAAACAAACAAGTTAATTGAGCTCGAAACTCATCCTGCAAGTAGAGCATTCGGTTCATAACTAAGGTTCTTACATGTCATTCCTCGGGTACACCATACGAGTCCTACTTGATTGATTACATTACAAAGCCAAACATAGCAAGTTTTGTAAACATAAAAAGAAACTACCAGGGGAGGAGCTGTTCAACGCTTTCAGCAAGCATAAACTACTTGCTTACTTGGCCAAAAGATTTTTTCCTCCTTAAAGACGGATATTTCTTCAAACTTGGCTACCAGGGGGATTTTAACTTCCAGCAGCAGGTGGTGTAGGTTCTTTCATTCTGCCAGATGCTTTCCGTTTTTTATGTGATTTACGCTTCTCCATGTCGCACTCAACGTCATCCATAAATTCTGCCTTCAATATGCCGAAAAGACGAGATCCAGCTGGAGCGTACTCAAATGGATATCTATGACATATGTCTTTTGCACATGCGTCAGCCCCATGTCGAATCAAATACATTACCATATCAATATCTTGAAGCTTAGTAGCAACATGAAGAGGAGTGGAATTAGTGAAGGGATCTATTGCATTCACAACCCTGTGAACACAACCACTCTTCGACGCCCATTTAGTAACAGTTTCAAGTACCTTCAGTCCTCCAAAACAAGCACCATGTGCAACCGGACCATCAGCCCAATGATGACGTGGGTATTTCAATGGATTAGTTCCATGTTCCAACAACAACTTTACGGATTTGACCTTGCCAAAATTACATGCCCAGTAAAGAGCATCAGGGATACGCAGAGGTTCATCATAAAGGGTGCCAAACTCACCGGTTCGATTTTCACTTAGGAAAGCTGTGATGCAGTCAAGATTTTCTTCCAAGACGGCCTTAAGCATATCGCTCCCAGCAGGCAAATTTTTTTTAAGGGACAAGATGTTTTTATCTGATTCCACATCGTATAATTTCCTCAACTCCTTTTTATGCATCAATTCTACATCTGATTCGTCGGAGGTGGATGTGGAATATCCACATTCTTCCACATCGGATGATTCACTGTTTTCGTTTTCTGAGGGTTTGCTGTCCATGAGAAGTTAAGTTGGGTGGATGATTTCCAAGATCCCAGGAAGTAACTAACAGACGCGATGGAAAGAGTCACCAGATAACCTAGATACCGTGATCTGATTGATGGTTTGTTTATACTTATAACTAGTTTAATTAAAGCTAAGATTACAATTAACAATGAATGAATACAGTAGCAAGATCCAATTATGCTAAGTCAAACTAGGGATAACACTCATATTTGTCACACGGTCGTTGTACAGAAAATCAATCAATTCGATTCAACCAATTGTTCTTAGAAAATATTAACTGGAGAAATCATGAGTCATCAATTCACGATCCTTAAACATGAACAATTTAGAGAATTTAATACGGACTTATCGAATTGAAGGTTTTTACAAAGATTTTATACGAAACTAACCTATACGATAAACCCTAGAACGAATATGCATAATCTTTACATACTACTGTATTCAAAGGTGTTTAGCTACTCATAATTGATAATTGCATGCAAAGATTCATGGTAATAATCATATGAAACATAGATGAAAAACTCGCATGCAATAACATACAATTCTATCGATAAAATAAAAAACGAATTGTAAAGAACAAAGCAATTGAGAAATCAATACCAATAATCTTGATTTGATGAACAAAATCAATGGAATAACCAAGCTCCAAAGATGTCTCAATGTCAATGTATGGCTCTGGGAGCTTTTCTCTAAACTAGGTTAAAAGAAGTATGAAATAAAAGGAATCAAAATTCTAATCTAATAAGGAAAATAAAATTAATTCTGCGTCGCTCGCTGCGGCGGAAGAAATAGCTCGCCGCGACGAGCCATCTTAATCGCCTTGATCAGATATCCATTCGCATAATCTCGCAACGGACCAATTCCTTGGCGAAGCTTCAATCTTCAAGCGAAGCATCATCACTGCTAAATCTACAAGTGACCATGTCAGAATCTCCAATGCCAAGCTCGTAAAATCTCGCCGCGGCGAGCCATGCTAACCGACTTGTCTTCATACGGCTCAAAAGACACAGATTTCTACAAAACACAAACAAAACACCAAAGCGTAAAAACGAACTAAAAAGACTACAAAACTAAATACAAAGACTCACAAAGACCGCTAAAAGAGACCAAATGAGACGTTAGAATATTGTCTCATCAAAATCCCCAAACCAAACCTTTGCTCATCCCCGAGCAAACACACAACCTAAACACACTAGACTCTGAACCATTTAAACAAACAAAGAGTCAAATTCCCAAGCGATCGAATCTACCATTGAAAACATTAAATTCACAAGATGCAAAAATTTTGTTCTCAACCTAACCTTGGCAGAAATAGTAGGTAGGTAATCAGACACAATCGTTTTTCATGTAAATAACAATTAAGCCTAACCCACTAGTCCCTCACAGGTGTATAAAGTGTATCACTCACTCTCATGGAAGTATCCATATAGGGTATAGCTCAAAAAATAAACTGGGAAGATGACTTTCGTCATAAGGATGCCTCAAATATCTTATGCTATTGTACTCGTCTCATTGAGTCGAAAGGGACTTTGGCACATGACTGTATTCCTCCAAAAAATTCGAAAAAACTGGAACTGCTCCCTTCATCCATTTCAAAACAACATCAAATCTCATAATGCTTCTCATCAATTCAAGTATTCACTTTTTTTTAATCTCAATTTTTCCATTCAACCTCACGTCGCAAGATCGAAGCTCCAAGCCTCAGCTAGAGTTCACGAGTTTCCTCGTGTGAGTGCAAAGGTCCCACTTTCCAGAGACACAATTAAACTAAAAACAAGCAAACCACATAAACAAATAGTCTAACAATATGAAATAACAAGCAAGTGTACAGAATGAAAAATCAGTCTAAATGAATGAAAAAAACAAAAAAAGGGCTTTTGTTTATAGTCGTTAGCTCGACTTCTTCCATGCTGGAGCTAATTGAGCTTGAGGTTACCAGCCTCCTCTGTCCCCAGGGTCACTCGTGAGCGAGAGTAGGTGTAGAGTGGACCGGTGTGTGCTGCAATGTAATTCGTTTCTCACCGAGAACCTGGATAGTACATGTACGGCTATAAAGATCGACTATCATGCGAGTAGCCTTGATGAATGGGCGCCCAAGAAGCAGCATGTCCTTGTCCATCTGTTTGATCTTCAATTGCGGTGACTCAACAACCACGAAATCAGTCATAAACACATCTCCTCCAATGGTTACTGGGACATCTTCAACAACTTCCATGCATTTGCTTCGAGTACCATTAGCCATGGTCACAAATCATCTTCTCGGTTCTAGACCCTTCAGGTTGAGTTCCTCATAAGTTTCGAATGTCATCAAATTAACTGCAGCTCCAGTATCAATAATACTTGTAACCTCAGAAGAACTACCCATCCCGACAACCAAGTCGAAACTGCTTGCATCACTAATGCTCTTCTCTTCCTTTTGGATCATCTGAGTTGGTCCTGCATTCGCCTTCTCTTCTGGAATCGCGGGACCAGATGTTATCACCCTTCTTGCTTCATGTGCCGGTGTTGCGTCAACTTGGGAAACCACCTTATCATGGTTACAAGTGCAAGTCGTAATAACGGTCTTAACTACTCTTGGCTTGTCAAAAGCTACCTCCACAGCAAGTATTCGGCTATTCTCGACAGTCGGGGGGAGTTTACCCTTCTCTCTTTGTTGGAAGGCACCGACCAGGTCACCAAGAGTCTTCTCTAACCTCTTCTGCGATTGCTCAATGTTTTCAAAACTCTGGTCATTCTTGGCTTGATTCCGCTGTGCTTCTGCCCAGAACCTCTCTGATCTCTCCATGTGAGCTCGAATCTCCTGATCAGCGTTTCACGGTGCATTAGTAGGCGGAGCCGGAAACTGCTGTGCTGGACACTGTTGAAACGGAGCCTGTCGAAATGGAGCTTGCTGAATTGGAACCTGCTGTGGTGCATTCTCATAGAAGTTACCTCCATAGGATAAATTGGAATGGTCGGGGTTGAAGGGCTGCACCTTAGTGGCGCCTGCATTCATTCCCGGATTTGGTTGCCAACCACCACGCTGCATGTTTTGCACCCAGCAAATGATCTCCGGAGTTGGGTTCTCCCCCATAATATCAGGAAGTCTACACATACTAGCACCATACCTGAAATTACCACACAGATTACACCTCTCGTTAACTGGAGCCACTAGTGCAGGGATAGTGCCAAGCATCCTCATCTCCTTAATCTGTTCGGCCAATTCAATAGTACTAGGGCCTGGTGTTTGCTCCACGACTTTAGATTCAGTTCTCCTTGGTCTGCGTCTAGTTCCCTTAAGCTGGGAGATGGCAGCAAGCTTCTCAAAAGCCGCATTCAATGCAGCCGGAGATGCCGTAACGATAGAGCCATCCACGGTCATATCCACCATGTTCTACGCTTCCCAATCGAGTCCCTCATAGAACTTGCAGCATAAATCCATCTCACTCAACCTATGGTGAGGGCATTGAGAGAGAAATTTCAGGAATCGTTCCCTGGCCTCGTAAAATCTCTCATCATTCATCTGCATGAACTTCTCAATCTGCACCTGAAGCTGCCTAGTCTTCTCCGCCGGATAGAACTTGTTCATAAAGGCCCTGTATAGATCATCCCAAGTAGCCAGAGACCCTTCAGGTTGATTCAACGGCCAGCTCTTTGCTTTATATATCTTGCATACACATGGGAAAGACCTTTTTCCTGATTTCCTCATCAAAAACCGTTACTGAGCCCATAGTAAGTGGAATCCTAGCAATCAGCCCCTCAAACTCCTTGAGAAACCGGATAACATCCTCATTAGCCATCCCATAATACTTAGGCATGTCATGGAAGTGATGAGACTTGATCTCCATGTTCCTAGCATTGTTAGAGAGCACAACAGCTGATCCCCCAGCCTTAATTTTACCAGGCTGCATATAGGTCCCATAAGTGATCACAGGGGTCTCAACAGCACCATTGACTCTAGGAGTATTCTCGTTGACGTCACCCATTTCAACAAATACATTCGCCTTCAAGTCGATGGTAGTGTCTATCGATCTCGGGTACTAGAGGTTGCAAAGGTGTTCCTTGCGATCCTGTACCGGGCATAAACCTGCAAAGGTTCTTCTACAAAATCAAAAACCTCGAAAAATCTTAGTTTCATTTAGTGTAGAAATCGCAGGTAAGTAGAAAAAAGCAAATAAAATATTACACCCACACGCTACAGTAGGAATTAATTCCCCGGCAGCGGCGTCAAATTTGATAAGCTCAATTATACTCTAAGAAGCAATTAGAGAATAAGCTGTAGTTGTAGACTAAAGCCTAACTCTTGATCGATCTCTAGGGAATTAATTAAGCTATGTAGTAGTGAGAGTAAACAGATACTTGCGAGTAACAATCTGATTGATGGTTTGTTTATACTTCTAACTAGTTTGATTAAAGCTAAGATTACAATTAACAATGAGAGAAAGATGAATACAGTAGCAAGATCCAATTATGCTAATTCGAACTAGCGATAACTCTCATATTTGTCACACAGTCGTCGTACAGAAAATCAATCAATTTGATTCAACCATTTGTTCTTAGAAAATATTATACTGGAGAAATCGTGAGTCGTCAATTCACGATCCTTAAACATGAGCAATTTAGAGAATTTAATACGGACTTATCGCATTGAAGGTTTTTACGAAGATTTTATACGAGACTAACCTATATGAGTGCTTTGATAAACCCTAGAAGGAATATGAATAATCTTCACATATTACTGTATTCAAAGGTGTTTAACTACTCATAATTGATAATTGCAAGCAAAGATTCATGGTAATAATCATATGAAACATAGATGAAAAACTCGCATGCAATAACATACAACTCAATCGATAAAATAAAGAACGAATTGTAAAGAACAAAGCAATTGAGAAATCAATACCAAGAATCTTGATTTGATGAACAAAATCAATGAATAACCAAGCTCCAAAGATGTCTCCATGTCAATGTATAACCAAACTAGGTTAAAAGAAGTATGAAAGAAAAGGAATCAAAATTCTAATCTAATAAGGAAAATAATATTAATTTTATGCTGCCACAAGTAGCCTTCTTAATCGTGATCAGATATCCAACAGATAATCTCGCCACAAGGACCAATTCCTTTGCTGCGGTGAGCTTCAATCTTCAAACAGGAGCATCACTCGCTAAATCTCGCCGCGGCGAGCCATGCTAGAACTTCCAATGCCAAGCTCGTAAAATCTCGCCGCGGCGAGCCATGCTAACCGACTTGTCTTCGTACTGCTCAAAAGACACAGATTTCTACAAAACACAAACAAAACACCAAAGCGTAAAAACGAACTAAAAAGACTACAAAACTAAAGACAAATACTCATAAATACCGCTAAAAAAGACCAAATGAGACGTTAGAATATTGTCTCATCAAGTATGAATTATGAAGTTTAAAAAAAAAATCATGATGCACGATCCCGGCCCGAACCCATCTTCTAACCGAACCCGACCCGAACCCGCCTCCAACCCGATCCTTGCCCGAACCCATCGTCTAACCCGATCCCAGCCCTAACCTGCCTTCAACCCGAACACTTCTATTTAGTGTTTTAATTTTATGTAATGTAATGTACTCTTTTATCTCAAATAGTGTAATGGTCGAATGGGTCCCACCCGGTCCCCTATTCCAGACCGGTCGAGCCAACCGGTCAAACCGTCGAACCGACCTGTCGAACACTTCTATATAATTAGAGGGATGGGATACATTTCACCACACTTCAAATCCCATTCCACACTTCAAACACTTCCATTCCAATCCCGAAACACTTAAAACACTTCCATTCCCGAACAACTTCAAACACTTCCATTCCCGAACACTTAAAATCCACAACACTTCAAACACTTCTATTCCCGAAACTGCCAATCCCAAACACTTCCATTCCATTCTCGAAACACTTCAAACACTTCCATTCATTGAACAACTTCAAACACTTCCATTCCCGAACACTTAAAATCTACAACACTTCAAACACTTATATTCCCGAACACTTCCAATCCCAAACACTTCCATTCCCATACGTATAATATGAGTTACTTAAGTGATTCGTCCATAGAGTCTGATGAATTCCCAGACTGCACAGACTTGTTCATAACCTAAGAGATTTTCAATACTCGTGCAAACGCAGAAGCCTGGGTTCGTGTTATTGGTCGAGAAAACAATATGTTTTTTGCAATCACGCATTCCAGACCAAAGAACGTGTACATGGGTTGTGAGTGCGTTGGTGCCCATAGGGTCACAACTCCAACAAACCCCGAGGCAAAATCCAGAAATTCAACCGGGAGTAAAAAGCATTCTTGCCCATTTCAGGTCAAGCTGCATGAGAGGTTACCGGGCGAGTGGAGAGTTGTTGCGAAAGACGGTCACAAAAGACACAATCACCGACTCGGGAAATACCCCCATTGGGACACGTCCGCAGCGAAGTTCACTGATGAAGAGCGCGTGCGAGTAGTGGAAATGTTGCGTGTCGGAATGACTCCTATAGCAACGCTTGTTCAACTTCAGCAACTGTCGTATGTTACGACACGTATACAATGCTGACCAGAAAGATCAACGGATGGAGATGGGCGAGATGGAGCCGATGGAATATTTTAACCATTTGTTGCAACGACATAGCTACATATATTATGTGGTCAAACAGCCGGAACTAACATATTGGCTGGATTTCTTTGCTCATCCTAATACGAAGTCAATGATCCTTTTGTTCCCTCAAGTTTTCCTCATGGATGCTACGTACAATACAAATTTGTACGACATGCCATTGGTCGAAGTGATTGGCATTTTACCCACTGGGCAAAACAACCACATAGCTTTCATTTTCGTCTCCGACAAGAAGACGTAAAGTTATGTGTGGGAGCTTACACGATTGCAGCCGTTGTTTACAGAATGTGGTGTCTTACCGGGGGTATTTGTTATGGATAGAGAGAGTTATCTGCAATTCGTGCCATAGAGGAGGTATTTCCAGAAGCGGCACACCTACTGTGTCGGATGCATATTTCTAAGGATGTGCAGAAATATGTAAGTAACATGATTGGGGGGGGGGGGGGGTACCAAAAAGTATGAACGTTCAGTGAAGCTAAGATGGCAAAAGATCGTGAACGCAAGTACTCCCGAACTATATGAGCAGGCTATTGCAGAAATGGCAGAGGCCTGGAGACGTCAACCTAGGTCATGGCGTACGCAAAGAGATATTGGTTAGACCCATACCACGACCGATTTGTACACGTGTGGATGAAAGACATCCTGCACTTTGGAGCTGACACGACGAACAGGTAATTCAATTTCGTAATTAAATTTATTTAGTAATGCACTACTATCCTATAATTAGAGTTGTGCCCAAACTGACATCCAACTATGTAAATTGGTTGCAGAGTCGAAAGTGCGCACTCTAGGTACAAGTATTGGTTGGGAACTGCAAACTCAAAGTTTCACAGAAAATTCCCAAAGCTGCATAACCTACTTCAAATGCATTATGATGCAATCCGCTCTGAGTTCGAGAAAGCGTGAATGAACCATCCTCATGTCACGACCCATGGAATCTTACGCAGGCTAGGAGGTGTGGTTCACATCTTTCTATTGAAAATACTCCATGAAAGATCCAACGTTGATCCCGATGAATGCGATCACGCATTGCGTACCGCTTGGGGACTACCATGCGCATGTGAATTGCAAAAAAAGAGTGTGACCGGGAGGAGCGTCCATCCTATTAGAAATATCAACGAGTTCTGGAGTACTCTTCATATCGGGGAACCATACCAGACTAGGCAACAGACAGTACGGGCCATTTTGATGACTGCTATAGGGACCGTAGGGACTCTGCCATGGAGGAGGAACTCAGATCATACATCGAATCGGATGGAAACACATCATACACGTACCTGGAGGAGCCACCAATAAGACACGAGAAGAAAGTTGGTAGACAGCCTAGAGCAATTGGGAGCCGGATCCCGTCCAGTTGGGAAGATCATCCTGTGAACCACAGTCAAAGGATTCCCAACACTCACAACACAGGTAGCTATTCAAGTACTAGTAAATCATTCCAATATAAAAGTCACATGCCACCACAAGGTCTGCGATACATTCAAGGTTGGAGTGACGTCCAAGCCGATGGGAACTGTGGATACAGATGCATAGCACAACTCCTATACAATGACCAAACAGAGTGGTTATGCGTCAGACATGAACTTCTTCATGAGCTGACCAACAACTGACATCTATATATACATCGCTGAGATGGGGGAAAGACGGGTCACGGAAATATCAGATGCACTCAGCTGGTTTGCAGGACCATGCACCCAACGATATTGGTTTAAACTCCCAGATATGGGGCTACTAACAGCTACGACGTATCAACGGGTGTTCACCACAAATGTTTTCTATGGCTCTACCACATACTTGCCCTTAGAATGTCGTACAGACATGGAGTCAGCATCTCCGGACCCTCCACCGGCAGACGAAGAGTGGACAATTGGGTTTGTCAATGGCGGTCACTACATTAGGCTGCTCGTTGGCCGTGAAAGTCCACTTCCACCATTATGGCCGACCGGGCAACATCAAACAGATGAAAGAACAAGGCATTGGATTCAACATTATTCCGTTCGGCTACGTCAATGGTTTTCGTTGTAGTGAAATCATATTGATTAAGATTTCAATATGTTATGTTGCATATTCATGAGTCAAAATTTATATTGTAATGATATCGTTTGCCGTTTAATTTCTCCAATTTTCGTTAAATTTAACTTTTACTTTTATTTTGAATAAATAAATGACAAAAGTAAATTAAAGTTTTCAATTTGCAAAAACAAAAAAAAATAGAAAACTACATATATATAAGGCACTTCAAACAAGAATCAATGTGAGGATTTCTAGAATTTTTTGTTTAAAAAAAGTCAAAACAAATACATATCAGGTAATAAGTCAAGTTTCACATTTATTCATCAAAACCGTGTAAATTCATTATCACTTCTTTTGGTTACTTTATACTATAATCTGCCTTATTCTTCTAGACAATATACCTACAATCATGCCAAAAAATAGGCTATTACATTCCAATTAAATATAAGGTAAAAAATTATATCTGTATAACATTACGTCTAAATAATTAAATGACTAACCCTAAACTACCAAAACTAGAGCATAACACTTGCATATAAATTGTCATCACTATGCAGTACGTTTTGAATTATTAGGGCAACGGTCTTCAAGAGTGCACGAGTCATGGCGATATACAAGCTTCTTCGAGGTTTTGTTGATTCCTCATCTAGCCCACTGAGAACAAGCCGTCTTGCAGGATTCTTATTCATTCCATTCGCTAACAAGCTACATCTTTTGTTCATTGTAGCAATTGATGCAGCTTCAAGTTTTGGTCCCTTCTTTATATGGTTTGTTCATCTAACTAACTGTTATGATATTCTATATTATAAATGTGTACTTAAAATTGTAATTTCAATAAATGTCAACGAGAAGTTATTCCAAAAGATCTTTAATAGATTCATTATCCAGTGGATCCGAAAAATGTTCATGTGAAGCCACAAATTGATCCTAACAAATGCTGAGATATTCCAGCACTAGCTTATAAAATTAGGTAATTTTAATATATATTGAGTATGTATCCGATTTCCATCTCTAATGCATCGTCAACTACCTTGCAGAATGATGTATTTATACACCTCAGAGATTTCGTCGATCCGGCAAGGAGTCGTCTGAAGATGCGCCGAATCGCAAGCATCTTCTGGCGCCTTCTAGTGTCTCTCAAAGATTCGGATTTTGCTTTTTTCTTGCTATCGATTCATTCTCTAGATTTGGTATATTCGTTTTTTGTTAGTTCATTTAACCTTTTAAATCTACGTTATTTTGAATATATATTAACAGTTATAGATACAACAAGATGTCATTTCAAATTATATTCCATGGATTTTTTATGAAGTCGGCCCGGAGATGTTTTACGACACAACTCATAATCTTCTCCATCCTCTAGAACTAATATGTAACCGGTTGTGATGTATGTTAGGAAATATATGTTTAGTTTTGATCAGTACACCATAATGACTTACCTTAGTTCAGAAAGGTATCTAGTACTCTTGGTTCACTTGAACATTGTAAAAGAGGATGTATACATAGTATGATTAGTCTAGTAAATCTTGTATAGGATGTTAGGTCTTTGAATGTAATGTTATATCTTTGAAGAAGACCAAGAAGAAGGCATCCAGCAGAAAGAGCTCAACTATCTGAAGATATGAAGACTGCACAAGATTACCGAAGACTAAGGAATTGTGCCTCGGAAACCTTATGAAAAATATAAGTTAGTGAAAACAATGTTTCTGAAAGAAACAATGTTTTCCTTAGTTTCTGAAAGGCATGGAGTTTCTAATAGCGACGTGCACAGCCTCAGACAGCGTGCATAGTTCCGTTGGCACAATAGGACAAAAGATAGTACTGTGCATTTAATCCCATTGCAGAACTCACTGACCAAAAGCTTTATCTCTGAATAAAGAGACAAAAGTTATGTAGTACTATCAACGGATTGTTTGTAGTTTGAATCTTAATAGACTAACAGATAGTAATTCAAACGGCTTGATTTTCACCTATAAAATACTTAGAATACTTGAAAACACACACTTGAACGACTGAATTTCATATCCTACACTCAAGCATACAAGCCTTCTCTACTTACTCAAAGCGTACAGTTGCGACCATGCTCTTGATTCTAAGTTGCACAAAAGTTCTAAGTGTCTTGATCCTTCACAAGTTATATCTGTTGTAAAGGAGTTGAATTGAAGCACTATTAATTATGACTTGCTAAGATATTCATTCTCCTGAACGAAGAACATAAACTTGGGTCAGAAAAGAACGTATCGCCACACACTGTCCAAGTGTGTTAAGTGACTCTTGTTCCAGAAGGTAATATTACATAATTGTGGAAGTTATTAATCTACCAATCTGACAAAGTCTTCTTAGACAACACCAGAAAAAGCATGGAGTAGAGGAAGTACTTAGTTTGGGAAACTAAGGAATAACTCCAAGAAAGGTTCTGAGTAGAGGAAGTACTTGGCTGGGAAAGCCGGGGAAGAACTCAGGGGGAACACTTGGTTGGGAACCTAGTGTATTTAGGAATCGAGAGAAGATATTTGTAAGGTGAACTTAATTATCTGTCTTAGTGGATTCTAGGTCTGAAAAAGGCCGAAGTGGATTAGTTGAAAGATTACGCCACCTTCAGATACCACTATAAAGCTACTGTGTTACTTACTTTCTGCACTTACTTTCTGCCTTTACTTACTTGCAAAGTAATTTACACACTTTACTAGCTTGCTGAGCATGTGCACTTATCAGAAAGACTTCTGCTATTCGGATTATAAGTATCAGAAAGTTACCCAACTTTCTGAGAAACTGTTTTATCGACAAAAGTTTGAAAAGACTATTCATCCCGTCCCCCCTCTAGTCTTTTACTCTGTCGTTATCTGGACCAACAAGTGGTATCAGAGCAGGAGGTTCCCAAGCCTTCTGCACTGAACCTAGATCCTAGATAAGTGCTCACTAATCGTTTAACCCCTGCACTTGATATATTTGTTAAGTTTTATCCTGCAGGATGTCTTTAGGCGACGCTCCAGTTCTAAATCAAGAGAACTATGAAAAATGGAGGAACAACATGATGCTCCATCTGGAAGCCATTAGTGATGAAATGATCGAAGTTATAAGGAATGGCCCTATAGTCATTCAGCAAGCAAAGATAGTCACTGATGTCTCTGATGGAAGAGATGAAGATTTTGCCAGAAAAACCTCCACTTCAGAAACTTCTACAAGTGGGAGAGCTACTGGTCAGATAGTTTTGAAAGAAAAACCCATATATCTCTGGACATCAGAAGATTTCAAGAGAAATAAACTAGATGGTCAAGCTCGAAACATCATTATTCGTTCTACTCTAGACCACATACAGTGTAAACTGTGGTGTGCAAAAACGGCGAAAGAGGCCTGGCAACTAGTTGAACAAATTTGTGTCGGCTCTCAGAAAACCAAGGAAAACAAGTTCGAAGTTCTGAAATTAAAATTCCAGAATCTTAAACAAGGGCCTTCAGAAACCCTTGAACAACTTAATTTTCGGTTTACAACGTTGATAAGTGAAATGGCTGCACTTGGTGAAAGTGAAAGATATTCTAATTCCGAAAAGGTGAAAACTATCGTAAGGAGCTTAAATCACAACTGGGAACATACTCAGTACTTTTATTTCAACCAAGGAATGTCAAATATCACTCCAACGGAATTATTCTCTCATCTAGCCACTGTCAACTATGAAACCTCTCAGAGGACAAAATAGCTGATCAGCAAGCTCACAGTGTTGCTCTAGTAACACAAGGTACTTCTGTGAAGAAGATTACCAAAGAATCCACTGACGAAGAAGCTCTTGCAGTAAAGCAAATGAGCAAATACATTAGACAGGAGATTGAGAGAAGAAAAGCCTAAGAGAAGCTGAAAAAGCATCTAGGCCGTAACTATCACCAGTACAAGAATATGTAATTGACCAACTTTCTGAATAAACCTGGTCAGAAAGCATCAAGTACTAAGGTTACATAAATCGGAAACAATATCTGTTTCTATTGTCAGAAACCTGGTCACTTCAAACGGGACTGTCCTATTCTGAACAAGCTAAACACAGGTGACAAAAAGGATAGGAGAACTTCAAGAGAAACCAGAGAGCTATGCTTGATGAAGAAAGAAACAAGATCGAAATCCAGCTGGATGCACTTGATCTAGATTCAGATTATGACGACGACAATTCTGATGAGTCAAAGCTACCGTCACCAGAATTGGGTGCCTCCACTCACGAAGTATTTGACTTTGGTCAAAGGAAGAATGAAATGTGTGGAGTTGCTGAGGAAATCTACCCAGATTACTCTAACCTTGAGCCATGTCTTCTGGCTGATGATGAGGTAACCAACATTTCACGGTTCATTAATTATGAGAGTGATGAGGAAGGAATCAAGGATCTAGAACATCTCAGAAGGGAGTTAGATCTTTATGAAAGAGAATTCTTGGTTGCTCGATCTAGAACCAAAATTCTTGAAACAGAAAAAGAGTCTCTTGAAAGTGAGTGTTCACATTTACAATGACTCTCTGACACTAAGGATGCAGAAAACGCATTCCTAAAAGCTCAAATACACGAGACCAGAAAATTTCATTCTGATGCTATGGAGTTTCTCCAGAAGAAGTGTGAAAACCTTCTTTCTGAGAATGAGGAACTAAAGAAGAAAGAATTATCTTTCCAATCATATGCCAAAGCGAGTGACACTCTCACCGAAGTACACTCTTACCTAAGAGATCCTTCAGAAAAGGGAGGACTTTGGGCTTGACACACAAACAAGCGATTCTACTCCTCTGAAAAAGAGTGATGAAAGGTTGACGTTTGTTAGTGGTCAACAAAGTGGTTCCCAAACAACCTATACCATTGGTCAAAGAGCTAAGGTTGCTGACAAAGGTAAAGCTGTTGTGACCAAACCTTTGAGGGGAAAACAAGTCCCCAAGAAAACTGTGGAGAAGGTTTCTGAAAAGAAACCATGCACTAACAAGTGCAATCACCCACAGTGCTATGTCTCTAGGAAAGGAAAAATTGCAGGAGCTGGCAATTTTCCCAATGTACCATTTTTTGGAAGAAATAATGATCCAGAGACTAGTGAAGCTACCGAGAGAAGATCTCAAAAAGCAAAAGGTGCTCGAAATTGCATTGGCTACAATGCCATCGGAAAGATACTTGCTCAGCAATATAAACAAGAGCAAGAACGATGGATGAATGCCATGATTCCGCATAGCGATCATCAGAAGTGGAAGAAAGAACAGGCTACGACCACTTTGAATGCCAGGGCTAGAAGGAATCTGAGAAGGAAAGCCGAGCTCGCAGAAAAGTCGACTCAACAACCTGGTAGGTATCTGAAAGCACCAAAAGGAGCACCAAGGAACAGTCCAAGAAGGAAAATAGTTTTAAATGATAGTGACACTAGTCATTTACCTAAAATCCTCCTTATGATCCAGTAAGACAAAAGAATGCCCCAAGGATGTTAATTAAGACATGGATTCCTACAGGGAGATTCTTTAGTCCAGAAGGTTCCATTGTTGGAATGAGAGCCTAACTACATGTTTCCTGTTTTGTGCAGAACACTCTGAGGAAGAACCCGAAGTGGCATTTTGATAGTGGATGTGGGAAGCACATGACAGTAGATAAAGCAAATTTGGTTAACTACAGAGAGTGTGATAAAGGACCAATTATTAGATTTTGAGGAGGAGATGAAAATCCAACCATAGGTTTTGGCGATCTGAAGCTTGGAGCTCTTACAATCACTGAAGTACTACATGTAGAGGGATTGAAATATAATCTCCTAAGCATGAGTCAATTGGCAGACAAAGGGTACTTAGTGAATATCAAGTCAAACCTATGCAAATTGGTTGACAATGATTCAAGGAAAGTATTCTTGATTGCAAAACAGGAAGGAAATCATTATGTGATTGATAAAGAACCTGCCACACCATGAGACTTTCTATTGATAAGTCAATCAAAGGCTCCAAGGGTGTCAATTGGTTTCTAAGACGGGAACTCATGTAACCATTAAAAGAATCTATATTCTGAGAGATACATAAGAAACGGAAGAAACTACAAAGACAGGAACTCAGTTTTCGAAAACATTGACAATTTGCTATTTCAGAAAGATAATTGAAACGGGTATTCAAATATCTAAGGCATTGCAGAAAAAGCACTTAGAAAAGGTCTCTGAAACGGATATTCAAAAACCATGAGACATCTAAGTAAGGGGGAACACAAAAAGAATAATTTGACCAAAAAGACAATTCCTATCAGAAGTCAAATATCTCTTTTGTGTTGAAAATTTCCTTTCTTGTGAAATATTTCAAACAAGTGATGGATGATCATTTAATGATTTTTAATCCAGTTTTTTCTACTAGTTACAGGTTTCTGAGAAGTTGAAAGACACTTAGGCGAGTTGTGAGAAATTACATTGATGGAGCACAATTACATGTGTTGATTGATATCATTGCTCTGAGACTCAATCTCAACCCTTCAGTAGAAACGCTTGTAATTTAGCGACCGAGATGCATTCACAATAGCCCACTCGCGTAGGAACCAAGTAACTGGCCCCACTTGCATTAAATGCAATAACGCCTTTTCACCACGCCTATGCAGAACTGCGAGTAATATACATACAGAATTCATCTGTATCGCATGTACTTGAATTGCTATATAAAGGCGGATTTGGCAAAGAAAAACACTTTTGCCTAATCCCACAAATCACTTGCACGAAAATAGCAAAAACATTCCTAATCTTCTCGGCAAAAACTCTCTAATCTGTCTGAATCTCTGCTAAGAATTTCTGCAAAGAAATCCTTGTCAATTCCAACTACGATTCTCATCTCTCTATTCCCTATTTCTATATAAATACTAAAGAGATGGCACCCAAAAGAGTAGCACCAAAATCCCAAGTCTCATCTTCTGGTACTACTGCAAAGCAAACCATTACCATCAAGCAAAAGAAAAAGGTAACTGGAATTTTCAACCCAAGTATGTGGAATACCAGACCCAAGGTACTCTGGGGAGGAGTACTAGTTGATGAGGTGCTTGGAGCTTCACTCAACTAAGAAGAAGCGAGAAGAGGGCTTGAACTACTTGAAAAAGTAGGAATCAAGAATTTTTTTTCTGTAAAACCCTCTTTCACATCCTATATGGATGTTTTGAAATTCTGCAATAATTCCACGGTGAAAACCGAGATTGGCTCTGAAAGGATGTCAATTACTTCGAAGGTTCAAGATATGGATATATGTCTTAACGAAGAAACCTTCTGTCAATTGTTTGGACTTCCAAACTCTGGTGGTGAACATCAGATAGACGTGTCCAAGGAGGCCATTGACGACTTCTATTTAAATGACATGGCTCCAGAAAATGAGGACAACGTGGATGTTCGTGAAACATTCGACATTGTGAACATGCGCAGACAACATGTCACTAAACCCTGGAACTGGCTTGCCCTGATCTTGCACAGATGTTTTGAGTGCAGCAAAGGAGAGGCTGACAAGGTGTCTCTTGAGATATGGGGTACTCTTGCCCATATATACACATTGAGTGAAAGGACAACTCCCTTCAACTGGGGGAGGTATGTCTGGAAGAAGTTCGCTGAGAACATCAAGTCATTTGAAGCCACAATCATCCGTGGTCATGCTGAACCTATGATGACCATTTCTTTCGATCTGAAGATCTGTTACATTCTGAAGCACTTTTGTGTAGTGCTCAGAGAGAAAGTGCAAGTTGCATACGGTGATTTCGTGTGTAGACTTAATTTCAATAACAGACAAAAGAAAAGGGCATCAGAAGGAGTCTCTAAAGAACCACTAGTGCCCTCGAAGAGACGTAGAACTGGAGGCAGAAAGAAGACTAATGCCTCAGAGAGCAGTGAACATACATTTCTCTCTAAACATGTTGCTGCACCTGTTCCTGAAGAAACCTCAGTCCCTACATAGACCACATCTCCTGCTGATGGAGATACCACTCTTGCTGACAATAGGGTTGTAGGGGGTGTAACTCCCCAACTACTTAGATTTTATTTTATTCAACTCCACTAATGGGTGCCAAGGTAAGAAGCTCCTTGCTAGGTAAGGACCAAGGCGTAAGAAC
This sequence comes from Plantago major, assembly GCA_026545765.1. Lineage (NCBI taxonomy): Eukaryota > Viridiplantae > Streptophyta > Magnoliopsida > Lamiales > Plantaginaceae > Plantago > Plantago major. The sequence continues at coordinate 79,443,179 of CM048840.1, read as the reverse complement.
CAGTGACCAACTACTTCGGTAAGGACCTGCACACTTGAGAGGGGGGGGGGGGTTAGTGCCCGGTTTGCTAAGTGTCAAACCAGGATGAGACTTTACTCGAGAGTGACTGAAGATCGACTCTGTATAATGTACGTGATTGAGGTCGTGAAGTGACTTGTCAGGTATTACTTACTTGTGGGGATGTGTGCCTTATTTATAGGCTATCATCAAAATGGAAGGCCTTGCTAGGATTGCGCCAAGTGTAAGGCTACGATTGAGCCACCAATGCTAATATGAGGCCCATAGCCCAATAATGAAGCTTTAGCCCATGCCATCTTGGGCTTTAGGGGTAGTTTGGTCATTATTGGGAGAGTTCTTGAGGATGTGACAAGGTCTGCCGAGATCCCAGGTTCGGAGAGGTTGGTCCGGATGCCTGATCCGGACCGTACCTGGTTGTCAGCTGAGGAAGTTCTCCTGCCTGTCCAACTCTTCCGATTCGGAGCTCCTGGGTTCGGACATCTCACTCTTTGGTGCCCATTTGCTTGGTTGCTATATGAGATCTGCCATGCCGGATCCGAGTGGTCGTCCGGACCGGAGGCCTTGGGTCGGACAGGGTACTGACTTAGCACTATGCTCCTTTCCCAGAGAGACTCGGACCAAGGTGGGTCAGACCCACGGTTCCGGGTCGGGCCTTGCAGGTCCCAAATCCTTCGTTCCTTTCTTTTAGGGTGGGTCGGACCATGGATGGTCAGCCCGGATCGGACCATTGGCTCGGACTAAAGTGTCTCGGATCCATTGGACGACTTAGGACGCCTTAGGATTCGTTCCTAGGTCCTTTATGACGGATTGGACATATTTCCGTATCAAAGGTGTAATCCGTACTTCGTGTGGCCATTGACTCAGTCTCTCTCCCCCCCCCCCTTTTTTCTTTTTTCAACGTTGTTGCCGTCCGAGGGACAGGGTCCGAAGTGCAACAAAGTTTGAAAAGAAGAAAAGGGGTATTTGTAAGCGAGACCGAGTCCAGGCTCCGAACATCGGTAATATACCTTTGATAAGCTACGGGTTGGACCGTAGGTGCGTGTCCCGTCCGAACCAACCTCTGTGGTCGCGGGAAGGTCCGAAGGGTAATCGTTCGAGTGTACGAGGTTCCTTGTGTGGACAAGTTATGTTGGACTGATAAGCCGCTAGGCATCCGAGAAGATGATAATCCGGAACTCTCGTGTTGTCTGCCGCCCGAGAGTGGGATAGTTGTTGTATTTGTCTATCCGCGAGATAAATTTGTTGTACCAATTCGTCATTTCACTTGGTATAATTGTAGTATGCCGTTGGATGATTTTTGATCTACGATTGAGATTTAATCTCGAAAAATCGTGATGGTTGGAGTTCCCAATATGGCCCTCTATAAATAGAGGGGTTGGCCGGTTCATTTCTCATTGTTTAGAGAGAGAATTTTTGCATTCTAAGTATATCCGAAGCGACGTCCAACGATCCGAAGCGAGCAATCAAGAGGTTCGAAACGTGTAGTCTCATACAAAATCCAGACATCTCCTTGCAACCATCCGAGTCCAAGTAAGTTCACTTGTCTCGTCTTATGATTAAATTCTCTGTGTTGTCTTTCATCTTCCATTGGTTCGGATGCATGCTCATGATGTGTATTGTAGTTTTAATACTCCATGCGTTCTTAATGTTGACTAACGCCGAATCAGCGTCGTACTGACTCCTAACTAACTTCGCCTGTGAAAGCCCGTAGTTTTGTCTATAAACTGACCACTTTAATATACATAAATGACCTCTCGGACTGCCATCTTAGAGCTTACGAAATTGCTTTCTCCTTTCCCTAGGATGTCCGAGAGTGATAGCCAAAATCGATCCGAGGCTGAGGGATATGACTCCGAAGCGATATCTTTAACCGATAGCTCAGAGGAGATTGAGATCGTAGATGACGACGAAGTACTGGAGGTGGAACAAGCGCCCCATCCGAGCCGGGAAGAGCCCGAGGTAAGTTCCTTACTTCGGTTAGTTGTTCCGGATACTGGTCCTCCGAGGCATCGGGATTACCTGCGAGTGTCCCATGTGCAGGTTATTGTAGAGGCTCAAGAAACAAGTTCGCGAGTTGTAGGAACTCGTCGCCCGGGTCGGGCTAGCCAAGAATCCGAACTTCCGGTAGAGATTCGATCCTTAATTCGCAACCTTGGTTATAATTTTAGGAGTAATCCTAATCGAGTCCCGTTCATTCCGGATCCGCAGGCGCCGATCATCGAGGAAGTTCATGATACCTCGGAAGCACCTCCCAATTTGAGCATCTTCGAAGAGGGTGAGGAGGATCGTGTGCAAGTCACTGCGCCTCTTCAGACTGTCGTAGAGTTAGCGTCCTCATCCGAGGAAGATGAGGCAGAGGAAGGTGTGCGGGGCCAAGATTGTGGTTCCAAAGAGGAAGAAGGTGTAGAGCCATCCGCTCATATGCTCCGTGTGGAATCTGCTGCGCAAGCAGGGCCGAGTCGACAGATGGCTGAGGAAGAGCGTCCGGAGAGGCTGAGGAAGGGTGAGGACATATTCCAAGTAAAGTTCCCTCGGTCTAAAGACGAGGTCACTCACCCCGATCCGGAGGGCGAGTTGAATGAAGACGGTACTTTGCCTACCTGTGCCTCAACCATCCGAGCCGATGAAGTGGATGAGCTCTGGAGGAGATATGAGATCCCGGAGTGTGTGGAGATTCTTATCCCAGACGAATCTCATGCGTTCTACAATCCGCCTCCGGGATACATGTGTGTCTATGAGATAAGTCTCCATTGCGGGTGGCGGCTACCCGTATCGTCTGAGTTTTTGGAGATTTTGAACAGTATGGGGTTGAGTCCGCACCAGATCATCCCCAACTCCCTCGGGAATCTGATGTGCTTCGGGGTCTTATGTAAATATAAAGGCATCCCGGTCACATTCGATAATTTTCGTAAATTATTCAACATAAGTGTAAGTAATAGGAACACATGGTTCTATACGTTCGTATGTCGCCAGGCGTACACATTTTTTGTTGATCCCCTGTCCTCATTGGGAATCCAATGGTTTAAGAGGTACATTTTTGTCCGTCCGGCTCTGAAGCCCGGGCAATCCGAATCGGAGAGGCCCACGTGGCATTTCGAGAAAAAGTTCTTCCAAGGCAAGCTGCCAGATTGGAAGCCACTGGCACGGAACATCCCTTTGTGGATGCAAGCGCTCCATCGGAGTCAAGAGCCGGAAAAGTACTTCTTCCGAGGGCTGATATGTCAGCCTCCTCCATACTTGGCCGGCTTGTCCGAGCCAAGTTTTTGTGACAATATGGAGGATTTGAGTAAGTGGTTTCTCCCTACCTCTGGTTGGTTGTCCGATTCGGTTTGTTGACTATGTAGTTACCATTTGTAGATTCTTTTGTATTTTGCAACTCATTGTGATTAGGATGTGCAGCTTTTTGGTTCGAGTATACGATGTCGACCATGCGGGAGTTGAAGCGTCAGCAAAATGCTGCGCAGCGGAAGGAGTTGGCAGAGGGTTCCCGGACCCAGATTATCAAGACTTCCACCGTACTCCCGATGGACGAGCCAAGAAATGCTGCCGTGTTCCGAGTGGAGGACTCTCGGAGAGCTGCTGCGGGCGAAGAGGCCCAAACTATCCCTACTCCGGACAAGGGTAAGGTGGTCGGATCTAAGGGCTCGAAGAAGCCTCCAAGATCCGTGTCCCGAGATCCTCCCGCAAGCGGATCGAGCGCTGCGGCTGTAAAAAAGCGCTCCTCCGAAGGTCCGAATCCTCCCGCCAAGAAAGGCAATGGAAAGATGAGCGAGGCGCCCGAGCTGGATTCGGATGCCGGGTTGCTTGGTCAGCCTCGGAGTTGGAGCGGATCTCGGAGTTAACTGCCGCTCAGCGCAAAGTGAGTTTAAATTTTCCGTTGGTTTTACATCTTCTTGTGGTTCGGAGGTATCTAACACTCCCGATGTTTCGTTTTTGTTTTTAGCTTGCTGCTGCCATGGAAGCATGCTCCTTGGTAGCTGCTCGGAGGGCTACCCTAGAAGAGGATTTAGCCAAGGCTGAGGCAGCCCGGGCGATTGAAGCATCCCGGTTGAACAGCACTTTGGAGCGCCTAAAGAAGGCCATAGCTGCTAAACAGGAGGCCGAGTCGGAGACGGCCAAGATGAAAAGTGCCATTCGATCTTTGGAGACTGACTTGAAAGTGCACCAAGATAGTTTGGACGAGTTCGTGGGTGTCTCTCGGACTTTCAAAGATAAGATGCTGAAGGAGCTTCGGGGGGTCCGGACAAGGGCTGTCCAAGATTTCCTTGATTCGGACTCCTGCATGTTTTTGTTCGAGTCAAAGTATGACGAGGCCCGCCAAGATGGGTTTGATGCAGCTGTGGACCAGTGCCGGAGGAAGGGTTGGATACCGGATGACTGCAACTTGGAGGCTGAGGGAGTGTCCGCCTTTAAGAATGGAGATGGCTCGGACTTTGCTCCGGAGCGTGTCTTGGACGAAGACCTGCTTAAGTGTGAATTTGTGGAGCTGGTCTGCGACGAGCCGGAGGGCAAGAAGTACAACCATGGCGGTCCGTATCTCCCATCCTTCGTCCCTCGGGTGCTTATGTCCAGTGTTTTCGTTCCTTTGGAGGATCACTTGGAACACAACCGAGACTGGCTGACTCTGCCTGGGCCTGTCCATGGCTTTGATCGCGACCTAGACTTGATGGAGCAGTGCCCGGCCTTCCTGAAAGAGGTTGAGGCTCGGAGAGAACGGAGGTTAGCCCAGGCAGCCCAACAGCAAGGTCAAGCGCCTCCAGAGAAGGATACGGGGGGCCCCTCTCGGTCTCAACCTAGTTCGTCCGAGCGGCGAAGGCAGTGAAGACGGGGTATGCCCCGGGTTTTTTGTAGTAGGGTGCCTCCGGGCCTAAAAACAATGTTGTCCTTTTTGCTCATCATCTTTTGTTGGATAAACATATACTTGTCTTGATGAATGTTGTTGGTTCGGGTCCCTTGGTGGCTCGGAACCATTTTTGTCACTGAAACACTAATGTTGTTGTTTACGTTCTTGCGCGTTTTAATTTCGTATTTGCGTAGTAACTCATCAACTCTCGTAAACTCGGATGGTGGGTTCGGACCCTTGAGATTAAAACCGCCAGAATGTTAATTTGCCTGATGCAAATTCTCCTTTGCGGGACGATCTACCATTGTACCCATCCGAATCGGACTCTTTAATAGAAATAAGCCGGATCACGAACGGTTCGGAGCCACGTTTTAGAGTGGCAAGGCTTGCGACAAAGAGAATTTCCTTGTAACGTGATAAGTAGTGACGATTCGGACGTTGACTTGGTGTGTTATCCCGAGTCATGCAGACTTGTGAGATAGTGAATAGATGATCAGCATGAAGTACAGGGTGACTCTATACAAATCACAGTTGCTTCGGGTGTTGTTATGTCAGCCCCGAGCTTGATACGTCCGAGTGAGTAACTTAGTCGATTTGCCCGACCGTATGGATGGATTATTGGGTTGGGCCAATGGAAGCCGAAGAGCCAGGCCCATGTTCGGCCCAAGCCCATTTCCGGTGAATATGGGACATGTGTCCGCTTCTGATTGGTCCTCTCTTTCTATATATACCCCTGCTTTGTACGGCTTTTCATTGGGACATTTTCTCCCTTTTATAGTAACCAAAGGTCCGGAGCTCGAGTCCGAGCGGCTGGTGAGCATGTTTATACCATCACTCTTGCGCGTGATCTTGTCCCAAGGGTCTCTCCGATGCTTCGGAAGTCTACCCGGGTTGGTTCACGGCGAGAGTTTTGGAAATTAAATTGCTCGGGAAGCCAGCCTCGGATCTTCGAGGATACGGTCCGTGCCGAGTGAGGCTTAAATCTTTGCCAATCAATTCCTCTGATCGTCAGGCTAATCTTCTTTCTCCGGGGCTGTGGTCTATATTCGTGACTTTTAGCCCCGGAGAGGTAGATTAGCTGGATGGTTCGGGGATCTTCAAATAGTTGTTTTTGAGCCTCAATGCATCCGAGGCATTCCGCTCTGGGTATGTGCCCGGGGGGCGACAAGTCGGCATAATTGGTTTGGTCCTTCCAGTATTTCGTGGTTCGGTCGTAAAAAACCGCCCGAGATGTTGGAAGGCTTTCTACCAATCCTGTTGTGTCTAGTTGTTCGTTTCTCGGATTGAGGGAGATGTATCCCTTTTAGTAGGTCTTTTAGCTCGTCCTTGAAGATACGTATCCGAGCAGTTTGGTTCTGTTGGTGACTTTTTCTCCAGGATTGAATGCTCGAGGGAGCTACTTGTAATTCTGGAAAGGAGTCCCCTACAGTGCTGAGCTTGTTTGGAGTCGGATCATTGGGGACTTCCGGAAATAACCTTTCTGGTAACTCGTTTGTCTTGAACCTAAGGTTTTTCGTCCGAGCAGCTCGGCCTTGTTGGTGGCTGCGTTCCAGAATTGAAGGCTCGAGGGAGCGACTTGCAATTCTGGGACGGAGTTCCTGACTATGCCGGTCTTGTGGAGACTTGGACCAACGAGGGCCTCCGGAGAAACTTGGGTTAATCCGACTATCCGGGTTGGTCGCCTTCCAAATACTCTGAATCTGGGATGTATTCATAGTATTTGGTAAGAGGCGATCCGGATTGTTATAGTGCTTCTTGCTTGCTTCGGAGCTCTCTTTCGTTCAGAAGTGATGAAGTATCCTTTCCGGAAGCATTGAATGGCCTCAGTTATCTCGTCCGGCTGCTGTTAGTCTTTAGATCGTCCGAAGGGGCTTCGGAATCTTTGTCACTAAGCAATCAAAGTTGGGATGGTGGAATTCCTTCTTCCTTCGGAGCGCCCACAGATAAAGTTAATAGTGCTCGGACGGGGCTTGGTTCGGTAGACCAGGGTTAATTAAGAAGCTTCGCTGCAGAAGTAGAACAGAGATAGAATAGGAGCTTGTTTTTGTAGGCTCGATTAGGGCTTTTCGGACCCTGACTTTGTAATTCTGTACTCCTGTTTGAATAAAAGCGTATTTGCCTTTGTCAAGGTCGGACACTGTTTGATTGTGTTAATCCAATCCGGATCAGTGTATGATCTAGCTTCGGATCGAGTAGTTAAATATCTTCATGGCCCGTTCGAATCATGAGATTCGGAGGACATGATTATCAACAATGTTTATGAAATCACAGTTTTATTTATTTGACGGAAATCGGATTACAACTTGAGGGCTTCGAGCCCTTTTTCAAAAAACAAACACAAAAAACAGATCGACAAGATAGAGGAAGTTGATAGTCGTTGCCACACTTCTCTAAGTGTAAAACTTTTGGAGATTCTTGGCATTCCAAGTTCTCTTCAAGGCCCGCCCTTGCTCATCTTCTAGTTCAAAGCTTCCATTAACTCTTGCCCCAGTAACTTTGTACGGTCCTTCCCACTTGGGCTTAAGTTTCCCCACATGACTTAGTATATCGGCTCTTCTGAGGACTAAGTCTCCAACTTGTATGTCCTTGGGAAAGACACGTTTATTGTAGGCTCGAGCGGTCATGGCTTGGTACCGGAGGATGTTGGCCAATGCCTTATCGCGCTTGTCTTCAAGGAGCTCAAGGTCATAGATCCTTGCGATCTCATTATCAACTGGGTTGTATTGCTGGATTCTCTGGGTTGCCACCACCGTCTCCGAAAGGATGACCGCCTCGGATCCATAGACCAGGGAGAAAGGTGTTTCTTGTGTGGCAGTCCGGGCTGTCGTTCGATGCGCCCAAAGGACCACGGAGATCATCCGCCCAACTGTCTCGGGAAGTTCTGAACCTTTTCTCCAAAATTTTGACTATGGTCTTGTTGGTGGCTTCCACCTGACCATTGGCTTGGGGTAAACCAAGTAAAGCGTTGTTCTATTTTGAAGGACTGAAGCCACTCCTTCAGTCTTGACCCAGAAAATTGTGCTCCATTGTCTGAAACTAGCACTCGTGGGAGTCCAAACCGGCAGATGATGTTTTTCCAGATGAATGTCCGAACCCTGCTTTCTATGATGGCTGACACTGCTTCAGCTTCGACCCACTTAGTGAAGTATTCTACTGCCACTATCAAGAACTTCTTTTGATGTGTTCCTCGCGGAAAGGGACCAACTATGTCTATGCCCCATTGATCAAATGGGCACGCTATGATTGACGGAATCATAGGGTTGGTCGGGCGGTGTGGTATGTTGGCATAGTATTGGCAGTCTTCACAGGCGCGGGCGATGTTGGCAGCATCTATGTCAATATTATCCTTGCCTTATGATCTTTTGCGCCAAAGTTCTTCCTCCAGAATGACTTCCACAACTTCCGGCGTGGATTTCTTCCATCGCAGTTTTCGCCTCTTGAGGATCTAGGCACCTCAAGTGAGTTCCGCTGTAGGATCTTTTGTAGAGATTTCTTCCAGAATAAAGTATCTGTTAGCTCGACATTGAATCTTCCTGGCCTCTCTAGGATCCACAGGTAAAGTACCATCCTTGAGGTAACGGAATATATCAGTCATCCAGTTTCTTTCTGTGCTCAAGAGAAACATCTGTCCGTTGGGGTTTGCCAGGGAGGATTCCGCGCGGGTCATTAGGATGACACTTCTTGTGTCCAAAGCTCCTAAGGCTGAGGCGTACTTGGAGAGGGCGTCGGCTTTTTCATTCCATTCTCTGTGAAATTGGTCAAGAGTAAATTCTTCAAAGTGCACAACCTCTTTCTTGAGGAGCTCCAAGTATTTGATCATGTTAGGTCCTTTGGTGGTAAAGGACCCGGAGAACTGAGATTATACGAGCTGTGAGTCTGTGTAGTCTTTGATCCTTTTTACCTGAAGGGCTTTCGCCATTCTTAGGCCGGTGATAAGTGCTTCATATTCGGCCTCGTTGTTCGTCACCTTAAAGTTGAGGGTGATGGCGTACTCTAGCTTGGCTCCTTCAGGACTTTCAAGGAAAATTCCTATTCCTCACAACCGTCCGGTGGATGATCCGTCCACTTGTAATGTCCAACATTCTTTGTTTCTTTCCTTTCCTCCCGAAGTGGGAGTGAGTGCTTTCTCAACCTCCTGCTTCTTGTCGGAAGATGCAGTTGTCGAGGTATTGAGTTCTTCGTCCAAGAGAAACATGTGCCTTACTCTCAGTGAATCATCCATAGGTTGGTGATACTTAGTCACAAGCTGGATGCTGCCTCTTTGTGTCTCTTCTTCTTCTTTCTCTCCACTTGATTCCTTGATTTGGGCTATCACCACATGACTAGCCTTTCCCTGGGAGTTTTCGTTCTCTTCTTCTGCTTTCTCTGGATAGTCTACCAGGAAGTCGGCCAAAACTTGCGCTTTCTTGGCAGATGGGGCTTGATACCCAATATCATATTCACTTAGCTCAATAGCCCATTTGGACAGGCGTCCTGACTGATCCGGTTTGTCCAAGACATGTTTGAGTGGCTCATTTGTAAGGACCACAATTCCACTGTAAGGGAGGTTCTCCATTTCTGTATCTTCGCGGTACCCTTGGTATCTTTGGGCATGCCGAGGTGGGATTTCCGCTGGAGGTGGTGGTAAAGATCCTGTCGGAGGTTTAGAATCACGCTCCTCTCTTCTCTGCTCATTCTTTCTATGCCTGGAGGGTTCTTCTTCACCTGTTGGTTCTTTCAAGTTCCCACTTCTCACTAGTCTTTCGATTTCTGTCTTCAGCTGGATGCATTCCTCAGTCGGGTGACCTTTCTGCTTGTGGAACCAACAGTATTCTTTAGAAAATTTACTCTTCTTGCTACTCTTGACAGGTTTAGGCCATTGTATATCTAAGTCCTTCTCAACAATAGAAGCCAAGATGTCGGATCTTGGTCTGTTGAGCCGAGTATACTCGGCGTATCTCCTAGGTGGAGTTCTTTCTCTACGGAATTCTTTCCTGTCCCTGAGATCTCTTTTTTGCTCGAACTTCCCTTGACGAGGAGGGAGTTCCTGTCGTACTTGTTCTTTCCCCTTCTTTATCCCTGCTCTTATCGGGACATTCCTTCGGTAATCTTCTCCATACAAGACTCCTTCGCAGATATCTTTCAGGTACTTTTCAGTGGTGATTTCTTCGTTGGAAAGCTTCCTTCTAAGCTCATCATTATAAGTGTTAGCATATAGGTGTCGGACCCGCTCTTTGATGCTATGAGGCTCTACCTGTCGTACTTCAGCGTTGAAGCGGTCAAGGAAGGTTCTAAGGTCCTCATGCTCTTTCTGGATTATGCCTGCCAGGTGCTCAACTGACCTCTTCCTTCTCTTTGCCTTCTCAAACCCTTTCAAGAAAAGGGAGGCGATGTCCGCATAAGATTTGATGGAACCATTAGGTAGCGAGGTCCACCAATCCATGGCTTCTCCAAAGAGTGTGGTGGAAAAGTTGAGAGCGTTCATGTTGTCGTTGAGTCCATTTCTTTCCATCTTACTTTCGTATCTAGTAAGATGCCCTACAGGGCAAGTATCTCCATAGTAATGCTCAAGGTTTGGGATAACACAGTCGGGGCGCTTTCTTTCTCTTTTGATCTCATCGCACAGAGGGTTGGGAGTTTTAACTACCACCTTCTCATGTGCTTTGACCATCCTGCTCAAGGTGGCAATTTGTCTTTCCAGGGCCTTCTGTTGGAGGTAGATCCGCCACCGCTGTCTTTCACCGCCTGGGTTGTGACTACATCTGGAGGAAGATCACCGATTGGAACTATCGGGATGCTTTCCGCCATTTGATCTCTAGGCGCTTGTTGTTGAGCTCCTCGCCGACTGGTTCCCACTTCGTCTACTCGTGGCACTTCTGGACTTCTCCCTCGTTGTTCATGAGAAGCAGCGGCTCTTCTATTGAGAAGATGTCTCAGGTCTTCTGGTTGAGCTTGTTCCCCCAGCCTTTGTTGGATAGGACGGTGCTCATTTCTTGATTGAGCGGGTTCAGCTTGCCTTGGGATCGGTGTAGGTGGGGTGGGCTGAGGAGGCTGGAGGTTGTTTGATCCAAAGCATCCTTGAATAGTGGTGAGTAAGAGGCCAAACTGATTCTCATTCATCCCGAACTCACTAGGACGAATGATCTGACCATTCGGGAGGGTAAAGTTTCTTCCTGGAGGAGGACCATGTGTTCCTGACGGAGGAACCTGTCCTTCGTCCCCAAGTGTCTGGATCCTTACTGGTGGATTAATGGCTCTTTCCTCGACAGAAGAAAGACTAGCGGTATGGCCATCACTTGGATCATCTATTACTTCTCTTGTTGAAACTCTTGCTACCTCACCTCTTCTAGTGAGAGGTCTTCCCCTTTGTCTTGGAGCAGGCGTACCAATGGCAGTGGCGTTGGTTCTTGCGGACCTTCTTGTTCTTGCCATTACTGAAGAGAACGGGACTTTTCTCAAAGATTTCCACAGACGGCGCCAAAATGTAGGGGGTGTAACTCCCCAACTACTTAGATTTTATTTTATTCAACTCCACTAATGGGTGCCAAGGTAAGAAGCTCCTTGCTAGGTAAGGACCAAGACGTAAGAACCAGCGACCAACTACTTCGGTAAGGACCTGCACACTTGAGTGGGGGGGGGGGTTAGTGCCCGGTTTGCTAAGTGTCAAACCGGGATGAGACTTTACTCGAGAGTGACTGAAGATCGACTCTGTATAATGTACGGGATTGAGGTCGTGAAGTGACTTGTCAGGTATTACTTACTTGTGGGGATGTGTGCCTTATTTATAGGCTATCATCAAAATGGAAGGCCTTGCTAGGATTGCGCCAAGTGTAAGGCTACGATTGAGCCACCAATGCTAATATGAGGCCCATATCCCAATAATGAAGCTTTAGCCCATGCCATCTTGGGCTTTAGGGGTAGTTTGGTCATTATTGGGAGAGTTCTTGAGGATGTGACAAGGTCTGCCGAGATCCCAGGTTCGGAGAGGTTGGTCCGGATGCCTGATCCGGACCGTACCTGGTTGTCAGCTGAGGAAGTTCTCCTGCCTGTCCAACTCTTCCGATTCGGAGCTCCTGGGTTCGGACATCTCACTCTTTGGTGCCCATTTGCTTGGTTGCTTTATGAGATCTGCCATGCCAGATCCGAGTGGTCGTCCGGTCCGGAGGCCTTGGGTCGGAGAGGGTACTGACTTAGCACTATGCTCCTTTCCCAGAGAGACTCGGACCAAGGTGGGTCGGACCCACGGTTCCGGGTCGGGCCTTGCAGGTCCCAAATCCTTCGTTCCTTTCTTTTAGGGTGGGTCGGACCATGGATGGTCAGCCCGGATCGGACCATTGGCTCAGACTAAAGTGTCTCGGATCCATTGGATGACTTAGGACGCCTTAGGATTCGTTCCTAGGTCCTTTATGACGGATTGGACATATTTCCGTATCAACAAGGGTAGATGAAACCAAGGAGGCCCCTGCTACGGAACTAGCAGACCTACATATGGGCTCCTCCTCGGAAGAGGATGTGATTGCTGGAGATACTCCTGCATCAATGGTTGATGAAATAGCAACCAGATGCGGAGAAAATACTATACAAGGACCAATCTTTATGAAAATCATTTTTGAAGGTCCTTTAATGGAATGTTGATGCTACTATAGCAAAGGTTGTTGGGGATATACAACTTAATAACCCTGATGATGCGTCCCCATCAAAATCTATATCTCCACAAGAACAACAACCGCAATGACCACAAAGCTCTACATTTCTGGAAGAAGAAATTGTAGTAAGAGCTGTAGAGATGCATTAGAAAGATGACATTGCAGAACACTACACTATAGTGGAAGAAGTATTCCAAGAACATCAAGGGATAGTTCACTCAGTGGAAAGGCTTGAAGTGCCTGAAACATCCTTTGAAGATATAGTCATGGAACAACTCGACCAACTTACAGACCGACCACATGTTCCAGGAACCACTCAGTCTGACATTGCTCAGGTATATGAATGGTTTAATTCTCAACATATAAAAAACTTTACGTGTATGTCTTCTTGTAACCTAATGACACTTATCTTCATTACAGGCCATTCAAGAAACAAGAATCCCAGAGGAGGCTGAAACACTTGCCTCAGAAACTGAAAAAGAGGTTACTTCAACCTCAGAGCCCATGGAAATCGAGCCCGTCGCACAGGTATATTGATTTCCTGAGAGCCACGTTTTAAAATCTGGTGTTTGACATAGTACTCATAATCTATGCTTGTTTCTTATAAGGTCAAACTGAGAAAAGAGATGGTGAAAAGCCAAATTCACCAAAGGAGAAGTAAGACTCTATTCAAGACTCTGACAAAATTTAACATCAGCCTTCTGCTGAGAAGGTAGTCATCAGAAAGATCTATAACATGTTCAATTCTCTGAAAAACACCTCTTCAAAAGTATTTAACAAACTCTACTTTCAGGCTCATGAAGAAGTAGAAGTTGTTGAGGCAGAGACATCAAAGTCCCCTCAAAAAGAGAAAGTTGATGAGACTTAAAATCCATCATCAGAAAAGATGCCAGAGAGTCCCAAAGTCTCTGAGAAGCAAGTGTCTGAGCCTCTTTCTGCAGAGGTACTTAACACTCATTCTCAGTACCATAAGAAGTATCTTTCTTTAAAAACTTTCTAAGTTAAATATCTTTTCTAATTCTCAGGCTCAGAAAGACAAAGAAGAAAAGGAGGCCACCAAGGCTCCTTCTGAAGTTAAAGAATCTGAGGATTCTGATGCCTCGAAGATTCAGAAAAACGAGCCTGCTATTACGACACAGGTAACTCAAAATTTCTGAATCCATTTAACTCAAAATTTTTAAGGATTTTGATTCTTAATCAAAAGCTCTTTGTCTTCCAGTCTCAACAAGAGACCACTGCCGAAAGCTTTCAGCTGGCAACTATTTCTGATGAGGGTCTCTTGGATCTGTTCTTGAAAAATGCCCTCCCTCAGATGATCCTTGGATACAGAAGATGGCAAAGTCTCAGAAGGACAAATATTATGTCCCTCATTAAATTTCTGAGCGATCCAATCAAAAGGGTATGGGCTGAACAGATCAAAGCATATGTCAACAATCTTTTTCCCACGAAAATTGAAGAATTCGCTACCTTAGTGGATAAAAGATTTTTTGAACGCAAGTTGATCAGAAACTTTAAGTCACAGAGTCGAGCTACTAGGTTTCAAGATTGCTACTGATCCCAACCTCCCACCAACGTTTGCATCTGCTCCTGCTAAGCAAGAGGCGGTGGACAACAACACAATTAGAATTGATGATATCATCAATTTAGACTCTGATGAGGAGACAGATGAAAATGACATAAAGATGCCCAAGTCTCCTAAGTCTTCTGAAAAGAAAGATGATCTCAAGAAAGATGAGGATGGTGATGCACCATCTGGTGCTGGAGGGATCACTGGATCAAAGAAAAACTCTATCGCTGAAAAGCCTTCAGAAAGGAAAAACTCACCCTCCCCATCTCCTCAGAGATCATCCAAGCACTCACCATCTCAGAAAAGGGATTCTGACCCCAGAAAAAGATGATTTCGTGGCCCAGAAAGTCCTAGAAACTTCACAAACTATTGCAAATCAACAAGAGATGGTGGAAGAGACAAATTCATTGCATCTGGCACTGAAAAACCAGATTGCTAACATACAGGCCAATCTGCATAATATTGATGACCTAAATCGCAAAGAGGCAGAAGCCCTTGCTGAACAAAAGTGCATAAGACTTGATGCCCAGCTATTTGCTGAGGAAATAGAAGCTTAGGAAACTGAGTCACTCAATCAGCAAAAGGAAATCCAATCATCTTCTAGAAAGCAAAAGAGATCCAAGCAAGAAATGGTCATTGGATTCGGGGATGAAAAAGATGAAGATGACGATTTCCTGAGCAAGCCAGAAGAAAATACCCCCTCCAATGTTAAATTCTTAGATATTCCCTATCTGAAGAAACACATTCTGGCCCCCACAAACTTTCCAGAAGTTCCTACTCCTACTGCTGACACAAAGAACAGGTTCAAAGAACTACTCAGAATAAGGAAGGAATTGGAGGCTCAAATCATTGAAGTAACTGAGTCTGTGCCACAAAACTTCACCAAGTTTACTGAGGTGATTGCTCAGAGAACCAGCAACTTAGTACTTTCTCAGAAAGATCTGGGATTAGTCCAAGACTCAGACAGCATGATTGCTCAGAAGGCCTATAATCTTGCTAATACTACCTCCACCAAGATCCAGAATGTGGATGTTGAGGTTTTTACTCTTACAGACAGAGAGCATGGACTATATCAGCAGAATGAAAACCTCAGAAGTGAGCTCAGAAGACTCACAAACAACTACTCTCTGATGCAAAAGAACTTTAAGTCACTCTCTGACTCTTATGTTAATCTCTTGGCTCGTTTTGATCAGTCCTCTATGACAAAGGGGGAAGAGAAGGTATTCCATAAGGTACATAAACAAGCTAAGCCCAAAGGAAAGGGTAAGGAAAAGATGTACCAGGAACAACCCCTTACCCTGGAAAGAGTAACAACAAGGTCCTAGGAAAAGATCTCTCAAACAACTGTCTTGCCACCTCCAGCTTTCAAGAGCTCGAGTGTCAAAAGAAAGGGAGTTTCTAAAGAAGAAGGAGAAATCTCTGAAAAGAGAAGAAAAATTTCTCCAAAAAGCTGCAAAGGTACTGAAACCTTTGAGAAAGACAATGATGATGATGATGAGCACAGGGAAACTCATCACAAGAGAATCAGCTCTACTGCTCCTCTAGCTACAAAGCCTCTTCAGGCTAGAAAACCTTCTGGAGAAACCAAGTACATCCAGAAAGGTGGATCCTTTAATGACCCCTCAGAAGAGGGCCTAAATTCCAAATAAAGAAGGAAGAGGGACAGAGACATCAAGTTTGGAAGAACCCTTCCTCCAAGGTCTGAGGATGCTAGAATAGAATACGTGAAGACTAGCAATGATCAACCCTCTGTCTGGAACTGCATCAAATTTCATAGGAATGGCTACTAGATAATGGAACTCAAGTACTTGCTTTCCAATGGAAATGGGATTCCAGAACCAATTTACCAACAACTGATGGCATGGAGAAAGAAAGGCAAAAGATCAAAAGTGAGGACTTTTGAGATAATCAAGACTTGGCTTAGCTTTGAAGTTGAAGTCAGACAGAATGCCAGGCAGGATCTCTCCAAAGAATGCCCTTACATCAGGCTAGAGGATGTGCAGACATTTGAAGATGAATCTGGAAAAAGGAACAAACTGCAAGTGGATCCCTTTGAGTCATTCTACATGACCAAAGAGGAATTTGAAGGTGACATGGAATATCTCAGAGAGATATATGATTATTACAAGCCCACTGAAGAACAGGCGTTTCACTACTGGAAATGGGGGAAGTTTATGTGGATCAAGGAAATAACCACAGGACTTACTGACAAACCCTATAAAGAAAGATGTGCTGCCTCTAGAGATTGTGAAATGAGGGTGAGGACCATCCTGAAGGAATACACTGAAGATTGCCTGAAATATGGTAATTTGGAGTTTCTATAGGAATGAAGATTTGAAGGCCAGATAGTTAGGATGTTCTCTTGGAACTTGGACTTTCCTGTTGTCCTACTAAGTTGTGTAATTATCTTTTGATTTTTGTTGATTGTAGTTACTGTTTAATTATCTTGTAAAAGTTATCTGCACTTACTTTGTAATTGTTATCTGATGAACCTACTCTCAGATACTCTCTAATGAAAAGATAACTTGTTAGAAAAGATCACACCTTGTGATTTGGTTGATGTCTTACTTTCTTCACTTAAATAAAAAAATGATAAATCTTAAGAAAAGTTTAAGTGGTGGATTGTTTCCTCATCCAAAGTTGTAATAGGTTTTTCTTTTTTTTAAAGGTAGTCATAGGTGACTGATCAAAAAGGGGGAAATTTGTTAGGAAATATCTATTTAGTTTTGATTAGTACACCATAATGACTTACCTTAGTTCAGAAAGGTATCTAGTACTCTTGGTTCACTTGAACATTGTAAAAGAGGAAGTATACTTAGTATGATTAGTCTAGTAAATCTTGTATAGGATGTTAGGTCTCTGAATGTAATTTTATATCTTTGAAGAAGACCACGAAGAAGGCATCCAGCAGAAAGAGCTCAACTATCAGAAGATATGAAGACTGCACAAGATTACCGAAGACTAAGGAATTGTGCCTCAGAATCCTTATGGAAAAGATAACTTAGTGAAAATAATGTTTCTAAAAGAAACAATGTTTTCCTTAGTTTCTGAAAGGCTTGGAGTTTCTGATAGCGACGTGCACAACCTCAGACAGCGTGCATAGTTCCGTTGGCACAACAGGACAAAAGATAGTACAGTGCATTTAATGCCATTGCAGAACTCGCTAACCAAAAGCTTTATCTCTAAACAAAGAGACAAAAGTTCTGTAGTACTATCAATGGATTGTTTGTAGTTTGAATCTCAATAGCCTAACGGATAGTAATTCAAACGGCTTGATTTTCAACTATAAATATCACCACTTAGAATGCTTGAAAAACACACTTGAACGACTCAATATCATATCCTACACTCAAGCATACAAGCCTTCTCTACTTACTCAAAGCTTACAGTTGCGACCAAGCTCTTGATTCTAAGTAGCACGAAAGTTCTAAGTGTCCTGATTCTTAACAAGCTATATCTGTTGTAAAGGAGTTGAATTGAAGCACTGTTGCAACTTGCTAAGATATTCATTCTCCTGATTGAAGAACATAGACTTGGGTCAGAAAATAACATATCACCACACACTGTCCAAGTGTGTTAAGTGACTCTTGTTCCATAAGGTAATATTAAATAACTGTGGAAGTTATTAATCTACCAATCTGACAAACTCTTCTTAGCCAACACCAGTAAAAGCATGGAGTAGAGGAAGTACTTAGTTTGTGAAACTAAGGAATAACTCCGAGAAAGGTTCTGATTAGAGGAAGTACTTGGCTGGGAAAGTAGGGGAAGAACTCAGGGGGAACACTTGGTTGGGAACCTAGTGTATTTAGGAATCGAGAGAAGATATTTGTAAGGTGAACTCAATTATCTGTCTTAGTGGATTCTAGGTCTGAGAAAGGCCGAAGTGGATTAGTTGAAGGATTATGCCACCTTCAGATACCACTATAAAACTACTGTGTTATTTACTTTCTGCACTTACTTTCTGCCTTTACTTACTTGCAAAGTAATTTACACACTTTACTAGCTTGCTAAGCACGTGCACTTATCAGAAAGACTTCCGCTATGCTGATTATAAGTATCAGAAAGTTACCCAACTTTCAGAGAAACTGTTTTATCGACAAAAGTTTGAAAAGACTACCCCCCCCCCCCACCCCAGTCTTTTACTTTGCCGTTATCTGGACTAACAATGTATATTTTTAAGCGTCCAAGAGGGTTAGTGTGAGACTATCAAATTATCTAGAAGCCGAATGAAGTTGCACTGATTTTCAAGTGGATTTCAATCACCGAGATTGTTGAAGCCATTATTCTAAAGTATGTGGTATGTGGTCGTAGATTGCGCAATGGATGCTGGTTGGCCCAACGTCAAACTCATAATAGAGAATGAGATAGTCTAAGCCTTTTTTCTAGAATTCCAGAGTACTGCGATTTGTGTGTTTATTGAGGAGCAGGAGGGCCATGGTCTCATGGTGAATTTAATTCTCTTATTATCTACATATTAAGAGAGAAGAAAATCGCATTGCTCATAGATTAGCGAAAGACATCAGAATAGATAGTGATCGTAACTCAATTTTATCATTTTGAGATGTTTCATGTACTCTTTTGTTTACTCCAGTATATTTAGATTACTACCAATGGACCATTAACATTCTATTACAATCTATTATTCACTTCCTTACACTGTCAAACATCCGAGAAATAATTTTGCCAGTAGTCATGTATAGCTACTAAATTATACTCCCTCCGTCCCAGTTTCAATTACCCGCAAGACCGGGCACAAGTTTTAAGATAAAAGTGAATAAAGTAGGAGATATGGTAATAAAGTAGTATAAATAGTGAATAAAGTAGTAGAAATAGTGAATAAAGTAGGAGAGAGATTTTCCATGAATGGAGTGGGTAATTGAAATTGGGACGTTCCAACATGGAAAGCGGGAAGTTGAATTCGGGACAGAGGGAGTATATGCAATTAGATACCAGTTATGTTTAGAAATAAATCACTAATAAATATTCTATGTCATTACAATATCATACAAATACACTATAAATATTATAATATTTTAATATACTCTGAATTCCAAATAATGCAATTAGAAATCCCCGATTCAACATATCTTTTTGTTCACTAAAATATTCATTACTTGCAAATAGTATACAAAAAACAAATTGTTATACCAAAAAGATATTAGGGGTTTTATTAATCACATTTGTATTGTCCATACACATAAAAGTGACAGAATGCTCACTCATAATTAAAAATATAATGTATATACTTAAAAATGCTAGCAATTCCGACACACTAGATTTTTGTAAAACGTCAAACTTCAGGCTCAGATTGTACTTCATTGCAAATTTTGAATCATAAAGGAATGACCTAAACGTTCATAAACATCTTAAAAGGTGGCTCGGTGTAGATTCCCTATATATACACATATCTGCATGTGAACCTAAGAAAATGTGTATCCAATTAATTAGTAATTATGATCAATTACACATTTTACATCATGTATATATATACTTCTTTCGAAATTTATTACCCATAAGTATCTCTTTTCAGCACCAAGTATACAATAATATATTAAATTTCACATCATGTGTATAAATGATAAACAATTTCCTATTATATATTCAAGAGCATACATTTTTCTATAGACGTTTACTAATAAGAGTTAGGACACTGTTGAGGTCATCTCGGCCTATATCTTACTATACTGGTATTTCGTTATTTTACTTTTAAACGGGTCGGGTTCTATCCAACCTGAATTCCACCCCATTCGACATAATGATGTTCATGTCCAGTCTGACATATACTCGAACCCGTTCCATACCTTTGTAACATGACCTTACCGCAACCATTTTATGATTAGTTAGTAAAAACGACATTATTCTACAAGGGAGGGGGTCTGGCAGATACTCTCTAGGCGGGGAAACTCTCTTCGATCTTCTCTCTACTTTCTTGATCCATAATGGCGGGGGGTGGGGGGTTGGGGACAAAAAACAACGATATCATGTGAAATTATGTTTGTAGAATAATAATTTTTGTATCTTTGGTGTGCTGTAGGAAAGAACAACCATGACATTTGAAATTGTGTTGGTAGAAATATAATTTTTTTGTGTGTGGTGGGGTGACCACATCCCACCACGGATTGTTGGGAACAACCCTATTGATTGTGTTGTATACTTCTATATTTTATTTTGCAATTGGTTCTGTTGAGGAATACTATTTTTTTTCAAACATGTATCTGTTACTAATTAACAGGTCAGTACGGTAGGACCCGATTTAAAATATATGTTACCAACCCAACGGTCCCGAACGGGTAAGGTTGCATCCTACCCCTTTCAAA
Organism: Plantago major; assembly: GCA_026545765.1. NCBI lineage: Eukaryota > Viridiplantae > Streptophyta > Magnoliopsida > Lamiales > Plantaginaceae > Plantago > Plantago major. Next base: position 79,422,809 of record CM048840.1, on the reverse strand, counting down.
GCATATTCATCATGATGAGTCGTATTTTTACATTTTCTGTAGTTAACATAAAAAAAAAAGACTCAATGGTTAGTATTGGATGAAGAAGGACTGCCTACTGACACCAGGACCAACGCTGTTTGCATAGTTTGACTATCTTATTTCGCGATTAATTTAGTTTTTCCTTCCTTTTTATTTATTAATAAAAGTAAAATATACCGTGGCATCGCCACCGATTAGTACTAGTTATTGTGAAAGACCGACGTGTAAAAATAAAATAAAAAATAATAATTAACTACATTAAAATATAACACATTCACCTAAAAGAAAGACCCGTAAAATTTCAAAACTTGAAAGAAATAAAGCCAGTGATGGGCAGGGCCCAAAATTTTGTTTTTCTTTATTACTATATGTATAATATTGAAAATTTTACATTCCGCCACCCCAAATTTTTTTAGTTTGTCAGCTTTATAATTAAATAACTTGAGAAAATTTATAGAATTTGATAAACTTAACATAAGTCTCCTGAGATAGACGGTCTTATGAAGAGATTAAAATTAAGAGATGGTGATATACATATACGTAAAGCTCGTGCTCGAGATAATTATGTTATTTTGGTTCATTATTGTGTTAGAAATTGGGCCAAAAATAAAATTTATTTAACCCTCACTTTATGGTTCATTTACTCATAAAATCACATATATAAGTCTATTATCTGACTGGACAGGCCCAAATTCTTTCACCGGTGTTGATTTCATTAAGATATAGTAAAGTATGGCTTGTTTTGTACTAAAAAAAGTCATAAGACGTGATTTTTGATACCCCAGATTGTAGAATTTGGTCGGAATAGCCATATCTCGCGTATACGGTGAGTTCTTCCCATAACGCCGTTTCGATCCGAAAAGCGCTGCTCAATCTTCAAAATCAGATACTTTCACCCAAACTCGTTTTTTCAAAAAAAATATCGAAATGTCTATAGTTACATCTATTATATTGTTGAATTGGCTCGATTTTTTCACTACTGTTGATTATATTTATGCCGGAACCATTTTATCTTTAAAAAATAAAAATTTAACCGAAAAAATTACGCCTCCATTTCAAACCCTATATGTAGGTGTTAGAAATAAGCCCAAAATGAAAAGTAATTTAACCCTCAATTTATGGTCCATTTACTCCCAAAATCACATATAGACGGGCCCGATTTTTTCACGGGTGTTGATTTCATTTACATATAGTAAAGTATGGCTTATTTTGTACTAAAAAAAGTCGTAAGATGTGATGTTGACCCCCGAGATTGTGAAATTTGGCCGGAATAGCCCTGTCTCGCCATATACGGTGAGTTCTTTCCATAACACCGCTTCGATCCGAAAAGCATTGCTCAATCTTCAAAATCAGACACTTTCACCCAAACTCGTTTTTTTCACAGAAATATCGAATGCCTATATTTACATCTATTATCTAATTGAATGGGCTCGATTGTTTCACTATTGTTGATTATAATTATGCCGGAACCATTTTATCTTTAGAAAATAAAAAATTACATCGAACGCCTCCATTTCAAACCCTAGATCTAGGTGTTAGAAATCGGGGAAACAAAATTCATTTAACTCTCACTTTATGGTCCATTTACTCCTAAAATCACATATACAAGTCTATTATCTAACTGGATGGGCCCGATTCTTTCACGAGTGTTGATTTCATTTACATATAGTGAAGTATGGCTTATTTTGTACTAAAAAAATTGTAAAACGTGATTTTGACTCCCAAGATTGTGGAATGTGGCCGGAATAGCCCTCTCTCGTTGTATATGATGAGTTCTTCCCATAACGCCATTTCGACCTGAAAAGCCCTGATTAATATTCAAAATCAGACACTTTCACCAAAACTCAGTTTTTTCAAAAAAATATCGAATATATATATATATTTACATCTATTATCTTATTGGATTGGCTTGATTTTTCACTATTGTTGATTATATTTATGTCAGAATGATTTTATCTTTAAAAAAATAAAAAATTATACCGAAAATTTACGCCTCCGTTTCAAACCATAGATCTAGGTGTTAGAATTCGGGCAAAAAATAAAATTCATTTAACTTTTAATTTATGATCCATTTACTACTAAAATCACACATATAAGTATATTATCTGACTGGACGGGCTCGATTTTTTCACGGTTGTTGATTTCATTTACATAATGTAAAGTATGGCTTATTTTGTATTAACAAAGTCGTAACACGTGATTTTGACCCCCGAGATTGTGGAATTTGACCGGAATAGCCCTGCCTCGCCGTATACGGTGAGTTCTTCCAATAATACCGTTTCGACCCGAACTGTGCTACTCAATCTTCAAAATCAAAAACTTTCACCCAAACTCGTTTTTTCACAAAAATATCGATATATCTATATTTACATCTAGGGAAAAATACATAGGGCTACCCTCTTAGTGGCTCCTCGCTCATCTGAATCCCCATTAGTGGAACAATTACATATAGGTCCAAAAAGTTGTTTTTTGGTTGACCAACTTTTAAGTCACAATGAGTTATTTCCAAACCAAACACAACCTTATTCATTTTCTAACCTTTTCTAGGTTAATCAAACATGTTATTTTTTTTAACCATTCACTCCCACTCCCGCCCGCCAAAACCACACTCCTTCTTCTTCATACAACTACTTCCGCCATTGACGAAATTCTGCAATTATCGAACCAAAATTGACATTCTTTCTTTGGCTTTCTTGATTTATGGTAATCGTTGGTTATTGCACCTGTTGGCTTCGAATCGGCACTGAAAAGGTATGGTTTTTAAAAAAAAATTCTGATTTTCTGAAATTCATCCTTTTCTTGTTATTTTCGTGTCAAAACCTGTTTGTATTAGTACTAAAGGTGGCGTCTTTGGCTCCGATTTCACTGAAATTGGCAGTAGTGGTTAACAGAAATCGTATATAGGGTTTATTTTTTAAACTATGTTTGATCAATGATCTCGTACTTTTTGTTGTTTTAGTGAAAATTGGAACTCTGTTTAACATACGGATTCGTTACTGCAAGGATGAGTACATGCTTACCAATATCAACCCTTCCAGGTATTCTCATTCGAAACTGATGAATGATGTGTATAGGACTGTGTTAGATGGTGTGCAAACCACTGGTTCTCTGTTTTTTAGTATGGTTGCTGATATTGATGGAAGTTTTGATCGTATTGAGTTAGTAGATGATGCTAGTGTTAGGAGGATGTTTGAGTCTAGTATGAAACATATGGAAGTAGAACTGCACTTAGAGAGTAGTGATGTTGAGCCTTTAGATGTGGATATGTCAGCTACTAAAAGAAGAAGAGTTGATGATGATGTGGATGTTGAGTACATACCTCCTAGGGAATTTCAGCAAGACAGTACTAATGCTAGAAGGAGGTTGTTTAGGCAGAGGGATTGTAAACCAAGATCACCCACCAGTCCTCCCAATTACCCCCCACACCCCCCAGCTTTTGTTGATTTAACAGAAGATGAGGGACATATACCTCCACCTCCTCCTACTCAAGAAACACAACAAACCCCAGAATCTCCTAAAACTACAAGAGCTTCAAATAAAGCCAACCCTTCTCCAGCTCCTAGTCCTTACATACCTCAACATCATGAACCAACCCCTCAGAAATCTTTTGTTGATCAACCTGCTGTGGGTGATGCTGAGTTTGAAGATTTGTTTGAGAGGATCTTCCAAGAGAACCTACCAACTAATCAAACTGGGGTAGCTAGTAAGGTAGCTCATGAAGAAGTACTTGTTGAGGACTGGGTTGATGATGAGGATGACATAAGAGAGGAGATGAATAAGATGAAGGAGAAGATTCTTGCTGCTGAGAGACTGAAAGGGAAGATGGTTGAGAGTGAGAGTAGCATGAGTCATGCTACTGATAGTGATGATTCAAGCTTCCATGTTGCTGAAGATGCGATGGAGATTGAGTCTGAAGTTGATGGTTGTGAGTATGAGAATGAGCAGGTGCCTATACAAAAAATAAGAATGCAGGACCAATTGAGGAAGAGGCATTTGTGGAGAAAGGGATGCATTTGGTTGGCAGTATGAGGCACCTGATAATGAGTATATGTATGACAGTGAGGATGAAGCAATAGGCTTTAAGAGGTGTAAGAAGGCTGACTGGGAGTCTGACAATGAGGAGAATGGAGCAAATGGGAGTGGGGAGCAAAACCAAACTGCAGAAACTGAAACTGAAAATGTTGAGATTGCAAATGTTGAGACTGAGACTTATAAAGGATGAGGGTTTACCTAAAAAAAAAAGGACACAAATGATGCTGGAGAGTTTGATGACCTGGACCCTAACTTTGAGTATGAGAGTGAGGATATTAATGTCTTGAGTGATGAAGAGTGGATTGGTGATGAATTTAATGAGAACAATCAGCTGTGGGATAGGGAGTTTAAAGAAGGAGATGTATTTGCAAGTGTGAAAGAGCTAAGGCAGAGGGTTAAAGAGTATGTGTTGAAGGTAGGGTTTCATTTAGTTAGGGTTAAAAATGATAGTGCTAGATACACTGTACATTGTGGAGGTAAAGGTTGTTCATGGAGGCTTCATGCAGGTATATTTCCAAACTCAGTAACTCCAAAGTTAATTGCTAGCATTGTCAATAGTTTACTAACTAACTTTTCTACAATTTAGGTGTTTTGGATGATGAAGTCTCCTTAATGATAAGGAGTTATCAAGGAGGACACAAATGTGTTAGAAATTTTTATCAAAGGCAAGCAGACTCCAACTTGTTAGCAACTAAGTTACTTGAGGCAATGAAGGAAACTCCTAGAATAACAGCCAAGAAACTTGAACCTTGGGTCAACAAGAAACTGGGAATCAAAGTGCCATACATGAGGGTTTATAAGGCTGTGCTGAAAGCCTTAGAGATTGTTGGTCCAGATAACGACAAAGTAAAAGACTGGGGGGGGGGGTGAATAGTCTTTAAAAACTTTTGTCGATAAACACGTTCTCGAAACACAGGGGTTTCGATACTTAAATTCAGTCAGGAAGACTTTAAGATAGGTAAGTGCAGAAACAATAAGTATGTGTGTGTGCTTTGCTGAAATGTAAATACAGAAAGGTAAATGACACAGCAAGTATAGTGGTATCTGGAGGTGGCGTAATCCTCCAACTAATCCACTTTGGTCTTTCTGAGACCTAGAATTCACTAGAACAGATAATTGAGTTCACCTTACAATAATCCTATTCTAAGATTCTTAAACAAATGGTTCCCAACCATTTGTTCCCCTTGAGTTATTCCCCAGCTCCTAGAGCTAAGTACTTCCTCTACTCAGATAACCTTGGAGTTATTCCCAGATTTCCCAAATCAAGTACTTCCTCTACTCCACGCCTTGATGGTGTTGGTTATAAGGTTTGTCAGGGAGGCTTCTCGTATAACTTTTCAGTTATGTTTTCAGAGAGCCTAATAGAACAAGACTACTTAATACACATGTTCAGTGGATGGCAGTCTGCTCTTTACTGACCCAAGTAATTGATGTCCGTTCTGGAGAATGAGCTTCAGAAAGGGTATCTGATAGTTCAAATCTTTCACCAATAACAATCTCTTGTTAAGGTTCAGGACAACATAGAACTACTAGTGATTCTTCGAGCAACAGACAGCTTTTAGAAAGGGTAGTAGAGTGCTTGAGAGAATACTTTGCTTGATGGTAAGTTTGCAAGATAGAGCGTTCTAAGGTGTATTTCTCAGCATCTAAGTGTGTGATATATATAGATGAATTTGAGGGTTGTTGGAATGATATCTGTTAGACACAATTCAAATTCAGTCCATACTTATCTTGAAATGAGTACTCAGAAGTCCTTGTCTCATGTCTCATAGAGGACTGTGTTTCAGCGACTTTTCTGCCGATACAATTAATGCACTTGTACTATTTCTTGTCATGTAGTCTTCAACGGATATATGAGCCTTTCTGATGGCTTGCATGCTCCATACTCATGATGTCATATGTCCAGAACCTTATTTCAAATGTAAGTAAATACACTTAAGTGAGGATTAAGGACATAGTCTTTCTGAGTTAGACTAAACCTTGATGTCTTGATATATCTTGTGCAATCTTCAGTCTTCTAATCTTCAGAAAAGCTCCATTGCTAGGATTGATATTCATGGTCTTCTGGAAATAAAAAATTACACTCGTAGACCTATAACCCTAAAACAAGATTTACTAGACTAATCATACTTAGTGATTTCCTCTTTTACATTGTTCAAGTGAACCAAGAGTACTTAATCACCTTTCTGGCTAAGATAAGAACATGTGATGAGTGATCAAAATACTAACAGATATTCCTAAAAAATTTCCCCCTTTTTGATCAGTCATCCATGACTATCTTTTAAGTCCTATTACAAATTTGTAATCCTGGAAGAGAAAACAATCCACCACTTAATCATTTCAAATGATATTCAATTTTAGTTGAATTAAGTGCAGAAAGTAAACATCAACCAAATCACAAGAAGTGATCTTTGCTGATAAGTTGTCATCTATTAGAATGTATCTGAGAGTATGATCTTCAGATAAATACAGTTTACAGAATAAGATGCAACTTTTACAGATAGAGAAATTCAGAAATAATCAGCAAGATTAAAAAAGTAACAAAACATACTAAGTAAATTAGAACAAAGGAGAATCCAAGCTCCAAGAGAGTATTCTAATGTTACTAGTCTTCAAGTCTTCAGAAATGCAATTTGGGTTCAGATACCTCAAATTCTTCAGCAGATTTTCTTGATCAGTTGACATGATCATCCACTTTTCCGCATTCTTGAACATAGTCATAAACAATCCTTCTAACAGAGAGCTCTGTCTTTCTAGATAAGTCACATATTTCATGGTAACTCTTTCCAAGCTTGTGATTCTTCCGCAAAAAGTGTTTGACCCAGAAGTACTTTCCCCAGACCCAGGAGTGGTCTATATGTAGCTGAGATAGGTTGAAATACTTGTATATTTCTTCCAGATAGTGTAAATCATCTAGGTATTTATCCAATGTCATATAGAATGACTCATAGGTTGGAACACCTAGTTTGTTCTTTCTGCTGTAGCTACCATCCAATTTTCTTGCCTTGTGTACATCATCAGGCTTTGGGTAAGGACAGGCAAAAGAAAGATCCATCTTTCTGGCTTCATTCCTCTTTTCTACTTCAAAGTTTAGCCAGGCATGAAGGTGCTCAGGTTTTAGCAATTCTGGCTTGCCTTCTCTCCATTTCAGGATCTGGTTGAGGATGGGAGTTGGAGACTTATCATTGACAAGTAGATGTTGTAGTTCCAGAATCTAATACCCTCTCTTGTTCAGAATGCACCTATATGAAGACTCTTCATTACTAGTCTTCACATACTCAATGTGGGCATCAGTTGGCCTTTCTTGATGAGTTTCTCTATTTACTTTGCCAAACTGGGAATCCCTTCTTGCCTTTCTGTTAGGTGGCCTTCTGTCAGGAGATCGTCTAACCCTTTCTTCCTGCCTTGGGGCTGTGCTGGTGGATGTTCCTTGTATTGACTTGGTATTTCCAGAAGGAGTTCTGGCTGCCAAAGGCATTGCTGCTAGGGGAGGTTGTGAAGTAGTTGCTTGTCTCCTTCTTTTGTGAAGTGGATGTTCATCTGTATCAGATTCATCCTCATCATCATTGAAGTTCAAAGTTGGAGGCTTGCAGCTTTCTTGGCCTCTCACTTCTCCTTCTACTTGGTCTTCTCCTTTTTCAGGATTATTCTGGTTGTTCCCATCTGAGATCTTAAGGGACTTGGTTCCCCTAGTAACCATACTTCTCAGCTTTCTGGCTGGTTGATCTGGAACAACTTCTTCAGCAAGGGTGTCTCCAGTGGTGTCCTTTATGACAAGTTGACTTGAGGAGGGAGGATTTGATTGTTTTCTTTTTCTTCCTCTGCCTTTCTGAGGCATATCTTCTTCCCCCTTAGTCATGAATGGCTGACTCATGATGGCATAAGCTTCAGAGAGTGATTCAAAGTTTTTCTAGAGGTTGTTGTGCACCCTGACCAGTTCTTGGATTTATTTCTTCAAATCCTTGTTTTGCCTAACCAATTCTTCCTCTTTTCTATTGAGCTCTTCAAGAGGCCTTAGAATAGCATCTGCTTGTTGAGTAGCATAGGTGGCTTCTGTTAGTGCTAGGTTGGCATTGTTGCAGTCATCTTCCCTGATCAAAGCTAGATCTTTCTGAGAGAGGGCTATGCTGGTTGCTCTGTTTAGCAATCGTGACCAAATCTTTCATCTCTTCTGGGACTGACTGTAGGACTTGAGTGTCTTGAGCAACAAGTCTATCTCTTAGTTCCAAGAAAACACTTGTTCTAGACCTGTGCTCATCACTTCTTGATGCACCTGGAGCAGAAAATAGTTGAGGAGCTAGAAGGGCTAAATTTTCCTTAGTGATAAGTCTCTCATCTTCTTCTGGGGTGATCAAGTTTCGGGTTTCTTCAGCATCACTGTCATAATCCTTTTCTTGGATTGTTTGCAGATTGGCAATCTTCTTCTGTTTTCCATCAAGTGTGCTGGCCTTCTGAGAAGATGTAGAAGGTCTTTCTGATGCAGCCGTAGCATCATGCTCTTTATCATCATTGTCATCCATGGCATCTATTTCAGTAGCTGTGACAATAATGGCATTCTTCAGATTTCTTTGCTCATCCAGAAGGGCCAATTCTTTAGCATTAGCTTCTCTGAGCTTTTGAATCTTGGCTTCCTTCTCATCAACTTGTGCTTGGCACTCTAAGTTTATTCTCTTCTCTTCTTCCAACTTCTGTCTGAGTTGTTCAATCCTGAACTCAGCGGCTGAGATATGTCTTGCTGCTCGGCCTGTTGGGTATTCTGATGAGACTCTGGGGGTGATGATGATGGGGCTCTCTGATCATTTGAAGGAGTAGCCTTTTCTCTACTTCCTTTGCTAGCTTTCTGAATCCCACCTTGTCCAGGTTGAGGATCATCATTCTGGTCATCATCATCATCCTTTTTCTTTGCTTCTTGGGTTGGATGCTCAGAGGGAGGTTCTTGATAATCATTTTCGTCCATCTCTTTCTCATCTTCAGAAACTAGGTTGATCACATCAGGAAGTGTGATCATCCTTCTTCTTGTTCAGTTGGGTAGGTTGTGAGCTTGCTGGGCAAGGCAGGATGGGTAACCATCTGCTCTTGGGTTTGAGCATCAGCAGACATGAAATCTGCTATAAGTCTTTGTGCTACTTCATGAATGAAGTCTTCATGCATCAGAGTGGCAAATGAGTAGGACTCTGTTGGGAACAATGCATGGATGTGATCCTCCAGATTTAAGGCAATTGCTCTCTTTTCTGGGATGTCGATTACTCTGGCTACTTCAGAAAGGTCAGCCTTTCTGAGTTTCTGCCATTGTCTGAAGCACTTGAGATGTTTCTTTAAAGTGTGCTTCTGGAAGGCCTTGAGTAAATCAACTGGCACTAGACTTTGAGCCTGAAAGAAAGGGATCAAGTTAGTTTTGTTCAAACCACTTGTGTTAGTATCTGTGTGCAAAAGTAAGCTTTCTGAGCATACCTGTGTAGAAACACTAGGCTCATCTGCTTGGACCTTTGCTTGCTGGTCTCAGAGACCTCAGATACTTTGGTATGAGGAGATGTCTGATCCTCAGCATCCTTTCTTTTTGCTTGAACATGAGAGTTAGAATCAATTATGGTTTCAGAAACTTGTTTATCAGAGAAAGGTAGATAGAAATATGCTTTCTGAGGCTTTACTTACTTCCAAGTGAGGAAGCTCAGTAGCATGTTCCTCAGAAACCTTGGGGGTTTCTGGCACCTTTTCTGCAGATACTGCTTGTTCAGCAGTTTCAGTTTCCTTTGGAGGAGATAACACAACTGTTTCTCCATCCAATTGTTCTTCTGACTGAGCCTGTAAGAACAAACATAAAAGATTTAGTAGTGGGTTTTCCAGAGCATTCTTGAAGAAAACTATTACTGATTACTTACCTTCTCAACAGAAGGTTCAGTAATGCTTCCTCATAGAGCTTTTCAGCCTCTGGAATCTCTTGGTGTTGGGGTGTTGGTTTCACCACTACTTCCTCAGTTGGAGCCTAATAAGAGACATTAAGAATATTAGAACATACGACAAGAGCATTTTTAGTTAGTTATTTCTTGTTCAGAGATAACTTTACTACCTGTGGGACAGGCTCTTCTTGATGTTCTGAGGTTGGAGGAACCTCTTCTTGATTCAAGGGGGTGGACAAATTTTCTTCCCCCTGAAAGTGTGTCTTCAAGTTGGCTTGTAACAAATGAAGCTTATGAGTAACAAGTTAACATTTTAATGTTGACAAGTTAGATACGAACTACTTTTGCTAATTGAATAAGGTCAGGCCGATCATTGGTCTCTTGGACTTGTGGTGATTCCACAGTCTCCCTGTGCTCATTGTTGTTGTCCTCTGGAGTATCATTCTGAGTCTCCATCTCAGTCTGATCCCTTTCTGAGAGTTGAGCTTTCTTAGAAGGTTGAGGAACCTGTTCAAGAACAGGTTTTTCTTCAGCAACATCAAGTGCTGGCATTGTGAATGTGGAAGCAATGGCGACATCTTCCATCATTCTAATTTCTTCTCCCAGACCTTCTTCTTCCTGCTGGGTAGAAGTGCTCCTTTGACCTTGAGTAGCTGAGCTAGATGCTCCTCCATGTGTTTCTATCTTGGACCTCTTGAGTGCCTCTCGGATTTGTTCATCCTCTTCAGAGTCACTGTCCAGATTGGGAGCTGACCCATCTATAATGTTGCGGTCATCCCTTGATAGTTCTGGAGCTATCTGTCTCAGAATCTTTGGAGCTTTCTGGAACTGCCTTTCTGGGTGATCAACATCTTCTGAGACCTTGTCTCCAGAAGGTTGTGCCTCTATTTCTATTTGTTGGGGCTTAGGTACTCTTTTGTGTTGAGTGCTTTTTCTCTTGGCAGTTTGAGGTTGAGCTGAAGTTGGCTTAGAAACCTCATCACCTTGCTGGGCAGTTTCTTCTTCTTCTGCCTTTCTGAGTGCTTTCTCAGCAGCAAGTCTCTCCTTTTCTTCAAAGGCGTGTCTGAAAAGGGAGTTGGTGACTGGGATTTCCTGCCTCTCTCTGAGAGTGATTCCCAATCTTTCCAGAATGTGACATATTCTGAGACCAAAGTGCATATTGGCCTTTGGCTCAGCAAGGCCATTGATGATCTTGCGCTCAAGTTCTTCAATATGCCCAAGGAATTTGTTGAAGGCGTACTTCCCCCAGTTAAAGTGGGTTTCCTTCCCTTCACGCTTCTTGTTCAGAAGATGCATCATCATCCATCTCTCCATGCTTATCTGGTCCACTCCACCTTTGTTTCCATCAAAGCAACGGACCAGAATGAGATCTAAAGTACTCCAGTGTTTCTGGAGATGACTAGTTCTGATGGCTTTCAGAACAAAGTCTCCTGGGCAACCTTTTGCATTCTCTAATTGGATTGCTTCAAATAGCTCTTTAACACCTCGGATCATGGACATATCCCTGATGTTGATGTCTTCAATTGTTCCTCAATTTTTCAATCGGAATATCATGCAGAAAGTGTTGCAGTCTAGGATAATTTCTTGTCCTTGAACTTCAGTCTGCATGTATTTCTCTTCCTGATCATTCACAACCTTTGTGAAGATTTTGGAGTTGTTATAGAACTCCAGCACATCCAGTGTGGATAGTGCACTGGGTGCAGCAGACAGAAACTTAAAGATATGGGAACCTTTCAGCATCCCCAATATCAGTTTCCTATCTGGTCTTGAAGGTATGACTGCTGGTACATACTTCTTCACTAGAAAAGCTCCCCAATTCATTTTGTGACTTGGATTCTAGTCAGATGGGGTGAACTTTCCCAGAAGGTGTTTATTCAACACGTTGAGTTCCTTTCCTCCTTGCTTTTCAGCAGGAGCAGATGATGCAGCCTTAGGGTTCTTGGTGGTCATCTTCTTGGGTGCCATCTCTTATATAGAGTCTTGAGTGAGTGTTTTCAGAGGGGTTTTGCAAAATTAATCGGGATTAGTCTATCTTTTCAGAAGACTAGACACAAGAAGTTGAGTTTGCAGAAGGGGTTTTGCAGAAATCCTGAGAGATTTTGCTATTTTGATGCAAGTATGAAATTTCGGAATTGGTAAAAGTGTTTGTCTTTTGCTCAAATCCTATATATATAGCAAACAAAATGTACATAGATACAACATACATACAACTAAATATGAATGCGTGTCTTTGTATCTGCATAGGCGTTGTATCACACACTTTTGTCATTAAATGCGTAGTGGGCCATGTCTGCATTCTTCAACAGACATTACTTGCTTTGTTTTAATCTCATCCGTTGAGATCAAACGTTTATTCATCAAGGGCTTATATTGAATATTTTGAAATGATATCAACAAATGGTATTGTGCCGACTTGATGGATTTTTGACAAGTTACATTCATTATGTCACTTAATAAAGAGTAAGATCACTCAATCGTTTGAACTTATCATTCTGAGTGTCAAGTCGTTATTTTTATATTGTTTAGCATAAAAATGGCAAAAATACAAGACATTGGACATGTTTGACTTCCCAGAACTTATACTTTTCGGGCTTTGTGTGTCTTTTCTCTTTATGACTAAATAGCTTTCTGAATTCAAGTGTCAGAAGCTTCAGTTGTTCGAATGTATTTGACCCACTCTCAGTAAGTAAGTTCTAGTCTTATTTACTAATTGAGTGTGTACCAACCTTTGCCTTTCTGGATACCCGTTCCAGAAATGTTTTGCCTTTCTGAATGTTGCTACTCAGAAACCTTTGCATCACTTCTTATCAACTTGGCTTTCTTAGAACATGTTCTAAGAGGCCTACTTCTTTTGTACCTCACTTACTAAGATTTTAGAGATTCAGGACATTTTTCAGTCCTTAGGCATCTCCATTAACCCAAGACTATGTCTTAAAGTCAAGAACCGGCTTTCGTGTAGGGGCTTGGTGAAGATATCTGCAAGTTGGTCTTCTGTGCCAATCTTTAGTATCTCTATATTGCCTTTCTCAACATGGTCTCTGATGAAATGGTGTCTAACATCAATGTGCTTTGTTCTGGCATGGAACTTGGGGTTCTGTGTGATTGCAATAGCACTTGTGTTATCACAGAAAATGGGAGTTTTCTCTTCATTGAGTCCATAGTCTCTGAGTTGATGTTGAATCCACAGAATTTGTGTTGTATAGCAACCAGCAGCAATATATTCAGCGTCTGTGGTAGAAGTTGCAATTGAGTTTTGCTTCTTGCTAAACCATGAGATAAGTCTAGTTCCCAGAAACTGACAAGTTCCTGAGGTACTTTTCCAATCAAGCATTGATCCAGCATAATCAACATCTGAGTAACCAGCCAAACTCAATCCACTTTCTTTAGGATACCACAAACCTACATCTACTGTACCTTTCACATACCTTAATATTTTCATAGCAATGTTGTAGTGTGATTGCATTGGATTTGTTTGAAACCTAGCACACATTCCAACTACATATTGGATATCAGGTCTGCTTGCAGTAAGGTAAAGTAGTGCACCTATCAATTTCCTATACTTATGTTCTTCACCACTTTTGTCTGATTCAGTATAGGTCATCTTGGTTCCTATGCTCATAGGTATCTTACCATTCTTTTTAGAAGGCTTAAGATTGAACTTTGTGAGCATGTCTTTTGCATACTTTGTCTGACTAATGAATATTCCATCATTGAGTTGCTTGACTTGCAATCCTAGGAAATAGTTCAATTCTCCCATCATGCTCATCTCAAACTTACTTTTCATGAGATTTGCAAAGTCATCACAAAGTTGCTTGTCCTTAGATCCAAATATAATATCATCAACATATACTTGAACTAAGAGTAGTTTCCCATCATGATTTAAAGTAAATAAAGTTTTATCAACTTCACCTTTCTTGAAACCACTTTCCAGAAGTATTTGGCCAAAGTGTCATACCATGCTCTTGGAGCCTGTTTCAGTCCATATAGAGTTTTCTGTAGCTTATAGAACATTCTACTTTCTGAGGAAACTTCAAAGCCAGGTGGTTGTTCAACATAGACTTCCTCAGCAAGTTCACCATTCAAGAATGCACTCTTGACATCCATCTGATAAACTTTAAAGTCTTTATGAGCTGCAAAGGCCAGAAAGAGTCTTATTGCATCCAATCTGGCAACTGGTGCATATGACTCATCAAAATCTAAACCTTCAGTCTGGATGAATCCCTTGGCAACCAACCTTGCTTTGTTTCTGGTTATTTCACCAGATTCATTCATCTTGTTTCTAAAAACCCACTTTGTTCCAATTACAGATATTCCTTCTACAAATGGAACTAGTTTCCAGACTTTGTTTCTCCCAAATTGATCCAACTCTTCTAAAATTGCTGAGATCCAGTCTTGGTCTCTTAATGCTTCTTCTATAGTTTTAGGTTCAATGTTTGAGTTAAAACATCCAAAGAGAGAATTAGCATTTTCAGCTATTGCTCTCCTAGTCCTAACACCTTGATTAATTGGTCCAATTACATCTTTTGCAGGATGATCTTTGATCCATCTCCTCATGGGTTTAGGGCTAGTAGGGTCAATATCCAAGTGATCTGAATGTGAAGCACTATGATTATGACTTGATACTTCTTCAGTATCTGAGACATTTTGCACCTCAGAAGGGCGGTGAATGTCTGACACTTGCTCAGTGTGAGAGATTTCTGAGACATGCCTTTCAGAGAGGTCATTTCCAGAGTTAGCTCTCTGATGAACATCTTCTGTTTCCTTTCTGAGGGTTCTTCTTCAGAATCCTTTATCATTAGTTCCTTGAACCTTTTTGAGAGTTCATCAGCAAGGGGTGTTTTCTTGCTTCCTTCATAGAATACAACATGAACTGATTCTTCAATCTTCTTTGTTCTTTTGTTGTATATCTGTAAGCTTTGCTATTCATAGAATAACCAAGAAACACACCTTCATCTGCCTTCGGTTGAAATGTTCTTAGATACTCTTTTCCATTGTTAAGAACAAAACATCTACAACCAATCACTTTCAGATGTTTGATATTAGGGGGTCTTCCAACCAAGAGTTCATAAGGTGTCTTGTCATGGTGTTTGTTTATCAGACATCTGTTCTGAGTGTAGCATGCTGTGTTTACAGCTTCAACCCAATAAACTTCACTTATTTCAGTGTCAACTAGCATTGTCCTAGCTGCTTCTTTAAGGGTTCTATTTTTCCTTTCTGAAACACCATTTTGTGGTGGTGTTCTCACAGAGGAAAGTTGGTGTTGTATACCTTTGCTGGTACAGAACTCCTTTATGTACTGGTTGACAAACTCAGTACCATGGTCTGTTCTGATTGTAGATACCTTGTCATTTTTCATGACTTCAAGCTTATTCAGGAAGTTTGGTATCTCCACCCTAGCATCAGATTTGTGCTTCAGAAAAACAACCCAAGTGAATCTTGAGAAGTCATCTACAACAACCAGACCATACTTCTTTCCTGCATAACTAGTTACAGATGTTTCAAAAAGATCCATGTGTAATAGTTGCAGTGGTCTAGCACTAGAGTGTCTGGTTTTGGACTTGAAAGAGATCTTGGATTGTTTCCCCATCTGACAGGCAGAGCAGATACCATCCTTTCTGAAGGATGTTTTGGGAAGGCCAACCAGTAACTCTTTCTTGGCAAGTTTGTTCAGAGTTTTGAAATTCAAGTGACTCATTCTTTTGTGTCATAACCAGTGCTCTTCTGTGTGACCTGATTGACTCACCATGAGACATTCTTCAGCTGTGGCAGAAGCCCAATCGGCAACATAAAGACTACCTTTCCGCCGAGCAACCAAGACTGTCTACTTTGACTCATTCTCAATAAGTTTGCTATACTTTGCTTTGAATTTCACAGTGAAACCCTTGTCTGCAAACTGTCTCATGCTAAATAGATTATATTTCAAACCTTTAACATGTAATACGTCAGTGATTGTTAATGATCCCAATTTGACGTTGCCAAATCCCAGAGAGGGATTTAATTCTCCTCCAGCAAATCTGATGTCTGGTCCAGTATTGCAAGCTTTGTAGTTGACCAGATTTGCTTTGTCTCCTGTCATGTGCTTTCTGCATCCACTATCAAATAGCCATTGAGCCTTAGTCCAAGAGGCGTTCTGCACAAAACAGGAAACAGAAGTTAGGTTCTTGCCTCAGAGATAGAACCACTTAGACTAAACATTCTTCCAGTAGGAATTCACATTTTAGTGAATTTCTTGGGAGTTTGTTTTTGTCTAACTTGATCAGAAGGAGATGCAATAAAATAAGTAATTTTGATCTCAATCTTCCTTCTTGGGGTGTTTCTAGGTGTTCCCTTTGGTGCTTTCTGGACCCTGGGTTTCTAGGGTTGCTTTTCAGCAAACTTAGCCTTTCTGGCCATGTTCCTTCTAGCTCTGGCATTCCGTTTTTCAGTGGCTTGAGATTTCTTCCACTTCTGTCTATTGCTGCGTGCAATATCAGCCTTGCGCCATTGTTCTTGTCCTTCCTTATGTTGTTACACAAGGACCTTTCCAATAGCACGATAGCCAATGACATTTCGAACACCTTTGGCTTTCTGAATGCGCTTTTCAGAAGCCTTACTAGTTTCTGCACCATCTTTATTTTCATAAAATGGTACATTAGAGAATTTGCCTATTCCAGCAATTCTTCCCTTCCTAGTAATGTAGCAATGTGGATGGTTGCATGTCTGAGGGTTGTGTTTCTTTTCAGAAACCTTATCCACATGTTTCTTGTGAACTTGTTGCTCTTTCAAAGGATAGGTTGCAACTCCTTTTCCTTTGTCAATTACCTTAGATTTCTGACCAATGCTATAGGTGGTTGAAGAACCATTCCATTGACTTTTTACAAAGGTCAACCTTTCATCACTCTTCTTCAGAGGAGATGAATTACTTGATTGTTCATCAAGTCCAAGTCCACCTTTCTCAGAGGGGTCTCTCAAATAGGATTGAACCTCAGTGAGAGTGTCACTAGCCTTTGCATAAGATTGGAAGGATAGCTCTTTCAATCTGAGTTCTTCATTTTCAGAAAGCAGCTTCATCATTTTCTTATTAAGTTCGTCCAAGGCTAGTTTGTGAGAATTTTCATTCTCAGATATCTGAGCTTTCAGAAAGGCTATTTCAGCGTTCTTGTTCTCAGATACTCTGGTTAGCTCAGAAACCTCTTTTTCAAGAGTTTCTTTACTTTCCTCTAGAATTCTGGTTTTGGATTGTGCTTCCAGAAATTCTTTCTCATAACGATCCCATCCACTTTTGACCAACTCCAGATCCTCAATTCTATCATCACTCTCATAGTACAGAAATTGTGAATTGTTAGTTACCTCCTCAGCCATAAGACATATTTCAATGTTGGAGATGTCTGGACCAGCAATCTCAGCAACTCCACACATTACATTCTTCTTAAGGCCGAAGTCGATTACGTCGTGGGTGATTCCACACAGTTCTGGTGATGGCAGGTTTGAGTCATCTGAATCTCCATCTTCAGAATCTGTCTCAATGTCTAGAGCATCAAGTTGAATTTGAATCTTCTTCCTTTCTTCAGTCAGTAAGGCCCTTTGATTTCTTTTGAAATTTCTTCTGTCCTTCTTATCACCTGTCTTGAGCTTGTTTAAAGCAGGACAATCTCTCTTGAAGTGACCAGGCTTTTGACAATAGAAGCAGATATCATTTCCTATTTCTGTTGCTTCAGTACTTACACCTTTCTGGATGGGGGTGTTCAGAGAGTTGTTCATTTGTAAGTTCTTGTACTGATGATAGTTTGGGCCAAGATGCTTTTTCAGCTTTTCTTTAGCTTTTCTTCTCTTAATCTCTTGACTCACAAATTTCTTCATGTGTCTTACTGCAAGAGCATTTTCTTCAGATGCATCTTTGGTATCCTTCTTTTCAGAAGTACCTTGAGAAACTAGAGCAACACTTTGCAATTTTTCAGCTGTTTGTTCTCTCTGAGTTGTCTCATAGTCTATAGTAGCAAGATGAGAGAAGAGCTCTACTGGTGTAATATTTGGCATCCCTTGGTTGAAATAAAATAACTTAGTGTGCTCCCAGTTGTGATTGAGACTTCTGACAATAGTCTTAATCTTTTCTGACTGGGAGTATCTGTTGCTTTCACCAAGTGCAGCCATATTACTCATAAGGGTAGTAAATCTGAAATCAAGTTCTTCCAGAGTTTCAGTGGGACCTTGTTTGAAGTTTTGGAACATCAATTTAAGAACTTCGAACTTGTTTTCCTTGGTTTTCTCAGTTCCGGCACAGATTTCTTCAATCAATTGCCAGGCAATTTTCGCCGTTTTAGCACCCCACAGTTTACACTGTATGTGCTCAGGTGTCGATCTGATGATGATATTACGAGCTTGACCATCCAATCTGTGTCTCTTAGCATCTTCAGATGTCCAGAGCTCTCTTGGCTTGTCTTCATACATAATGCTTCCATGAGCAACACGACCACTATCACTAGCAGCCGCATCCTCACTTCCATCATCCTTGTCTGAGGATTTTCTTCCATCAGACACCTCAGTAACTTGTTTGAGTTGTCTGATTTTGATAGGCCCTTCATTTATGACATAGATCATTTCGTCACTAATGGCCTCCAGATGGAGCATCATGTTGTTCTTCCATTTCTCGTAGTTTTCTGGTTTCAGAATGCGTGCATCACTCAGAGACATACCTGCACACTTAACACACAAATTATATACTCCTCAGAAAGGGACAAAGTTCCTTCACCTATCTGGGGATCTAGGTTCAGAGCAGAAGGCTTGTGAACCTCCTGCTCTGATACCACTTGTTGGTCCAGATAATGACAAAGTAAAAGACTAGAGGGGGGGGGGGGGTGAATAGTCTTTTAAAAGTTTTGTCGATAAACACAGTTTCTCAGAAACCTGGGGGGTTTCGGATACTTAAATTCAGAGTGCAGAAGACTTTAAGAGAGGTAAGTGCAGAAACAATAAGTATGTGTGTGCTTTACTGAAATGTAAATACAGAAAGGTAAATGACACAGCAAGTATAGTGGTATCTGGAGGTGGCGTAATCCTCCAACTAATCCACTTTGGTCTTTCTGAGACCTAGAATTCACTGGAACAGATAATTGAGTTCACCTTACAATAATCCTATTCTAAGATTCTTAAACAAATGGTTCCCAACCAAATGTTCCCCCTGAGTTATTCCCCAGCTCCTAGAGCTAAGTACTTCCTCTACTCAGATAACCTTGGAGTTATTCCCTGATTTCCCAAATCAAGTACTTCCTCTACTCCACGCCTTGATGGTGTTGGTTATAAGGTTTGTCAGAGAGGATTCTCGTATAACTTTTCAGTTATGTTTTCAGAGAGCCTAATAGAACAAGACTACTTAATACACTTGTTCAGTGGATGGAAGTCTGCTCTTTACTGACCCAAGTAATTGATGTCCGTTCTGGAGAATGAGCTTCAGAAAGGGTATCTGATAGTTCAAATCTTTCACGAATAACAATCTCTTGTTAAGGTTCAGGACAACTTAGAACTACTAGTGATTCTTCGAGCAACAGACAGCTTTTAGAAAGGGTAGTAGAGTGCTTGAGAGAATACTTTGCTTGATGGTAAGTTTGCAAGATAGAGCGTTCTAAGGTGTATTTCTCAGCATCTAAGTGTGTGTGATATATATAGATGAATTTGAGGGTTGTTGGAATGATATCCGTTAGACACAATTCAAATTCAGTCCATACTTATCTTGAAATGAGTACTCAGAAGTCCTTGTCTCATGTCTCAGAGAGGACTGTGTTTCAGCGACTTTTCTGCCGATACAATTAATGCACTTGTACTATTTCTTGTCCTGTAGTCTTCAACGGATACATGAGCCTTTCTGATGGCTTGCATGCTCCATACTCATGATGTCATATGTCCAGAACCTTATTTCAAATGTAATTAAATACACTTAAGTGAGGATTAAGGACATAGTCTTTCTGAGTTAGACTAAACCTTGATGTCTTCATAAATCTTGTGCAATCTTCAGTCTTCTAATCTTCAGAAAAGCTCCATTGCTAGGATTGATCTTCATGGTCTTCTGGAAATAAAAAATTACACTCGTAGACCTATAATCCTAATACAAGATTTACTAGACTAATCATTTTTAGTGATTTCCTCTTTTACAATGTTCAAGTGAACCAAGAGTACTTAATCACCTTTCTGGCTAAGATAAGAACATGTGATGAGTGATCAAAATACTAACATATATTCCTAACAGAGATATTAGGAGGCAACCCTGAAGTAGCATTTAGGTTGTCACCTAAGTACAGAGAGATGGTACTTAGGACAAATCCTGGATCAATAGTTGAGTTAGATGTTAAACCTGTAATTGAAAAGCCACCTCACTTTCAAAGGTTCTTCTGTGGTTTGGAGGGCCTAAAAAGGGGATTTCTAAATGGGTGCAGCCCATTCCTCTTCTTTGATGGGTGTCATTTAAGGGGAAGATATGGTGGGCATCTGTTGAGTGCAGTTTCTACAGATGCAGATTGTGGGATATTCCCAGTTACTTGGGCTATAGTTGAGTCAGAGTGTAAAGAGTCTTGAGGCTTCTTTCTGCAATGCCTTGAGCAATTTGTTGGTCCATTTGATGCTGACAAACACTGGCATTTCATGGCAGATAGACAAAAAGGTAAACATGTCATATTTATTTGTTAACTTGTTGTTTATTGATTAGTTTGTGAACTTGACTCTTATTGATTTATAAATCACAAATGCAGGGTCTAGTTCCAGTGATTGAAGAGTTAGCCCCAAATGTTGTCAATAGAAAATATGCAAAGCACATATATGACAACTTCAAGCAAAGATGGGGCAGTGTAGACCTAAGGAGGTACTACTGGCAAGCTGCAACAGCCTACACTGCATATGGCTTTAACAAAGCAATGCTCAAGATAAAAAATGCAAGTGTTCCAGCACACAATTATTTGATGAACATTCTTTTAGGATTTTGGGCAAGGCATGCCTTTGACCCAACTCCAAAGATAGACCACTGCACTAACAATGTCAGTGAGAGCTTCAACTCATGGGTTGAGCCTATAAGAGGATTCTCTGTTTTGAATATCATGGAGGTAAGTTTATTATTAGATCATTATGCTTTGTAATGTTTATGCTATCTGTGATCATTGTTAACTAGGTAATTTATATGTTTTGTAGGGGATAAGAAAACAAGTGATGCAAAGGTTGGTTGTGAGGAGACAGAAGGGTGCATCTTGCACCTCAGTTGTGATGCCAAGGGTGTTGGCAAAGCTAAATGAAACACATGATCAATCAAGAAGATGTAGATTGATTTCTGAGGCTGGAAATGTGTATGAGATTGAGGACTACTCATATACCTTTGTGGTTAATCTTCAAACTATGTCTTGTGATTGTAGAAGATGGGACATTGGAGGCATCCCATGTAGGCATGATTGGGTGGCTATCAATCATAGCAGACAAGATGGGGAAAACTTCATAAGTGATAACCACACAAAAGCTGCATACATGAGGGCATATGACATGATGATACGGCCAGTGCCAAACTATAGGTTTTGGCCAAATGATCTAACTGTGGAAGAATGCTCACCTCCAATAGTTCTTAGGCCACCTGGAAGACCTCCTGTGAAAAGGATCAGACATCCAAGTGAAGGTGGTGCCAGGCCCAGGAGAATTACTGCTCCATTGCACAAACAAAGAAGACCACCAAAATGTAGTCTATGTGGTGTTAGAGGACATAACTGTAGGAAGTGTCCTACTTTGGTGAGCATTATGTCTTTGTAATAGTGCATTATTAGTGCATTTAGCTATCTTTTGAATTACTGCTCCATTGAATTTAAGTTCTGGTTGGGTCTCATTTGCATGAAAAGGATGGAGATGAGGAACCAATGCAGTCACAAGCAGGTGCAAATGAAGAGTCACAAGCAAGTCAGCCAGAAGAAACAAATGATGTAAATGATTGGCTATCCTTGAATATGTATGTTGTGTATTTCGGACTTTATGAATTTTCTCTCCATTAGTTGAGTGTTTGTTGTGTATTTGATGACTTGTGATATGTATTGTGCATGTATTGTGGTTTTTGATGACTTGTGATATGTATTGTGCATGTATTGTGGTTTTTGATGAGTTGGGATATCTATTTTGCATGTAGACTACCAATGAGGAGAGTTTAGGGACTGGCAGGGGTAGAGGAAGGAGTGGCAGGGGATATAGCACTGGGAGAGGAAGGTCTGGCACAGGTAGAGGAAGGAGTGGCAGGGGAAATGGTAGAGGAACTGATCAAACTGGCACTTCAAGTACTGGAAGAGGCAGGGGTACAGGTGGAAGGTCTTCAAGGGGAAGAGGTCTAGGGAGATGGTTTGGTTTGTAGATAAGCACTTGTGGTGCTCTGCTTTTGATTGCAATTTTGATACTTTAGTCTACTTTTGCCGGGATTAAACTACTTTTTGGTATGTTTTGACTACAATATTTGTATTGATAACTTGAAATTGAAGACTAATCTCAATAAAATTTGATTCCTATCTTGGTTACAATGTTTGATCTAGTTTATTGCTTTAACTATCTGCACTATCAAGTACATAGCAAATAACAACAGGTTAAGGCAAATAAGTTGCCTAATCCAAAAGTATTTGTCTACATTAGCCTCCACTCTCTTCTCCACTCTCTTATGTCTTCTTTGAACTGTTGGTTGTTGTTGCACATTTTGCACCCTTGACTGTTGATGTAGTGGTGGCTAAAATGGAACAAATTCACAAAGCAATTGTGTGTGCATGACATCTCCTCATTGTGTTTGTACATTTTCTTCTACATTACACCATTCTGAAAATCCATGCTTCGGACAACGCCAATAAAATCTTCCTTCATGTGGTTAATCCGTATTAACAGATAAACTAGTACGTTTACTGCAATTCGGCTTCTTACAAACTGGACAAATAACACCACTTGTCGGATAATCACTTGAAACATTCGAGCGAGAAGCCATTGTTGAATTATAAGATATTCTAGTGAAAAAATCTGAAATAAGAAGATAAAAATGCAAGTTTTTGGTGTATAAATAGCCTCCATTTAAATTACCAACGGCTAGTTTTTTTTTTAAAAAAAGGGTCAAATTTCAATTACATCGAAGTATATATAAGTTTTGGTCTAATTACATGTAGATCCACACGTGTATGTCACGTGTGATCGAGAAACTAAGGCTGTTTGGCAGCTTAAAACAGCTAAAAAATAAGCAGGGGTACAAATGGGTTTTCAAGCTTTTAAATCGCCAAAAGTCAAGTTCGTGGACCTACATGTAATTAAGTTTACACTAACAGAACTTATACGTTATTGTTCCAGTGACAGGTACCCATCCGTAATTAAGAAATCTAAGAGGGGGTCCATATGTAATTTGCCCTACATCTATTATCTTATTGAATTGGCTCAATTTTTTCATTATTGTTGATTATATTTATGTCGGAACCATTTTATCTTTAAAAAATAAAAAATTATATCAAAAATTTTACGCCCCCATTTCAAACCCTAGATCTAGGTGTTAGCAATCGGGCCAAAAATAAAATCCATTAAACCCTCACTTTATGATCCATTTACTCCTAAAATCACATTTATAAGTATATTATCTGACTGGACGGGCCCGATTCTTTCACGGGTGTTGATTTCATTTACATATAGTGAAGTATGACTTATTTTGACTAAAAAAAGTCATAAGACATGATTTTGACCCCCAAGATTGTGAAATTTGGACGGAATAGCCCCGCCTCACCGTATATGGTGAATTCTTCCCATAACGTCGCTTCGACCCGAAAACCGTTGCTCAATCTTGATGTGCACTTAGGAATTTCGTTTTCCATTGTAGAACTTGTAATTTCCAAATACAATCAAGATTAAATTTATAGTTGGAAGTCCTCAAATCCACAGTTTATAGCAGAAAGTTGACTCGGGATGTCGTTCTCCACGGACACTTAGCATAGGGACAAGCAAATAACGATTGAAATTGAATGCAGAAAAGTAAACAGTTTTAATCTCAGACATAATAATCAGTTTGCAGTAAACCCTAAATTGCTTTGTTGTAAATCAGTAATAGACAGGCGTAAAGCTTCTCCAACCTCCCTCTACTATGCTACTCCCAACATCCTAGTTAAAATACTACGCAGTTACCTCTAACGACAGTGGGGTGACATACTATGGTGCTAAGGCGCAGTCGGCACGAGTACCCCCACTCAGATCAGTGAAACTACTGTGTCACTCAACAGAAACATCACACCCCAAATGATGTATAGAGTTGTATAGCTACGATTTATGTTAAAAAAAACTATTCCATTAACATATCCCGGTATGTAAAGAAGTAGCAAAAGCAGAGTTGCGACGGTTCTCCTTTACAAAAGGAAATTAGCTACTCATAGTAATCTAAGAACAGTAATTGAAATCTAAGAAGAAAGGAAGAAAAAGCTTAGTCTCTGATGATCTTGATGTCTCCGTGCTAATGCTCCTGGTGTCTTCTCCTTCTTCTAGGTGCCTGACGGCCAGCGGGTTGGGGTTTCACTTCCCCGAGGACTGGTTCTCTCCCTGGGAGAGTTGACTGTTTCTCTCTCTCTAGGAGAGTTTCCTTGTGAGCTGTGTGAAATCTGAGACCCCTGAGGTCTTATTTATAGGTGAAATTTCGACCTCCAAACCGCCATTCTTCAATAAGGAAAGTTTAGGAAGGCGGGACTCAGACTAACGGGCTAACAGAACAGCCCAGGAAGAAAACAGCAAGGACTACGGCCGCCAGGGGGTCGCAGTCAGCCTCTCTACGGTCGCCAGGGGGCGCTAACTGCGATCCTTTCTGCTTCTGTCTGCAATTCTTCGTTCTTCAGTTTTGGGCTTCGTAACTCCGTTTCCTCGAAAAGTGGTCTTCGACAAAGTTGTTCCGCCTTCAATTATCTTCGCATGGTTGGTCGCATGACATGTTTTGACTCCTCGAACTCCATGCAACGGTTGACCCGGCGTATTCGCTTCCTTCTCTCGATTTGGCACAATTATGCCGTTTTGGTGACTGAAATCGTGCAAATCCTCAAAACCGTGATCATGACGTAGATAAAACACGCAAAGTTGGTAAATGACCATAAAACAACATAAATATTGCATTTGGGGCAAAAAACAATGGTCTAAAAGTATGCTATATGATGTGTCAAATCAAAGTTTTAAATTTATTTACATAGCCAAGAGTTAATTCTCAACACTACGAAAACTTGTAGTGCAGTGAAGTTAACCCCGAGGTCGGTCTCGAAGGACTTAACTAGGCTGAGTTGCATTTACGAATAGAAATAACAGTATGAAAAGCAGTAAAAGTTTGTTTTGCTTCGGCAGCAGAATGATAATCTAAAAATTATGCAAACTAACTAGAAAACAGATTAACTTAACGAGATGAATATATGAGAGGGAATTATGGTGTGGTGACAGAAAACAAGCTAGCTAGCATGAAACAAGCAACAATAATGATGTCGATTTACTCTAGTTATCACTGGGACACGTCCTAACGATTATTACACTGCTCTAGGCTTTTCTAGGCAGACACCTTACATCACATAAGGTACGAAGTCTCTATGACAATGAACTAACCGTATTTTGTTCTAGAAAACAGATAGCATTAGTGAAGGCATCAATTCTACTAAGCTACAATTAACAAGCAAATGTAGTTATTACGTTTGCAACAAACCAATGGACTTAGCAATCTCTAGACGTTTTGGTATGAAAGATCAGTTGCATAATCCATTGGTGATTTTGGTGTAAAGAACATCAAAAACATAACTACATACGCATTTAATCAAAACGGCAAAGAGTAAATCGCATCTTATGTATATTGAAGTGCATGAACCCTAACTAGCATCCATTGAATCCATCACCACCCCATAATTAGGGTGTTTAGCTACTCATGATATGCGAAGACAATATCAACATCATATACGATCACGCAATAAACGTAATTGAATACTAAATACCAAGAAACAAGAGTCAATACAATTTTACCCAATCGTGTCACAAACCCTAGGTTGAATTGAAGAACTTGAATTCAATCTGTGAAAAGTATGAAGAATATGCTCCCAAACAATAATCAATCGTCGAATTACAAGAGAAATTGGTTCAATTACCTCGAGTAATAGGTAGGTAATTGCCTTGGAAAGGTTCTTGGTTGAGAGCAAAAAGATGTAAAAGATGATAATAGATGATTATTGATGATTCTTCAACTCATGATGTTTTTCTCTACCTAATACAAAAGAAAAGAAACGAGTTCTAGACGAACTAGGAAAGAAACGGCGAAAGAAACAGATCGCACGCAGAAACCAAACTGGCGTTGCCAGCGGCTAGCAAAAAGAACTGGCGTACGCCAAGCACCCTGGAAAGCCTGATTTCGCCCTTTTGACTTTTTTGGCCTTCCCGCTCCACTTCTAGCATCCGTTTGAGGCATTGGAACTTCGTACTCCTGTGAATGCATATAAAATGCATCTTTTTACAGCCAAATCACGCAGTTTGACCAAATACCTACAAAACACGAAAACGTAACAAAATACTAATAAAACACATAAAAACTATACTTGAGAATGGCAATAAGATGGTAAAAATGACCAAACGAGACGATGTAAAATCGACTCATCACTATATCGCGCATTTCATCTTCACATTCAAAATCAGACACTTTCACCCAAACTCGTTTTTTCACAAAAATATCGAAATATGTATATTTACATCTATTATCTTATTGAATTTGCTCGATTTTTTCACTATTGTTGATTACATTTATGTCAGAAACATTTTATCTATAAAAAAAAAATTATACCGAAAATTTTACGCCCCCATTTCAAACCCTAGATCTAGGTGTTACAAATCTGGCCAA
This sequence comes from Plantago major, assembly GCA_026545765.1. Lineage (NCBI taxonomy): Eukaryota > Viridiplantae > Streptophyta > Magnoliopsida > Lamiales > Plantaginaceae > Plantago > Plantago major. Next base: position 79,396,019 of record CM048840.1, on the reverse strand, counting down.
AAATAAAATCCATTTAACCCTCACTTTATGATCCGTTTACTCCTAAAATCACATTTATAAGTATATTATCGTACTGGACGGGCCCGATTCTGTCACGGGTGTTGATTTCATTTACATATAGTGAAATATGGCTTATTTTGACTAAAAAAAGTCGTAAGACATGATTTTGACCGCCAAGATTGTGAAATTTGGACGGAATAGCCCCGCCTCGCCGTATACGGTGAATTCTTCCCATAGCGTCGCTTCGACCCGAAAACCGTTGCTCAATCTTGATGTGCACTTAGGAATTTCGTTTTCCGTTGTAGAACCTGTAATTCCCAAATACAATCAAGATTAAATTTATAAGTCAGAAGTCCTCAAATCCATAGTTTATAGCAGAAAGTTAACTCGGTATGTCGTTCTCCACAGACACTTAGCATAGGGATAAGCAAATAACGATTGAAATTGAATGCAGAAAAGTAAACGGTTTTAATCTCAGACATAATAATCAGTTTGCAGTAAACCCTAAATTGCTTTGTTGTAAATCAATAATAGACAGGCGTAAAGCTTCTCCAACCTCCCTCTACTATGCTACTCCCAACATCCTAGTTAAAATCCAACGCAGTTACCTCTAACGACAGCGGGGTGACATCACTACAAGATATTACTGAAAAAACGATGGAAAGGGGCGACGGATTTTATCCGAAATCCGTCGCCCCTGTAGCGACGAATCGCTAAGGGTAGCGACGGATTTAATCCATCGCTACAGAGCGACGGATAAAATTATCCGTCGCTACTTTTGTTGACCATGATAAAAAGAAAAAAAAATAAAAAAAATTTAGCGACGGATAGATCTATCCGTTGCCAAATGACCGGAAAATAAAAAAAATAGAAAAGTTAGCGACGGATAGATCTAGATCTATCCGTCGCTAAAAGCCTAAAAAATATAATATATCTCCACCACCACCTCCTTTCCTCCACCACCTCTCCTCCATTTCTCCTCTCCTCCTCCTCCACCACCATCTCCACCACCACCACCTTTCTCCTCCCACCACCACCGCACCACCACACTGCCATCACCACCATCTCCTCCACCACCTCCTTTCCTCCTCCCACCACCACCGCACCACACCCACCGCACCACCATCCTCCTCCCACCGCACCACCTCACCACCATCCTCCTCCCACCGCACCACCGCACCACCACTGCCACCACCACCTTTCTCCTCCCACCACACTGCCACCACCACCGCACTACCACACTGCCACCACCACCGCACCACCACTGCCACCACCACCATCCGCCTCTCACCACCACCACCCGTCTCTCCACGCCACCAGTGCCTCCGGATCTCATCGCCACCACCGCCACCGGATCTCCACCATCCACGTCCGGATCTTCGATTTATCTTTTTATACATTTTCGGTATTTTAGGTATTTTAGTTTGTACATTTTAGGTATTTTAGGTATTTATCTTTTATCTTTTTGTACATTTTCAGTATTTTAGTTTGTATTGTATTATTGTATAATGAATTTGTATTATTGTCATTGAATACAATTTTAGATTTATTGTATAATCGTATTGAATATTGTAGTTTCGATTTGAATATCAACCGAATTATTGTCCGATTTGAATATTGTAGTTTCGATAAATCAATATCTCGTATACGAATACAAATTGGATACGAATTAATCCGTATACGAATATAAAAATTCGAATACGGATTTTAATTTTTTTAAAAAAATAGCAATGTAACGACGGATAGATCAATCCGTCGCCACGTGGGGCGACGGATAGAATCTATCCGTCGTTATATTGGCGACGGATAGATTCTATCCGTCGCCAGTAATCAATTTTTAAAAAAAATAAAAAAAAGTCAAAAATGATAATCCGTCGTCCAATACGTCGTGAATTGGACGACGGGTTATTTATCCATCGCCACAGCTCCAGTGGGGCGACGGAATTTCTATCCGTCGCCAGAGCTGGGGCGACGGATCGTTGGTCTGTAGCGACGGATCTATCCGTCGCTACAGACCAGTTTTTTTTGTAGTGCATACTATGGTGCTAAGGTGCAGTCGACACGAGTACCCCCACTCAGATCAATGAAACTACTGTGTCACTCAACAGAAACAGCACACCCCAAATGATGTATAGAGTTGTATAACTACGATTTATGTTAAAAAAACTATTCCATTAACATATCCCGGTATGTAAAGTAGCAAAAGCAGAGTTGCGACGGTTCGCCTTTACAAAAGGAAATAAGCTACTCACAGTAATCTAAGAACAATAATTGAAATCTATGAAGAAAGGAAGAAAAAGCTTAGTCTCTGATGATCTTGATGTCTCCGTGCTGATGATCCTGGTGTCTTCTCCTTCTTCTGGGTGTCTGACGGCCAGCGGGTTGGGGTTTCACTTCCCCGAGGACTGGTTCTCTCCCTGGGAGAGCTGACTGTTTCTCTCTCTATGAGAGTTTCCTTGTGACCTGTGTGAAATCTGAGACCCGTGAGGTCTTATTTATAGGTGAAATTTCGAACTCCAAACCGCCATTCTTCAATAAGGAAGGTTTAGGAAGGCGAGACTCAGACTGACGGGCTAATGAGCAGCCAGAAGAAAGCAGCAAGGTGATCTGCGGCGGCAGGGGTCGGCCTCTCTGTCGCCAAGGGCACTAATGCGATCCTTTCGCTTACTCACAATTCTTCGTTCTTGATTTGAACTTCGTTTCCTCGAAAAGTGCTCTTCTAAAAAGTTGTTCCACCTTCAATTATCTTCGCATCGGTTGGTCGCATGACATGTTTTGACTCCTCGAACTCCATGCAACTGTTGACCCGGCGTATTTGCTTCCTTCTCTCGATTTGGCACAATTAAGAGGTAATGTGCCTCCTCTCATGCCCACTTTCACATCCTTCCTAAATAACTTATATGCATACTCCTTATATTGTAGGGATATTTACATTTTACTGCTTCTTCAATACGTTTTTTGATATTTTCTTTCATTTCGATGATCTTTTTCTTATTTCCTTACCGAATTGGACTAAAGTTTCATTATATAAAAAAATTGAACATTTTGCAGTTGCAGTTTAAGATTAAATCGTAGGCAAAGTTTGAAAAGTATGACTGCGAAAAGTCAAAGTGGAAAACTATTACAGGGACGGAGGAATTACTATTTAAACAGTTGTTACCCATTTTTGTCAGATTTATGATATTTAATAAAAATTGAAGTTTTCCTCCATATGTCAGTTTTTTCGTATTCTATTGATCTTCAATTCTCAGGTATTACTGTATATAGAATCAACAAATTTTGAATTATAGTTATTTTTATTTAACCACGCAGTGCATCAATGTCCCAATATATCTACTTCTTTTTTATTTAATTTTGTATAGTTAATGATACAGGTGATGATGAAGTGTCTGAAGAATTTGTAAAGAAACTGACAATTAAAGATCAAACAGAAGATGAAACGACAACATCAAATGATGAACCACTGATTTTCATGAATCATCACACCTATTTTGTTGTTAGTTATGCACTGCAGTTCTCGTCTGATTCAGAAAATCTCGCATTCATGCGTCTTCGTTGCATTGCTGAATCATACATCATCTGGAAAGAATTAATCTCAAGATATCCACGCTATGTTGATGAAATTACAAAAAGCAGAAGAGAGTTCTCAGACATGCTCGTGAACAATTTCATTTCACTAGTGCAAAATTCCCAAAGATGGAACAACTGCCTAACAATGATGACAAACAACTAAAGAAAAATGAAATTCTTGCAAGTTTCATGAATTTCCTTCTCCAGATGTTGTTATGTGAGATCAACACTGACTCAGCTGGGGCAGATCAGTTTTCTCTACTTAAAACGGAACTTTATTTTCTTCTTGTAGTACTCAGGGATTTACCATTCCAACACAATACTCATCATGAGCTTCACGAGCAACTCAACGATCTCTTGGCAGAGTTTGAAATGTTGGCCAACAAAACAGGTAGCCTTCTTCTTTCGTGTGTTTTTCCGTTTAAGTCAATGAAGGTCAGCAGGTTTCATGTAGAAACAAATGCTCTACTTGAAATGGCTAAGCTCTTGAATGTTATGATTGAAGAATACTGCAACAATTTCTCTAAGCTTCATGTGTATGCAATTGTGAGGTCTAGCGGTGTTGATTCATCCTTCATTGTTCACTCTCTAGTTGAAGATATTGAGAGTATTATCATGAATGGCCAATTTGGTAGGTTTACTCTTGATAATGCAATAAAGGAATAGATCGAAACACTCTATGGAGAGTTGTCACAAAGCTTTATCAATGTAATGGGAAACACTGAAGAGAGAGAAGGTCTCAGCCAGATTAGAGACCTGGCGTATGAAGCCGAGTATCTCATTAACTCTCTTGTTGTAGGAAATATTCATATTTGGTATGTAAATCTCAGACTCCAACCTATCATCCAGCAGATTAAGCTTGCTTGTACAGGACTTCAATCGATCTTTGCGGATAAGGGCCTCAATGGTTATGATGGAAAAGTATCATTTCCAACTACGGGAAATACTGCAACCATACATGAAAATCAATTTATTGATTTCAATCATGACATCAAACAAAAGATTTTGAATGATCTTATTAGAAAAACGGATACTTCCCGTCAAGTAATTTACATTTACGGAATGCCTGGTATTGGGAAAACAACTACAGCTAATCATTTGTAAAAGCGTTGCTTGAGCTATTTCGATCGACATGCGTTCTGTGTTGTCTCACAAAACTACAGTGTGAAAAACTTATTGATCGAAATATTGATGAGTTTGAGAGGCGGGGCAGATGAGAGCGAACTCTCGAAAAAAGATGATGCAGACTTGGGTGTCCTAATCTACAAAACTTTGTCTACAAGGAGATACATTATTGTTCTAGATGATGTTTGGCATTATGTCGTGTTTGATGAACTCCAAATATACTTTCCCAAAAATGGAAAGGGAAGTAGGATAATAATAACTACACGGAATGAGGATGTTTCACCGAGTAATAGTATTATTTATAAGCTTACATTTCTTTCAGGAGATCAGTGTTGGAATCTACTGAAAGAAAAGGTATTCGCCGAAGATCCACTCGCATCACATTTCGTTAGTGTTGGAAAGAGAAGTGCAGCAAGATGCTCGGGCATACCGTTGGCCGTAGTTAGCATCGGAGGAGTTCTTGTTAACTTAGAGAAGGAAGAAAGTGAATGGGAAGAGTGGAAAAAGAATTGGAGAATATCTTATTGGATGACCAGAGTGACTACAAAAAGATAATGGAGCTCAGTTATCAACACCTGCCTCATCATATGAAACCATGCTTTCTCTGTTTTGCTAGGTATCTAGATAATACTGAAATCTCAACTAAAGAACGAGCAAGGTTTTGGATCTGTTGTGTTTGGCGGTAGTGTATGAGGACAGAAACGGAGTAGGTGGGGAATAGGATTAGACTGTTGAGCAAAGGTTGGGCCTTATTCCTTAAGACTGTATTTGCCCTGCTCTGGTGCTGACGGTTTACTTGGCAAATAGTCTCCCAAGATAGAACAGCAGTATGTGAACCAGAGTTCTAGCACTTGAACTTTGACTCTGCGAACTAATACAATAAAGGTTTTTCTGGGCTTTAGAGAGAGTAGTTTAAGAGAAGGAAGAAGAATGGATTGCTGTGTGTTTAAATCGATTCTAGGGGGGGCTATTTATAATATTGAAAAGTTGCAGTCCGAATAGATGTATCCTTTCGTAGAAAGGTCCCTGCAGAAATAAAAATTCGAACAGACACTTCTGTTGGAACTTTCGTTTCAGTTACATCCTTTGGCGAATGGTCAGACCAGTTCGCTCAAATTCAAACTGAACGAACACAACCGTTCGCACAGACCAACCGGACTCGACCGACGGGCTGGTTTCAGACTTAACCGATTATCTTATTGGGCTAAACACAATATGTTTCTGGCCCAAAAAGATAATAATCAACTCAAGACCGCGACCCGCGGACCCCGGACCCTCGAGCCCACGAGCCGAGTTCGGGCCCGGCTCCTGCGGGGCCAGGCGGGTGCGTGTGTAGGAGCATCTAGCTCCTCCCCCCTCCAAAAGCATGGGTGCCCCAATCCCATAACACAATCCTTTCACTAATAACTAGCTCCTTCTTCCTCAATTTTAGCCATATGGGACTCATCCCATTCTAACTCTTGGCATTCCATATTCAATGCATCAACCAACACACTTTGAGCTTCGATAACTCTTTCATCTTTCAATGAATTTTAGTAATTCTTTCTCAAGTGTCATCTACTACCATAGTAGATTATACACATTTAATGAAACTTCATTTCAAACGTGTGGGGCCCCCTTTGGTTGAGGTACAAAGTCATGGACTAGCCTCATTAGTGCTAAAATTCTAACAATCCCCACATGAAAGAGAATTGATGCTCACAGCACAACGTGGTTCTCCAGCCTAGAATTTCCTGCGGAAAATCATATTGCATCGGGATCGATTGTCAGTGACATTGAATCGTCCCTAGTAGAATACCATCAGATTTACTTGCCACCGGTGGACGTGATGCCTTGAACTAGTCGGCATTTTGTGTAAACCAAGACAATGATATCAACACAATAATTTTCCTTATTTCCTCGTTCCTTTTCTCAGTCCGTTAAAGGCCCTGGACTGCTCGGATTCATAGGTGTTCTCATTTGAAGCGGCCTCCCATACTTCACACCCAAATAGGTGATCTCGTTCTAAGAGCATTCCTGCCAATGCTCTGCTTGTAAGCTAAAGAGATTAAGAATCTTCTTCAGAGATCATTAAGAGTTTAGTGACTCATCCTCCGCCCGGTCTGCAGGAGCACTTAAAATGTCTTTCACGGGAATGTCGCAAGTGGAGTTAGTAACTCCTAAGTGCTCTTACCTCGAAGTTCAAAACTTCACGAGGCGCTTACTGGTCCTTTATAGTTTAGTTGTCCCATTGAATCAAATTCTTGGGATCTCCAGTCAGTATGATTGGGTTGCCACCGTAAATTTCCTTATTTTGTGGGTCTTAAGCCCATTCCCCTAGACAAGCAGTGTACTTGATCCCTCGGTAGCGCTTTGGTTAGCGGATCCGCAATGTTATCCTTTGATTTCACGTAATCAATAGTGATAACCCTCGTAGAGACCAACTTCCTAATGGTTTTATGTCTTCGACGTATGTGTCTAGACTTACCATTATACATATTGTTTGCTGCCCTTCCTAATGCTGACATACTATCACAGTGAATTATCACAGAAGGCACAGGCTTATCACAACAAGGGATATCCTCTAAAAATTCTCGAAGCCATTCTGCTTCTTCTCCAGCTTTGTCCAAAGCTATAAATTCCGATTCCATTGTGGATCGGGTGATGCACGTTTGTTTAGAGGACTTCCATGAAACAGCACCGCCACCAATGGTAAATACGTAACCACTAGTGGACTTGGTGTTTGTACTACCAGATATCCAGTTCGCATCACTGTATCCTTCTAATACTGCCGGATATTTTCCATAGTGTAATCCATAATCTATTGTGGTCTTCAAGTATCCCAATAGATGAAATAGAGCTTTCCAGTGAGCATTTCCCGGATTACGCGTAAACCTAGCCAACTTGTTGACTGTATGAGCAATATCAGGACGAGTGCAGTTCATCACGTACATCAAACTGCCAATTATCCGAGCATATTTCGTTTGGTTTACAGGATCACCTAATTGTTTGTCCAAACACAAAGATTCGTACATTGGTGTCCTTGCACATCGACGGTCAAAGACCTCCTATCTCTTTAACATCTCTTCAATGTAATGAGATTGTGAAAGCACCAAACCCTCGGGTGTTTTAGAGATTTTTATCCCTAAGATTAAATCTGCTACACCCAAATCTCTCATATCGAAAAGTTGTTTCAACATTTGCTTTGTTTTCAGGATCAAATCCAGGCTACTTCCAGTATTGAGCATGTCGTCTACATATAAGCATATCATGACAAAGGATTCAGCGTTCCCTTTCACATAGACACACTTATCACACTCATTTATACAAAAATCATGTGATCGCAATGTGTTGTCAAACTTTTCGTGCCATTGTTTAGGAGATTGCTTGAGTCCGTACAATGACTTGACAAGACGACATACCTTCTTCTCTTATCCTGGAACCACATACCCTTCAGGTTGTTCCATATAAATTTCCTCGTCCAAATCTCCATTTAGGAAAGCAGTTTTAACATCCATTTGGTGTATTTCAAAACCACACAGTGCAGCTATGGCTATGAATACTCTAATGGAAGTTATTCTAGACACATGCGAGTATGTGTCAAAGTAGTCAAGTCCCTCCTTTTGTCTATAGCCTTTGACTACTAGACGAGCCTTGTATTTATCAATGGTTCCATCTGCTCTATACTTGCGTTTGAGTATCCACTTGCAACCCAATGGCTAATTTCCCGGAGGAAGGTCAACCACTTCCCAAGTATGATTTTGCAGGATGGAGTCCATTTCACTTTCAATGGCCTCTTTCCAAAAGGGGGCTTCAGGAGTGGACATCGCCTCTTGGATAGTCCTAGGCTCATTTTCCACAAGGTATATGAGAAATTCAGGACCAAAGTCTTTCTGAGTCCTAGCCTGCTTACTCCTCCTTAGTTTGACATCAGGAACCTCCACGTTCTCTTGATGTGTGACTTCGGCTTCTGTGGAATTCTCTGGTGGTAAATCTTCTGTTTCTGTAGCATTCTCTAGAGGAGGTGATCCTATAGGTTCTACAACATTTTCTGAAGGTACACCTTCGAATTCTGCATTCGGACCTCTGGGGTTAGGGACCCCCACAGGGACCACCACAGGGCCCCCCACAGGGACCACCGCATTTGACCCTATTGCTGTATCATAGTCTCGTTTACGAGAGACTATCTCTTTCTTTTCTTTTCTAGGAAAAACTTCTTCAAAGAATTCTGCATTCCTTGATTCAAGGACAGTGCCCTCATGGATGTCCGGTATCAGCGACTTATGTACTAGGAAGCGATAAGCGCTACTGTTGTTTGCATATCCTATAATATGCAATCTACAGTTTTTGGTCCAATCTTTACTTGCTTTGGTTTGGGTATTACCACCTGAGCCAAGCATCCCCACACTTTCAAGTGTTTGTAAGAGGGCTTGTTACCTTTCCATAGTTCATATGGAGTAATGTCACTATTTTTCCGGGGTATTCTGTTAAGAATGGTAGTGTCCGTGAGAATAGCCTCCCCCCACAAATTCTGGGGTAATCCAGAATCTAGTAATAGTGCATTCATCATCTCCTTTAGAGTACGATTTTTGCATTCAGCAACACCATTAGATTGTGGAGAATATGGAGCAGTGGTTTGATGAATAATGCCAAACTGTGAGCAATATTCTTCAAGTGGTCCTGCATATTCTCCACCTCTATCACTTCGAATTACTTTAATTCGAGTACTAAGTTGATTCTCAACTTCAGTCTTGTAATGTTTAAATGCTTCTAAGGTTTCGTCCTTAGTCCTTAGCAAATAAACATAACAATACCTAGTGCAATCATCGATAAAAGTAACGAAGTACTTTTTCCCTCCTCTAGTTTGCACAAATTTTAAGTCACACAAATCACTGTGAATTAATTCTAGAGGAGACGTGGTTCTATTCACTGAATGAAATGGTGCCCTTGTTAGTTTTGCTTCCACACAAACCTCACATTTACTTTGAGGGTTTATTTCAAAGGACGACAAATGATTCGTTTTAACTAACTTTCGAATTGCATTGTAGTTTGTATGTCCTAATCTATGGTGCCATAAATTAGAAGACTCAGTCAAGTAAGTAGAATCATTGTTTTCATTGCTTGCAAAAGCGTCTGACATACATTCTGAGACATTTTGAAAAGCCCATCACACATGTAGCCCTTTCCTACAAACTGACCATTTTTCATCATTACAAACTGACTGGACTCGAAAGTCAACTTAAAACCTGCCCTAATAAGCAGAGGTCCGGACACCAAATTCTTGCGAATATCCGGAACGTGCATCACTTCGTTCAGTATGAGCTCCTTCCCGGAAGTCATCTTCAAAACCACCTTGCCAACTCCCTTCACCTCGGATGTAGCGTCGTTCCCCATGAACAGCTTCTTATCCTTCACCGGAGAGTAGGTGGAGAAAGCACCCCTGTCAGAACAAATGTGCCGAGTCACACCCGTATCAATCCACCACTGTTTTGGATTCTCAACCAGGTTTGCCTCCAAGACCACAGCGGCAAAGAAATTAACCAAATCCTCCACCATAGGGTTATCTTTTGTTTCTGCAACATTGGCCTTCTCCTTCTTGAGTTGGTAACAGTCCGCCTTCATATGCCCTGGCTTTCCGCAATTGAAGCAGTTTCCCTTGATCCTCCTGGAAGGTCCCGGTTTCCCGGAATTCCCTTGAGACTTCATGTCCCCATCACGGGTCTTGCGTTTCTTACTGGAGTTCCCCTTGGACTTTCCCCTGGAATCGCCAAGATGAGCCTTTGCTTCAACTTGCTGCTTCCCTTTGCCTAGAGCCTTGCGGTTGTCTTCCTGAATCTGAAGCTTGATGATCAACTCCTCAAGCCCCATTTCTTTGGTCTTCAATTTGAGATAACTCATGAACTCGTTCCATGATGGCGGCAGTTTCTCAATCAGTGAAGCGACCAGGAATGACTCATTAGGCTTCATGCCCTCCTGTTCCAAATCATGGAGAATCATTTGATACTCCAGAACCTGACTCATCACAGACTTTGAGTCATTCATTCTGAAGTTCAAAAATTTCCCCACAATGAACTTCTTCGCACCGACATCCTGTGCACAGTACTTCCTGTCCAGTTGCTCCCACAACTCCTTTGTGGTACCGGCAGAGCTGAAAGCAGTGTAGAGAACATCTGAAAGACAGTTAAGGATGTAGTTCTTACACATGAAATATGCATGGATCCAAGCATCATAGGATAGTTGTTTCCGCTTGTTGTCTTCTTCAGCGGCCATCTTCTCCTCTGGAGACATGGCGGCCTAATCAATCTCCTGCAGAGTGGGTGGAGCAGGAGTTTCAGCAGTAAGGTAACTTTCGAACCCAATGGTTGTCAAGTAGAACCTCATCTTCTGTTTCCACTGCTTGAAGTTCGTCCCCAGGAACTTCTTTGGTTTCTCCTCATCTTCCGCTTGTTGTCTTCTTCAGCGGCCATCTTCTCCTCTGGAGACATGGCGGCCTAATCAATCTCCTGCAGAGTGGGTGGAGCAGGAGTTTCAGCAGTAAGGTAACTTTCGAACCCAATGGTTGTCAAGTAGAACCTCATCTTCTGTTTCCACTGCTTGAAGTTCGTCCCCAGGAACTTCTTTGGTTTCTCCCCGTGGTTGGCAACATTGATTCGGGGGACAGGAACGTCAGCAGCAACTCCGTTGGCAGACATCTTCGATACACTGGCAAGAATACAGTCTTAGGTTGTTGTGTTTGGCGGTAGTGTATGAGGACAGAAACGGAGTACGTGGGGAATAGGATTAGACTGTTGAGCAAAGGCTGGGCCTTATTCCTTAAGACTGTATTTGCCCCGCTCTGGTGCTGACGGTTTACTTGGAAAATAGTCTCCCAAGATAGAACAACAGTATGTGAATCAGAGTTCTAGCACTCGAACTTTGACTCTGCGAAGTAATACAATAAAGGTTTTTCTGGGCTTTAGAGAGAGTAGTTTAAGAGAAGGAAGAAGAATGGATTGTTGTGTGTTTAAATCGATTCTAGGGGGGGGGCTATTTATAATATTGAAAAGTTGCAGTCTGAATAGATGTATCCTTTCGCAGAAAGGTCCCTGCAGAAACAAAAATTCGAACAGACACTTCTGTTGGAATTTTCGTTTTAGTTACATCCTTTCGCAAATGGTCAGACTTGTTCGCTCAAATTCAAACCAAACGAACACAACCATTCGCTCAGACCAACCGGACTCGACCAAAGGGCTGGTTTCAGACTTAACCGATTATCTTATTGGGCTAAACACAATATGTTTCTGGCCCAAAAAGATAATAATCAACTCAAGACCGCGACCCCGGACCCTCGAACCCATGACCCGGGTCCGGGCGGAGCCAGGCGCGTGCGTGTGTAGGAGCATCTAACTCCTCCCCCCTCCAAAAGCATGGGTGCCCCAAGGGCCCAATCCCATAACACAATCCTTTGACTAATAACTAGCTCCTTCTTCCTCAATTTTAGCCAAATGGGACTCTTCCCATTCTAACTCTTGGCATTCCATATTCAATGCATCAACCAACACACTTTGAGCTTCAATAACTCTTTCACCTTTCAATGAATTTTAGTAATTCTTTCTCAAGTGTCATCTACTACCATAGTAGATTATACACGTTTAATGAAACTTCATTTCAAACGTGTGGGGCCCCTTTGGTTGAGGTACAAAGTCATGAACTAGCCTCATTATTGCTAAAATTCTAACAAGATCTCCCAAGGATTTATACAAAAAGATGGAAACAAGAGTCCCGAGGAAATTGCTGAAATGTATCTTTCAAATCTAATCAATAGAAGCTTGGTGATGACTGCAACAAGAAGATCTATTGGAGGGATGAAAACATGTAGAGTTCACGATCTACTGCATGATATTTGCATTAAAAAAGCCGATGAAGAAAACTTCAACTCTACGAAGTAAGCTAATTATTAAGATCTCTTCTTCTTAACACTTCCTCCTATTAATTATCACTGGAATAATGTTTATTAATTAATTCGAGTTGTTGGTTGATATTAAAGGCATTCATAATTGTAGTTATTCTTGTTGTTGCAGTTTATTATCTACATACAATAAACATCAGCATTTGTGCCTTCCATCTTCATCAAATAACCATTGGAGACCATTCGGCCACCATTTTCGGTCCTTTAGAGGTCATTCAAATCAATCATCCGGTTTTCGGACTATGGCACTCCTGAAGGCCGTGGATTTATTTCAAAAAGAAAGATTTGAGCCCCTAATATTTGATCTTCCATGGCAATTGAGGTACTTGGGTTTTAGTGGTATTCATATCCCAGCAACAATGGTGGACAATCTTGTGAACCTTGAAGTTATTTGTGTATAAGCTGGCTTTCAAGAAGTTGTCATACCTTGAGTGATTCTGAGAATGACTAAGTTGACACACCTGTTTGTAAGACACAAGGCAAAGTTTGAAGAGAATTGCAATAGTAATATCTCAGAAACAACAAATCTAAGATCAATTTCACGTGTTGTGATTGGAAGTAAGCATGATCAGGAAATATTGAGAAAGTCACCACATCTCCGAACACTTAAATGCATTTGTGATGGTGAAATATTTCCTGATCTTAGTAGCCTTGCTGAACTCTAGTCATTGAGAATAGATTATGAGCGTTATTTCAAATGTGGAATATTACTGTCAAAAGATAGATTTCCCTCCACCATAAAGAAGCTCTGTTTGAGTGAGAGTAAATTGGGATGGGAGGAGATGTCAATAATAGGGGAATTGCCCAACCTTGAGGTGCTCAAATTGGAGTACAATGCTTTTGTGGGAGAGGAATGGAAGAGTAAAGATGATCAATTCAAGTAGCTGAGGTTCTTGAAGATTTATTGTTTGGATCTAAAGCATTGGAGCACTGAGAGTAGTCATTTCCCCATACTTGAGCAATTGTTGTTGTCTGGCTTGCTTGGAACTACTGGAGATTCCCAGTGACTTGGGGTACATTCCAACGCTCCAGAGTATTGAGTTGAACATGTGTTCGAAAGGGGCATGTTTATCTGCAATTGAAATAGAATAAGAACAACTTCAATATCAAAACCACCCCCAGATTGACATCTTGGACCAGAAATGGACAAAAGAGGAATTGATGAAGGAGTGCACGGAGTCAACGCGGGAGTCTGAGAGTAAGCTCTTTTCTCATTTTCCTCTCTTTTTTCTAATTCTTTCTCCAAATTCGAATTTTAAACTTTTCCGGTTCCATGTAGGTGATTAACAACAAACGAGTGCCAGAAATTGTAAGCACGTCTTCTTCTTCTTCTCTATGTCAAGAATCAAAGCTAATTAAGGACAAAACCAGAAATTCCCAATTTGACGAACGAAGAACCTTAAGTTTCTCGATGACATAAATGAACACAATAGAACACCAAATTTATATGCTTCGGAATCATGATTCCTACTGCACCGAGACACACAACTTTCACTATATCTAGAAAAGGATTACAAGAATCAGACTAATTCTCCTCAACCGTTAATGGCGAACAAAGAAACTCTGATATCTCTCTTCAGGTTTTCTACCATCAGTCAGGGTGTCGCCCTGACTAAAGTCAGTCAGGGTGTCGACATCTGACACGTGTCCGTTGCTCTGTATCGCCCTCAACTGTTGCTCTGTGTCGCAAAAGGTGTTGTTCTAACCGTTTTACGTCGCTCTAACAGTCTACGTTGCTTTAAATTATTTAAATAAAATATTTTTGATATATTAAAAAATTAACGCTATTAAAAAATAAAAAATAATTTTTTATTAAACTATTAAATTCTTCAAAAAAATTTAATTATTAAAATTTTAACTCACCTTCCCCAATCCCCACCACCACCCACTACCACCGCACCAACACCACCACCCACCATCTTCTTCCCCACCACCAAAATCACTGCCGGAGCTCCGGTGGAAGTTCCGATCTTCTTTCTTTTTTTTTTCTTTTTTTTTTAATTGAGCTTCCGCCATGGAAGCTCCGGATCGGAGCTTCCATGGCGGAAGGCGGAAGCTCCGATCGGAGCTTCCATGGCACCATGGAAGCTCCGATCTGGAACTTCCACGCCATGGAAGCTCCAGATCGGAGCATCCATGGCGGGCGGAAGCTCCAATCTGGAGCTTCGGCCATGGAAGCTCCAGATCTGGAGCTTCCATGGTGGAAGCTCCACATTGGAGCTTCGCCCGCCATGGCAGCTCCGATCGGAGCTTCCATGGAAGCTCCAGATCGGAAGCTCCGATCAATGGCGGAAGCTCAATTTAAAAAAAAAAAAAAAAAACAGATCGGAGCTTCCACCGGAGCTCCGGCAGTGGTGTGGCCGGAGCTCCGGCAGTCCATGGCGGAAGCTTCGATCAAGCTTTCGTGGCGGATTCCGGTTAGAGCAAAAATATTTTTTTTAAATATATTTAAATAATTTAAAGCGACGTAGGTGGTTGGAGCAACACGTAGTGCAACACCTTGTGTGACACGAGCGACACCCATGGCAACACTTAGTGCGATAGGTAACAGATTATTCAATCTCTATCGTTAAAATTTTAATCTAATGGATCAAAATAGGTGACTAACGTTAGTCAGGGCGACACCTTGACTGACGGTAGAAAGCCCCATCTCTCTTTTCTCTAGCTATGAATCTAATCTTTTCAGTGTTACAAGTAATTGTGTTGATTTATAACTGTTAATTCACAAATATCTATCTATTTATACTTGAGAAGAATGGACAAAAGAGGAGATGATGAGCGAGGATGCGGGAGGAGGATACACATCAGAATAACGCCTTTTGGTGTAGCTTCCTCATTTGAAGTCTTTAAGCTGACTTGACCAGCTTGCCTTATCCCAGAGCGTTTTCTTTTTCTTTATGCTCCAGCAAAAATTCAGTGACTTACTCATCACAAGCTCCTGGAACACTGACAGTATATATTGCAGAACAAGTTGTACAACACCACCCGTCATAATAGCGAGGCATAAACTAACATCAGGAAACACCAAGTAAGTTCCAAAATCCATTGTTAGCTTCGGTTTCTCTGCTGCCTGTTTTCCTTTACCCTTCATACCCCATGTCCTAAAGAACACTGTAGGCCGTCCCTGACTGTTAGCTTCCCCAGTGATGTCTCGTAGATATTTACTGAGCTTCAAATAAACCCAGCAACTGTAGCCCAAGTCCACTATCCATCGAAAAGCATCATCGATAGGATCAAGTTTGTCCTTAAGAACCTTCGACTTGAACAAATTGAGAAGCCACTTATAGTGATCCCCAAGCTGAACGCCTACTTCCTGTAGCACTATTGAACTTTGTTGGTGATTCGGTACCGACATAGCCAAAAGTTCACGATGCACCCTAGGTGTTACCAAGTCCTTCCAGTCAGATCCACGTGCCGCCACAGCCCTCCCATCATGGTCACGCGCCTCCACGCGCTCTTCGTCGACCTCACGCTCTCTCTCGGCGCGTTCTTCCCCGCTCCAGCATCGCACGTGAGATGCATGCGCCTTTCAACGCTCCCTTGCGTTCCCAGTTCGCCGTCCCTGATCGGGCATGTCTCTAATTCGCCGCTCTCACTCAAATCGCCCGGTTTGGCCAAGGAAATGGGTTTGGCCGGATTCGGTTCTGATTCAGTCGACCGTCTCTTCTTCCCCAATGAGCCCCTAGGGTTTAGGCCGCCATTGTTGGTGGTTTGGAGCTCCAACCCACCTTGTTTCTCCTCCTTCTTGACTAATTCACCCTTCTTCTCCTATCCTTCCATCTTCTCGTCCCTCCTCGCCACCATGGAACCTCCTATTCTTTCAAAATCGACTCACTTGAATTTGACAAATTGGATATTCTTCCTCCTTCCTCCCAATTCGTCTCCTTTCTTCCCTTTTCTTCGATTCTGCTCGCGCGTGCTCCTTTCTCCCTTTTCCTTTGTCCGATGTCTCCGGGATCGAACTCCAGCCATGCCGATAGCATGTGTCAAACCTTGTTCAACGATTCTTCAACTTGTCTGATCCGCCGTTTGGTGGATTGCTTCGTTGCGAAAACGTGAATTCCGGCTTTCATACCATGTGTTGGAACATTGGTTCCAACGGCTAATTCATGGCACGAATTAGGTAGCGATATGCTCATGAGAACGACCTCCAAGTGAATACTTGGCACGAATTAGAGAAGAAAGAGAAGAAATCAATCACAAGAGTAGAGATCTCGTGACGTAGCACTCTTTCGCAGTATACACGTTTATTCAACAGGAAGATAATTCATTAATCATAAACTGATTAGGCTTAAGCCGGTCCTATTTATACTAGCTACCTGACAGGATAATTTATGTAGTCTAAATCGCTAAAAGATGTACTGAAATAATTAAAAGATCCTAATTAATCTACTCACCGTATTATCTAGAAAGAATCTAGCAGTTGACTTCTTCTAGATATTTGGCCAAACTAGGATTCTTAACCTAATTAATTGAAATAAAAAATAATTAAAGTAAATAATAGAGATAATTATAAATGAACTTCATGTGTGCCTTTAGATTCGCACTAAATATCGCTAAATCGGGAGCGTGATGGGGACCGAAAGGCAAGGTTCCATCAGAATCCAATGGGATTCAGAATCTAGAACTCATTTGCTAAACAAAATGAAACTACATTTACTACACATGATTCAGTAATCTTCAATGAGAGAAATCGTTTCACTAATTTAATCTAATAACTGGAATGAATTCAAACAAACGATTTAGATTCGGTAACTAGCTCTATAGATCAAAGAAACACAATGAGGAATGTGAATTTTTTAGTCTAAATTATATTCATAACATCATTACACAACAAATCAATCAATTGAAGCATATAATTGCAAAGTGCAAAAGAAGGCTAATAAGAAAGCACTAAGCAAAGAGTGAAAGATTTAAACTTGAATTTGGAGAGGTAATGAAGGTAAGATTGAGTATAGATCACTTACTTGATGTTTTGATGTTTTTTTATGGATGGGCAAACTAAGAATGCAATGGGTGTAATTAAAATGGAGTGTAAGTGAGGATTTGAGAGTAAAATGAGTAAAAAAATGAGGAAGAAATCGGATCTAGGGATTATATGGGGAGGGGAGGCTGCCCAAGCAGGCCACTGCGGTCCCCTAGGGGCCGTAGTGAGCCTCCTGCCCGGCACCTCAAAATGCGTCAAAACTCGATTTTTTCTATTTTTTTATTTCGAAGTAAGATTCTAAATATGAAATAGTGAAATTGAAAAAGTTTTATGAAAGTTTTTGAGAATATTTTAAATACGGAAAACGAGAAACGAAAAGTAAAGATGAAAATGCGAATGCAAGTGCGTAAAATAAACAAAAACCTTGGGTTGCCTCCCAATGCTTGTTTTCGGTCTAATAGCTCGACCCCTGTTCTTTGGTGGTTTAGTCGTCAAGGTCCAACCTCGATTTCGTTGGAACATTTTTCCAACCATTCTATTGTTGCATAATTTGCATCTTCGGCCCAACGTCTCATTTATTCTTCCTTGATATCATCTTTTGGTAAGCAAATGAGTAGTACCCATCAATATCGTCCCCTGGATCGGTATTCCATCCATATTTTTCTTCGATATCCTCTGAGTCATCTCTCTATAGTTCGGTATATTCGATGGAATCGTCATATGGTTCAGTTTCGCTCAGTTCTCCTCCCTTCTCGCATTTTTTAGTAGATTTATGAGGCAGTCGGGAAACTGCTCGTATTCTTCTTCGCAATTTATCCACCAATCTTCGATGGTGTCCTTGAGTTTAGTCGACTTTGCTTCCTCCAGAGTCGCATTTGGGATTCCCATTACAATCCTGTGGTTCGATATATTCATCGAAATCTCTCTCCTTGCCACATTGATGATGGTATTAGTGGTGGCCGTAAATGGTCTTCCCAGAAGCATGGTGTCGTTATTTGGATCTCCACAATCAACGATCAAATAATCCACGAGAATGTCTAATTCTTCAAGCTCGGTGATTACATTCATACCGGTTAGGTTGAGACTTTTATAAACAACTAGTGGCATCATGTTTATGCTGGCTCCCAAGTCTAGGGTGCCAGTGACAGTTTTTACTTTGATGACAACATTTATGTTGACAGCTCCAGGGTCAGGTTTCTTCATGGGTATAATTGGTTTAAGAACCTTTTCTCTTTCCTTGGCAACTTCGGTAACAACCATTGCCTTCTCAGTGTGGCCGGGTAGTTCATCCTTGTTTTCTTGTAGTTCTTCCACCTCCTTGTCGATATGACCAATTTTCAATTCCATTCCTCTCAAGATGTTGTTAATTCTTGTTAAGTTCAAACAATGAGGAATAATGCACAATGGCAAAAAAATAATAATCGAACAAACAATGAACCAAAAACCAGAAAGCCAGAGACACAAGATTTAACGTGGTTTGGCAATGCCTACGTTAACAGAGATCAACCAACAATCTTTATTGATACTTAGTTTACAACCACATGACGTAACAAGAATAATCCCACATAAAATATAAGAGCAACGTAATATATTATTCTCCGAAATATGATTCCTAACTTCCTATCAATCTTCTACTGTTGATATTCTAGTCTGATCTGATATATGTAACAAACAAGCCCCCTTGACTATATATAGAGAACTTAACTACCAAATCCTACTAGAACAAGAAAAATAATTACTAATCCTTCTAGCACAAGAAAACTAATTTAGGTAACCTTCTTGTATAAGGAAACCACCTAGAATTCCTTCTAGAATCAGGAAACTGAATTAGTTAAATGTCTAACTAATTCTCTAGCTTTCCATATCCTGGATTTGATCACCACCATTGAGATTTCAATATTTAATCTAAGCCGCTCATCTATCAATATCAATGTTGAGTTAACACTCTCACAGTATCCACCTTTAGCTAAATCAATGATCCCATTAACTGATCTCAACGTATCCCTGAAGTTAGGACACAACCTTGAAAGTCTCTACTCCCACCAAATCCAGACACAATCTGAACTTTGGACCTCGAAGAGCTTTTATCATGTAATCAAAAGCATTTAAAGAAGTTTGAATCTCCAACTTGATGTCCGACCTAGTGACTTGGTTCGAGCAGGTGCACCTAAAAAGACTAAGTGGGGGGGGGGGGGTTAGATGGGTAACCCGGTTTGCTAGATGTCAAACCGGGAAGAGACTTTACTCAAAAGAGAGAAGAAAGCTCTCAATGTAGTAGTTATGAGGGAAATTATGATATCAAACTTTAAGATAAATTTCCACCTCCTCACTTACCTTAAGGTCTTGGACCTTGTGCTATATTTATAGTTATCATGTACTTATGAAGAGGTTCATAAGATGATGCCAAGTGTATGTTCAGGATTTGGACAACAATGCTCCTTTGGCCCATGGCCCAATGGTATGTGAAAGTCCAATACCATTAAATGGGCCGGGGAGGGTAGATTGGTCCTTTTGCCTCTTAGAATATTATTCCCACTAGTGGGTCCGTGTGAGACCCTTTAGAATGACCCGAGCTCTGTTGAGCCGGTCTGTTCTTAGGTAGCTCAGTGACGATTCGAGACATTAGCAGCCCGGAAGTATCTTGGAGGTTCCAATGTATACGTTTGGTCTTATTGTTAGGGTGGCGTCTGAGTTCATCTCGTCCGGTCCGTTTGGCATCCTAGGACTGACAGTGTGTGGTACTTGGTGAGACCATGTGACCTCTTGCCAGGTTCGGAAGTCGTGCACCTAGCTAGGTCGGACCAGCTGAAAAGGTGTATTGACTTGAGCGTACTGATTGACCCGGAAGGTTTTCCTTAAGGCGGACCAGCCAAGGTCGGACAAGTACTGAATTTGCTACTTTGGCCTTGATGCGCTTTAGGACACGCTCTATGACGCCCTTAATGGATTGCACATATATCCATATCAACATATGTCCCCCTAGTTTCAAGTATCTTAGTATAAGATAGTTGTGGAACTATAAATAGAGAAACAAATGTGTTTAGGAGCGTGTCCGAATCGTTAAATGTGAGGGAGAAACTCCCTTCTTTTCGTACCTGCAAATCCGTATCCGTGTTCCAGGAATTTAATATCTCTCTCTCCCCCACCCCCCTTTTCTTTCTACAATATGAGTTACAAAAAATCTCGGACTGTAGAAGGAAAAGGTATTTGTATCCGAGATATATCGAGATCCGAGTACGGTTTTAGGATTTAAAGAAGTTTCTTGTGGAAGAGTGTGTAGGAAGCAATCCGTTGGGCTGGATATGTGAATTGGTCCACCTGGGCCGATGAATAGTGATCCAAGAGGCCCATTAAGTCGTAATGCGAACGTTGTGGAGGTCGTCTCGTCCGAAGATTCAGATGCTGGGCATGGGGTCCATGGTACTGCCACTACTCAGAATGATGATGTGAATAGTCAGATGAATGTTGTGAGAACAAGGGTACGAGTACATTCTCGGACCATCGGCAGTGGTGGCATGTCCGCTGGTGGGAGTGTACCTAGGTTTGAACAGGAAAGTGACACTGGTCGTGAGGCGGACGATGTGGAAATGTTCGAGACTGGGCAGGAGGAGCGTGTAGTGATGGAAACATGTCTGACCAATCCAAGTACATCCGGGAGACCGAAAGTTGGGGTAGAAGAGGAGGAAGAAGGAGAATAAGAGGAAGAGGATGATGAGGAGGAAGAAGAAGAGGAAGAAGCATCTCAAGTTGCTCGTCCGCGAGGACGCTCTGGGCGGAACAATCGCGGAATTGTTCTGCACCCTAGAGTGCCCGCACATCCTAATCTGCCACTAGCTGCATGTCATGGTGCTTAGACGGCGCGGACTAAATTCCCTCGTCCTGCATCCGCCGTTGTAATAGCAGATCCGTACGGTGAGCTCAACGTGGATGGTTTGCTTCTCACCAGTCCGTCCAAGGTGAAGTAGGAAGATATTCCGGAATGGAGGTGGAAGTGGGATATTCCCGAGTCCGTCGAAATTATGATTACGGAGCCAGGGCATGTCTTCTACAATCCGTCTGCTGGATACATGTGCGTGCATGAAGCGGCCTTCTCCTATGGATGGAAGGTTCCCATCACGTCCGAACTTAAGCAAATTCTGAACCACATCGATATTGGTCTGAGTCAGGTTATCCCCAAATCTTTGGGAAACCTTATCTGCTTCGCAGTCTTCTGTGCGAAGAAGGGGCAGTCGGTAAATTTTGAGAACTTCCGGCAGTTATTCAATGTGACCTTTAGTCTGGGGAATCCCCTTTTCCATACATTTGTAAATAGGAAATCGTACAATTTCATTTTCGATCCCATTTCCTCAATCGGATTGAAATGGTGGGAAAAGTACGTCTTCGTGCGGATGGCTTTGAAGCTTGGGGAGTCCGCGAGGAGACAGGAGCAGTGGGGGTTGCCCACAAAGTTTCTAAGGGAAAGTATCCCGGACTGGCGCCCTCTCCCCAAGAATGTGGCTCCGTGGGTGGCGGAAATCCACAAGAAAAATAATCCACCAACGATTGCTTTGAGGATTGATCATCATTGCCGTGCTTGTCTTGAATGGTAGCGTCGTTGAGGTCAGAGGGAAGACCGACTTCTGTAAGGATATCTAATTTAGGACTTGTATTTTCTCTTCTTTTAAGTGTCACACCTAACTGTTTCACTGTTATCTGCGAGTTGTAATTTGATAAACCCGTATCTGACATCATCTGTTTCTTCCGCAGCTTACTGGTTTAAATACATCAAGTCGACCCTCCACAAAAAGAAGAAGCAGCAGAGGGAGCAGCAAGCCCTCGAGCTTTCCACTGGCCAGAGGGCCAAGATTATTAACACTTCCGCGGGTCTGCCTATGGCGAACCCCAAAAATGCCGCCGTGTTCGCTGCGGAAGAGGAGAGGCGGAAGAAGGCGGGTGAAGATCCGCAGACCTTGGAGGTGCCTGACAAGGGCAAAGGTCCTGCTACCCGTAGTGCTGCTGCTCTGAGGCCACCGACCTCAGGCGCGCTGAGGTCCTCTGGGCCTGGCGATTCTACTGCATCCGCACCTCCTCGGGACGTGTTGATGCGGGATGCCATCGTTTCTGGCAGAAAAAGGAACGTAACCTCGGATGCCCCTTCTGCATCGAAGAGGCAACACTTCCCCGCTATCCTTCCGTTATACGACCAAGCGGCCATTGATGCAGAGTAAGAACGGAGTTGTGGACTCCCCGAGGTTGAAAGGGTCGAAGAGATCCATGAGTTGCATCAGAGGGTAAGTACTTTTCTTATGTTCGTAGTTTCTTAACGATATTTGAGAATGCAATCTCTAATTACTCAGATCTCTTGTAGCTCGGATGCATGATCAGGGCCATGCAGTGGAAGGCCAGCGAACGGGCCACCATTGAAGAGGATCTGCACAAGGCGGTGGCTGCAGCGGCGGAGGAGGCTGATAAGGTGAAGTAGGTGGAGGCCAAGTCGAATAAGAAGGACACGGTCATCACCAAGCTAAAGTCCAATTGGGATCAGACCAAGGCGGACCTGGAGTGGCAGGAACACTTCATTGATGGAGCAATGAAGTCGTTCTTGGAGTCTAAGGATGCGCTCCTCGAAGATCTCCAGTTTGCTCGGCTCCAAGCTGTTAAGGATTTCATGGAGTCGGACTCCTTCAAGTTCTTTATGGCGGACAAAGCCGACGCTCTCCGCCTGGAGGGGTTCTCATCCGCCATCAGCCAATTGCAAGCGAAGGGGTTGGTGGCTCCAAAATTCGATTGGAAGAAGAAAGGATTGGATCCATCCGCGGATGCTAGTGGAGTGGAGATTCCAGTGGAAGTCATCCCGGATGAGCGGTTGGCGGCGTGTGAGTTCGCGGAGGTGGTCACCGATGAAGGTGACATTGAGATTAACAATGGCGGACCTTTTCTTCCGGAATGTGTTCCGAGTGCTCTGGGGAAGGTCTACTTCCAGCCATTCCGGAACTACACACACTTCTTGAAGAACTGGTACTTCATGCCCTCCCGGATCGTTGGTCGTGAGGTGGACTACAATTTATTTGAGAGCATAAAGGCCTCCTTTGATGCTGTTGATGAGTCCCGCGCAAATGCTTCAACTGCCAATCCGCCTGGAACTAGTGAAGCCGGTCCCAGCCAGCGTCCTCTGCAATGAGAAGTCCGGGGTATGCCCCGTGAAAATTATATACAACTTGAATATTGATTTTTTATGGCACGGATTTGTTGCCACGTACATTGATTTCCCCTTTTGGTCTGTAATAGTTAATGCCAGTACAATATCACTCTTGTTTTGATATATCAATGCTTTTATCTTCTATATTTCCTTGATCCGTCCTAATATGCACAGTTTTCGTAAATTGCATAAATATACAACTCTTGGAAACTCGGATAACTTTCTTCGACTCGCAAGTTAGGTGGGAAAGTATCAACTTGTAATTTCTCGGACCACCCTATAGATAGACAATGGGAGATTTCCATGATTTGGTAGGGTAATCCCAATTGATCCAATACTGCTTGGCCCAAACGGATGGCCCGAGCCCATCGTCGACGTCAATCTTATTACGTGGCGGACGTCGATTGGTTCGTGCTATCTATAAATACCCGAGTTCCTCACTGAATTGATCGTTCAATTCCGATTCTAATCTCCATTCTATTCTTTCTTAAGCTCGGATTCCTCTGTCACCATTAAAATAGGCGTAATAGGAGGATGGATTCTTGACCAGTCTCCCCCTCGATACTCCCGTCCACTCTCAAATCGGTACATGTATTGTCCTTGAGTTTGAGAGTGGCGTGGGTCTAGAGGGATGGATTGCTCGAGATCTGTTGTTAAGAAGCATATATCGTGGAAAATTTTCCGATCTGAGTAAGCCGACGGACGATCCCAACGGTCGTATGCGTGATCCACCCGGTAGGAGCTTGTCCTATCCGAGGAGCTGCTGGCGGGTCGGTCGTGATACGATCAATGTGTCAGATCCATGTTTGGGTTCGAACGAATCGGTGTTTTGAAGAATCTTAATGTCCGAAGATTGATTCTTGATTTTTCCGTGTTACAGGTACATCTCGCTACTCGTTGTTTATGGAAGGTTTGATGCTGTCGGTGTGCCGAGGGACCCTTTGCTTGAGAAATCCTTTGGTGAAGTTATGGCATATCTCGGAAAATATGACAGGCTTTTCCGTTGTAGTGTAGGTATTGTATGGATCCGTATAGATATATCGGATTGTAACATTTACACAGGAGATTGTGTGTACTTTTGTTTGTTTGTACAAACAGGATTGTTGCTAGAATCTTTTTGCCATGTAAATAGTTACATGTCGTTTTGAATCGAACGATGAAAGTTGTATTGATTTACCATAAATTCAATTACAACTTGTGGACTGCATGGCCAATGACAAAAGAGTAACAAAAACATAACTGATGAAGTTCCGCGTAACAAACGTTTAAACCCAGAATGTCAGAACAACTGACGGAGTTTTCCGTGTGACAGACACTAAACATAGAACTTTTGAAGGTTCTTGGCATTCCAAGTACGCTTGAGTGGGCGTTCGTACTCGCCATCCAGTTCATAACTTCCATTCACTCTAGCTCCGATGATCTTGTAAGGTCCTTCCCACTTGGGCTTGAGTTTCCCAATATTGCTCAAGATATCAGCTCTGCGGAGCACTAGTTCTTCGACCTGTAAATCTTTAGCTTGAATATTCTTATTGTAGGCCCGGGTTGCAGTTGCTTGATATCTATGGATATTAGCCAATGCCTCGGTCCTCTTCTGTTCTAGCATGTCTAGGTCATAGATCCGAGCTTCCTGATTGGCAAAATTATGGAACTCTTGGATCCTCATGGTTTCGACCGCAATCTCAGCTGGTATGACTACTTCCGTGCCATAAACCAGAGCAAATGGGGTCTCCCTAGTCGCAGTCCGTGCTGTGGTGCTATGAGCCCAGAGTACACCGTCTAGGTCATACGCCCAACTATCCTGAGAGGTCCTTAGTCGCTTTTCCAGGATCTTGACAATTGTCTTGTTCGTGGATTCAGCTTGCCCGTTAGCCTATGGATATCCGACAGACATGAAACGTTGCTCAATTTTGAAGGATGCCAATCATTCCTCGAATCTGTTGCCCGAAAATTGAGCACCATTATCCGAGACCAGAATTCTTGGCAAGCCAAAGCGACAGATAATGTTTTCCAAATGAAGGTCCGCACACGGCTTTCCGTGATAGTGGCCACGGCTTCCGCCTACCCATTTGGTGAAATACTCCACAGCTACAATTAAGAATTTATTCTGTTGTGTGCTTCTTGGGAAAGGTCCGACGATATCGATGCCCCGTTGATCAAAAGGACATGCTATGACTGACGGAATCATTGGGTGTGTCGGACGATGGGGGTGTTTGCGTAATACTGTCAATCAGGACAGTTCCGGGTGAAGCTCGAGGAATCCTTGTCAATAGTAGGCCAGTAGTAACCTTGTCGGGTGATCTTTTGAGCGAGGGTCCGACCACCAGAATGACATCCGCAGCTTCCACTGTGGATCTCTTCGAGCACCTTCCTCGTTTCTTGTGGATCCAAACATCTCATAAGGGCCCCCATGAAGGATCTCTTATACAAATCTTCCCCCAGTATGAAGTACCTGTTTGCTCGGCACTGTACACTCCTAGACTCCCTCGGATCAGCAGATAATGATCCGTCTTTGAGGTAATTAAAGATATCAGTCATCCAGTTTCTTCCTGTTCCAGTGGACATAATGGTTAGAGTAGGACTCATGACGGATGAGTTCCTAACTGTGAGTAGAATGACTCTTCTCGTGTCCAAGGCAGCTGTTGCAGACGCATACTTTGCCAGAGTGTCTGCTCTTTCATTCCACTCCCTATCAAATTTTTCCAGGGTAAACTTCTCAAAGAGACTTACTTCTTGCTTTAACAGCTCAAGGTACTTGATCATTATCGGGCCTTTTGTGGCAAAAGTGCCAGAAAACTGGACTTCAACCAACTGTGAATCTGTATAAGCTCTGAGTTTTCAGACTTATAGAGACTTTTCTATACGTAGTCCGACCAACAGTGATTCATATTCAGTGTAACCTTGAAGTCCAAAGATATTGCATAGTCGAGTTCCGCTCCATCAGGGCTTTTAAGGTAGATTCCAATGCCTCCCACTCTTTCGGTGGATGAACCATCCACTTTCAATGTCTAAACATCGGTGGGCTGTTCCTTGGCTTGGGGATCTTTTATGGGCTCCTGAATTCTTAACCTTTGTTCCTCCCCTTTCTGCGTATCCTGGTCGGAGTGATCAATTTTTGATTCATTTGAGATATTATCAAGGAGGAACATGTGGTTGACCCGAGTTTCCTCCCATGATGGAGTCCTAGATTGATTGATGAATTGAGCATCTTCAAAGTTATCCGAGTTAATCTTCGGCGGAACTGACTTATGTTTGATCTTCCTGGTAATTAAGCACTCGAACGCCTACCTATCTGAGACTTTCCCTGACTCTGCCTCAAGGTACTCCGCTAGGAAGTCATCAATAACTTGAGCTTTCTTGGCTGTCGGAGCCTGATAGCTAATGTCGTATTCGCTTAGCTCAATTGCCCACTTAGAGAGTCGTCCGGATTGTTCGGGCTTTCCAAGGACCTGTTTCAAAGGTTCTGTAGTTTGGACCACTATCTTATGAGACTTGAAATAGGGTTTCAACCGCCTTGCGGTGTAAACCAAAGCATATGCAAATTTCTCAATCTTTACGTATCTTGTCTCCACCCCAGCAAGGGCTTTACTAAGATAGTAAATTGGCATGTGATCATTAGCCTAAATCCGTACTAACACGGAACACATTGCCTCTTCCGTAACGACTAGGTAGAGGTACAGTGGTTCTCCTTCTACGGGTTTGGAGAGCAGTGGAGGGGAATGGAGGTACTTTTTTAAGTTTTCAAAAGCCTCGGAACATTCCGCAGTCCACTCAAAGTTCTCTCCTTTCCGGAGGATTTTGAAGAACGGAAGGTTCTTCTCCGCGGATCGCGAAATAAAACGACTTAAGGATATGAGACGTCCGATAAGCTGTTGTACCTCATTGATGTTCTTCGGTTGGGGCAGGTCTAGGATGGCTTTTATCTTCTCAGGATTAGCACTTATTCCCCTTTTTGTGACCATGTAAGCCTAAGAACTGTCCGCTCTTTACTCCGAAGGTGCACTTCTCCGGATTGAGTTTCATTCCGTACTTCCTAAGGATAGCAAAGCATTTGTTCAAGTACTCTATATGTTGTTCCTCGATTTTGCTTTTAACAAGCATGTCATCCACGTACACTTCCATGGTTTTGCCGATTTCCTCCTTGAACATCTGATTTACCAGCCGTTGGTAGGTAGCTCCTGCATTTTTCAGTCCGAAGGGCATCACTTTAAAGCAATATACCCCTCCCGCAGCAAAGAAAGTTGTTTTCTTAATATCCTCCTTGGCCATCCGAATCTGGTAAAAGCCTTGATACGCATCCATAAAACTCAATAATGCACATCCGGCTGTGGAGTCAACCAGTTGGTCAATCCGTGGCAAAGGGTATGGATCCTTTGGGCAAAACTTATTCAACCTTGTGAAATCATTGCACATCCGCCATTTACCTGGTGATTTCTTAACTAAGACAACGTTGCAAACCCAATCGAAATAACGGACTTCTTCAATGTGTCCGGCCTTCATGAGCCGGTCAACTTCCGCAGCTATGATGGCATCCTTGATTGGGCCAAAATCTTTCCTTTTCTGGCGGATATACTTAATCGATGGGTCCATGTTCAGGCGGTGTACAGAGATCCTCGGATCTATCCCCTTGAGATCGTCAGTACTCCAAGCGAAGACATATCTATTGTCTCGGAGACGAGCAATGAGCTTCATTTCCACTTCTTCATTCATCTCCGTTCCGATTCTAGTCTTCTTGTTCAGGTTTCCAACAACAAGTTCAACATCCTTGAGAGTCTCATGAGGTTCGATCCGTGCTGTTTTGGGAAACTTGTCCTTCTGATTCCCTATTCCAATGTTTGGATCCTCCTTTTTCAGAGGGAGAACAATCTGTGGATTGGAAGTCAAAGAGACTGCTAACACAGGAGCGGATGCTCTCCTGGTAGACATGATGTAACACTCCCAGGCTTCTCGGATGTTTCCTACTTCTTCTCCAATTCCGCAGGGAGTTGGAAACTTCATTCTGTTATGAAGGGTAGAAGATATAGCTCGGAACTGATTGAGCCCCGGACGACCAAAGATGGCATTGTAATCAAAGGTCCGATCCACCACTACAAAACGGACTAGTTGTGTCACTCCAGCGGGATGTGTTCCCAACGATACATGAAGCATGATGCTTCCTAAAGGACGAACAGTTCCTCCTCCGATCCCTAATATGGAGGTATTAACTCTCTCATATCGAATTCTCCCCAGATTCAACTAATTGATTGTTCTTTTGGCAATGATGTTCGAGGAACTCCCTGTATCTACCAGGATCTTGTTCACTCGATAAGTGGCTATGGTTAAAGAGACCACCAGTGGAACATCCGGGTCATCTATATCCTCACCTCCTGCCGTAGGAGGAGGAATCTCGCTGTCATCAAAGGATATAGTGTTGGTTCCACGGATCACCGGAGCAGCGTAGGATCTATCATTATTCCGGAGATTCTGAGTTGTCCGTTCTCTTGCGTTCCTGCTATCGCCACGAGTCGGTCCTCCTGCTATGGTGTTGATCACTCCACTGTACGGAAGATTCTCCATTTCAATATCATCATCATACTTGTACTGGTGATGATCTTTTTGAGGTGGATGATTGGTCGGCGGAGGGGGCAGAGATAGCGGACATGGTTGTGGTTCTGCTATTCTGTCTTCCCTTCTCCGTTCTGTCCTATCATGCCTAGAAGGTTCGTCCGCATAGACGTGCTTCTTCAACTTTCCTTCTCTTATTAAGTGCTCAACCTCAGTTTTTAGTTGAATGCAGTCGTCCGTCTCATGGCCACGGCTCTTGTGAAACTTGCAATACCCTTTTGCATTATTGTTCTTCCGGTTATTGTGAGACGGCTTTGACCATTGCACATCCAACTTTTTCTCAATAATAGTGGCCAAGATGTCGGATCTTGGTCTATTGAGACGGGTATAATCCGCATATCTTCTGGACGGACTCCTTTCCCTGTCGAAACCTTTATCTTTATACTCCTTCTTCGGATCAAACTTTCCATAGCGTTGCTCTTGCTTCATCGGCTCCTTTCCTTTCTTGGATCCAGCTCTCACTGGGACATTCCTTCGGTATTCCTCTCCGTACATTACCTCTTCACAAATATCATCCAAATGCTTTTCACTTCTCACTTCCTGGCTAGAGAGTTTCCTGCGGAGTTCTGCGTTGTACGTATTAGCATAAAGGTGACAGACCCGTTCCTTAATACTGTGAGGCTCAACTCTGAGGACCTCCGCATTGAAGCGATCTAGGAAAGTCCTAAGAACCTCCTGCTCTCTTTGTATAACTTCTGCCAGGTGCTCCACAGTCCGTTTCCTTCTTTTCGATTTTCCAAATCGTCTCAAGAACTTGGAAGAGAGGTCCGCATAGGATCTAATCGACTTGTTTGGCAATGCAGTGTACCAATCCATAGCTATTCCGAAGAGAGTGGATGAGAAAGTGAGAGCTTTTGTATTATCACTCATCACTTTGGAATCCATCTTGCTGTTGTATATTGTCAAGTGACCCACATGACAAGTGTCCCCGTAGTAGTATTCCAGGTTCGGAATCACTTGATCCAAGTTCTTGTTTCTTTCCTTTTCTTTCATGATGTCATCAAACAAAAGATTTGGTGCACTAGTAGCTATCTGCTCATGATCTTTCACTAGACGTCCGAGATTGAGAATCTGAGCTTCCAAGGCCTTTTGTTGTGCATAGATTTCTTCCGCACTCGTCATCTCTCCCGTCCTTGGATGAACTGCTACATCCGCGGGGAGTTCATCTAGGTGGACCACATGAATGGTTTCCGCTACGTGATCTCTAGCCCTCGGAGGTATCTGTTGCGGAGCTCTTGGCTGCCTGTTTACGTCTTCCTGATGTGCTCTCTGCCCATTTGGACTTCCTTCTTGTCAAGCCTGGGAAGCAGAGGCTCTCCTGTCTAGGAGATTCCGCAAATCCTCCTGTGGTAGCTAATTCCCCAACCTCTGCTGGATCGGACGTTGTTCGTTCCTTGATAGAGCGGGCTCTGCTTGCCCCGGATTAGCCACTGGCGGAGTGACTTGTTGGGGTTGGACATTGTTAGACCCAAGACAACCTTGGATTATGGTAAGCAGTCGACCAAGTTGATTCTCGCTTAATCCAAAGTCACTAGTGCGGACTATACGACCATCTGGCATGGTAAAGTGTTGACCTGGAGGAGGACCTTGTGTCCCTGCCGGAGGAACTTGAGCGGCCTCTTCTTCGTGATTTTCAAGTACAATGTTCTCAGGAACATTACGGACTCTTCTGGAGTGGACATCTCTTCCTTCATCGGGGGATGGGCTTGCTGTATGACCATCGCTCGGACATCTCCTTCCCTCAGTGTCCCTTCCTGCTGCAATGGCTGTCCGTCCTCTGTTGGGTGGACGTCCGCGGGAACGTGGTGGGGGAGTTCCAACACCATCAGTGGTCCGTGCTGCCCTTCTTGTTCTTTCCATCCGCTTGATTGAAACACGGAACTTTTTGTAACCGTTTCCCACAGACGGCGCCAAATGTTGAGGGGGTTGAGCCTCAAACACTAACTAAACTACTACGAGTCCCTAATCTAAGATCCGCCTCCAACTTGATGTCCGACCTGGTGACTTTAAGATAAACTTCCACCTCCTCACTTACCTTAATGTCTTGGACCTTGTGCTATATTTATAGTTATCATGTACTTATGAAGAGGTTCATATGATGATGCCAAGTGTATGTTCAGGATTTGGACAACAATGCTCCCCTGGCCCATGGCCCAATGGTATGTGAAAGTCCAATACCATTAAATTGGCCGGGGAGGGTAGATTGGTCCTTTTGCCTCTTAGAATATTATTCCCACTGGTGGGTCCGTGTGAGACCCTTTAGAATGATCCGAGCTCTGTTGAGCCGGTCTGTTCTTAGGTAGCTCAGTGACGGTCCGAGACATTAGCAGCCCGGAAGTATCTTGGAGGTTCTAATGTATACGTTTGGTCTTATTGTTAAGGTGGCGTCCGAGTTCATCTCGTCCAATCCGTTTGGCATCCTAGGACTGACAGTGTGTGGTACTTGGTGAGACCATGTGACCTCTTGTCAGGTTCGGAAGTTGTGCACCTAGCTAGGAGTCGGACCAGCTGGAAAGGTGTATTGACTTGAGCGTACTGATTGACCCAGAAGGTTTTCCTTAAAGCGGACCAGCCAAGGTCGGACAAGTACTGAATTGGCTACTTTGGCCTTGATGCGCTTTAGGACACGCTCTATGGCGCCCTTAACGGATTGGACATATATCTGTATCAACACTTCCCATAGGCAGCGCCGATTGTTAAGTTCAAACAATGAGGAATAATGCAACAATGACAAAAAAAAAAAAAAAAAAAAACAATAATCGAACAAACAATGAACCAAAAACCAGAAAGCTAGAGACACAAGATTTAACGTGGTTCGGCAATGCCTACGTCCACGGAGATCAACCAACAATCTTTATTAATACTTAGGTTACAATCACACGACGTAACAAGAATAATCCCACATAAAAGGTAAGAGCAACTTAATATGCTATTCTCCGAAGTATGATCCCTAACTTCCTATCAATCTTCTACGGTTGATATTATAGTCTGATCTGATCTATGTAACAAACAAGCCCCTTGACTATATATAGAGAACTCAACTACCAAATCCTACTAGAACAAGAAAACTAATTACTAATCCTTTTAGGACAAGAATTCCTTCTAGAATCAGGAAACTGAATTAGTTAAATGCCTAACTAATTCTCTAGCTTTCCATATCCTGGATTTGATCACCACCGTTGAGATTTCAATATTTAATCTAAGTCGTTCATCGATCAATATCATTGTTGAGTGAACACTCTCACAGTTCTTATAAAGATATCTTCAGCCTTTTAGATAAATGCATTGGTCTAAGTAGTGAACTCGCTTTGTTGTTTCACAAATTTTCCAATATCTCCCATCTCCTTCATTATAGTATCAATCTTGTCTTTCATTGACGGTGGTTTTGGTGGGTTTTGTGGCGGCCTTGGTGGCGGTGGAGAGGTTATGGTGGGTGGTCGAGGTGGTATTTCGGGTTGGTTCAAGCTAGGTCCGGTTCTGTAGAATAAGAGCGGGTGTTGTGGGATATAACTGTTCAGAGATTGGTTCCCCAGTCTCCAGTTCTTTGACTGTTGCACATAACATGCCTCTTCAAGTGGTGTCGGTTCCCTTAATTTTTTCGCTCACAATTTCCTTCTTTGATATCCTCGACTCTATGTTTTCTATCCTTCTTAAAATCATTTTCCATGGAGCTTCTTTCGATTGCTCGAATTGAACTTCCTTAGTTAATGTTCTTTTCCCTCGTCCTTTTTGCATCGAGTTTGCACTAAGGTTTTCACATACCTCACAAATCCTTCTTGGGTACGTCCAAAAGGTTTCCTTGACATGCTACGTCTATAAGTACTTGACTAATAGAGTCAATCCCTTATAAAAGTTGTTGACCTTATCAAATAGTGCGTAGGAGTGCATCGGGCTTTTATCAAGTAGTACTTTCTGTTGTATTCTAACGTTCTTATAACTGGTAAACCTCAATTATGCATTTTTATTACGGTTTATCATTTTTCTCAATAAGCATGTGGAACAATTGTATCTCTTATCACTTGAATCTCATATATAAATTGGACTTGGCCTAAGCTTATTATTGTTGTCCAACATGAAATCCCATCTGATGAAGCTCAGCTTCAGGTATTCCAGTTTAATGAAATTGGCACTTTACATTCTGATATCAAACAAAACTATGAAATGCCACAATCAAGAGAATGTTGTCTTTCTCAGAGCAAAGTGTCCTTTCAGTTTTGGGCATTTGAGAGAATATTTCAGGATCACGGCTATACATTAACCTAAATTATTTTCAATGAGAGTGAACCCCTTTCTTACAGTATGTCTTTTAGTTTCCTGAAGGTAGTAGTAGCTGGGACAAAGCACATTAATTTTTACCCCTATAGTTTTTCTCACAGAGCTTATTTCCCTGTCAGAGAATCTTCATTTTGTCTGATCTATCAATACTTCCATTATTTAGTTACTTCAGTCGTTTTGTCCACGTAAACATTATAACACCATGCTAGATTAAATCAGTGCACTTTCCTTCACTGAATCTTGACTTGTTTTCTTTACAATGCAATCACAGGTTATTGATGATATAGACTCAACAGTCACATGCCTAGGTCTGTAAACGAATCAAGCCGTTCGCGAGCGCTCGTGAAAAAGTTCGGTCAACGCTCAAATGTACTCGAGATCGGTCAACACGAGTTTGCTCGCGAGCAAACTCGAGTCATTTTCGATCGAGCAACGATCATGAAGATGAAAAGCTCAATGCTCGCGAGCACATAATAATAATAATAATAATAATTATTATTATTATTATTATTATTATAATTATTATTATTATTATTATTATTGTTGTTGTTGTTTGTTGTTGGTTGCAAACCTGCAACTATGAGATATATATATATATATATATATATATATATATATTTTGTTTTTTTATTTTTTTGTTTCACCAACTAAAGATTATTAGTAAGTTTTATTGTCTTTTCAAATGTTTCTCGATGGATGTTCGTTTTCTTCCGTGAGAATCCTCTTTCGATTTTTTTTTCTCCCTTTAAATCATATTTTTTGGTGAGTTCATTGTAGTCATTTGGTGTTATTGGAAAAAACGTTAAAAACGGGCTAAGGATCAATTTTGCTAAATGTTTTTCTCCGTAATTTTTTAACGAATCGATCATTTTCGATCAGCTCGCGAGCTTTTTCATAACATGACGAACCGATCACAATCTCAAATATGTGACGATCGTCGATCACGAGCCGATCACAATTGCAGGTCAAAATCAGACGAGCAATGGTCGATTGGGCTGAAAATCGGCTCGAATCAGCTCGTTTACAGCCCTACACATGCCCATTGATTCATTATGCCATTTCCACGGAAGACTAGTGATAAGCCATGAAGCATCACTATATGATACTATGGGTGAATGTTATTGGTGAACGCTGTGTGAATATGAATGATGAATAAACTTTAAAAAAAAAAAATTGTTCACCTTATCTTAACGATTGTAATGACAATCAATCCAATCCAACAACAAAATCTCCAATCGACTTCGAACAAAACAAATCACAATCGAACAACGATCAAAACAAGCAATCGCACAACACAACGATTTGCGTGGTTCGGTGAAAAACACACCTACATCCACGGAGATTGCCAGATTGCACTAAATAAGATCAAAAACAGATTACAAAGATGAATCAAACTCGAGTTTCAAGCTTCCGAGCTCCTCTGTTCTTCACCTAACTGTTTCTATCTCACTGAAATCAGAGAAATTGCTCTACAAGGAAGGAATACAACAAAATGAATGAATCTATCTTAGCTAAGAACAGTTACAACGCATTATATACTCCCAATTTGATCTTCTAAGTTGAGCTCTGTTAGTTGTTGAAGAACATAACTAACTTTCCCTCCTTGTCACCAGAACCAATCAAATTATAACACGTCAGCCAAGCTTGTCATCACCTATTATGTATCTGTGTCTCCTCCAGTGTGTCCGCCACACCAACACTACACACAAGTACTGATAACACCAGTCTTCAGCCTTCCTTCATTCCCAGTGTCTTCAACACACCATATCTTCCTTCTGTAGATATCAAGCTAAACCAAGTTCACAATTCTCCACCTTAGCTTTATATCTGATAACCTCAGTATCCCTAACGTTAGGACACAACCCTTCCTTCCATCAACTTGATAGAACAAAGACA
Source organism: Plantago major (assembly GCA_026545765.1). NCBI lineage: Eukaryota > Viridiplantae > Streptophyta > Magnoliopsida > Lamiales > Plantaginaceae > Plantago > Plantago major. The sequence continues at coordinate 79,360,520 of CM048840.1, read as the reverse complement.
AGATCTGAACTTCACCGTAGAAATTGACTTGGTAAATCCATCTGCCGGATTAACATCTGTGTTGATCTTCTCAATATTGATAGTACCCTTCTCAACTTCATCTCTGACAAAATGAAATTTTATATCAATATGCTTGGACCTGTTATGATAAGCCTGATGCTTAGACAAGTGAATAGTACTCTGACTATCACAGTATATAGTAACCGGTGTCTGCATTACACCAAACTGACTGAGAATTCCTTTAAGCCATATAGCTTTCTTCATTGCTTCTGTCATGGCCATAAACTCTGCTTCTGTTGTTGACAGAGCAACCACAGGTTGATGAGTAGATTTTCAACTCACAGCTGTACAATAGAGTGTGAAAACATAACAAATTAAAGACTTCCTTGTATCCAAATTTACAGCATAGTCTGAGTCTACAAATCCAACAAGTGCATCCTTCTCAGTCTGGTGTTGCTCAAACACCAATCCCAGCCTCAAAGAACCACCAATATACCAGAGTAGCCACTTAACAGCTTCCCAATGATCTTTGCCAGGATTGTCCATGTACCTGCTAACTAAACTCATTGCATGAGCCAAATCAGACCTGCAACACACCATGGAATACATAATAGATCCCACAACACTTGCATAAGGTATACTCTCCATACTCCTCTTCTCTTCATCAGTTTTAGGACAAGATTTACCAGATAGCTTAAACTGAGCTCCTAAAGGTGTTGCATCATGCTTGGATTTGTGCATATTAAACATCTTCAATAGCTTCTCCAAGCAAGCAATCTGATTCATAACAATCTTTCCATCATCTCCACGAATAATATCAATACCCAGTATTCTCTTAGCTATCCCTAAGTCCTTCATCTCAAACTCTGACTTCAGAAGATTCTTCACATGTGTTATACCTTCCATATGCTTGCTGGCTATAAGCATGTCATCCACATAAATGAGCAAATAAATCATGTTCTCAATGTTATCTCCATTGAAGTACACACAAGTGTCATAGTCACACCTTCTGAACTTGTGACTTAACATGAACTTGTCAAACCTCCTATACCATTGCCTTGGACTCTGTTTAAGCCCATACAGTGATCTCAACAACAAACAAGATTTGTTCTCTCTGTCAATCACTTCAATCCCTTCTGGTATCCTCATGTATATATCTTCATCCAGCTTACCATGCAGAAATGCAGTAGTAACATCCATCTGATGCAACTGCAACTGAAATTGAGATACCATAGCAACCAAGATTCTTATTGAGCTATGCTTTACAACTGGAGAAAAGATTTCATTGTAGTCTATGCCCTCTCTTTGTGTGAAACCTCTGGCTACCAACCTGGCTTTGTACTTCACCTTTTGTTCACCTTCAGCTCCAAGTTCTTCTTGAAAATCCACTTACAGCTGACCAACTTCTTTCCTACAGGTATAGCTACAATGTCCCAAGTGTGATTCTTTTCAAGTGACAAAAGTTCTTGTTGTATAGCTATACACCAACTATTCTTCTCTGAGCAACTTATAGCTCTTTGATAGTTCTCAGGCTCATAACAATCAATGTCTTCAGCAACATTAAGAGCAAAATACACCATATCTGGATCTGCTGTTGAGAACCTGATCATTGGTTCTCTATCCCTGGTGAGTTGATAATCCCTGACAACAGCTGGATCACCAAGTTCTATACCTGCTCTTCTTCTAATCTCAGGCCTCTCCACCTGATTAATCAATTCATGCTCACCTTGATCATGTTGATCTGCATTTACATGAGATTTTGTGTTTGGTGTAGGCAGAACACCATAGTCTGTGTGATCTGGTGTCAGCATTAAACCAGTATCTTTATGCTCCCTGTCCTGTGTGTCTGTCACACCAATTTCAATAGGCTCCACCTCACTGTGTCTTCTTCTAACACTATCAGCTGTCTTTAGTAGTGGCATCACATCTTCATGAAAAGTTACATCTCTACTGATAATGCATTTGTTCATTCCTGGTTCTAAACACCATAGCTTGTATCCTTCAACTCCCTTTGGATATCCCAAAAATAAACACTTCAAAGCTCTATCTTCCAGCTTATCTTGCTTAACATGAGCATAAGCTAAGCATCTAAAAGTCTTGAGATATGAGTAGTCTGAATGAGTGCCTTTCCATACTTCTTCTGGTGTTTTGAAACCAATAGCAGATGAGGGACATAAGTTTATTAAATGGACTGTTGTAGTCACAGCTTCACCCCAGAAACTCTTTGATAAACCAGCTCCAAGAAGCATACATCTCACTCTCTCTAGGATAGTTCTATTCATCCTCTCTACTACACCATTCTGTTGAGGATTCCCAGGAACTGACTTGTGTCTTAAGATACCCTTTACTTTACATAAATCATTGAATTCATTTGATAAGAATTCCAAACCATTATCAGTTCTGATCACCTTAAGCTTCTTATCATTTTGATTTTCCATTTCTGTAAGCCACTCCTTGAATTTCCTGAAAGTCTCATCCTTAGACTTTAGTATGAACACCCATACCTTTCTGGAAAGATCATCAATAAGAGATAGAAAATATCTACCACCATTCCTTGTGCCAGTTCTGGCAGGCCCCCACAAATCTGCATGAACATACTCAAGTGTGTTATGTGTAGTGTATACACCAACTCCATAGCTATTCTTCTTAGCTTTGCCCAACACACATAGCTCACAAAATCCCAGCTTATGTATCTTATTACCACATAAAAGACCCTTCTTAGATAATTCCATAAGCCATTTCTCTCCAACATGAGCAAGCCTTTTATGCCACAGTATAGTATTGTCAGGACACTGCCTGGTGTTGCCATCACACTGTACACTGGATACTTCACCAGTTACAGTCTTACCCTGTAGGTAGTATAGCTCTCTTCTTTTCAATGCTTGCATTACCACCTTATCACCCTTCATCACCTTAAGCACACCTTGTGATGATGAGTACTTGTACCCTTTAGTATCCATCATGCCTAAAGATATCAAGTTTCTTCTCAAGTGTGGTACATACCTCATATTAAGCAGCTCCCTTATCACTCCATCAAACATTTCAATCTGTACTGTACCCATACCATTTATACTACATGGTCTATCATCACCAAGTACCACAGAACCAAGGTTCTTATGCTCAAAGGTTGAAAACCATTCTTTAATAGGTGTCATATGGAAAGAACAGCCTGAATCTAAAACCCATTCAGTTGAAATGTTAGAGTGTGTGACAGATAATACCCCAGTGACAGCAAGAGCTTCTGCAGTGTGATAGGCTTCTGAGGTGCCTGTAATGTCTGTGCCATAGCTAGATTGTGGTGTGGTCATCACACCTTTCCCTTTTAGTGTTTTGAGACTTGGACAGTCTTTCTTCAAGTGACCATGCTTCTTGCAATAGAAACACTTCCTTGTTTCAGTGCCATCTCTTTTATCACCTGTGTCTCTCTTGTACTGAGTCTTCTTTTGATCTGGAATTTGCTTCTTCCTTGGTGGAAACTTCCTTTGATGTTTCACAGTAAGACCTTCACCAGTAGAGTCTGTCTGGGGCGCACTCTCTTGATCCTGCTCCCTTGATCTCAATGCAGATTCAATGACATCCATTGTCAGTGCAGAAGTTCTTCCATATACTAAAGCATCTTTGAATGGTGTAAGTGATTTTGGAAGTGAATTCAACAGAATAATCACTTTATCTTGGCTCCTCATCCGATTTGCCACATCAGTCTCAAGATTGTCATGATCGGCAACCATCTTATTGAACAGATCCAATTGATTGATGATCGACTTCCCTTCAACCATTCTGAAAGCGAACAATCGTTGTTTAGCATAAATCTTATTCGCATATGACTTGTCATTGTACAGCTCTTCAAGCTTCTCCCATATTTTCTTCACCGTTGAGATATCGCCGATTTCTCGAAGTGCATTATCTCCCAGTGATAGAACCAAGGTGCTGTAAGCCTTATGCATAACCGTTTTCTGCTCAGATTCTGACATCGACTTACCGAAATTGTCCGTAATTTCATTGATCGCTCTTTGCTGAAATAACAGAGCCTTCATCCTCACTTTCCACTGAGCAAAGTCTGTCTTCTCCTCTAACCTCTCGATGTCGAATCTCGGAGATGCCATTGATGAACCTTGCAGATTGATCCTTCTTCCCACAGACAGCGCCAATTGTAACGACAATCAATCCAATCCAACAACAAAATCTCCAATCGACTTCGAACAAAACAAATCACAATCGAACAACGATCAAAACAAGCAATCGCACAACACAACGATTTACGTGGTTTGGTGAAAAACACACCTACGTCCATGGAGATTGCCAGATTCCACTAAACAAGATCAAAACAGATTACAAGGATGTATCAAACTCGAGTTTCAAGCTTTCAAGCTCCTCTGTTCTTCACCTAACTGTTTCTATCTCACTGAAATCAGATAAATTGCTCTACAAGGAAGAAATACAACAAAATGAATGAATCTATCTTAACTAAGAACAGTTACAACGCATTATATACTCCCAATTTGATCTTCTAAGTTGAGCTCTGTTAGTTGTTGAAGAACATAACTAACTTTCCCTCCTTGTCACCAGAACCAATCAAATTATAACACGTCAGCCAAGCTTGTCATCACCTATTATGTATCTGTGTCTCCTCCAGTGTGTCCGCCACACCAACACTACACACAAGTACTGATAAACACCAGTCTTCAGCCTTCCTTCATTCCCAGTGTCTTCAACACACCATATCTTCCTTCTGTAGATATCAAGCTAAACCAAGCTCACAACGATAATAACTATGTGCATATGCATTTGTAGTTCTTGTTTTGGTTAATATATTTAAGGGTTTATGATTCTTTTGTTGAGTGCGTGCTTGTGTGTATGTATGAGAGAGGCTTTGGTTTGTGTTAATTGATCATTGTACTACCTGTGCTATACAGTAGATGAACCTATCAGTTAATATATGGAACAGTCTAACAGATAATACACTTCTGCTCTTCTGCATAGGAAGCTGATTATGGTTGTGAACAGAGGATAATTTTGCATATAATTTAAACGTGTCTAGTGTTTCCGGATCATGGTTCTGACTTCTGAATATAGGATAATTCTACAGCTGAGTACTGTTATTTGGTTGCTAATGGTTAACCTCAATCTGGAGAATTCAAATTAACAGAAAGTCCCTACTTTCATTTCATTATATCACAATCAGTGTTAACCACAAATTCGTGGAACAGTCCAAGACCTAGAACTCAAGTTCCGCTCACCCGAGGGCAATGCCACGTACTTCTTCCAGTCATCAATCACCATTTTAATGTCATGAATTTTGTTTTCCATGCCAATACAGCAGTTTGCATGCATTGTAATCACCAGATCAAGATCTTTGCTTGGTTCACAAAACCCACCAAAATAAGCAGTGTCGAAGTATCGCATCTCCAACCCGATTTCTTGGATGAAGGGGTTGAATTTTATCATATTGAGCACATCTTGATCATGTTTGCCTGGGAAATACGCCCTTCCCCCATGCCAAAAATTGTAGAACGCAACTGTCCGATTGTTTGCTTTGACGTAATTGAATCCTCCATTTGGTGAATTATTTGAGTCTGTAGAGTTGAACCAGTAGTGATCACATGCAATTTGGAAGTCTCCATCTGGGAAAAATCTTTGGAATGGATCCCTTAGCCACATTACATCTGCATCCTGTAAAATGTGATTAAAAGTAATCTCTAAGTTCCAGTAGGAGTTAAAGTATATAAACTATTGCTTATAAATGGTTAGCAATGGTAATGAGGGGTGTGATTTAGTAGAAAGAGAAATATTAGAATAGTAACATACCGTAAATACAAAGTTGTATCCCAACTCGAGAACAGTACGTAGAAATTCAATCCTTCTCCACATCATCTTCAAATAATCTTCGCTCATAAAATGTGCCTCACTAGAAAAGTCGACTCCCAGTGTAATGAGACGATAACAATGTTTATGCACCTCCAAGCAACGAGAATATGCCTTTTCATCGAATGCAGCAACCACTACATGATTCAAGAGATGTTCAGTTTGGTTTCCAATTCTGAAGCTCTCGAGGAAAAGATCAAATAATGTATCTGGTTCTGTCCATGCTGCATTCAATGTAGTGATTATCACTGTTTTGTGATCCTCCATGCTTGCTTTTCTCAATGTACTTTCCAAGTCATTCTCATTATTTTCCTTCATAGAACATGTTAATAGTGAGTCAAACTGAAACAATCAGAGGATAGTCGAACTAGAAGTCACCTGCTTGACTTAAAAGCTCATGAAACATAACTTAACGGTTCACCTTGGCTTACGTTTGTAGGAGTAGTATCATTCTTCTACGATTGGAAGAAGTAATTACTTAGCTACACCTCGATCAGGTGGTACATATTCTTTGAAATTGCTCGGAAGAACTGAGGAAGTTTGCTGAGGGAGAGCTTGAATGGCATGCATGAGCTAAGGATAAACTAATAAATTGATGCTTAACTGATTACTTGTCCGAATGGCTAAATGTGTTGCCACAGGCTATGGTATCGTTAGGCTGTTCCCATCATCATGGTAAGTGTCTCTTGTTTTTCCTTTCTGTTATTTTCTTATATTATTTTAATTTTTATTTTACAGCAACTTGTTATTATATTTCAGCAAAGTGAACAAATGTATAGACTTTAATTTTTTCACTACCTCTGACAATAAATATGAGCAATTGTATAGGAGGCAAGAAATAAGTAAAGTGTTAACATGGTAAATTTTGATAAAAAAATTTCTGGCAAAGTAATAGTGCTTTAGGACAGAAGCAGAAGTAATAAGTAGGTGTTTCTTTTCCGGTTGGATGAGAGGAATATAAATTATGCTTGAAGAATTGTGTATGTTAACTGTTGTTTGTGAAAACTACTACGAATGCTATAAGTAAGTATTTGACTTGGCCAACGATTCTGTTCGGTGACTTTGCTAATGTATATGCAATCTGATACTCCTTAGGAAATAATTTCAAATGAATTGAACTATAGGAAATGAATTAGAGACTTGTCAAAGATATTCCAATTGACTTCATAAACGGAAAACAACTGTTATCTGATATGATATGATATCTCAAGTTGTAGGCCTTTGTTTTTTCTGAGTTCAGATTACAATACTAGTACTAATCATGGTTTCTAAATTCATAGTTTACAGTACATAGAAGTTGAGATTCCTATTGTTTTTTAGATTTTCTTTCAAAATGATTGAGACAGCTTAATGGTTGTTATATTGCCACTGTCACTTTTCTTCATGTAGGCTTTTCACATCAGAATCGATATTTATGCACTGTCGTTTTGTGGAAATCGGATTTGCTTTCAAGTGAGATAATTTACAGGTTGCTGTATTCATTACCATTCATGTAGACAGTTTCCTTCTGTAGAAATTAGAGTGCATATTTATGCACCACCCTTTCGTAGAAATCAGTATCTCTTACAGATTTGCTTTCAATTGACATGTCTTACAGGTTGTTATATTGTCGCTGTAACTTTTATTATCTTTCTTGTTAAGATATATTCATTCTCTACCGTTCATGTAGACAGTTCCCCTGTCGGAAATCAGAACACATTTATGCATCACCCTTCTGTAAAAATCAGAATCCCTTTCGGATTTGCTTTCGAGATGGCTTAACAGGGGAGATTTTTCATAGACCGGGTCTACCAGTAATTTATAGACTAGTGCTCACAATAAACCACATCACTTGAAAAATGAGATCGAATGAAGTTAAAACAATTCTTTCAAGTCATGTGGCTTATAATCAACCAGAACATCTAATTGGTCTATAGAATAATTTTCTGCTTAGAAGTTATCATATTGTCGCTGTAACTATATTCCACAGATAAATATGTATGCGTTACACCTTATGTAGACCGTTCCCTTTTATAGAGATCATAATAGGTACGTGTATACGCCTATACGGTATATCTTGGTAAGAAAAGCTTGACATTCTGGCAGTGTGTGATGCTAGCAATGTCTATAGAACTTTTTAATTAACTGATATAGGAAGATGAAAAGTATGTGTAAAGTGTGCTTGTTTGCAACTGCTTTTCTTAAACTGCCTATCGGCATTATTGGTCTGTAGCAGAAGTGGAAAATGACTCATTGCAAAGAACAACTTCTGAAGTATTCGCAAACAGCTAGGCCGATGGTTAGACTTAGAGACAAGTAACAGGTAAACAGAATATAGTCTAACAAAGAGAACGGATGCATGTCTTCGGCTGTGAATTACTGAAATGGAATCAATAGAGACCGTACCTTGGTGTTGTTTGATAGAGAAGAACCATTCTCTTGCATGGTGTTATACTTATCAGTAGGTGGGGAAGATAGATTTCCTGGTGTAGAGCCATCTTTGGGGCCTAAAAACGAGTAAGATTTCTGGATGAACTCTGTAGGATAAGCAGACCTGCTAAGAACAAGGCAGGCAAGGGCAACCGTCACAAATAGCAGCGTGATTTTAACTAACGCAGTCGAGAAATAGTGGTGGCAAGGTTGGCTGGACTCGGACTCCTGGCGGTTCTGGTGGCGATAAGAACTGTCAATCTCGAGGATCTCCTCCGCAGATTTGGGGTTGTAGCTTCCACTCCCTGAAGCCATTTTGTTCTAAAATTTATTCTAGATGGCCTTTGCAAACTCTTAATGTATAATGACATGGAATGGGAGTCAAATTTATTAACAAGTCTGTACTTGGCTTGCAGATATAGCCTTGCCTAACATTCTATAATAATGTATTCTGGAGAATTAGTCAAGAGGATGAAAATTAGTGTACAGTTTATGTACTAAGTAGGGAGTAATAAGTACCTACTCTGGTCCCTGTTAAGGTAGTATAGGGCACTTGTGTTTTAGTAAAGTATTAGCCTATGTTGTATTCGTCTGAACTGAACTAAACTGAACTGAATTGTAGTATAAAAAATAACTAAACTGAACTGAAATTAATGAGTTTTCAGATGAAAATAACAGAGCCTTACTCTTATGCAGAAGCCGTGGAAACTCTACAGGGATTATAGTGTGGTTTCCGCAAATAACTAATACATACATAATAAATTAATACAAACTTTTGCCAGATACGGAGAGATTGGATCAACATAGTATATTTAACTAAAAATATCACAAATTTAACTTTAAACATAATGTATTTATTAAATTTGTATTATACTTAGGGCCGACCTCGAGATTTAAGGGGGCCTGTGCAAAAATTTCAATTCGGGCCCCTAATAATAATAAAATAAAATAATATTAATAATAATTAAAAAATTTTCAAGATAAGTAAAATAAAAAAATTTACACCATCATGAATTGATGTAAAGAGAGAAGAGAAGAAGAGAATTGTATAGAGTTTTTTTCAAGTATCAAAACGAGAGTACAAGCTAGCTATTTATACAAGTTTAAAGTGATCTCAAAAGGCTAAGAGATCCCCACTTTATTCATCTCATCCATTACCTTGTGTACATTAATTCTCTCATGCATTAACCCATGTACATCACCCACTAACTCTTCTGCATTTATACATAACACTCGCCTTAAATGAACATGAGTGGGTGATGGTTGGTACACAAAAAATATATTGCCACATTAAAAACCTTGCTAAGAAAAATCCAGTGGGATAAAAACTTAGCTTAGGGAAAAGAGTGCAGTGCATATCCAATTCCCCCGATTAAAATATCACATCACTTCCTTGAGTCGTCGCATTCCAATCTTTTGAACCAATTTCTCAAATGATGATGATGGAAGTGATTTAGTGAACAAGTCCGCCAAGTTATCAATTGAACGATCTGTTGAACTTGGATGGAGCCTTCTTTTTGTAGATCATGGGTCAAGAAAAACTTTGGTGATATATGCTTTGTCCGATCTCCTTTGACGAAGCCTCCCTTTAGTTGAGCTATGCAAGCTGCATTATCCTCATATATCATAGTCAAAACTTCCTTCTTGAATGTAAGACCGCACATATCTCGAATATGTCCAGTCAAAGATCTTAACCAAACAAACTCACGACTTTGCTTCATGCATGAATCGCTAAAATTTCTGCATGGTTAGAAGAAGTAGAAAATAAAGTTTGCTTAACAGATCACCATGAAATGGTTGTACCTCCATATGTAAACAAATAAGCTGTTTGAGATCGAGCTTTGTGCGGATCAGATAAATATCTCGCATCAGCATATCCAATTAATTCTGGATTGCTAGATTTTGGATAATACTAGCCCATATCCATTGTGCCTCATAAGTATCGAAGTACTTGTTTAGCTCCATTCCAATGTCTCCGAGTTTAATAGCAAAAGTTATATCAGGACATGTATTGTTAGCAAGGTACATTAGTGCACCAATAGCACTAAGATATGGTACTTCAGGACCAAGAAGTTCTTCATCATCGTCACGAGGTCTAAATGGATCTCTTTTAACATCCAGGGATCTTACAACCATGGGGGTATTTATTGGACGAGCTTTATCCATATAAAATCTTTTCAGCAGTCTATCCAAATAATTGGACTGATGGATAAGCGTCCTATTTGCTAAGTGCTCGATTTATAAACCGAAACAATACTTTGTTTTTCCTAGGTCTTTCATTTCAAATTCATTTTTCAAACAATCGACTGCCTTAGCTAACTCTTCAGGAGTTCCAATAATATTCCGGTCATCAACGTAAACTGGAATGATGACAAATTGTTATCATGATCGTTTAATGAAAACGCATGGACATATAAAATCATTTGTGTAACCTTCATTTTTCAAAAATGTGCTCAAGCGATTAAACCACATTCGTCCCGATTGTTTTAATCCATATAAGGATTTATTCAATCTAATTGAATTACTATCTCGGGGTTGTGTTGCAGGCACTTTGAATCCTTCAGGGATTTTCATGTATATGTCATTATCCAGTGAGCCATATAAATAGGCCGTAACAACATCCATAAGACGCATTTAAATTTTCTCATATGTAGCCAGACTCATTAGATAACGAAATGTAATCGCATCCATCACAGGAGCATACGTCTCTTTATAATCAATCCTAGGTCTTTGAGTAGAACCTTGTGCGGCAAGTCTTGGTTTATATCTTTCAACTTCATTTTTCTCATTTCTTTTCCGCACAAATACCCATTTGTATCTAACGAGTTTTACACCATTTGGTGTACAGACTACAGGTCCGAAAACTTCACGTTTTCCAAGAGAGGGCAATTCTGCAGTAATTGCCTCTTTCCATTTTGGTCAGTCTTCTCTACAACTACATTCTTTTATAGAAGTAGGTTCAAGATCCTCATTTTGTTCCACAAAATCGTGCGCTACATTATATGAAAATATTTCACCGACGTCGATATTATTTCGGTTCCATCTGTCCATTCACGACATAATTTATTGAGATCTCTTCATTTTCAACAATTTCAGGTACCTGAATCTCTTATATATTGTTGTGTGACTCGTCTAGAGTCTTATTAATCTCTTCTGGAGATTTATCTTCCTCTAACTGGACATTATTCATACTAGCTCCTTTTCTTTTTCGAGGATTTATATCTTTGGAACCGACTGGTCTTCCACGCTTCATGCGTGCCTTAGACTCATTAGCATTTGTCATTTGTCCTTCTGGGACATGAATTCTAATTGGAGTATTTGTAGCTGGAATATAAGATTTGTCAACCCTTTTTGGATCTGCGAATGCGTCTGGCAATTGATTCGCTAGATTTTGTAAATGAATTATCTTTTGAACTTCTTGTTCACCCAATGATTTGTTTGAGGGTCAAAATTAGATAATGATAATTCATTCCAGGTTATATTGCTTTCCAACTGCTTATTCTCTCCCCCCATCGTTGGAAAATTTGATTCATCAAAATGGCAATTAGAAAACCTTATTGTAAATAATCTCCAGTAGATGGTTCCAGATACTTGATTATTCAAGGAGATTCATAACCAACATATATCCCCATTCTTCTTTGGGGTCCCATCTTTGTGCGTTGTGGTGGAGCAATTGGCACGTAAATCGCACATCCAAAAAATTTAAGATGGGATATGTTAGGTTGATAACCATATACCATTTGCATGGGAGAAAACTTATGATAGCATGTTAGCCTAATGCAGACAAGTGTTGCAGCATGTAAAATTGCATGTCCCCATGTTGATGCAGGGAGCTTATACTGCATTAGTAATTAATGGCCTTGCAATTAATTGGAGGCATTTAATAAACGATTCAGCCATACCATTTTGTATATGAACATGTGCAACAGGATGTTCAATTTTTATGCCAATAGACATGCAATAATCGTTAAATGCTTGCGATGAAATTCAGCAGCATTGTCAAGGTGAATGATCTTGATCGGAGAATCAGGAAAGTGTGCTTGTAAATGGATTATTTGTGCAAGTAGTCTTGCAAATGCCAAATTACGAGTAGATAATAAGCACACATGTGACCATCTTGTAGATGCATCTATTAAGACCATAAAATATCTAAATGGTCCGGATGGTGGTTGTATTGATCCACATATATCTCCAGGAATTCTTTCAAGAAAAGAAGAACTTTCATATCCAACCTTTTTCATATGATGGCTTTATAATAAATTTGTTTTTCCATAGCATAAGTTTCAATTGCTCTTATTTTAGTGCAATACAATTCGGAGAACATTACCGGTAATTTTTCCAAAACACTTTTGGTGCCGGATTTCATTGTTGTGATGTAAAGAAATTCATTGCCATTTTCAGTCATGGTCTCAACATGATATTCATTCAGTCGAATATCTTTAAAACTTAATAGATTTCGTTGAGATTTAGAAGAATACAATGCATCTTCTATGGCAATTTTTGTCCCATTTAGTAGTATTATATTTGCTCTTCCGGAGCCTTCAATTGTTTCGTAGTACCAGAAATTGTATTGACATTCGCTTGTTTCATGGACAAGTAATCGAAGTACTTGGCATTATTAAATGGGATTATTGCTTGGAGGCCCAGTTTTAGACCAAATATTGCTACAAAACCCACTCTCAAAACATCCTTATTATATATAAGACCCAAAAATATTACTCTCAAGTCCAAATATTGACATTTGTGCCCTTTTATATTTTAATAACTTAATTATTAAATAAAAGATATTGAAACTAACTCCCTAATTATAGTATCATATTTTTAGGAAAATATTGCCTTAATGTATAACTAATTCAGTAAATTTCACAAAAAAAAGTAAAATAACGTCTTCTTCACCATAGCATGGTGCATTAAACACAAACATGGTACCATAGTGACACAAATAAATAGATTATTTAATTTATGAACAAGTAACTAGTACCAAATAACTATAACTAAAAAAATCATTAGTTGGTGATGATTCAATATTCTATAATGACTTATACCATTCATGGTACCTAATGTTTGGTGCCTTGTGTTATTATTTATTGAACCAAAGCATGGTGCGGTATATATTTACATTGTACAATCAGGTGACACAACCAAAGAAATTATGAACCATCAGGAGAAACTACAATGTTATTAATCAATTATGAACTAGAGCATGGTGCAGCAAATTTAGTATTGGTACCACTATGTTGTAATTTATATTTATTGGTGTGTTGAGATGATACAATGTTTTTACTAGTTTTGGCACAACGATATGGTACCTTTTATATATACATATATATATATATGTATATATACATATATATATATATGTATATACCTATATGTATATATATATGTATACATATACATATATATATACATATACGTATATGTATATATACATATACGTATATGTATATATATATACATATACGTATATGTATATATATATACATATACGTATATACATATATATATACATATATGTATGTATGTATATATATATACATATATGTATGTATGTATGTATGTATGTATGTATATATATATATATATATATATATATATATATATATATATATATATATATATATATATATATATATATATTTTTTTTTTTTTTTTTTTGTGTGTTGAGATGGTACAATGTTTTTAATATTGGTACCAGTGGTACCTTATATTAATTGGTGTGTTGAGATGGTACAATGTTTTTAGTCTTGACACAACAATATGGTACCTTATATTTATTGGTATGTTGTAGTACATTGTTTTTATTTTTTGTACAATGATGTAGTACCATAAATATAATTCTTTTTTATTATATATATAGTTTTCATAATACTTTGGTTCCATATTTGGATATCGTGATTTGTGACTTGATTTAAAATTTGGTGCACCATATGTTGGTTCCATATCGGAATTTTAGTAGATAATGATATTAATAATAAATATTTAACTAATTTAGTTTCTAAGATATAATTGATAAACACTAATACCTATTTTTAATTTGGGTCCCAGAGTAATTTAGTTCCATAATATATGTTTTGGAGAATTTATCCCATTATTAAATATGCTATGTGTTGTTGCACAATCTGTCAAGCATATTTTCGCCTCGTTTGCATTTTGAGAGTCATTATTTCCATGACCTCTACCATGATTGGAAGTGCTTCCAATGTTAAAAGTTGTCACATTCGCTTCAGGGAATGGACTAGCACCAGTTGGTCGTGTCTCATGGTTTTTCATTAAGAACTCATTGTTTTGTTCAACTACTAGAAGACATGAGAACAGCTCTGAGTATTTCTTAAAACCTTTTTCACGATATTGTTGTTGCAACAGTATATTAGAGGCATGAAAAGTGGTGTATGTCTTTTCTATCATATCATCATCAGTCACTTTTTCACCACATAACTTCAATTTAGAAGTGATTTTGAAGATTCCTGAGCTAAAGTCATTAACACTTTTGTAATCTTGCAGACGCAAGAGAAGCCAATCATAGAGGGCTTTTGATTGTATCACAGCCTTTAGTTGATCATACCTCTCTTTAAGATTTGTCCAAAGATCTGCAGGAACTTTGACAGTAAGGTATTCGGCTTTTAGCCCTTCATCAAGATTATGGCGAAGAAAAATCATCGCTTTTGCCTTATCTTGGTTTGATGATCTATTGCCAAATTTTATTATGTCTCCTAGACACTTGGCATCAAGATGGATTTCAGCATCAAGAATCCATATAAATAATTTTTTTTCGGTGACATCAAGTGCCACAAATTTAAGGTTGTTAAGATTTGCCATAACTCAGTTGGTTGAGCAATATCGTGCTGATAACGTGTTAAGAGAAAAAGAGAGTAAAGAGAGAAGAGAAGAAGAGAATTGTATAGAGTTCTTTTCAAGCATCAAAATGAGAGTACATACTAGCTATTTATACAAATGTAAAGTGATCTCGAAAGGCTAAGAGATCCCCATTAACTTGTATACATTAATCATCCCATCCACTAACTTGTGTACATCAGTTCTCTCATCCACTAACCCATGTACAACATCCACTAACTCTTATGCATTTATATATAACAAAAAAATATTAATAATAATAAAAACAATATTCAAGATAAGTAAAATAAAAAAAATTACACCATCATGAATTGAACTTTGTAAGCTAGATATCAACTTTACCACTTTGAGAAATAGATTTTAATGTTAGTTATTGCATGGAAACAAATGTATACATAATTTCAAATTTAAAATTGGGGCCCCTCAAATTAAGAGGCCCTCAGCGGGCGGGCTGCCCGAGCATGCCCCGGGCCGACCCTGATTATACTTGCATTATCAGCATTTCTAAACATGTGATGTTTTGTAGCTAAATATGTACATGTTTGTAACTATATATGTGATGTTAATGTTTGTCTCTCCGAGTGACGGTCTCTTACAAAAGTTACTCATAAATTAAATAGGCATTGTCAGATGGAAGAGTAAGTCACCACCTGAAGTGATGGTCTCTAAATAAAGAGACAGACCTAGGTTATTAATAAAATCTTTGATATTATTAATCAAAATGCCTATGTTCTCAACATTTATATTTTTTCATATATAAAATAACTCATTTCATTAACAATATAGACATTTTGATTAATGGCATGGATAATTTTATTGATAATATGGCTCCGTCTTTAGATAAGTTATCTAGATACCTCAGGAGACTTTGTGAAAATCAAGGTTCATTTTGCTAACTTATGATATTTTTTTACATTTCACAAGAAACTTTAATAGTTCAATAATTTGAGCATAAGTACAAAGACTGAAAGTGTAAGATACAATGACTGTAGATATAACTACGATAGTAGTATTACTGTATATATATATAAGTGGACAACTATTGGAGTTGTGCAATTGAGTACTTAATTTGAGTTAAATTGAACCGGTTTGTAATATATATGTCAATTAGACTTTAATTACAGAAAATAATATGTCTTATTCATTCTAATTCTAAGCCCTGACGCAACTCCAACAAACTCAATTCGTCATTGAAAAAAACTCAATTTGTCTTCTCCAATTAAATTTTAAACCCTTCAATTCATCATTAAAAAAACTCAATATGTATTCTCCAATTAAATTTAAATCCCTAAATTCATCCCAACAAAATCAATTCATCATTAAAAAAAATAACGTTAACCAATAGTTCTTCTCCATCTTTAATTAAATTGAAACAGATCAATTCGCAATAACACAGACCCTAATTCTACTCGAAAAAAGCCAATTCATTATCAGAAACAATGATGGTATATACTTACTTTCATATACTTTTTATATTTGTTACTAGATGCCATAATAACATGCGTAGCGTGTTCTCACGTTCTAGTACTATCAATGTTTGCTCAACAGTGATTGTTCTGTTTATGCACTTTATTTTCTATTATTTAGGGTTTTGCCTTTATTCACTAACTTGACCTAGTTCCACGATTTTAGTTGACTGCATTTGTTATTGGAATAGGTTTTGTAAGCATCGAAGGAAGAAGGAATCCATCCATCCATCCATCCATATATATATATATATATATATATATATATATATATATATATATATATATATATATATATATATATATATATTATGTAAAGCACAAGGGGCTAAACCTCACCATATTCATTCAGTCCTACGTGGAATTTTATAGAATTAGTTGTATTTTAACCAGTATATATTTCATTGTTATTTTTGGTATGTTGAATGTATATATAGTTTTTATTAAATCTCATATAACTTTATCTACGAAAATTCGAAAAATATTTTGAACATATATTTGAATTCTCCATGACAAGACGAATCCATAGACACCAATTTTGAATACTATTACACCAGATTCATTCAGTCCTACATTGAATTTTGTAGAATTAGTTGTATTTTAGCCCGTATATAAATTCATTGTTATCTTTTATATATTAACTGGATATATAGTTTTTATTAAATCTCATATAAATTTATCTACAAAAATATGAAAAATATTTTGAACATATATTTGAATTCGCCACGACAAGACGAATCCATAGACACCTGAGGCTAATGTTTTAGGGCTTAGATTATCAGTTGGGTGTTCTTAAATAATATAATATAATATAATATATGAAGTTGATTAGCTAAATCCCACCAGATTAATTCAAATTTCAGCCATCCTACTTGAAATTTTGATACGGTTGAGCAGAGTCCGAATAGGGGGACATATTAGTGTTGTTACAAGGGATCATGAGGGCAAGGTTATTGCTAGCCATCCTACTTGAAATTTTGATATGGTTGAGCAGAGTCCGAGTAGGGGGACGTATAAGTGTTGTTACGAGGGATCATGAGGGCAACGTTATTGCTTGGTGACAAAATTTTATGTCTTATTGTTGCTGAAAATGCGGAAGGTTGGCCAGCCAAATTTATAAATAAATTAATTTTTTCGAGATTTTGAGTGGCAACATGTAGTAATTGAAAGATATTGTTCTTTGGTGATTAAATCTTTTAAATCGACAAATTTTAGCTTTGACCCCTTTGTTTCACTTTTCAAAAAATTCTGGTATCTGATGAAGAATTTTATTCCATGAAGTTTTGTCAGGTTAAACGTGAGACTAACGTTTTAGCACATAGATTATCAGTTTGATGTTTTTATGATGATGTTGGTTTGGTAGATTTGTATTATCCATACTAAGATCGTTATGTGGGGAGCACATACCACCCCAGGGGTTGTCTTGGTTAATTTATTTTGTCCTCCCATTTCTATTTATTATTAAACGTAAACTATATCAGGGCATCGCCACGGGAATTTTGTTAATTAGTTGCATTTTCAACCAGTATATCTTTCAATTTTTTTTTTTTTTTTTTTTTTGTATATTGGTTGCATATATAGTATAAATTTATATACAAAACTTCGAAAAAATATTTTGAACATATATTTAAATTCGTCGTGCCAAGACGAATTCATCTAAAACTTTTCGACTATATGACACACATGTTTTTATAAAGTCGGCTAACACCAATATTATCTATTATAATGGTGTACTTAAATACAAACTCTACGCATATTCTTCTCGAGTTATTATTTTTTATTTGATATGGATCAAGATAAATTTGATGCTTCTATTTTTACAATAGGCTCCATCATATGGGTTGGAGTGGTTGCAAAATATTATTCGGAACATCAAGATTAAGTTTCTCTGCAAAGAATTACTGAAACAAATCTCTTTCAAACACCAATCCAAATTCCCTACACTATATAAAGAGATGGCCCCAAAGAATTCTTCCACACTGAAATCTCAATCCTCCACTGGTACTGCTGAAAAGCAAGCACCAGAGTTGGTTATTGTGAACAACCGACTGGTAGGAGATTTTAATCCTGACCATTGGACTTCAAATCACAGAATGATTTGGGGTGGTGCCATGGTTGAGGAATACCTCACGGCTGCAATTGAAAACCAAGCTGACAGAAAGCTGATTCTTGATATGCTTGAAAAGGTACAAATCAAGGGTTTTCTATCTGCTCGCCCAAATGGAATTTCATCACTCGATGTGTTGGAATTCTACAACAACTCCAGGATAATTTCCTGTGTTTCTGAAGGCACTGCAATAGTGTCTGTCAAAACCTCAGTCCAAGGAAAGGAAATCCTCCTGGACTTAACAACTTTCTGTAAGTTGTTTGAGCTTCAAAATCTTGGAAAGGATTTTGAAATAAACACCAAGGATGATGATCTCCTTGAAGGTGTTAAAGAAGCATCTGATGGCGTGTGTGATCTTGAAAATCGATACACCCACCGAGTTCAAGCTTCGACATCCGAACCAGACATCCGATGGTTCATTTGGGATGTATTGGCTTGCATTCTTCACGGATGCTTTGATGGTCTACAAGGAGGTCTTGACGGATAAGCCAAGAACGATGGATCATGATGTTCTTGCTGAATCAACAAGACAAAAGGCTGGAAAACCCTTTTAACTGGGGAAAGTACACCTTCATGAAGTTTGTGAAGAAGATTCAAGGCTTCGAGCCTAAGATCGCCAAAGGACTAGCTAAGCCAAAGGCCACAGTAGGCTATGGTCTGAAAATATGCTACTTGTTGGAAAAGCTTGGCATTGAGCTCAGAGAGACGGCTGAAATAGCCAACAGTAACCTACTCTACAAATATGAGTATACAAACCTGATGAAAAAGGTTACTGGGTCTCAGAAAGGTTCTAAGAAGTGAAAGTCTGAGAAGGTATCTGAAGAAAAGGTTGCGACTAAGAAGCCCAGAACTTCAAGAAAGAATTCTGCTGGCAAAATAGAAGACGCACCCATTGAGGTTGTCAACTCTCAGATATATACAGGCATAGCCGATGAACTCATCAATGCTGCAAAAGAGTTATCAACTACTGAACAAGTAGACTCAGCAAGAGAAAGTGCGTTCAGAAATGTGAAAAATACTACAGAATGCCTTGCTGATGAACTCATAAATGCTGCCAAAAGTGGTGAAGAACACCAAGCCCTATCTGCAGAAACCACAGGAGTAATGGACCAATCAGTTCCTAATGCTGATGAGAGCTCTGACGATGAAGATGATAAACTAGTCATCTCTCAAGTCCTAGAAAGAACAAAAAGGGCTAAGGTTACTGAAATAGTAACTGGTGAAAAGGTATCTGAAGAAGAACCTACACCTCAGATTGCTGAACAAGCACCTATAGCAAAGGTTGTTGGTGCAAACACATCATCAGGGAACGTTTCTTACGCACAACTTCAAGAAGCCCTGATGAGTGGTAATTTAGTACTGGCAGATGCTGATGAAAATGCCACATCTAAAAATCTGGAAGAACACTCAACTGACCGATCGTCTGCTTCCAGACAATCACAACAACCACTACAGCCACAAGTGGTTGATGAAATGGTAAATGAACTCCATTTCGAATTACCAGCATTACAATACGCTGAAGAAAATCCTGCAAAAGAGCAGGTTCCCCAACTCGACAAGAGGGATCAAACTGAGACATCTACTCAGAATGATCAACCAGGGGAGGCAACTGAGTTGCATACTCAGGAAAGGTGTGAATTACCTGAAACTTCAAACAAAGAAGTATTACTGGAACAAGAAGACCAAAGTATAGAAGGGTCACGAGTTTCAGAGACCAATCAGCCTGACATGGATCAGGTAGCTGAATGGTTTAACTCTCATCTTGTGAAACTTTATGCTTATATATATCTTGTTACTTATAAAATTTCTTTGTTACAGGCTGAGTTAGAAACACAGAAACAAGAGGAAGCTGGGAAGCTTGCCTCAGAAACTGAGAAGGAGGTTCCCTTAACCTCACCTCTTAAGAAATCTGAGCCTGTGCCACAGGTGATAAGTTGATTCTTAAGATAACACTTTTCAGTCATATGTTCATGTGCTTAATCATTTAAAGTAAATGTTTCTAACAGGCTCTAACTGAGAAAGAGGAAGATAAGGCAGAAATGCCAGAAAAGAACCCAGAAACCGACAAGGTTTTTGAAGAACACATCATTGAGTCTTCCCATGTGAAGGTATATATATATATATATATATATATATATATATATATGAAAATCAGTGATAAACATTCTTCACCTTGGGGTATCTTAAACTTCTTCTAAATTACTCAATACTTTCTACTCACAGGCTCACTCAGAAGTAGAAGTGCAAGGGGACAGAGTTGCGACATCCCCTGCACCTATGGAAATTGATGAGGCATCAAGGCCTTCATCACAAGAAAAGATTCCAGAGATTGCACAAGTCTCTGAGAGACAAGTATCTGAACCTCCCATGGAGGTAATTGACCTCTCAGATATCTGTTGTCTCTTAAAGTTTTCTTGATAACATTTCCTAAGTATTGTGATAATTTTAATTCTCAGGTTCAAGAAAGAAAGGTTGATGAGGATCAGACTTCTAAGTCTCCACCTCACAACAAGATATCTGAGACACCAATTGTCTCAGTAGCATAAGTCTCTGAGCCTGATGTCCATACTCAGGTAGCTCAGAAACTAAACTACACTTCTACTCAGATATCTACAAAAGTTTTGAAGCTCACTCAAAACTCTTTCTTACAGGCTCAAACAAGTGCAAAGCAGGCTCCCAATGATGAGAAAAGGGACCTACTTCCCTTCTTCAAAGCTAACATCCTGCCAAAGCATATTCAATGCTTCAAGAAATGGCAAAGATTAAGGTGCTCTGATCTCTCTGAAATATTGAGAATCACAGATCAACCAACCAGACGAGCACGAGCTCTTGACTTGGAGACGTATATCCATGCAATGTTCCCTACCGAACAGTACACAGTTGCGACTTTATTGCATAAGGATTTCTCCAGAGAAGTGGCGCACAGTTTGATACAAGCCTTTGAACAGGCAGATGGTCAGACAAGATTACAGATGGCATTCAAGCCAGTTCTGCCCCAGACTCTGCAATTTATACCTTCTGAACAAGAAGAGGTTAATGGGCAGAAGATCACTATTCCTGAAGTGATCAATCTTGTATCTGAAGATGATGAGGAGGAAGAGATAAACGAAAACGACTTCGATGAACCTCCCACTGATCATCACCAAAAGGATGACACAGACAAAAAGGATGATGATGATGCCCCTGCACCAGGGACCGGAGGAATTTCACAAAGAAATCTTGCCTCAACTGCTGAAAAGCAAACTGAGAGGAAAGCACAGAAATCTCCATCTCCTCAAAATTCAACTCATCCATCTTCCCAACAAAAGGTTAATACTGAACAAGTAGTTGAGGATTCCGAGGAAATCGCTCAGAAATTGTTAAATACTTAATCCAGAACTGCTCAACTCAGACAACTGTTGGAAGAAGAACAACAGCTCCATCTTCAACTGGAAGACCAGATAGCTAAATCCAGAGACAAGCTTGACCAACTACAAGATCAATATCTGCAAGAAATGATTGCTTACTCTGAGGTTAAAGAGCTACAGGATGCTATAAATGCGATCACCAAAGAACTCGATACTGAAGAAGTATCTGAAATTAAGCATGATGCTAAGGCTGCATCATCTTCAAAAGAAGTACCATCCTCCTCGCAAAAAGGAAAGAAACCAATCTCTGAGATGGTTGCTGGACTCGACACAATCGATGAGAATGTCCAAGAGGATGAAGATCACTGGGCTGATTACTCAGATGATGAAGAAGACAAGACTTTGGCAGAACACCGCAATGAACATTTAGCGGTTTCTCACTTGAAAAGGAAGCTGATTGCTCCTGCAATTTTCAGCAAACTGCCAAATGTCCACTCCCATGAATACATGAACAGATACCAAGTACTGGCTCATCTGAACAAGGAGTTGTCTTCACAGAACAAGGAAGTAATTGCCTCCGTCCCCTCTGAAATGAAAAAGTTTCACTGAGCTCGTCACTCAGAGAATAACTAGCATAGTCATTGCTCAGAAAGATCTGGGAATGATAAGGGACTATGATGCATCTTTAGCTGAAAAAGCTTTCCAAGAGGCAAGTTACACTGCTGGAAAAGCAGATGCCATCCTAGGCCCATTGGCAGAGCTCATTGATAAGGACAATGGACTTATCAAGCAAAATCAGGAGCTCAAAGCCGAACTTCAGAAGTTGGTCACTACCTACAATTATTTACAAGGGCATTTTAACTCTCTCTCAGATTCTTCTATGACTGAATGACTAAGGGGGAAAGAGTGTACAAATCTGGACCGCAAAGTCAAGGGGAATGGGAAGAAGGAGAAGAAAACAAGAAGAAATCTGGAGCTAGTGTGGCTCAGAGAAGAAGAAGAAACATGAAAACTTCCCAGCCACCACTCAGAATCAACGAACCCTCCTCAAGCCAAGCTGCTTTGCAAATAGTAGCTGCTTCCCAGAAACCTACTGAAGGAACTACAATGATAACAAGGGCCATGGCATAGAAACCTCCAAGGAGTACCAAGGCTCCAAGGAGAAGACAAGTTAAAGGGATTGATGAATCTTCTGAAGAAGAAGCAGGTCAAATCAAGTCCCTGGGCAATAAAGAAGGCTGTAAAACTCTCACAAGATCTAATCTTGATGATGATGAGGAAACTGATGAAGATGAAGCTCCTCTTCACAGAAAAAGGAAAATTGAAAGCCTAACTGAGCCCATAGCTGCAAAGCCCCTAGCAGCTAAAACACCCTCTGGAAATACCAAATCTATCCAGGGTGGTTCTTCAAGCAACAACCCCAAAGAGAATTCAAGACAGAGAAGGAACAGACTGAGAGCTGAGCAAAGACAAAGTCAACTTCCACTCAGGCCAGAAGAAGCCAAAATAGAGTATGTGAAGAATGACAATGATTCCTCTGCTCTGTGTGCATCAATCGAAAAATGGCTATTGGATTCGAACTTAAGCATCTTGGTAAATTCAAGATTTCGAACCAATCCATAAACAACTTATGGCATGGAGAAAAGATAAGCCAACCTTGATCAACACCAATCACATTAAAGCCTGGTTGGATTTTGAAGTTGTCAAGAGAACTGAAGCCATGAGAAAGGACCTCTCTGATGAATGTCCATATGGAAAGCCAGATGATATGCACAGAATTCTGAATATCACCGGAACAGGCACAAGAGAAAGACTCGTTGTGGAACCCTATGAGTCGTTCTATCTAACTGAAGATCAATATAAGGGTGACATCAGATATCTGAGGATTATCTACGAATACTTCAAGCTTTCAGATATCAGAATAGAGCATGCCTGGAAGTGGGGAAAGTATCTGTGGGTCAAACATTTTGTCAAGAAAAATCCTACCAAAACCTACAAAGAGGTCTGTGGATTTGCCAATGACACTGAAATGCTCGTCAGAACACTTCTGTATGATTATTCTGATGACATCAAAAGGTTTGGAGATAGGAAATTTGCAGACTGATCCATAGAACTACTGTTGAAGACTTGAAGACTTGAAGACTAGTCTATTAGGATGTTTACTTGGAGCTTGGCTACTCCTGTTGTCCTAATTTACTATGTGTTTTTGTTGTATTCTTGCTGACTGAGCTAAACTTGTTCTATGTATTAAAGTTATGTGTAATCTTTCTTTGTAACTTATCTGAAGAACTTACTCTCAAATAGTATTCAATAAAAGATAACTTGTCAGCAAAGATCACACCTTGTGATTTGGTTGATGTTTACTTTCTGCACTTAATTGAATAAATTGAAAAATCTTAAGTAAAGATTAAGTGTTGGATTGTTCACTCATCCAGATTTGTAATAGATCAGATAGTCATCGTTGACTGATAAAAAAGGGGGAAATTTGTTAGGAAATTTGTTAGATATTTTGTTAGAAATATCTGTTTAGATTTTTATCAGCAACATGATGACTTATCTTAGTCTCAAAAAGGTGATTAGTACTCTTGGTTCACTTGAACATTGTAAAAGAGGAAACCCACTAAGTATGATAGTCTAGCTAATCTTGTATAGGATGTTAGGTCTAAAAATGTAATTTTTATTTTATGAAGGGAAGACCAAGAAGAAGACATCCAAGCGGAACAAGTTCAACGACATTGAAGATTTGAAGAAACTGCACAAGATTACTGAAATGTTTTACAGATACCTGTGATCAGATATCAGAAAGACACAATTTGGTTCTAAAATGAACAAGTGTTTTAAAGATATCTGAGAACTGGAAGGTTTCTGAAAACAGGAAAGTGCCCACAGATATCCACTCTCAGATACCTTGAGCCTTAACCACATTTCTGAAAAAGAAATATATTGCAACAAAGTTGTTTCATTAAAGTGGTATCTGAAGATTAAAGATAAGGACGTGCAAAGAATCAGATAATACTAGTCTCTGATCCAAAGCATAGTTCCGTTGGCACTACAGGACAAAAGTATAGTACAATGCATTAAATGCACAGACAGAGATGTCTGAACAAAAGTAACGGTAGCTTCTGAAGAAGAAGACAAACCTGCTATAGTACTATACACAGATATCAATAGTTTGAATTTGATTTAAGCCTAACGGATACTATTCAAACGGCACTCAAATTCATCTATAAATATCAACACTTAGACTGCTTGAGAATACACCTTGAACTCTATAAACACGCTGAACAACTTACTCTCTCAAAGCAAACTACTTTTCCTCAAGCTTTCTGTTGCGACCAAAGCTCCTGATCTTAAGTAGCACTAAAGTTCTAAGTGTCCTGATCCTAAACAAGCACTGCTATCTGTGAAAGAGTTGAATTGAAAGATCAAGTATCTGAGATTCATTCTCTTGAACATTTATCTAAGACTTGGGTCAGTAAAAAGAACAAGATACCATACATTGAAAA
Source organism: Plantago major (assembly GCA_026545765.1). Lineage (NCBI taxonomy): Eukaryota > Viridiplantae > Streptophyta > Magnoliopsida > Lamiales > Plantaginaceae > Plantago > Plantago major. The sequence continues at coordinate 79,334,968 of CM048840.1, read as the reverse complement.
GTGTATTAAGTATACTTGATTCACAGAGCTATCTGATTAACTGAAAAGTTATTAAAGAAGCTCATTTGACAACTCAAACCAAAAACCAACACCATCACTGGCGTGGAGTATAGGAAGTACTTAGTTTGAGAAACTAAGGAATAACTCCAAGGTTATTGAGCACAGGAATTACTTAGCTTGGGAAGCTAGGGAATAGCTCAAAAAGGTTTCTGAGTATAGGAAGTACTTGGCTGTGAAAGCCGGGGAACAACTCAGGGGGAACATTTTGTTGGGAACCATTTGGTTAAGGAATCTTAGAATAGGATTTTTGTAAGGTGACCTCAATTATCTATTCTAGTGAATTCTAGGTCTTTGGAAGACCGAAGTGGAATAGTTGGAGGATTACGCCACCTTCAGATACCACTATACTTGCTGTGTTATTTACTTTTCTGTACTTACATTTCAGCAACACACACTTTAACTGTTTCTGCACTTATCTATCTTAAGTCTTCCGCGCTCTGAATCTAAGTATCAGATATCTACACAAATATCTGAGAATTAGTTTTTATCGACAAAAGTTTTAAAAGACTATTCACCCCCCCCCCCCCTCTAGTCTTTTACTTTGTCGTTATCTGGACCAACAATATGGGAGAAGAGTAAGATTACTACTTTCCCAAACCAAAACAAGATCATCAGTCAGAAGCAGGGGAATACCGAAAGATCCCCAAACCAATTCAATACTCCATATCAAAACTCGATTTAATGCAGCTAAGATCACAATCATAAGAAAGGTCATAAGCAATGCAGAATAGGTACAATGTGGCATAATTTTGAGTGGGGTGCAATTGAACAATCAAACAAGTGAATCCAAAAGCAATAAGCAACCAAACATAGTATCATGCAATCAACCCACAAGAATAAATAAGTAGGAACTAACGACGATCAACCAAGTAAATCAAGTAAAACTCGAAATTAATGGAAGAAAGAAGTTTTCAAGCCAAAGTACCTTTAAATCGCAAAAGAGTGATGTAAGAAACTTGAAATTGGGGAAATGTTGGTCCAGATAATGGCAAAGTAAAAGATTAGAGGGGGGGGGGGGTGAATAGTCTTTTAAAACTTTTGTCGATAAACACAGTTTCTCAGAAACCTGGGGGTTTCTGATACTTAAATTCAGAGCGCGGAAGACTTTAAGATAGATAAGTGCAGAAACAATAAGTATGTGTGTCTGTGCTTTACTGAAATGTAAATACAGAAAGGTAAATGACACAGCAAGTATAGTGGTATCTGGAGGTGGCGTAATCCTCCAACTAATCCACTTCGGTCTTTCTGAGACCTAGAATTCACTAGAACAGATAATTGAGTTCACCTTACAATAATCCTATTCTAAGATTCCTAAACAAATGGTTCCCTACCAAATGTTCCCCCTGAGTTATTCCCCAGCTCCTAGAGCTAAGTACTTCCTCTACTCAGATAACCTTGGAGTTATTCCCTGATTTCCCAAATCAAGTACTTCCTGTACCCCACGCCTTGATGGTGTTGATTATAAGGTTTTTTCAGAAAGGCTTCTCGTATAACTTTTCAGTTATGTTTACAGAGAGCCAAACAGAACGAGACTACTTAATACACTTGTTCAGTGGATGGCAGTCTGCTCTTTACTGACCCAAGTAATTGGTGTCCGTTCTGGAGAATGAGCTTCAGAAAGGGTATCTGATAGTTCAACTCTTTCACGAATAACAATCTCTTGTTAAGGTTCAGGACAACTTAGAACTACTAGTGATTCTTCAAGCAACTGAAAGCTTTCAGAAAGGATAGTAGAGTGCTTGAGAGAATACTTTGCTTGATGGTAAGTTTGCAAGATAGAGCGTTCTAAGGTATCTACTTCAAGCATCTAAGTGTGTGATATATATAGATAAATTTGAGAGGCGTTTGAATTGTATCCGTTGTGCTCTCTATCAAATTATATCCGTTTATATCTTGAACTATGTACTCAGAAGTCTCTATCTCTTGTTTCAGAGAGGACTTGCTTTTTGCAGCATTTCTGCCGATGCATTTAATGCATAGTACTGTTCATTGTCCTTTAGTCTCAACGGATACATGAGCCTTTCTGATGGCTTGCATGTTCCATACTCATGATGTCATATGTCTAGAATCATATTTCGAAAGTAAGTTAATATACTTAAGAAAAGATTAAGGACATAGTCTTTCTGAGTTAGACTAAACCTTTGTGTCTTCATAAACCTTGTGCAATCTTCAGTCTTCTAATCTTCAGAAAAGCTCCATTGCTAGGATTGATCTTCATGGTCTTCTTGAAATAAAAATTACACTCAGAGACCTATAATCCTAATACAAGATTTACTAGACTAATCATACTCAGTGAATTCCTCTTTTACAATGTTCAAGTGAACCAAGAGTACTTAATCACCTTTCTGGCTAAGATAAGAACATGTGATGAGTGATCAAAATACTAACAGATATTCCTAAAAAATTTCCCCCTTTTTGATCAGTCATCCATGACTATCTTTTAAGTCCAATTACAAAATTGTAATCCTAGAAGAGAAAACAATCCACCACTTAATCATTTCAAATGATATTCAATTTTAGTTGAATTAAGTGCAGAAAGTAAACATCAACCAAATCACAAGAAGTGATCTTTGCTGATAAGTTGTCATCTATTAAAAAGTATCTGAGAGTATGATCTTCAGATAGGTACAGTTTACAGAAAGAGATGCAACTTTTACATATAGAGAATTTTAGAAACAATCAGCAAGATTACAAAAAGTAACAAAACATACTAAGTAAATTAGAACAAAGGAGAGTCCAAGCTCCAAGAGAGTATTCTAATGTTACTAGTCTTCAAGTCTTCAGAAATGCAACTTGGGTTCAAATACCTCAAGTTCTTTAGCACCCTTTCTGGATCAGTTGACATGATCATCCACTTTTCTGCATTCTTGGACATAGTCATAAAGAATCCTTCTGACAGAGAGCTCTGTCTTTCTGGATAAGTCACATATTTCATGGTAACTCTTGCCAAGCTTGTGATTCTTCCGCAGAAAATGTTTGACCCAGAAGTACTTTCCCCAGACCCAGGCATGGTCTACTTGCAGCTGAGACAGGTTGAAATACTTGTATATTTCTTCCAGATAGTGTATATCATCTAGGTATTCATCCAATGTCATATAGAATGACTCATAGGTTGAAACACCTAGTTTGTTCTTCCTGCTGTAGCTACCATCCAGTTTTCTTACCTTGTGTACATCATCAGGTTTTGGGTAAGGACAGGCAAAAGAAAGGTCCATCTTTCTGGCTTCATTCCTCTTTTCTACTTCAAAGTTTAGCCATGCATGAAGGTGCTCAGGTTTTAGCAATTCTGGCATTCCTTCTCTCCATTTCAGGATCTGGTTGAGGATGGGAGTTGGAAACTTATCATTGACAAGTAGATGTTGTAGTTCCAGAATCCAATACCCTCTCTTGTTCAGAATGCACCTATATGAAGATTCTTCATTACTGGTCTTCATATACTCAATGTGGGCATCAGTTGGCCTTTCTTGATGTGTTTCATTGTTTACTCTGCCAAACTGAAAATCGCTTCTTGCTTTTCTGTTTGGTGGCCTTCTGTCAGGAGATCCTCTAACCCTTTCTTCCTGCCTTGGGGCTGTGCTGGTGGATGTTCCTTGTATAGACTTGGTATTTCCAGAAGGAGTTCTGGCTGCTAAGGGCTTTGCTTCCAGAGGAGGTTGTGAAGTAGTTGCTTGTCTCCTTTTCTTGTGAAGTGGATGTTCATCAGAATCATCCTCATCATCATTGAAGTCCAAAATTGGAGACTTGCAGCTTTCTTGACCTCTTACTTCTCCTTCTTCCTTTTCTTCTTCTTCAGAAGTCTTTTTCTCTTCTGAGATTCTAAGGGACTGGGCTCCCCTAGTTATCATACTTCTCAGCCTTCTGGCTAGTTGATCTGGAACAACTTCTTCAGCAAGGGTGTCTCCAGTGGTGTCCTTAATGACAAGTTGACTTGAGGAGGGAGGATTTGATTGTTTTCTTTTTCTTCCTCTGCCTTTCTGAGGCATCTCTTCTTCCCCCTTAGTCATGAATGAATGACTCATGATAGCATAAGCTTCATAGAGAGTTTCAAAGTTTTTCTGGAGATTGTTGTGCACCCTGACCAATTCTTGAAGTTCCTTCTTCAGCTCTTTGTTCTGTCTAACCAGTTCCTGCTCCTTTGTGTTGAGCTCTTCAAGCGGCCTTAGGATGGCGTTGGCTTGGAGGACAGCATGGCTGGCTTCATTCAATGCTGAATTAGCATTGTTACAATCCTCATCCCTGACCAACCCTTGGTCTTTCTGAGAGAGAGCTATGCTGGTTGTTCTGTTGAGTAAAGCAGCAGCCAATGGCTTCATCTCTTCTGGGACGGATTTTAGCACTTCTGTGTCTTGGGCAACTAGAGTCTTTCTGAGCTCTAAAAAGACACTGTTTCTTGCACGGTGTTCTTCACTTCTTGAACTACTTGGTGCAAAGAATATATGAGGAGCAAGTAGGGCTCTTTTGTGCTGAGTGACAAGTCTCTCATCTTCTGCTTCAGTAATCAAGTTGTGGGTTTCAGCATCACTATCATAATCCTTTTCTTGGATTGTTTGCAGATTGACAATCTTCTTCTTCTTTCCATCAAGTGTGTTAGCCTTCTGAGAAGATATAGAAGGTCTTTCTGATGCAGTCTCAGCATCATGCTCTTCATCATCATTGTCATCCATGGCATCTATCTCAGCAGCTGTGACAACAATGGCATTTTTCAAATTTCTTTGCTCATCTTGGAGTGCCAATTCCTTGGCATTAGCTTCTTCGAGCTTCTTGATTTTGGCTTCCTTTTCATCAACAAGAGCTTGAGTCTGAATGTTGATTCTCTTCTCTTCTTCCAATACCTTTCTGAGTTGTTCAATTCTAAACTCAGCGGCTGAAATTTCTTCTAAGGCATCATTGTGTTCAGCCTGTTGGGTATCTTGTTGAGACTTGGGAGGTGATGATGATGGAGCTTTCTGAGCATTTGAGGGAGTAGCCTTTTCTCCACTTCCTTTGCTAGCTTTCTGAATCCCGCCTTGTCCAGGTTGGGGATCATCATTTTGATCATCATCATCATCATCCTTTTTCTTTGCTTCTTGGTTTGGATGCTCAGAGGGAGGTTCTTGATAATCATTTTCGTCCATCTCTTCCTCATCTTAAGAAACCTGGTTGATCACATCAGGAAGTGTGATCATCCTCCCATTAACTTCTTCTTGTTCAGTTGGGTAGGTTGTGAGCTTGCTGGGCAAGGCAGGATGGGTAACCATCTGCTCTTGGGTTTGAGCATCCGCAGACTTGAAATCTGCCAAAAGTCTTTGTGCTAGTTCATGAATGAAGTCTTCATGCATCAGAGTGGCAAATGTGTAGGACTCTATTGGGAACAATGCATTGATGTAATCTTCCAGATTGAAGGCGATTGCTCTCTTCTCTGGGACGTCGATTACTCTGGATAATTCAGAAAGGTCAGCCTTTCTGAGTTTCTGCCATTGTCTGAAGCACTTGAGATGTTTCTTTAAGGTGTGCTTCTGGAAGGCCTTCAGTAAATCATCTGGCACTAGACTTTGAGCCTGAAAGAAAGTGTTCAAGTTAGTTTTGCTCAAACTACTTAAGTTAGTATATGTAAGCGAAAATAGGCTTTCTGAGCATACCTGTGTAGAAACACTAGGCTCATTATTCTGTACTTCTGCTTGCTTGGGCACAGAGGCCTTAGATACCTTGTTGTGAGGAGAAGTCTGATCCTCATCAACCTTTCTTTCTGCTAGAACCTGAGAATTAAAATCAAAGCATTTAGAAAGCATTATGTAAAAGATAAGTGGAAAAATGCTTTCTGAGACTTCACTTACTTCCAAGTGAGGAAGCTCAGCGGCATCTTTCTCAGAAACCTTGGGGGTTTCTGGAACCTTTTCTGCAGATACTGCTTGTTCAGCAGTTTTAGTTTCCTTTGGAGGAGATAACACAACTATTTCTCCATCTAATTGTTCTTCTGACTGAGCCTGTAAGAACAAACATAAGAGATTTTAGTAGTGGGTTTTCCTGAGCATTCTTGAAGGAGACTATTACTGATTACTTACCTTCTCGTAAGGCTCAAGAATACTTCCTCAGAAAGCTTTTCAGCCTCTGGAATCTCTAGGTTTTGGGGTGTTGGTTCCACCTCCACTACTTACTCAGTTGGAGCCTAAAAAGAGACACTAAGAATATTAGAACATAAGATAAGAGCATTTTTAGTTATTTCTTGTTCAGAGATAACTTTACTACCTGTGGGACAGGCTCTTCTTGATGTTCTGAGGTTGGAGGAACCTCTTCTTGATTCAAGGGGGTGGACAGGTTTTCTTCCCCCTGAAAGTGTGTCTCCAAGTTGGCTCAGAATAAATACAAATTTTATGAGTAACAAGTTAACATACAATTATGTTGACATGTTAGATACAAACTATCTTTGTTACCTGAATAGAGTCAGGCTGATCATTGACCTCTTGGACTTGTGGTGATTCCACAGTCTCTCTGTGCTTATTATTGTTCTCCTCTGCAGTATCATTCTGAGTCTCCATCTCAGTTTGATCCCTTTCTGAGAGTTGAGCTCTCTCAGAAGGTTGAGGAACCTGTTCAAGAACAGGGTTTTCTTCAGCAATATTAAGTGCTAGCATTGTGAATGTGGAAGCAATGGCAACATCTTCCATCATTCTATCTTCCTCACCCAGGCCTTCTTCTTCTGGCAAGTGAGGAGCTCTTGTCTTTCTGAAGAGCTGAGCTTGATGCTCCTCCATGGGTCTCATACTTGAATCTTTTGAGTACTTTTGCAAGTACTTCATCATCCTCAGAATCACTATTCTGTGTTGGTGCAGACCCATCTATGATATTTCTATCATCTCTGGAGAGTTCTGGAGCATTCTGGTTCAGGACTCTTGGGGCATTCTGGAGTTGCCTTTCTGAGCGTCCAACGTCTTCTGAGACCTTGTCTCCAGAAGGTTGCGCCTCTTGTATGCTTAGGGGCTTGGAGGCTCTTTTGCTATGAGTCCTCTTTCTCTTGGCAACTGGAGATTTAGCTTGAGCTTGCTCAGAGACCTCCTCACCTTCATGCAGCTTTCTTCTTCTTACGCTTCTCGAAAGTGCGTTCTCAGTAGAAAGTTTCTCCTTTTCTTCAAAAGCGTGTCTGAAAAGGGAGTTGGTGACTGGGATTTCCTGCCTCTCTCTGAGAGTGATTCCCATTGTTTCCAGAATGTAACAGATTCTGAGACCAAAGTGCATATTGGCCTTTGGCTCAGCAAGGCCATTGATGATTTTGGGCTCAAATTCCTCAATATGTCCAAGGAATTTGTTGAAGGTGTACTTCCCCCAATTGAAGTGGGTTTCCTGCCCTTCATGCTTCTTATTCAGAAGATGCATCATCATCCATCTCTCCATGCTTATCTGGTCTACTCCACCTTTGTTGCCATCAAAGCAACGGACCAGAATAAGAGCTAAAGTACTCCAGTGTTTCTGGAGATGACTAGTTCTGATGGCCTTCAGAACAAAGTCTCCTGGGCAACCTTTTGCATTTTCTAACTGGATTGCTTCAAATAGCTCTTTGACGCCTTGAATCATGGAAGCGTCCTTGATGTTGATGTCTTCAAATGTTCCTCGATTTTTCAATCGGAATATCTTGCAGAAAGTCTTGCAGTCTAGAACAATTTCTTGTCCTTGGACTTCAGTCTGCATTATTTTTCTTCTTCATCATTCACAACTTTTGTGAAGATTTTGGAGTTGTTATAGAACTCCAGTACATCCAGTGTGGATAGTCCACTGGGTGCAGCAGATAGAAGCTTGTAGATATGGGAATTCTTCAGCATCCCCAATATCAGTTTCCTTTCTGGTCTTGAAGGTATAACTACTGGTACATACCTCTTTACTAGAAAAGCTCCCCAATTCATTTTGTGGTTAGGGTTCCAGTCTGATGGGTTAAACTTTCCCAGAAGGCATTTATTCAACACCTTAAGTTCCTTTCCTCCTTGCTTTTCAGCAGGAGCAGATGATACGGCCTTAAGGTTCTTGGTGGTCATCTTCTTGGGTGCCATCTCTTATATAGAGTTTTTGAATGAGTGTTTTTCAGATGAATTTTGCATAATTAATCGAGATTAGTCTGTCTTTTCAGAAGACTAAGCACAAGAAGTTGAGTTTTGCAGAGATCTTGAGAGATTTTGCTGTTTTGATGCAAGCTTGAAATTTCGGAATTGGTAAAAGTGTTTGTCTTTTGCCCAAATCCTATATACATAGATACAACATACATACAACTAAATATGAATGCGTGTCTTTGTATCTGCATAGGCATGGTACGTCCTTTGTACTTCATTAAATGCGTAGTGGGCCATGTCTGCATTTATCAACAGACATTACTTGCTTTGTTTTAATCTCAATCGTTGAGATCAAACGTTTATTCATCAAGGGCTTATATTGAATATCTTGTAATGATATCAATCAACAAATGGTAATGTGCCAACTTGATGGATTTTTAATATGCTACGTTCATTGTGTCACTTAGTAAAGAGTAGGAACACTTAATCGTTTGAGCTTATCATTCTGAGTGTCAAGTCCTTATCTATATATTGTTTATCATCAAAATGGTAAAAATACAAGACATTGCACATATTTGACTTTCAGAACTTATAACTTTTGGGCTTTGTGTGTCCATTTCTCTTTATGACTAAATAGCTTTCTGAATTCAAGTGTCAGAAGCTTCAGTTGTTTGAATGTATTTGATCCACTCTCAGTAAGTAAGTTCTAGTTTTATTTACTTATTAAGTGTGTACCAACCTTTGCCTTTCTGGATACCCGTTCCAGAAATGTTTTGCCTTTCTGAGTGTTGCTACTCAGAAACCTTTGCATCACTTCTTATCAACTTGGCTTTCTGAGAACCTGTTCTCAGAGGCCTACTTCTTTTCTACCTCACTTACTCAGACTTTAGAGATTCAGGACAATTTTTCAGTTCTTAGGCAACTCCATTAATCCAAGATTATGTCTCAAAGTCAAGAACCGGATTTCTTGTAAGGGCTTAGTGAAGATATCTGCAAGTTGGTCTTCTGTGCCAATCTTGAGTATCTCTATATTGCCTTTCTCAACATGGTCTCTGATGAAGTGGTGTCTAACATCAATGTGCTTTGTTCTGGCATGGAACTTGGGGTTCTGTGTGATTGCAATAGCACTTGTGTTGTCACAGAAAATGGGAGTTTTCTCTTCATTGAGTCCATAGTCCTGAGTTGTTGTTGAATCCACAGAATTTGTGTTGCACAACAACCAGCAGCAATATATTCAGCCTCTGTGGTAGAAATTGCAATTGAGTTTTGTTTCTTACTAAACCATGAGATAAATCTAGTTCCCAGAAACTGACAAGTTCCTGAGGTACTTTTCCTATCAAGCATTGATCCAGCATAATCAGCATCTGAGTAACCAGCCAAACTCAATCCACTTTCTTTAGGATACCACAACCCTACATCTACTGTACCTTTCACATACTTTAATACTTTCATAGCAATGTTGTAGTGTGATTGCATTGGATTTGTTTGAAATCTAGCACACACTCCAACTGCATATTGAATATCAGGTCTGCTTGTAGTAAGGTAAAGTAGTGAACCTATCAATTTCCTATACTTGTGTTCATCAACACTCTTATCTGATTCAGTATAGGTCATCTTGGTTCCTATGCTCATAGGTATCTTAGCATTCTTTTCAGAAGGCTTAAGATTGAACTTTGTGAGCTTGTCTTTTGCATACTTTGTCTGACTAATGAATATTCCATCATTGAGTTGCTTGACTTGCAGTCCTAGGAAATAGTTCAATTCTCCCATCACGCTCATCTCGAATTTATTTTCATGAGATTTGCAAAGTCATCACAAAGTTGCTTGTCAAATATGATGTCATCAACATATACTCGAACTAAGAGTAGTTTCCCATCATGATTTAAAGTAAACAAAGTTTTATCAACTTCACCTTTCTTGAAACCGCTTTCCAGAAGGTATTTGGCCAAAGTGTCATACCATGCTCTTGGAGCCTGTTTCAGTCCGTAAAGAGCTTTCTGTAGCTTATTGACCATTCTACTTTCTGAGGAAACTTCAAAGCCAGGTGGTTCCTCAACATAGACTTCCTCAGCAAGTCACCATTCAAGAATGCACTTTTGACATCCATCTGATAAACTTTAAAATCTTTATGAGCTGCAAAGGCCAAAAAGAGTCTTATTGCATCCAATCTGGCAACTGGTGCATATGACTCATCAAAATCTAAACCTTCAGTCTGGGTGAATCCCTTGGCAATCAACCTTGCTTTGTTTCTAGTTATTTCACCAGATTCATTTATCTTGTTTCTGAAAACCCACTTAGTTCCAATCACATATATTCCTTCTACAAATGGAACTAGTTTCCAGACTTTGTTTCTTTCAAACTGATCCAACTCTTTTTGCATTGCAGAGATCCAGTCTTGGTCTCTTAATACTTCTTCTATAGTTTTTGGTTCAATGTTTGAGATAAAACATTCAAAGAGAGAATTAGCATTTTCAGCTATTGCTCTCCTAGTCCTAACACCTTGATTGATTGGTCCAATCACATCTTTTGCAGGATGATCCTTGATCCATCTCATCATGGGTTTAGGGCTAGTAGGGTCAACATCTATGTGATCTGAATGTGAATCACTATGATTATGACTTGATACTTCTTGATTCTGTGACATTTGCACCTCGGAAGGCGGTGAATGTCCGACACTTGCTCGATGTGAGAGATTTACGGGACATGCTGTCGGAGAGGTCATTTCGAGTTAGCTCTCGATGAACATCTTCGCTTCCATTTCGGAATTCTCATAGGAAATTCTTCATCATGTCTGAGAATCATCTGGTTGTTACTAGGCATTTCATGCTTTTCTTCGTCAGAGTCATCCTCCCTTTCCATAATGATGTTTTTCCTTTCTGAAGGTTCCTCTTCAGAATCCTTTATCATTAGTTCCTTGAACCTTTCTGAGAGTTCATCAGCAAGGGGTATTTACTTGCTTCCTTCATAGAATACAACATGAACTGATTCTTCAATCTTCTTTGTTCTTTTGTTGTAACTCTGTATGCTTTGCTATTCATAGAATAACCAAGAAACACGCCTTCATCTGCCTTTGGTTGAAATGTTCTTAGATACTCTTTTCCATTGTTAAGAACAAAACATCTACAACCAAATACTTTTAGATGTTTGATATTAGGGGGTCTACCAACCAAGAGTTCATATGGGGTCTTGTCATGGTGTTTGTTTATCAAACATCTATTCTGAGTGTAGCATGATGTGTTTACAGCTTCAACCCAATAAACTTCACTTATCTCAGTGTCAGCTAGCATTGTCCTTGCTGCTTCTTTAAGTGTTCTATTTTTCCTTTCTGCAATACCATTTTGTTGTGGTGTTCTTACAGAGGAAAGTTGGTGTTGTATACCTTTGCTGGTACAAAATTCCTTTATGTACTGGTTGACAAACTCAGTACCATGGTCTGTTCTGATTGTAGATACCTGTAATTTTTCATGACTTCAAGCTTATTCAGCAAGTTTGGTATTTCCACCCTTGCATCAGATTTGTGCTTCAGAAAGACAACCCAAGTGAATCTTTAGAAGTCATCTACAACAACAAGACCATAATTCTTTCCTTAATAACTAGTTACAGATGATTCAAAAAGATCCATGTGTAATAGTTGCAGTGGTCTAACACTAGAGTGTCTGGTTTTGGACTTGAAAGAGATTTTGGATTGTTTCCCCATCTGACAGGTAGAACAGATACCATCCTTTCTGAAAGATGTTTTGGGAAGGCTAACCACTAACTCTTTCTTGGCAAGTTTGTTCAGAGTTTTGAAATTCAAGTGACTCATTCTTTTGTGCCATAACCAGTGCTCTTCTATGTGAACTGATTGACTCACCATGAGACATTCTTCAGTTGTGGCAGATGCCCAATCGGCAACATAAAGACTTCCTTTCCGCCGAGCAACCAAGACTGTCTGCTTTGACTCATTGTCAATAAGTTTGCAAAACTTTGCTTTGAATTTCACAGTAAATCCCTTGTCTGCAAACTGGCTCATGCTAAATAGATTATATTTCAAACCCTTAACATGTAATACGTCAGTGATTGTTAATGATCCTAATTTGACGTTGCCAAATCCCAAAGAGGGATTTAATTCTCCTCCAGCAAATCTGATGTCTGGTCCATTGTTGCAAGCTTTGTAGTTTGCCAGATTTGCTTTGTCTCCTGTCATGTGCTTTCCGCATCCACTATCAAATAGCCATTGAGCCTTAGTCCAAGAGGCGTTCTGCACAAAAAAGGAAACAGGAGTTAGGTTCTTGCTTCAGAGATAGAACCATTTAGACTAAACATTCTTCCAGTAGGAATCCACATTGTAGTGAATTTCTTGGGAGTTTGTTTTTGTCTAACTTGATTAGAAGTAGATGCAACAAAATCAGTAATTTTGATCTCAATCTTCCTTCTTGGGGTGTTTCTTTTGGTGCTTTCTGGACCCTGGGTTTCTGGGGTTGCTTTTCAGCCTTTCTGGCCAGGTTCCTTCTAGCTCTGGCATTCAGTTTTTCAGTGGCTTGAGATTTCTTCCACTTCTGTCTATTGCTACGTGCAATATCAGCCTTGCGCCATTGTTCTTGTCCTTCCTTATATTGTTGCAGAAGAACTTTTCCAATAGCACGATAGCCAATGCCATTTCGAACACCTTTGGCTTTCTGAATGCGCTCTTCAGAAGCCTTACTAGTTTCTGCACCATCTTTATTTTCATAAAATGGTACAGTTGAGAATTTGCCTATTCCAGCAATTCTTCCCTTCCTAGTAATATAGCAATGTGGATGGTTGCATGTCTGAGGGTTGTGTTTCTTTTCAGAAACCTTATCCACATGTTTCTTGTGAACTTGTTGTTCTTTCAAAGGCTGAGTTGCTACTCCTTTTCCTTTGTCAACTACCCTAGCTTTTTGACCAATGCTATAGGTGGTTGAAGAACCATTATGTTGACTTTTTACAAAGGTCAACCTTTCATCACTCTTCTTCAGAGGAGATGAATTACTCGATTGTTCATCAAGTCCAAGTCCACCTTTCTCAGAGGGATCTCTTAGATAGGATTGAACCTCATTGAGAGTGTCACTAGCTTTTGCATAAGATTGGAAGGATAGCTCTTTCTTTCTGAGTTCTTCATTCTCAGAAAGCAGCTTCATCATTTTCTTATTAAGTTCATCCAAGGCTAGTTTGTGAGAATTTTCATTCTCAGATATCTGAGCTTTCAGAAAGGCTATTTCAGCGTTCTTGTTCTCAGATACTTTGGTTAGCTCAGAAACCTCTTTTCCAAGAATTTCTTTGCTTTCCTCTAGAATTCTTGTTTTGGATTGTGCTTCCAGAAATTCTTTCTCATAACGATCCAATTCACTATTGACCAACTCCAAATCCTCAATTCCATCATCACTCTCATAGTACAGAAATTGTGAATTGTTAGTTACCTCATCAGCCATAAGACACATTTCAATGTTGGAGATGTCTGGACTAGCAATCTCAGCAACTCCACACATTTCATTCTTCTTAAGACCGAAGTCGATTACATCGTGGGTGATTCCACACAATTCTGGTGATGGTAGGTTTGAGCATCTGAATCTCCATCTTCAGAATCTGTCTCAATGTCTAGAGCATCAAGTTGAATTTGAATCTTCTTCCTTTCTTCAGTCAGTAAGGCCCTTTGATTTCTTTTGAAATTTCTTCTGTCCTTCTTGTCACCTGTCTTGTGCTTGTTTAAAGCAGGACAATCTCTCTTGAAGTGACCAGGCTTTTGACAATAGAAACAGATGTCATTTCCTATTTCTGCAGCTTCAGTACTAACACCTTTCTGAATGGGGGTGTTCAGAGAGTTGTTCATTTGTATGTTCTTGTACTGATGATAGTTTGGGCCAAGATGCTTTTTCAGCTTTTCTTTAGCTTTTCTTCTCTCAATCTCTTGACTCACAAATTTCTTCATGTGTCTTACTGCAAGGGCATTTTCTTCAGATGCTTCTTTGGTATCCTTCTTTTCAGAAGTACCTTGAGAAACTAGAGCAACACTTTGTAGCTTTTCAGCTGTTTGTTCTCTCTGAGTTGTCTCATAGTCTACAGTAGCAAGATGAGAGAAGAGCTCTACTGGAGTAATATTTGGCATCCCTTGATTGAAATAAAAGAACTTAGTGTGTTCCCAGTTGTGATTGAGACTTCTGACAATAGTCTTAATCTTTTCTGACTGGGAGTATCTATTGCTTTCACCAAGTGCAGCCATATCACTCATAAGAGTAGTAAATCTGAAATCAAGTTCTTCCAGAGTTTCAGTGGGACCTTGTTTGAAGTTTTGGAACTTCAATTTAAGAACTTTGAACTTGTTTTCTTTGGTTTTCTCAGTTCCGGCACAGATTTCTTCAATCAATTGCCAGGCAACTTTCGCCGTTTTAGCACCCCACAGTTTACACTGTATGTGCTCAGGTGTCGATCTGATGATTATATTACGAGCTTGACCATCCAATCTGTGTCTCTTGGCATCTTCAGATGTCCAGAGCTCTCTTGGCTTGTCTTCATACATAATGCTTCCACGAGCAACATGACCACTATCACTAGCAGCCGTATCCTCGCTTCCATCTTCCTTGTCTGAGGTTTTTCTTCCATCAGACACCTCAGTAACTTGTTTGAGTTGTCTGATTTTGATAGGCCCTTCATTAATGACATAGATCATCTCATCACTAATGGCCTCCAGATGGAGCATCATGTTGTTCTTCCATTTCTCGTAGTTTTCTGGTTTCAGAATGGGCGCATCACTCAGAGACATACCTGCACACTTAACACACAAATTATATAGTCCTCAGAGAGGGACAAAGTTTCTTCACCTATCTGGGGATCTAAGTTCAGTGCAGAAGGCTTGTGAACCTCCTGCTCTGATACCACTTGTTGGTCCAGATAATGGAAAAGTAAAAGACTAGGAGGGGGGGGGGGTGAATAGTCTTTTAAAACTTTTGTCGATAAACACAGTTTCTCAGAAACCTGGGGGTTTCTTATATTTAAATTCAGAGCGCGGAAGACTTTAAGATAGGTAAGTGCAGAAACAATAAGTATGTGTGTGTGCTTTGCTGAAATGTAAATACAGAAAGGTAAATGACACAGCAAGTATAGTGGTATCTGGAGGTGGCGTAATCCTCCAACTAATCCACTTCGGTCTTTCTGAGACCTAGAATTCACTAGAACAGATAATTGAGTTCACCTTACAATAATCCTATTCTAAGATTCCTAAACAAATGGTTCCCAACCAAATGTTCCCCCTGAGTTATTCCCCAGCTCCTAGAGCTAAGTACTTCCCCTACTCAGATAGCCTTGGAGTTATTCCCTGATTTCCCAAATCAAGTACTTCCTCTACTCCACGCCTTGATGGTGTTGGTTATAAGGTTTTGTCAGAAAGGCTTCTCGTATAACTTTTCAGTTATGTTTACAGAGAGCCAAACAGAACGAGACTACTTAATACATTTGTTCAGTGGATGGCAGTCTGCTCTTTATTGACCTAAGTAATTGGTGTCCGTTCTGGAGAATGAGCTTCAGAAAGGGTATCTGATAGTTCAACTCTTTCACGAATAACAATCTCTTGTTAAGGTTCAGGACAACTTAGAACTACTAGTGATTCTTCAAGCAACTGAAAGCTTTCAGAAAGGATAGTAGAGTGCTTGAGAGAATACTTTGCTTGATGGTAAGTTTGCAAGATAGAGCGTTCTAAGGTATGTGCTTCAAGCATCTAAGTGTGTGATATATATAGATAAATTTGGGAGGCTTTTAAATTGTATCCGTTGTGCTCTCTATCAAATTATATCCATTTATATCTTGAACTATGTACTCAGAAGTTACTATCTCTTGTTTCAGAGAGGACTTGCTTTTTGCAGCATTTCTGCCGATGCATTTAATGCATAGTACTGTTCATTGTCCTTTAGTCTCAACGGATACATGAGCCTTTCTGATGGCTTGCATGTTCCATACTCATGATGTCATATGTCCAGAATCATATTTCGAAAGTAAGTTAATATACTTAAGAAAGGATTAAGGACATAGTCTTTCTGAGTTAGACTAAACCTTTGTGTCTTCATAAACCTTGTGCAATCTTCAGTCTTCTAATCTTCAGAAAAGCTCCATTGCTAGGATTGATCTTCATGGTCTTCTTGAAATAAAAATTACACTCAGAGACCTATAATCCTAATACAAGATTTACTAGACTAATCATACTCAATGATTTCCTCTTTTACAATGTTCAAGTGAACCAAGAGTACTTAATCACCTTTCTGGGTAAGATAAGAACATGTGATGAGTGATCAAAATACTAACAGATATTTCTAACAGGAAATAATCAAAAAGGATGAGAAGAAGAAAAGAGCAGTTTTTTTTTTTTTTTTTATTATTCTTGCCGCGGCGAAGAGAAGGCTCACTGCGGCGAGTTTTCTTTAACGCAGATATATATATATATATATATATATATATATATATGTATATATATGTATATATATATGTATATATATATGTATACATATATCTACATATATATATATGTATACATATGTATACATATATATATATATGTATATATATGTATATATACATATATATATATCTGTATATATATATATATATATATATATATATATATATATATATATATATATATATATATTCGTAAGATCTCGCCACGGCGAAGAATAAATCTCGCCGCGGTGGGAATTTAGGAGACAAACACTGGGAAAGAGAACAAACGCTCGCCGCGGCGAAGCAAAAGGCTCGCTGCGGTGAAAACTTACGAATGCACAAATAGGAACAGGAAGACCACTTCGCCGCGGCGAGGGAATTTTTTTTTTTTTTTTTAACAAGCAAGTGTACGGAATGAAAATTAGTCTAAATGAATGAAAAACAAAAGGGGCATTTGTTTAGAGTCGTTAGCTCGACTGCTTCCACTCTAGGGTCAATGAAGCTTGATTCTTCCGGTTGGGGTAGCTCTTTTTTTTTCCCTGTTGATAAATATGAGTGTAGAGTGGCCCGGTGTGTGCACTTATGTATGTCTTTGTATGAACCTGGGCAACATTATATGGTATATTAGCGGCTTGCAACTCAGGTTGCATGCCATGTACCTCAAAGGTGCAGGTGTGATCGTGAAGATTAACAATCATGCGCGTGGATTTGATGAAGGGGCGCCCCAAAAGCAGTATATCCTTCTCCATGTCTTCCCCTTTCACCCTGGATGAGTCCACAATCACGAAATCTGTCATAACCACAACACCGTCCAGTGTAACCGGAACATCTTCAACTATACCCATACACCTGCTCCTCGTTCCATTAGCTAGCAAAACGAAGCATCTACAAGGCTCTAGTCCTTTTAAGTTAAGCTCCTCGTAAGTAGCTAAAGTCATCAGATTACATGAAGCCCTTGTGTCAACAATACCAGTTACCTCTGACGAGTTACCAATACCGACAATCAAGTCAAAACTCTCCGAATCACTGACACTCTTTTCTAGCTTTTGAATTACAGGAGTAGTGGGATCCACAGTAAAGTGATTCGGTTCCACATTCGCCTTCTCTACTGGAATTGCAGAACCATGTGTGACCACATTCATCTCCTTTTTGTCAACTCTCACTTCTACTGGCTCCTCAAGCTGATCAGTGCAAGTAGCAAGAACAGATTTCACTTTTCCTGGCTCATCAAAAGTGACTTCGATAGCTAGAACTCTATAGGTTTCTGCGGTCACTGGAGACTTACCCTTTTGTCTTTGCTCCATGTGACTCAATAGATCCCTTAGGGGCCTCTCTAACCGCTTTTGCGCCTTCTCAATGTTGTCAAACCGCTGATCATTCCTGCTCTGAATTTCCTTTGCCTCATTCCAGAACCTCTCGGATCGCTCTATGTAGTTCCTGATTTCCTGATCAGAGCTTCCTTGCCAGCTTCCACTCTGTATTGTTCGTACCCAGTTGACTATCTCGGGAGTCGGTTTTGCATTAATAATATCTGGAAGCTTACATATGTTAGCTTTATGCCCAAGGTTACCGCAGAGACTACATTGCTCATCCATTTGCGTGCCTGAAGTAGAGATAGTGCCAAGCATCCTCATCTCTCCGATTTGATCCAATAAATCGCAATCACTAGGCCCTGAGAGTTCTTCCACAGTTCTAACCATACCCCTTCAAGACCGACTACGCGCCCCCTTGAGCTGGGAAACAGCAGCAAGCTTATCAAATGCTTCGTTCAAGGCAGCAGGAGGTTCCGTAAGGATGGTCCCATCAACAGTCATGTCAACCATATTCTGAGCTTCCCAATCTAAGCCCTCATAAAAACCTAATACAAAGATCCATCTCGGACATCCTGTGGTGGGGGCACTGAGAAAGAAGATTCAAAAACCGTTCCCTTGCCTCATAGAAACTCTCCTCACTCATCTGCATAAACTTCAAAATCTGGAGACGGAGTCGCCTCGTCTTCTCAACAGGATAAAACTTGTTCATGAAAGCTGTATACAGGGCATCCCAAGTAAGAAAAGATCCCTCAGACTGGTTTAGAAGCCAGTTCTTAGCCTTATCCTGCATGCAAATGGGGAAGACCTTCTTCCTGATCTCATCATCGGTAATAGTAATTCCACCTGCAGTTAGCGGAATTCTAGATATCACCCCCTCAAATTCCTTCAGAAACCGAATGACATCCTCATTATCCTTTCCGTAGTATTTAGGCAGGTCATGAAAGTGATGAGGTTTAATTTCCATGTTCCTGACATCATTAGACAGAACAATCGCTGACTTTCCAGCTTTTATCTCGCCAGGCTGCATGTAAGCCCCAAATATCAGCTGAGCCATCGGAATCTTCTTCTGATAACCTGTGGTTAAAGCTACACAACTAGAAAGCCTTGAAAGATTCTTAGTTTCTGTTAGTGCACTAAAACTTCAGGTTAAAAAAAAAAAAACAAAAATCACACTCAAACGCAGCAGTAGGAATTAATTCCCCGGCAGCGGCGCCAAATTTGATGAGCTCAAATTATACTCTAAAAAGCAATTAGAGAATAAGCTGTAGTTGTAGACTAAAGCCTAACTCGTGATCGTCCTCTAGGGAATAAATCAAGCTATGCAACGATTGACAATGAACAATTGTTCGTGAGAAACAGATTGGTTTGAATGTTGTTATACCCCTTAAACTAGATTAACGTAAGGTAAATAGCTAGATTTAAACAAAGAGAGAAAGCGAACACGGTAGTGATGATCCAATTATACTAATTGGATCTAGAGTAATCATTCATACTTGTCACACGGTTGGTGTACAGAAATCAATCAATCCAATTTAACCAAGTTGTTCTTTGAAGAAATTGAATAAGAGAAATCGTCAGGTTTGTCAGACCGACGATTCTTAACCAAAACAAATTAGAATATTTCAATTCAGCTTATGGGATTGAAGGTTTTACGAATATATCAAACTAAGACAAACCTATATGAATAATTGAAGAACCCTAGAACGAATATGTATAATCTTCACATACTACCGTATTCAACGGTGTTTAGCTACTCATAATTGATGATTGCATACAGAGATCCATGGTAAAAATCATATGAAACATAGATGAAAAACTCGCATGCAATAACATACAATTCAATCGATAAGATAAAGAACGAATTGTAAAGAACAAAGCAATGGAGAAATCAATACCAATAATCTTCAGGAATAAATTCAATGAATAATCAAGCTCCAAAGATGTCTCAATGTTAATGTCTGAATCTAGGAGCTTTTCCTATGTAAATCTAAGGTAAAAGGAGTTATCCCTGAAGTTATGGTGAAAGAAATATATTTAAAGGAGAAAAAACGAGTAGAATCCTAGCAGAATTCGACCAGAAAATCGCCCAGCAAATCTGCTCTCGTAAGTTCTCGCAGCGGCGAACAAAAATCCTCGCCGCTGCGCGGATGTTTTCTGCCAGTCAACTTGCGACGTCCATATCTTTTTCTACAGGAGGAATTTGGCTACGAAAGTTGTAGCCCTTTGAATTATCTTTCCATGGCCACCGAGATCAGGTAAATCGGACTTCATATGAGAGAGTTATGTCCAAAATTGCTGGACTGCTCCGTAAATCATCACTTTTTCAAGTCACGCTAAAACGCCTCTCCATTCTTCACCCGAACTCCGAATCCACTTCCGTCTTCGCCCAATTACTCTTCATTCAGAGATCTATAACCAATGTCTTCACTCCGATTTTCACCTTCGGGACCAAATAACACAAAAAATCCTACAAAACACAAACAAAGTATCAAAGCATAAAAACGTACAAAAACACTATAAAACTAAGGTCAAAGACTAACAAAAGACCGCTAAAAAGGACCAAATGAGACGTTAGAATATTGTCTCATCACTTTGGCTTACCGAGAATTCTTATCTCGGATAATGGTGCTCAATTTTCGGGCAACAGACTTAAGGAATGGTTGGCCTCTTTCAAGATTGAGCAATGCTTAACATGTGTCGAATATCCACATGTTAATGAACAAACTGAATCCACGAACAAAACAATTGTTAAGAACCTGGAGAAGCGACTGAGGACCTCTCAGGATAGTTGGGCGGATGACCTGGATGGTGTACTCTGGGCTCACCTCACCACAACACGGACTGCAACTAGGGAGACCCTATTTTCTCTGGTTTATGGCACGAAAGTAGTCATACTAGCGGAAATTGCAGTTGAAACAATGAGGGTCAAAGAATTCCGTGATTCCGCCAATCAGGAAGCTCGGATCTATGACCTAGATATGCTAGAATAGAAGAGGACCGAGGCATTGGCTAATATCCATAGATATCAAGCAACTGTAGCCCGGGCCTACAACAAAAATATTCAAGCTAAAGATTTACAGGTCGGAGACCTAGTGCTCCGCAGAGCTGATATCTTGAGCAATGTTGGAAAGCTCAAGCCTAAGTGAGAAGGACCTTACAAGATCGTTGGTGCAAGAGTGAATGGAAGTTATGAACTGGAGGACGAGCACGGACACCCACTCAAGCGTACTTGGAATGCCAAGAACCTTCAAAAGTTCTATGCTTAGGGTTTGTCACACGGAACTCCGTCAATTGTTTTGACATTCTAGGTTTAAATTGTTTGCTACGCGGAACTCCGTCAGTTCCGTTTTTGTTACTCTTTTGTCATTGGTCATACGGCCAACAAGTTGTAATTGAATTTACGGCAAATCAATACAACTTTCATCTTTCGATTCAAAACGAAATTTTACATTGCAAAGAGATTCTAACAACAATCTTGTTTGTACAAATAATCAAAGGTACACACAATCTCCTTTGTACGCACTACGATCCAATATATCTGTACGGATCCGTACAATATCTACACTACAATGGAAAAGCCTGTCCTATTCTCTGAGATAAACCATAACTTCACCAGCAAACCAACAGCATCAATACTTCCATAGACAATGAGTAGTGGAATGTATCTGTAACACGGACAAATTAAGAATCAGTCTCCGGACATTAAGATTCTTCAAAACATCCATTCGTTTGAATCCAAAACACGGATCTGACGCATTGATCGTACTACGACCCACCCGCCAGCAGCTTCTCGGATAGGAAAAGTTCCTACCGGGTGGATCACGCGTACAACCAATGGGATTGCCCGACGATTCACTATTCAGAACGGATTTGACACATTGATTGTATCATAACCCACCCGCCAGTAGCTCCTCAGATAGGACAAGCTCCTACCGGGTGGATCACACATACGACCGATGGGGTCGTCCGTCGGCTTACTCAGATCGGAAAATTTTCCAAAATCTGCGTTTCCTAACAACAAATCTCGAGCAATCCATCCCTCTAGATCCACGCCACTCTCAAACTCAAAACAATACATGCCAATTTGAGAGTGGACGGGAGTCTCGAGGGGGAGACTAGTCAAGAAATCGTCTTCCTATTGAGACCACTAGGCTCAAACTGCAAGATTAGTCCGGCTTGAGAAAGAAGAAAGAAATTTTCAACAAAATGGAGATTAGAATCAGATTTATGCGATCAATGCAGTGGGGAACTTGGGTATTTATAGTTAGGACGAACCAATCAGCGTCCGCCACGTAAGAAGATTGACGTCGACGATGGGCTTGGGCCATCCGTAAGGGCCAAACAGTATTGGATCGTTTGGGCTTACCCATCTGATCATATTGAGCCCATGTTTTTAATTTTCCTATAAAAGCATCCGAGTATTCACTCATCAACAAGTCCGACAAACTTCATTTGCGGAAACACCCGAAGGTTAAGCCTATCGAGTAGTCCGAAGATTAGCAAGTTAATAGTTTGATTGTCTTAGATCAAATGTCGTTCAAAGTGATCCGCGCTTGCAAGAGATATATATTTATGCAGACTACTAAGACTATGCATATCATGACGGATCAAGGAAGCACAGAAACAGAAACATTGATATATCGAAAAAAGGATATTGTACTAACAATACTTTACAGGCCAAAAGGAGAATCATTGTACTTGACAACCGTGCCATCAAAAATTAATATTCAAAAGTTACAGCATTTCTACGGGGCATACCCCGGACTTCTCATTGAGGAAGGGGCTGGCTTGGGCCGGCTTCTTCAGTTCCAAGCGGATTGGTAGAGGACGGATTGGCAGTCGAGGGGCCCGCGCGTGACTCAGCAACAACATCAAAGGAAGCCTTTATGCTTCCGAACAAGTTATAGTCCGCGTCACGGCCAACGATCCGGGAAGGCATGAAGTACCAATTCTTCAAATAATTCATGTTGTCATGGAAAGGCAAGAAGCATACCTTCCCTAGAGCCTCCGGGACACATTTAGGAAGAAAAGGTCCACTGTTGTTAATATCAATTTCACCTTCCTCGGTGACCACCTCCGCGAACTCACATGCCGCCAACCGCTCATCCGGGACGATTTCCACTGGAATCTCCACTCCACTAGCGTCCGCGGATGGATCCAATCCTTCCCTTTTCCAATCAAAGTTCAGAGGAACCAACCCCTTTGCTTGCAATTGGCCGATGGCGGACGAGAACCCCTCTAGGCAGAGAGCGTCGGCTTTATCTGCCATGAAGAACTTGAAGGAGTCCGACTTCATAAAGTCCTTAACAGCTTCAAGCCGGGCGAAATGGAGATCTTCGAGGAGTGCATCCTTGGACTCCAAGAACGACTTCATTGACCCGTCAATGAAGTTCTCCTGCCACTCCACGTCCGACTTTGCTTGCTCACAGCTAGCCTTCAGCTTGCTCCCAGCTAGCCTTCAGCTTGGCGATGAGCATGTCCTTCTTCTTCAATTGGGCCTCCGACCGATTAACCTTCTCCACCTCCTCCGCTGATGCAGCCAACGCCTTATGCAGGTCCTCTTCAATAGTGGGCCGCTCACTGGCCTTCCACTGCATGGACTTGATCATGCATCCAAGCTACAATAAGTCCGCACAGTCAGAAGTTATATTTTTAACCAAAAGCTGAAATCAAACAAGGAAAACACACGGAAGGTACTTACCCTTTGATGGAGTTCATGGATTTATCCGACCCTCTCTACCTCAGGAAGTCAACGACTCCGCTCATTCTCCGCGTCAAGGGCCGCTTGGTTGGATAACGACAGAACAGCGGAGAAAAGCTGCCTCTTCGATGCAAAAGAAGCATCCGAGGTCGCGCCCCTTTTCTTGCCAGAGATGATGGCATCCCGCATCAACACGTCCCGCGGAGGCGCGGACGTGGCAGAACCACCAGGCCCAGAAGTCCTTGGAGCACCTGAGGTTGGTGGCCTCGACGCAGTGGCACTGTGGGTCGCAGGACCTTTGACCTTGTCGGGCACCTCCAAGATCTGCGGATCTTCACCCGCCTTCTTCCGCCTCTCCTCTTCAGCAGCAACCAGGGCAGCATTTTTGGGGTCCGCCATAGGCGGACACATGGAGGTGTTAATGATCTTGGCCCTCTGGACAGTGGCAAGCTCAAGGGCTTGCTGCTCCCTCTGTTGCTTCTTCTTTTCACGGAGGGTCGACATTATATACTCGAACTAGTAAGATGCGGAAGGAACAAACGATGTCAGAAACGGACCTATAAAGCTACGAACAACAGTCTCATAGGACAATCATATATGACACTTGAAAGACAGAAAGAAAGCATGAATCCTAAAGAATCCTTACAGAAGTCGTTCTTCCCTCCGACCTCAACGACATCAGTCAGTCCGCACAAGTAAGGTAGTGGCTGACAAATCAATCCGTGGAACGGATAAGTTGGTGGATTATTTTTCTTGTGGAGCTCCGCCACCCACGGAGCCACGTTTTTGGGAAGAGGGCGCCAATCCGGAATGCTTTCCCTCAAAAATTTTGTGGGCAACCCCCACTGTTCTCGTCTCCTCGCGGACTCCCCAAGCTTCAAAGCCATCCGCACGGAGACGTACTTTTCCCACCATTTTGATCCGAGTGAGGAGATTTTCTATTTACAAACGTGTAGAAGAGGGGATTCCCCGGACTAAAGGTCACATTGAATAGCTGTCGGAAATTCTCAAAATTTACCGACTGCCCCTTTTTCGCACAGAAAACCGAGAAGAAAATAAGGTTTCCCAAGGATTTGGGGATAACATGGCTCGGACCTATCCGGATGTGATTCAAGATGTGCTTAAACTCGGAGGCAATGGGGACCTTCCATCCGCAGGAGAAAGCCGCTTCGTGCACACACATATATCCCGCTAGTGGATTGTAGAAGACGTACCCGGGATCCGGAACCATGATTTCGACGGACTCAGGGATTTCCCACTTCCGCCTCCACTCCGAAATGTCCTCAGGCTTCACCTTAGACGGACATGTGGGAAGCAGGCCGTCCACATTGAGCTCACCGTATGGATCAACTATTACAACGGCAGACGAAGGACGAGGGAATTTAGTCCGTGCCGCTTGAGCTCCACGACCAGCAGCAAGGGGCGGATTAGGATGCGCGGGCACTTTAGGATGTAGAACAATCTGGCGATTGTTCCGCCCTGAACGTCCCCGCGGACGAGCGGTTTGAGAGGCTTCCTCCTCTTCTTCCTCGTCATCCTCCTCTTCCTCTCCTTCTTCCTCCTCCTCTTCATCAACTTCGTGTCTCCCGGGTGTACTTGGATTGGTTGGACCAGTTTCTATCACAACACGGTCCTCCTCCCCAGCCTCGAACATCTCTATATCATCCGCCTCATGACCAGTGTTGCCTTCCTATTCTGTCCGAGGTACGCTTCCTCCAGCAGGCAAGCCACCACTGCCGATGGTCCGAGATTTGACTCGTACCGTTGTTCTCGCAACATTTCCTTGGTTACTCGCCGCATCATCCCGAACAGTGGAAGTGCCACGGACCCGATGACCAGCATCTGAATCTTCGGACGAGACGACCTCCACAACGTCCGCATTCGGTACTCCCGCAGGAAGTCTGTTATGCAGAATCTCCAACTCTGGGTGGTCTGACGCGGACGAGGTTACCGTAATAGACTCGGAACCTTGGATTATTCCATCATCGTAGTCTTGAACTTCGTATTGGTTCTGACTATCGCTCCCGGACATCCTAGGGCACAAGGAAACGGATCAGAAAATGATGTTGTGGTCGTCCGATAGTTCGTTTATGTATCTTATTAAGTCCCACGGTCCGAGGAAACCCTACTTTATTGGGTATTCCTATAGGTCTTTGTCTTTACCTACTGGAACCTAGCTTGGCACACAAGGTCACGCCATAAGTCCATTCTACGTGCCAATTGGCACTGCTATCTACCCTACAAGGCACGGTAACAAGGATCTCAAGCAGCCTATCGGCACTATAATCTACCACATTTGGCACATTCACAGGGCAAGGTTACAAGTCATATCTACAAACTGGCACCATACTTCAACTTTGGACAGCATGCAATACTGAAGTCTCTGACACTCAACATACGGAACATTACTTGTCCAAAAAACATCCTTTCTATACAGCATATGAGCATGGAAATTCCGCAAAGCATACGTACATTTGAAGCAGAAAAACTTTCAGTCCAAATTTAAAGAAGACAAGATTTACTTACTTGACAACGTAACTGCAGAAGAGTGGACGGACGATGAAGTTTTACTTGCTCTCCGAAGGTGACTGCCCGGATCTTTGGATTGCTCACTGAAAAGTTTTGTTCACTCGGAATTTGGTTATTTGCTCGGATTGCTTAGGATTGCTCTGAATTCAATTTTGCTAAAGTGTGACAATGACAGATCTGGCAACTATTTATAGAGGGATAGTTGGGGAAGATGAAGCGTCGCATCACTCGGACTTCAACCCCAGTCGTTGATTATTTCAATCCAACGGTTGCATCGGTTCACATTTGGCGAAATTACATCACGCCCCATTAAATTTATTTTGGAACTTCTCCACTATCTCGGGATCCTCACTCATGGGCTGGACGGACGACTTATTGGGCCTCTTGGATCACTATTCATCGCCCCAGGTGAACCATTTCACATATCCAGCCCAACGGATTACTTCCAACATACTCTTTCACAAGAGACTTCTTCAAATCCTAAAACCGTACTCGGATCTCGATATATCTCCGATACAAATACCTTTTCCTTCTACAGTCCGAGATTTTTCCTAACTCGAACTATAGAACGAAAAGGGGGAGGGGAGAGATATATTAATTTCCTGAAACACGGATACGGATTTTTCAGCATGAAAAGAAGGGATTGTCTCCCTCAAATTTAACGATTCGGACACGCTCCTAAACACACTTGTTCCTTTACTCATAGTTCCACAACTATCTTCTACTAAGATACTTGAAAACTAGGGGGGGACATATGTTGATACAGATATATGTCCAATCCGTTAAGGGCGCCATAGAGCGTGTCCTAGAGCGCACCAAGGCTAAAATAGCCAATTCAGTACTTATCCGACCTTGGCTAGTCCGCCTTAAGGAAAGCCTTCCAGGTCAATCAGTTCGCTCAAGTCAATACACCTCTTCATCTGGTCCGACGTAGCTAGGTGCACGACTTCCGAACCTGACAAGATGTCACATGGTCTCACCAAGTACCACACACTGTCAGTCCTAGGATGCCAAACGGACCGGACGAGATAAACTCGGACGCCACCTTAACATTAAGACCAAACGTAGACACTGGAACCTCCAAGATACTTCCAAGAAGCTAGTGTCTCGGACCGTCACTGAGCTACCTAGGAACAGACCAACTCAACAGAGCTCGGATCATTCTAAAAGGTCTCACACGGACCCGTCAGCGGGAATAGTACTCTGAGGGGTAAAAGGACCAATCTACCCTCCCAGACCTATCTAATAGTGTTGGACCCTCACATATTATTGGGCAATGGGCCAAGGGAGCATTGTTGTCCAAATCCTGAACATACACTTGGCATCATCTTATGAACCTCTTCATAAGTACATAATAACTATAAATATAGCACAAGGTCTAAGACCTTAAAGTAAGTGTTTTTGACATTATAACCTTCCTCATAACTACTACATTGAGAGCCTTCCTCTCTCTCTTGAGTAAAGTCTCTTCCCGGTTTGGCATCTAGCAAACCGGGTTACCTATCTAACCCCCCCCCCCCTAGTCTTTTCAGGTGTTCCGGCTCGGACCAAGTCACCAGGTCGGACTTCAAGTTGGAGGCAGACCTTAGATTAGTGACTTGTAGTAGTTTAGTTAGTGTTTGAGGCTCAACCTATCAACAAATATTCCTAAGAAGCATTTTAGAGGGCGATTCTAGGGTGAGGCAATAATGTGAAATTCTACCATGTAAACCTCCTCGAGACTGTTCTCGGAGTCGTCTTCCCTAGTAATGCTATCCGTGCTCAAATATTCAACACTATCTCCAGGCATCTTCGACATGACGAATTAATTTATCTCATCAGCTATTTCGTTTAGGCGCAAGAATAGCCCGGTGATGAAAATATTCTGGGTCAAGTGATGGATCGGCTAAGTGCTCCAACAATAAAATATATGTACTATCACCAATGATTGAAATGGGATGACTTACTTCTCGAATAAGTAAATCTTCAGGGATGTTGATACCAACCTCGTCGTCATTAGGTTCACCGACAATACCATCACCAACTTGTAGTATCCACTAAGCTAATTATTTCGTCTCCTAAATCTTGGAAGATGACGAACTGTACTGTTTAGGAATAACTTGGACGTTAAAAAAAATAAGTTTAAAATATGAAATAAGTATACGTGGTATATAGATACTACATTAGTTACCTGCACTCTCATGTTCTTTGTTAGCTAAAACATCTCACATGCATCCCATGTCTAGGATATGAGCATATAGCGACGTTGACGATATCATATCTACTTGGAATAATGGACAATATGTCAGAAGTCACCGCCCAAAACAATCATCACCCACCATATGGCTCATAGACGTCCCATCACATCTTTCAAACTCCTATCGAGCAATTCAGAACAATGTCGGTTTGGAGCCTCGTCCCAAATAATAAGTCTAGTCTCCTTAAGCAGTCTTGTGACCTCTGAATCATGTCTGAGCTTACTACATGTTGAGTCCTCGTGAATTTTCAATGTATCCCGAATCTTGAATACATCATCCTACCCCTAGAAAGGAGTTATGCAACCCCGCTGGATGCAACTGGAAGTACAATATCTACTCTACCCGCAAACCAGAGCAAAACATTCTCCATATAAAGGTCTTTCCGGTCCCCCCGTAGTCGTATAAGAATAATATTATACCATTTTTTTCCATTAATAGTAGACATGATATTCTCATATATGGCACGTTGTTCATCACTCAGGGTACAAACCATCGTTCTTTGCTCTCATTGTAACTCTATCATAACACATCTCATCAACAATGAAAGGATTTGTAGCATTTTATGTAATAGAATCGTCCGGCACGAACATACCATCAAATGAACTTAGACTGCTGCAATTTTTCTTCAGCAACTTCTCTACTTCCATGAGAGCAATGTTTATTATTTGCTCATCGGTGAGCTTCAAACCTACATGAAGAATGCACAGATTTTACATGAAAAATTGTTCACCATTTTTTAAAGGAACAAACTGTTCATTCTCAAAATGAAGCAACATTCGCTCAACATAAGATATCCTATATTGCAGAGGGAATTCTAATATCCTCTCCAGAGCTTCGTATGCAGACACATATTGATAGTCCATATGCCTCATGAATCTCATCCATATCTCCTCTATCAATGAAATAAACCCCAATTCTATCACTTCATCTAGATATGTGCTTGAAGAGATACTTTATTGACCGATGGTTGTTACAATATTTAACGTTGATGTGCACTTGGTATTTGAGCATGAATTTGGGGCTATATAGAACCACATATGTATTTTTAATAATAATAATAATAATAATAATAATAAGAATAATAATAATAATAATAATAATTTATTTATCGATGTCGCCTTTGCGTCTGCTTTTGGAAGAGCCAAAATATTCCCCTCCCCTCTTCTAAGTAAAGATTTCGTTTGATTTTGTTGTTCCTTTTTCAAGGTCCGTTTCAGAACAAATTAATCATAAATCATATCAGAAAAATAATTAAAATAGTATATTATTAATGTATAATAAAATGAACTACAAACCTAGCTATATATTCAACTTCTTCTGTTTAAATCATTAATCCCATCAGCTACCCTAATTATATCGGTAGGTACTTACTGAGACCCGAACCCTAATATGATTTTGAACATAAGACCCCCACACATCCATAGCCATCCATACTTGCAAGTGACCTCACATCTAATAATAGTCCAATTCAGACCTATTTATACCCGGGAACGTTTAGAACCCTACACAGGTCCAATTGGAATTGTATATTCTCATGTTTCCTTTGGTGGGTTCTAGTCCGGGTCCATCTAGTACTCAAACCAATATATTTAGGGTAGGATTTGAAACGTAAATAGTATAGGTCCACCTTTAGGCTTAGTAAATAGATACGGGGTGAACCTGAACCTTAGACGCAGACACCTAGTCGAGTATTAACCCGTTCAATTATTGAAGGTTAATATACTTGAACCCTACCCGTTAAAAGATTTGCGGGTCCCAATCGTATACATAATTACTAAAAAAAATACATAATGTATACACTCCCATGTGTCCATTAATAACTTCCTACATGTACTTTCTTAGTGTTTCATTAGAAATTTCATAACCCATAAATAAAACGTTTTTATCATATTAAATTATTAGTATTTCTCTTTCGTACTTTAGTAGTATCACTTTATTCAATCCATATCTTACTTAATTTCATTATTAAGGTTTAATTTGTTACTTTTTGGTACTTAGCTTTAATGCGACCTGCATTTTTGTTAAATTGTTTATTAGAATTTGCGGCGTTACAGTTTCGTCAAATTTATGATTTGTTTTTGGAAATAAAAAAAACAATGTGAAGGTGAAAATGAGAGAAAATAAACTATATAATTTTCAATTTAATCCACATGAAATGTTTGGCGGAAAAAGGCCTTTTGTGCTTACGGTCATATCTACTTGTGTTTGCAAATCATGTTATTCCCAATAAGTGTTTTTTGGTTTAATTACTGTTTACCAATACTTTATTGCATATTAGTTATACATACATTTTATCCGACAATTTATTGTCTATATATGATGCAACCAAGATAATCTCATTTAAAGTTAGTAATTAATATGACAAATCAATCAATATATAGTACTTCATCCGTACGCTAAAATAGGACACAATCTTTTCGGTGATGTTTTTAAGACGGCCAATAATTTATTGTTTAATTTGTTGAGAGAGAAATGATAAAGAAATAAGAAAGTATGAAAGATAAGAGAGGAAAATGATAAAGAATAAAAAGTGTATAAGATAGTGCGGTTAGTGGGTTTACTTTTTTACTAATTTAGGAAGTGACCTATATAAATGGAACGTTGGAAAAAGGAATATGTACATTTTTTAGCGGGGTGGTGGGAGTATATAAATGTCTAAAATCATGATTTTAACTAATGTGATTTATCAAGCTTCGCATAATTTTTTTCTTTTTTTTAATGATGCTAGAGATTAGGATGCTTGGGTTTGCGGTGATTGAGACTAACTAAAATTAAACTCCGGAGCTCTGATCGTCGAAATAGCTCCCTTACCTAAGCTCTGTTACAACTCCGATCAAGAGCTGTAACATCCCCATAGCTTTAATTTAGAGTTAATAAAAAAATAAAATGTACTTTGTTTTAGGTTTTTTATTAATAATTAGCATTTTTATTTGAAATATAATATGAACTTGTTAAAATTTAATAGTTGTTGAACGTTTTAGTCAAATTTATAATTTGTGTATGGAAATAGAAAACAATGTGAGAATCAAATGAGATAAAACTTAGCAAATTTCAATTTAAACCAAAGTGTTTGGCAAAAAGAAGTTCGTTTACTTGTTGTTATTTGTGACGATGTACTTTGAACTGTTTAATTGGAATGGAAAGCTACTTTTATTCCAAAAAGAAGGAAGAAAAAAACGTTCGTTTACGTTCTGTGCTTATAATTATATTTAAGTTACACCAATTTTAATTTTTTTTGTTATATCCTTGTTAAGAATGTTTTTTTTTGAAATATTGTATCCATAAAATATTTAATTTTTCTATGATTCTTGTGGCTTTTCGATTTTGTTGGTTCTATAAACATTTTTCAGATTTTAATTTGTTACTTTTTATTATTGTATTCTACATTTACTGGCTTTCAATTTTTCTGTTATAAAATTAGTCCATGTTTAATAAGTCAACTTGTAGTTTAAGAATGAGATGGTGAGTTATACGCACTCCGTCCGTACGCATAATTTCATACATTTACTAATTTTTAATCGTTATATATGACTTCATAGTGCATTACTAAAAAATTAAGATACTCAGATCTAACAAATAATAATAATAATTTTATTTTTCACACAAATTACACATGACATTAAAAATACATATTTTGTCACATTATATTTTATCCTTTATCATCTACAATTACGCGTTGATGTATTAACTTTTTCAGAAACAGACGGAGTAGGACTAAAATTATTTTAAATCTTAGGACCAGTTTAACATATGACCTTATTTATAAGATAAAAATATAATCCACTCGTTCCAATACGTACGGATTAGGGTCTACTTGAAATAAAATAAAAAACTATGCAAATATAATCACCAATTCTATGGACTTAAATTAAAAGAATACGTTAGTGAATACAAAAACAAAGAATAAACATGAGAGGTATAGTTATGATCGATTCTTTCATAATTAAACCAGGGCAATCATTCCACCAATATAGAAAATCTAATTGATTAGTTTGAAGGAGAAAATCCTAATGTTATGGCAATGATCCGAGGTATATTATGTTGGTGTAGATAACGACAAAGTAAAAGACTGCGGGGAGGTGAATAGTCATTTAAAACTTTTGACGATAACACAATTTCTCAGATATGTGTGAAGATATCTGATACTTATATTCAGAGAGCGGAAGACTTTCTATGTGATAAGTGCACGTGCTTCGCAAGATATAAGTGTGTAAATACTCAGCAAGATAAATAAAGCAATTAATAAGTTGCAGAAAGTAAATAACACAGATCTTTATAGTGGTATCTGAGGTGGCATGATCCCTCAACTAATCCACTCGCCCTTTCTCAGGACTTGAAATTCACTAAGATAGATATTGAGTTCTCCTTACAATAATCCTATCCCTTGATTCCCTTTTACACTAGGTTCCCAACCAAGTGTTCCCCCTGAGTTATTCCCTAGCTTTCTCAGCCAAGTACTTCCTGTACTCGGAAACCTTTGAGCTATTCCTTAGTTTCCCAAACTAAGTACTTCATGTGCTCAGTAACCTTGGAGTTGTTCCTTAGTTTTCCAAACTAAGTACTTCATGTACTCCACGCCGTGTGTGGTGTTGGTTAAAGTAGTTTGTCAGGTGAGTAGCCGTAATAACTTTCTCAGTTATGTAGGAGTACTCTATAGAACAAGAATCACTTAACACACTTCACAATGTGTGGTGATACGTTCTTCACTGACCCAAGTCTATGTTAAATGTTCTAGAGAATGAATCTCAGATACTTGATCTTTTGATTCAACTCCTTCACAGATAGCAATGCTTGTTAAGGATCAGGACACTTAGAACTTTCGTGCTACTTAGAATTAAAGAGCTTGGTCACAATAGTAAGCTAGAGAATAAGTAGGTTGAAGGCTTGTATGCTTGAATGAATAAGTTCGTAGATGTGTAAGTTTTGTGTGTTCAAGTGTGTCTTTCAAGCATTCTAAGTGGTGATATTTATAGTTGAAAATCATTCCGTTTGAATAGTATCCGTTAGGCACAATGAAATTCAAACTATTGATATCTGTAAATAGTACTGCAGAAGACGTTGTCTCTTTTAAGAGATTTCCTCTTTTGTTCAGATGTCTCTGTCTGCGCATTTATTGCACTGTACTATTTTTTTGTCATGTAGTGCCAATGGAACTGTGCACGCTTTCTGAAGCATTGCATGTCCTTTTCCAGAGACCTTCACTTCTCCAGATACCTATTGAAACATTATTTCCCAGAAACATAGTTTTATCCAAGGTATCTGAGTGTGGGTTTCTGTGGGCACTTTTCCTCACCCAGTAACCTTGTGTTCTCAGATATCTTTTGTGAAACTTGTTTATTGAAAAACACCTATTTCCTCAAGGTATCTGAGGAGACCAATCTCCTTAGTCTTCAGCAATCTTGTGCAGTCTTCAAATCTTCAATACATTGAACACTTCTGTCGGATGCCTCCTTTTTGGTCTTCTTCAAGCATATAAAAATTACATTCAGAGACCTAACCTCCTATACAAGATTTGCTAGACTAACATACTCAGTAAACTTCCTCTTTTACAATGTTCAAGTGAACCAAGAGTACTAGTTACCTTTCTGAGCTAAGATAAGTCATTAGGTTGCTGATCAAAATCTAAACAGATATTCCTAATAAATTTTCCCCTTTTTGATCAGTCAACGATGACTAACTTTAAGACCTATTGCAACTTGGAAGAGGAAACAATCCATCACTTAATTATTTCTTATGATCTTTTCAATTCATTTAATTAAGTGCAGAAAGTAAACATCAACCAAATCACAAGGTGTGATCTTTGCTGACAAGTTATCCTTTTTATAGATTGATATCTGAGAGTAGGTTCATCAGATATGTTACAAGGAAAGTTCACATATAACTTTTACAATGAATAAAACAAGTTATAGTACAATCAGTAAGATACAAAATACATAGTTAAATTAGGACAATAGGAGTAACCAAGCTCCAATTGAACATCCTAATTAACCAGTCTTCAAGTCTTCAAAAGAATCTTCAATCTTTCAGAAAAAAACTTCAAGTCTTCAGCAGATCCATGGATCAATTTGCAAACTCCCTATCTCCAAATCTTTTGATGTCATCTGAGTAGTCCAAGAGCAAAGTCCTGACTAACATCTCAGTGTCCCTTGCATAACCACATATTTCTCTGTATGATTTGGTGGGATTCTTCTTGGAAAAGTGTTTGACCCACAGATACTTTCCTCATTTCCAGGCATGCTCTATTTTGATATCTGATAGCTTGAAATATTCATAAATGATCTTCAGATATCTGATGTCACCCTTGTATTGATCTTCAGTCATGTAGAATAACTAAAAAGGTTCCACAACAAATCTTGGCCTTGTGCCTGTTCCAATGAGGTTTGGTACTCTGTGCACATCATCAGGTTTGCCATAAGGACACTCATCAGTAAGGTCCTTCCTTATGGCTTCAACTCTCTTGACAACTTCAAAATCCAACCAAACTTTGACATGATTGGTGTTGATCAATATTGGCTTATATTTTCTCCGTGCCATGAGTTGATGATGGATGGGTACTGGAAATCCTTTTTCATTTACAAGCAAGTGCTTGAGTTCCAGTATCCACTATCCATTTTTTTCTGATGAATACACCTGTAGGAGAAGGAGCTGTTGTCAGTCTTCACATACTCAATCATAGCTTCTTCTGGCCTGAGTGGAAGATGATTTTTTCTTCTTTCTGCTCTTAGTCTATTCCTCCTTTGCCTTGAATTTTCCCTTGGGGGATTGCTTGAAGAACCACCCTGGATAGACTTGGTATTTCTAGATGGTGTTTTAGTTGCTAAAGGCTTTGCAGCTATGGGCTCAGATAGGCTATCAACTCTTTTTCTTTTCCTGTGAAGAGGAGCTTCATCTTCATCAGTTTCTTCATCATCATCATCAAGATCAATTCTTGTGGGAGATTTGCAGCCTTCTTCATTGCCCAGGGTTTTGATTTGTCCTTCTTCTTCTTCTTCTTCTTCTTCTTCTTCTTCTTCTTCTTCTTCTTCTTCATCATCATAAGGCTCATCAATCCCTTTTACTTTTCTTCTCCTTGGGGCCTTGGTACCCCTTGGAGGTTTTTGTGCCCTAACCCTTGTTGTCATTCCTTTTTCAGGGAGTTGCTGATTGGTAGTTGCTATCTGTAAAGCAGTCTGACTGGAGGAGGGCTCATTTATTCTAAGTGGTGGAAGTGGTGGCTGCTCAGATTTCTTCTTGCTTCCTCTTCCTTTCTGAGAACCAGATCCTTCCCTTTGTCCTTGATATTCTTTCCCCTTAGTCAATGTTGACTGACTAAGTATGACAAAGGATTCTGAAAGTGACTCAAAATTCCCTTGCAGATAGTTGTAGGCAGCAACCAACTTTAGCAATTCAGCCTTGAGCTCCAGATTTTGTTTGATAAGTCATGTTTCCTTATCAGTGAGCTCTGCCAGTGGGCCTTGAGTAGCATCTGCTTTTCCAGTAGCATAGCTAGCCTTATGGAGGGCTTTTTCAGCAAGATTACTGTCATCATCCCTTACCATGCCTAGGTCTCTCTGAGCAATGACCAAGCTTGTTGTTCTCTGAGTGATTAACTCAGTGAAATTCAGCAGGGACTGATGCAATCACTTCTTGTTAGGAATATTTGTTTAGATTTTGATCAGCAACCTAATGACTTATCTTAGCTCAGAAAGGTGATTAGTACTCTTAGTTCACTTGAACACTGTAAAAGAGGAAACTCACTGAGTATGATAGTCTAGAAAATCTTGTATAGGATGTTAGGTCTCGAAGTGTAATTTTTATTTTCTGAAGAAGACCAAGAAGAAGGCATCCAACAGGAAAAGATCAACGGATTTGAAGATTTGAAGACTGCACAAGAAGGGTTTTCCAGAAACCTATGTCCAGATATCTTGAAGAAACAAGTGTTTCGAAACATACATGTTGCAAAAGATATCTGAGAATAAAAGGTTTCTGAGACAAGGAAAGTGCCCACAGATATCTACACTCAGATACCTTGGACATAAAATATGCTTCTGAAAAAGAAACATATTATAACAAGTTGTTCAAATAAGTGGTATCTGGAGCTATGATGATCTCTGGAAAAGAACGTGCAAAGCCTCAGAAAGCTTGCATAGTTCCGTTGGCACTACAGGACAAAATATAGTACAGTGCATTAAATGCACAGACAGAAATGTCTGAACAAAAGCGGTAGCTTCTGAAGAAGAAGACAAGCCTGCTACAGTACTATATTCAGATATCAATAGTTTGAATTTGATTTAAGCCTAACGGATACTATTCAAACGGCACTCAAAATTCATCTATAAATATCAACACTTAGACTACTTGAGAACACACCTTAGAACACACTGAACTCCAATACTCACACAAGCGCTCTCAAGCAAACTACTTACCTTCAAGCTTTCTGTTGCGACCAAAGCTCTTGATTCTAAGTAGCACAAAAGTTCTAAGTGTCCTAATCCTTAACGAGCATTGTTATTTGTGAAAGAGTTGAACTAAGATTTCTTATCTAAGTTTCATTCTCTTGAACACTTACCACAGACTTGGGTCAGTAGAGAACAAGATACCATACATTGCAAAGTGTATTAAGTATACTTGATTCACAGAGCTATCTGAATAACTGAATAAGTTATTAAAGAAGTTCACCTGACAAACAAACCTAAACCAACACCATATACGGCGTGGAGTATAGGAAGTACTTAGTTTGAGAAACTAAGGAACAACTCCAAAGTTGCTGAGCACAGGAAGTACTTAGCTTGGGAAGCTAAGGAATAGCTCAAAAAGGTTTCTGAGTACAGGAAGTACTTGGCTGTGAAAGCCGGGGAATAACTCAGGGGGAACACTTGGTTGGGAACCTAGTGCATTTAGGAATCAAGAAAAGATATTTGTAAGGTTACCTCATTTATCTTAGTAGATTCTAGGTCTGAGAAAGACCGAAGTGGATTAGTTGAAGGATTACGCCACCTTCAGATACCACTATAAAAAGACTCGTGTTATTTACTTTCTGCAGTTTATTACTTGTTTTACTTATTGCAAAGTACTTACACTTATCTTGCTGAACACATGCACTTATCTCAGAAGTCTTCCGCTCTCTGAAATTAAGTATTAGATATCTTCACAGATATATGAGAAACTGTGCTTATCGACAAATGTTTTGAAAGACTATTCACCCCCCCCCCTTTAGTCTTTCACTTTGCTGTTATCTGGACCAACAAGTGGTATCAGAGCAGGAGGTTCCCAAGCCTTCTGCACTGAACCTAGATCCCAGATAAGTGCCCACTAACTGCTTTTCACCTACACTTGATTCTTTTGTTTAGTGTGTTTGCTGCAGGATGTCTTTAGGTGACGCCCCAATTCTCAAGCCAGAGAATTATGAGAAATGGAAGAACAACATGATGCTCCACCTAGAAGCCATCAGTGACGAAATGATCGAAGTAATAAAGAATGGCCCAATAGTCATTCAACAACTCAAGCAAGTCATAGAGGTTTCTAATGGTAGAGACAGAGAACAAAGTGATGGGTCTTCACGCATGTATGCATCAACCAGTGGGAGACCTGCTAGTCAAGTTATTTACGAACCAAAGCCCAAAGAACTCTGGACATCGGAAGATGCCAAGAGAAATAGATTGGATGGACAGGCTCGTAATATCATCATACGTTCTACTCCAGAGCACATACAGTGTAAACTGTGGGGTGCAAAAACGGCGAAAGTGGCCTGGCAACTGATTGAAGAAATCTGTGCTGGCATTGAAAAAACAAAGGAAAATAAGTTCGAAGTTTTGAAGCTAAAATTCCAAAACTTTAAACAAGGTCCCACAGAGACTCTTGAAGAACTAGATTTCCGGTTTACAACACTTATGAGTGACATGGCTGTACTTGGTGAAAGTAATAGATATACCCAGTCAGAAAAGATTAAAACAATTGTGAGAAGTCTAAATCATAACTGGGAACACACAAAGTTTTTCTACTTTAACCAAGGAATGCCAGACATCACTCTTGTGGAACTTTTCTCTCACCTTGCCACCGTTGACTATGAGACAATTCAAAGGGAACAAACAACTGAGAAGTTGCAGAGTGTTGCTCTAGTTGCTCAAGGAACTTCTGAAAAGAAGAAAGGCAAGGATGTGACTAAGGATGCTCTTGCTGTAAAGCAAATGGGAAATTATGTCAGTCGAGAAATTGAGAGAAGAAAAGCCAAAGATAAGCTGAAAAAGCATCTAGGCTCAAACTATCACCAGTACAAAAATATGCAAAGCTCGCTGAACAAGCCAGCTCAAAAAGCATCAAGTACTGAGCAAGCAGAAATCGGAAATGATATATGTTTCTATTGTCAGAAACCTGGTCATTTCAAGAAGGATTGTCCTGCCTTCAATGAATTTAAGACATGTGACAAGAAAGATAGAAGAATCTTCAAAAGAAGTCAAAGAGCTATGCTCACTGAAGAAAGGAAAAAGATTCAACTCCATCAGGATGCTCTAGATATTGAGTCTGATTCTGAGGATGAGGATTCAGATGATTCCACACTGCCTTCCCCAGAAATATGCGGTGTTTCTCATGAAGTAATTGACTTTGGTCAAAAGAAGAAAGAAGTGTGTGGAATGGCTGAAGAAATCTTCCCAGATATCTCCAACATTGAACCTTGTCTAATGGCTGATGAGGTAACACATACTTCCTGTTATACTTATGAAAGTGATGACGAAGGAATCAAAGAACTGGAAAATCTCAGAAAAGAAATTGATCTTTACAAAAGAGAATTTCTAATGTTCCGAGCTAGAGCCGAAAATTTCGAAGAAGAAAAGAATTCTCTTGCAAAGGAAAATTCTAAATTAATCAAGATATCTGAGAAAAAGGATGCTGAAAATGCATTTCTCAAGGCTCAGATATCTGAGACCGAAAAGTCACATAAAGAAGCAATGGCCAATCTTCAAAAGAAATGTGAAGGTCTTCTTTCTGAGAATAAGGAACTCAAAAAGAAAGAACTATCCTTTCAATCTTATGCCAAAGCTAGTGACACTCTTACTGAAGTACAATCTTATTTAAGAGATCCTTCAGAAAAGAGAGGACTTGGGCTGGACACACACACAGACAGTTCCACCACTCTGAATAAGAGTAATGAAGGACTAACATTCGTCAGTGCTCAGCAAGGTGATTCCCAAACAATCTACAGTATCGGTCAGAAAGCTAAGATTGTTGACAAAGGAAAGGCAGTTGCGACCAAGCCTTTGTGGGAAAAACAAGTCCAAAAGAAAACTGTGGGAAATGTCTCTGAAAAGAAACATAACATTGAGAAGTGCAATCACCCACAGTGCTATGTCTCTCAAAAAGGAAAAATTGCAGGAGCTGGAAAATTTTCTTATGTCACGTTTTCTGGAAAGAAAATTGATCATCCAGAGACTAGCAAAGCTGCTGAGAAGAGATCTCAGACAGCATCAGGTGCTCGGAATGGTATTGGCTATAAACCCATAGGGAAATAACTTGCTCGCGGATACAAACAAGAGCAAGAACGATGGTTAAAGGCTAGAATTGCTCACATCAATTATCAGAAGTGGAAGATAAATCAAGCCACTGAAAATCTGAATGCCAGGGCTAGAAGAAATCTGGCTAGGAAAGCTAAGTTCTTTGAAAAGCGACTCGTAAATCACAGGTATCTGAAAGCACCAAATGGAGCACCTAGGAACACACCAAGGAAGAAAATAGTTCCTAACAACAATGATACTAATCATTTAACTAAGATTCCTCCTTATGTTCCTGTTAGACAAAAGAATGTTCCTATGAAATTCATTCAAAAGTGGATTCCTACTGGAAGATTCTTTAATCCAGATGGTTCCATTGTTGGTATGAGAACCTAATCTTCTGTTTCCTGTTTTGTGCAGAACACTCTAAAGACTAACTCAAAGTGGCATTTTGATAGTGGATGTGGGAAGCACATGACAGGAGACAAAGCAAATCTGATTAACTACAAAAAATGCAATGATGGACCAATTATCAGGTTTGCTGGAGGAGATGAAAATCCAACCATAGGTTTTGGCAATTTGAAGTTCGGCGCCCTCACAATCTCTGAAGTACTTCATGTAAAGGGATTGAAATATAATCTCCTAAGCATGAGTCAACTAGTAGACAAAGGGTACACTGTCAAGATCAAGTCAAAACTATGTAAAGTGATTGACAATGAGTCAAAGTAGACAGTCTTGGTTGCAAGGCGTAAAGGAAATCTTTATGTTGCTGATTGGGCATCCGCACAACCGAAGAATGTCTCATGGTGAGTCAATCTGGCCACACTGACGAAAATTGGCTATGGCATAAAAGAATGAGTCACTTGAATTTTAAAACTCTGAATAAACTAGCCAAGAAAGAGTTGGTGGTTGGTTTACCCAAAATGGCATATAGAAAAGAAGGTGTATGCTCAGCTTGCCAAATGGGAAAACAATCCAAAACATCTTTCAAGTCTAAAACTAGACATTCCAGTGAGAGGCCACTGCAAATGTTACATATGGATCTGTTTGAATCCTCAGTAACTAGTTATGCAGGAAAGAAGTATGGTCTGGTTGTTGTTGATGATTACTCAAGATTCACTTAGGTTGTCTTTCTCAAACACAAATCTGATGCAAGGGTTGAGATATCTAACTTGCTGAATAAGCTTGAAGTCATGAAAAATGACAAGGTATCAGAATCGTAATGACCATGGTATCGAAGTTTGTAAACCAAGACATCAAAGAGTTTTGTACTTGCAAAGGTATACAACATCAACTATCTTCAGAAGGACACCACAACAAAATGGTGTCTTTGAAAGAAAGAATAGGACCTGAAAGAAGCAAAGAAGAACAATGCTTTACGACATCGAAATAAGTGAAATCTATTGGGTTGAAGCTGTAAACACAACATGCTACACTCAAAATAGATGTCTGATTAACAAACACCATGACAAAACTCCGTACGAGCTTTTCATTGGTAGACCCCCTAGTATCAAACATCTAAGGGTATTTGGTTGCAGATGTTTCGTTCTTAACAATGGAAAAGAATACTTGAGAACATTTCAACCAAAGGCAGATGAAGGAGTATTTCTTGGTTATTCTCTGGATAGTAAAGCCTACAGAATCTACAACAAAAGAACGCAAAAGATCGAAGAATCTATTCACGTAGTATTCTATGAAGGAAACAAGAAAGTACTCTTAAATGATGATCTCTCAGATAGGTTCAAAGAACTAATGCTTAAAGATTCTGAAAAAGGACCTCAGAAGGAAACAATTCTATCATTCAAATAGAGGATGAGTCTGACGATGAAAAGCAACCTATGCTTAGTAACAACCAGATGAATCTGAGACATCATGAAGAATTTCCTATGAGAATTCCAGAAATGGAACAGGCTACTGAGAACCTTCATCATCAAAAGGTATCTGAAAATGAGATTGCTGAAATGCAAGATCCAGATATCTCTAACACTAAAAAAGTGTCAGATATCCATGACATTTTCCATGTGTCAGATATCCCAGATACTGCACAAGTATCTCATCAAGATCATATTGATTCACATTCAAATCAAATTGATATTGATCCTACTAGTTCAAAACCCATTATGAAATGGATAAGAAATCATCCTTCAAAATAATGTGATTGGTCCCATAGACCAAGGAGTTAGAACTAGAAGAGCAATCGCTGAAAATACAAGTTGTCTCTATGGATGTTTCATCTCAAAAATTGAACCAAAGACTATAGAAGAAGCATTAAAAGATCAAGATTGGATCTCTGCAATGCAAGAAGAGTTAGATCAATTTGAGAGAAACAAAGTCCGAAACCGTTCCATTTGTTGACGGAATATCTGTAATCGGAACCAAGTGGGTTTTCAGAAACAAAATGAATGAGTCTGGTGAAATAACCAGAAACAAAGCTAGGTTGGTTGCCAAGGGATTCACCCAGACTGAAGGACTAGATTTTGATGAATCTTATGCACCAGTTGCAAGATTGGATGCAATAAGACTCTTTCTAGCCTTTGCAGCTCAAACTGACTTTACAGTTTTTCAGATGAATGTCAAGAGTGCATTTCTAAATGGTGAACTAGCTGAGGAAGTCTATGTTGAGCAACCACCAGGTTTTGAAGTTTCCTCAGAAAGTAGGATGGTCTATAAGCTTCAGAAAGCTCTGTATGGGCTGAAACAAGCTCCAAGAGCATGGTATGATACATTGGCCAGATACCTACTAGAAAGTGGCTTCAAGAAAGGAGATGTTGACAAAACACTCTTCACACTGAACCATGACGGGAAACTGCTTTTAGTTCAAGTATATGTTGATGACATTATATTTGGATCTAAAGACAAGCAACTTTGTGAAGATTTTGCTGAACTCATGAAATGTAAATTTGAGATGAGCATGATGGGAGAATTGAATTACTTCCTAGGGCTGCAAGTCAAGCAACTCAATGATGGAATATTCATTAGTCAAACAAAGTATGCAAAGGACATGCTCAATAAATTTAATCTAAAGCCTTCTGAAAAGAATGCTAAGATACCAATGAGCATCGGAACCAAAATGACCTACACTGAATCTGACAAGAGTGTTGAAGAACAGAAGTATAGGAAATTGATTGGATCACTACTTTACCTCACTGCAAGTAGACCTGATATTCAATATGCAGTTGGAGTGTGCTAGATTTCGAGA
The DNA here is from genome assembly GCA_026545765.1 of Plantago major. Lineage (NCBI taxonomy): Eukaryota > Viridiplantae > Streptophyta > Magnoliopsida > Lamiales > Plantaginaceae > Plantago > Plantago major. The sequence continues at coordinate 79,292,022 of CM048840.1, read as the reverse complement.
CAATCCAATGCAGTCACACTACAACATTGCTATGAAAATATTAAGGTATGTAAAAGGTACTGTAGAAGTTGGATTGTGGTATCCAAAAGAGAGTGGATTGAGTTTGGTCGGCTATTCAGATGCCGACTATGCTGGATCATTGCTTGATAGAAAAAGCACCTCAGGAACTTGTCAATTTCTTGGTGCTAGATTAATATCATGGTTCAGCAAGAAATAAAATTCAATTGCCACATCTACCACAGAGGCTGAATATATTGCTGCTGGGTGTTGTGCTTCACAGATATTGTGGATACAACAACAACTCAAAGACTATGGACTCAATGAAGAGAAAACTCCCATTTTCTGTGACAACACAAGTGCCATTGCCATAACTCAGAATCCTAAGTTTCATGCAAGAACAAAGCACATTGATGTTAGACACCACTTCATCAGAGACCATGTTGAAAAAGGCAATATAGAGATACTCAAGATTGGCACTGAAGACCAACTTGCAGCTATCTTCACTAAGCCACTACAAGAAAGTAGATTCTTAGCCTTAAGACACATTCTTGGACTAATGGAGCTACCAAAGAACTGAAAAAGATCAGAAAAGAGATATCAAAGAAGAGAGAAGAGAAATCTGGAACGGGTATCCAGAGAAGAGGAATCTGGAACGGGTATCCAGAAACTAAAGGCTAAAAGGGTAAAATGGCTATTTGAAGATCTCTGAGAATGAGATGGGTACTCAGATATCTAGATCACATAGTGAGGGGGAACACAAAAGAGAATAGTACAGCTGACTGCATTCAACTACTCTCTTGAAATTTGTATCATTACTATCTTTGTATAAAACTTGGACAAATACTAAGTGTGAGATAGACTCAGATGCAAACAGTGTTCTTAGGCACACAGAGAAATGTGATTCAGATAGCTAATAGCCAAAGTTCATTAAACGGGCACAATTACATTTGTTGATTGTGATCATTGCTGAAGAAGCAATGGTGACCCTTGATGAATTGGGCGATTGATCTTTACGGCAGAGATTAACTCTCAGTAAATAGTGGATTGTTGAAATTCCGACAGGGCCCACTATACATTTAATGCCGAACAAGCTTTTGCTCACGCCTGCCTGCAATTCACAGATACTTACACACAAAATCAATTTGTATGTATATGACTGTGGAGATTACATTGCTATATATATGGGATTTTGGCAAAAGAAATTACTTTCGCCTAATCCAACATACAGACTTGCACAAGAATAGCAAAAACTCCTCTTCAACCTCTGCAAATCTCTGTTAGTTTTTCTGCAAAGAATCACTAATCTCTAACCCAAACTTCTTTCAAACTTCGAAAAACTTACACTATATAAAGAGATGGCTCCTAAGTGTTCGTCTACACAGAAACCCCAATCTTCTATCACTGGTACTGCTGAAAAGCAAGCACCAGAGTTGGTGATAGTAAACAATCGATTGGTAGGAGACTTTAATCCCGATCATTGGACTTCAAATCACAGGATGATTTGGGGTGGTTCCATGATTGAGGAATACCTCACGGCTGCTGTTGAAAACTAAGCCGATAGGAAACTGATCCTTGACATGCTTGAAAAGGCACAAATCAAGGGTTTTCTATCTGCTCTTCCCAGTGGAATCTCTTCACTAGATGTGTTAGAATTCTACAATAATTCCAGGATTATATCCTTTGTTTCTGAAGGCACTGCAATAGTGTCTATAAAGACTTCAGTCCAAGGAAAGGAAATCCTTCTGGACTTAACAACTTTCTGCAAGTTGTTTGAACTTCAAAATCTTGGAAAGGATTTTAAAATAGACACCAAGGATGATGATCTCCTTGAAGGTGTAAAACAGCTGTACAGTGGCGTGTGTGATCTTGAAAAATCAGATACACCCACTGATTTCAAGCTTGCTGACATCAGAACCAGACATCTGTTGGTTCACTGGGATGTGTTGGCATGCATTCTTCACAGATGCTTTGATGGTCTACAAGGAGGTGCTGACCAGATAAGCCAAGAACGCTGGATGATGATGTTCTTGCTACAACAACAAGACAAAAGGCTGGAAAACCCTTTTAATTGGGGGAAGTACGCCTTCATGAAATTTTTGAAGAAGATTCAAGGCTTTGAGCCTACAATCGCTAAGGGACTTGCTGAGCCAAAGGCCACAGTAAGCTATGGTCTGAAGATATGCTACTTACTGGAATGTCTTGGCATTGAGCTTAGAGAGGCGGCAGATATTGCCAACAGTAGCCTACTCTACAAATATGAGTATACAAACATGATGAAAAAGGTTACTGAATCTCAGAAAGGTTCCAAGAAGCGAAAGACTGAAGAGGTATCTGAGGGAAAAGTTGCGACCAAGAAGCCCAGAACTTCACGAAAGAAGTCTGCTGGCAAATCAGAAGGCACACCCATTGAGGTTGTCGATTCCCAGATACATTGTAGTCACGATGAACTCATAAATGCGTATGAACTCATCAATGCCGCAAAAGAGGTATCGACTACTGAACAAGTAGACTCAGCAAGAGAAAGTGCTTTCAGAAATGTGAAGACTATTACAGAAAGCCTTGCTGATGAACTCATAAATACTGCCAAAAGTGGTGAAAGATACCAAGCCCTATCTGCAGAAACCGCAGGAATTATGGACCAATCAGTTCCTAATGCTGATGAAAGCTCTGATGATGAAGATGATGAACTAGTCATCTCTCAAGTCCTAGAAAAATCGAAAAGGGCTAAGGTTACTGAAATAGTAACTGGTGTAGAGGTATCTGAAGAAGAACCTACACCACAGGTTTTTGAACAAGCACCTATAGCAAAGGTTGTTGGTGCCATCACACCATCAGGGACAGTCACATATGCACAACTTCAAGAAGCCCTGATGAGTGGTGACCTAGTATTGGCTGACGTTGATGTCAATGCCACACTTAAAGATCTGGAAGAGCTCTCAAATGCTCAAACGTCTGCTTCCAGAAAACCACAACCACAACAGCCACAAGTGGTTGATGAAATGGTAAATGAACTTCATTTCGACATGCCAGCAATGCAGTATGTTGAAGAAGATCCTGCAAATGAGCAGGTTCCCCAACTTCAAGAGAGGGATCAAACTGAGACACCTACTCAGAATGATCAACCAGGGGAGGCAACTGAGTTAGCCACTCAGGAAAAGGTTGAAGTACCTCAAACTTCCAACAAAGAAGCAACACTGGAACAACGAGACCAACTCATGGAAGGGTCACAAGTTTCAGAGACTACTCAGCCTGACATTGCTCAGGTAGCTGAATAGTTTGTACTTGTGAATTTCTTTGTGTTTTCTGTCTTGTTAACTAATAAAAATTCTTTGTTACAGGCTGAATTAGAAACAAAAGAGCAGAGGAAGCTGCAAAGCTTGCCTCAGAATCTGAGAAGGAGGCCTCCATAGCCTCACCACTTAAGGAACATGAGCCTGTCTCACAGGTAGAAGACAGTTCCTTAAGATATAACATCTCAGATATGTGCTTTATACACTTGACTAATACTATTAAGTGTCTGTTTCTAATAGGCTCCAACTGAGAAGAAAAATGAAGAGACTGAAAAGTCTATCTCTTCAGAAAAGAATCCAGAGACTTCCAAGGTCTCTGAGGAACAAGTATCTGAACCTTCTGCAGAGAAGGTATTTCATTCAGATACCTATAATCTTCAAAGACAAATCTCTGATCATTTTTCTCAAACTAACACTGTCTACTTAAACAGGTTCAAAAAGAAGTAGAAGTTGTTGGGGAGTTGCCCGCTCAATCCCCACAACCAATGGAAATTGATGAGGTGTCAAAACCTTCATCACAAGAAAAATTTCCAGAGACTGCACAAGTCTCTGAGCAACAAGTATCTGAGCCTCCAATAGTGGAGGTAATTGACCTCTCAGATATCTGATTTTGAAAATAGAATTTTTCTTGATAAAATTTCCTAAGTGTTATGTTTCTAATCTTAGGTTCAAGAAGAAAGAAAGATCACTGAGGATCAGACTTCCAAGTCTCCTCCTCATATCCAGATATCTGAGGCACCTAGAACCTCAGTAGTCCAACCCTCTAAGCCTGTTGCTATTGCACAGGTAACACAGATACTTGACTACTCTAAAAACTCAGATATCTAAACAAGTTTTGAAACTAACTCAAAACTCTTTCTTTCAGGCTCAAAGTAGTGCCAAGAAGGAGTCAAATGATGACTATGAGAACCTTCTTCCCTTCTTCAAGACTCATACCTTGCCAAAGCATATTCAATGCTTCAAGAAATGGCAGTGGTTAAGGTGCTCTGATCTCTCTGAAATACTGAGAATCATAGATCAACCAACAAGACGAGCACGAGCTCTTGACCTGGAAAACTACATCCATGCAATGTTCCCTATTGAACAATATCAGGTTGCGACCTTAATGCATAAGGATTTTTCCAAGAAAGTGGCACACAAATTGGTACAAGCCTTCAAACAAGCAGATGGTTAGACAAGATTGCAGATGGCATTCAAGCCTGTCCTGCCCCAGACACTACAATTTATTCCTTCTGAACAAGAAGAGGTTAATGGGCAGAAGATCACTATTCCTGAAGTGATTAATCTTGTATCTGAAGACGATGAGGAGGAAGAAATAGATGAGAATAACTTTGATGAACCTCCCTCTGACCATCACAAAAAGAATGATGATGATATGACGGATGATGATGCCCCTGCACTAGGGACAGGAGGAATTGCACAAGGAAACAATGCCTCAGCTGCTGAAAAGCACACTGAGAGGACATCACATCAATCCCCTCCTCCATCTCCTCAGAAATCCACTCATCCTTCACAGAAATCCCAACAACAAAAAGACACTACTGAACAAGTAGTTGAGCACTCTGAGGAAACAACTCAGAAGATATGAAATACTCAAACCAGAACTGCTCAACTCAAACAACTGTTGGAAGAAGAGCAACAGCTCCATCTTCAACTTGAAGAAGAGCTAGTTAAATCCAGAGATAAGTTCAATCAACTACAAGACCAATACTTACAAGAGACAGTAGCTTACTCTGAGGTTAAAGAGCTCCAGGATGCTGTAAATGCTATTGCTAAGGAGCTAGATACTGAAGAAGTATATAAAGAAAAGCATGATGCTAAGGCTGCATCACCATCAAAAGACAAACCATCCTCCTCTCAGAAAGGAAAGAAGCCCATCTCTGAGATGGTAGCTGGACTGGAAAATCTTGAAAATGTCCAAGAGGATGAAGATCACTGGGCTGATGACTCAGATGATGAAGAAGACAAGACTTTGGCAGAACACCGCAAAGAACACTTAGCGGTTTCTCATCTGAAAAGGAAGCTAATTGCTCCTGAAGTTTTCAACAAACTGCCAAATGTCCAATCCCATGAATATATGAACAGATATCAAGTTTTGGCACATCTTAAAAGGGAGATGTCTTCACAAAACAAAGATGTAATTGCCTCCGTCCCCTCAGATATGCAGAAATTCACTAAGCTCATCACTCAGAGAACAACCAGTATGATCATTGCTCAGAAGGATCTGGGAATGGTAAGGGACGATGATGTGTCACTAGCTGAAAAAGCTTTTCATGAGGCAAGTTACACTGCTGGAAAAGCAGATGCCATACTAGGCCCATTGGCAGAGCTCACTGATAAGGAAAATGGACTTATCAAACAAAATCAGGAGCTCAAGGCTGAACTTCAGAAGTTGGTCACTGCCTACAACTACTTGCAAAAGAATTTTGAGTCCCTCTCAGATTCTTTTGTGGTACTTAGTCAGTCAACAATGACTAAGGGGGAAGAATTTGGATCTCAAGATCAGGGGGGAGGAAAGAAGAAATCTAGAGTTGGTGCCGCTCAGAAAGGAAGAGGAAACAAGAAAACTTCCGAGCCACCACTCAGAATAGATGATCCCTCATCAAATCAAGCTGCATTGCAAATAGTAGCTACTTCCCAGCAGCCAACTGAAGAAACTACAATGGTAACAAGGGCCATGGCAAAAAGACCTCCAAGGAGTACCAAGGCTCCAAGGAGAAGACAAGTAAGAGGGATTGATGAATCTTCTGAAGAAGAAGAAGAAGAAGAAGAAGAAGAAGAAGAAGAAGAAGAAGAAGAAGAAGAAGGCCAAATCAAATCCCTGGGCAATGAAGAAGGCTGCAAAAGTCTCACAGGAATTAATCTTGATGATGATGAAGAGACTGATGAAGATGAAGCTCCTCTTCACAGAAAAAGGAAAATTGATAGCCTAACTGAGCCCATAGCTGCAAAGCCTTTAGCAGATAAAACACCCTCCGGAAATACCAAGTCTATCCAGGGTGGTTCTTCAAGCAATCCCCCAAAGGAGAATTCTAGACAAAGAAGGAACAGGCTGAGAGCTGAACAAAGAAAACTTCAAATACCACTCAGGCCTGAAGAAGCCAAGATTGAGTATGTGAAGACCAACAATGATTCCTCTGTCTACAGGTGTATTAATCAGAAGAATGGCTACTGGATTCTGGAACTCAAGCACCTACTGGTAAATTCAAGGTTTCCAGAACCAATCCATAAACAGCTCATGGCATGGAGAAAAGATAAGCCAATCTTGATTAACACCAACCACATCAAAGCATGGTTGGATTTTGAAGTAATCAAGAGAACAGAAGCCATGAAGAAGGACCTCTCTGATGAATGTCCATATGGAAAGCCAGATGATGTTTACAACATTCTCAACATTACTGGAACAGGCACAAGACCAAGACTTGCGGTGGAACCCTATGAGTCCTTCTACTTAACTGAAGATCAATACAAGGGTGACATCAGATATCTGAAGATCATCTATGAATACTTCAAGCTATCAGATATCAGAATCGAGCATGCCTGGAAGTGGGGAAAGTATCTGTGGGTCAAGCATTTTGTCAAGAGAAATCCCACCAAAACCTACTAGGAAGTCTGTGGATTGGCCAGAGACACAGAGATGATTGTTAGAACTCTTCTCTATGACTACTCTGATGATATCAAAAGGTTTGGTGATAGGAAATTTGCAGACTGATCCATGGAACTGTTTTGAAGACTTGAAGATTTTTGAAGACTTGTCATTTAGAATGTTCACTTGGAGCTTGGTAACTCCTGTTGTTCTATTTGACTAAGTAGTTTCTGTGATTTTGCTGATTGATCTTTTCTGTTAAATCTTGAAAAAGTTATCTGTAAGCTTTCTCTGTATCATATCTGATGAACTTACTCTCAGATATCATTTTCTATAAAAGATAACTTATCAGCAAAGATCACACCTTGTGATTTAGTTGATGTTTACTTTCTGCACTTAATTATATGAATTGAAAGATCATAAGAAATGATAAAGTGGTGGATTGTTTCCTCATCCAGATTTGTAATAGGTCAGATAGTCATCGTTGACTGATCAAAATGGAGGAAATTTGTTAGGAATATCTGTTTAGATTTTGATCAGCAACCTAATGACTTATCTTAGCTCAAAAAGGTGATTATTACTCTTAGTTCACTTGAACACTGTAAAAGAGAAAACTCACTGAGTATGATAGTTTAGCAAATCTTGTATAGGATGTTAGGTCTCGAAGTGTAATTTTTATTTTCTGAAAAAGACCAAGAAGAAGGCATCCAGCAGGAAAAGATCAACGGATTTGAAGATTTGAAGACTGCACAAGATTGTCAAGAGAGAAGGTTTTCAGAACCTATGTCCAGATATCTTGAAGAAACAAGTGTTTCGAAACATACATGTTGCAAAAGATATCAGAGAATAAAAGGTTTCTGAGACAAGGAAAGTGCCCACAGATATCTACACTCAGATACCTTGGACATAAAATATGCTTCTGAAAAAGAAACATATTATAACAAGTTGTTCAAACAAGTGGTATCTGGAGCTATGATGATCTCTGGAAAAGAACGTGCAAAGCCTCAGAAAGCTTACATAGTTTCGTTGGCACTACAGGACAAAATATAGTACAGTGCATTAAATGCGCAGACAGAAATGTCTGAACAAAAGCGCTAGCTTCTGAAGAAGAAGACAAACTCACATAAGATTATATTCAGATATCAATAGTTTGAATTTGATTTAAGCCTAACGGATACTATTCAAACGGCATCAAAATTCATCTATAAATATCAACACTTAGACTACTTGAGAACACACCTTAGAACACACTGAACTCCAATACTCACACAAGCGCTCTCAAGCAAACTACATACCTTCAAGCTTTCTGTTGCGACTAAAGCTCTTGATTCTAAGTAGCACAAAAGTTCTAAGTGTCCTGATCCATAACGAGCATTGTTATTTGTGAAAGAGTTGAAATAAGATTTCTTATCTATGTTTCATTCTCTTGAACACTTACCACAGACTTGGGTCAGTAGAGAACAAGATACCATACATTGCAAAGTGTATTAAGTATACTTGATTCACAGAGCTATCTGAATAACTGAATAAGTTATTAAAGAAGTTCACCTGACAAACAAACCTAAACCAACACCATACACGGCGTGGAGTATAGGAAGTACTTAGTTTGAGAAACTAAGGAACAACTCCAAGGTTGCTGAGCACAGGAAGTACTTAGCTTGGGAAGCTAAGGAATAGCTCAAAAAGGTTTCTGAGTACAGGAAGTACTTGGCTGTGAAAGCCGGGGAATAACTCAGGGGGAACACTTGGTTGGGAACCTAGTGCATTTAGGAATCAAGAAAAGATATCTGTAAGGTTACCTCATTTATCTTAGTGGATTCTAGGTCTGAGAAAGACCGAAGTGGATTAGTTGAAGGATTACGCCACCTTCAGATACCACTATAAAAAGACTCGTGTTATTTACTTTCTGCAGTTTATTACTTGTTTTACTTATTGCAAAGTACTTACACTTATCTTGCTGAACACGTGCACTTATCTCAGAAGTCTTCCGCTCTCTGAAATTAAGTATCAGATATCTTCACAGATATCTGAGAAACTGTGCTTATCGACAAAAGTTTTGAAAGACTATTCACCCCCCCCCCCCCTCTAGTCTTTCACTTTGTCGTTATCTGGACCAACACTTCTTCATTTTGCTGAGACAACTCCTTTCTTAGAGTTGCCAGAATCTTATATCTGGCCATGTAATCATGGGAGTTGAGATTTGGTGCCTTACTGAAGCTTTGAGGAGAAATCAGCTTTCTCTTTAAGTGAGAAACTCCCAAGTGATCATTTGCATGTTCTGCCAAGGTTCTGTCTTCTTCATCAACTGAGTCTTCATCCCAGTGATCTTCATCCTCTCAGGCATTTTCATCAATATTCTCTAGCCCAGCGACCATCTCAGAGATGGGCTTCTTTTCTTTCAGTGAGGAAGAGGATGGTACATCTTTTGGTAATGCAGCCTTAGTATCATGCTTGTCTTTAGATGCTTGTCCAGCATCTAATTCCTCAGCAATTGCCTGAATGGCAAGCTGGAGTTCCCTTTGCTCTGCATAAGCTTCCATTTCCTTGAGGGTGAGTTCCTCAATCTTTTGGAGCTTTGCTTTAGATTCAGCTATCTTTTCTTCCAATTGAAAATTTAGATGTTGTTCTTCCTCCAACAATTGTCTGAGTTGAGCAACTCTGGCTTGTGCATCCAATATCTTCTGAGAGTTATCCTCAAAGTGCTCAACTACTTGTGCAATAGTGTCTTTTTGTTGGGGAGAGGGATGGGTATATTTCTGAGGAGATGGAGGAGGGGAATTTTGTGATGTCTTCTCAATATGCTTTTCAGCATCTGAGGCATTATTTCCTTGTGCAATCCCTCATGTCCCTAGTTCAGGGGCATCATCATCATCCTTCTTATAATCCTTATCCTTGTGATGGTCAGAAGGAGGTTCTTCATAATCATTTTCATCTGTCTCCTTCTCTTCTTCATCTTCAGAGACCAGATTGATCACTTATGGAATAGTGATCATTTACCCATTTACTTCCACTTGCTCAGAGGGTATGATTTGAAGAGTCTTGGGCAAGACTGGCTTGAATGCCATTTGCATTCTGGTCTGACCATCTGCCTTTTCAAAGGCTTGAATGAGCTTGTGTGCCACTTCCTTGATGAAGTCCTTATGCATTAAAGTAGCAAAAGAGTATTGCTCTGTTGGGAACATTGCATGGACATAGTTTTCAAGGTCAAATGCTCTTTCTCTTCGAGTAGGGTGATCAGTGACCCTTGTTATTTCAGCCAAATCAGAGCATCTGAGTCTCTGCCATTTCTTGAAGCACTTGAGATGATTTGGCAGAGTGTGACCCTTGAAAAATGGAAGTAGGTCCTTGTCTGAAACTTCAGGGACCACTGTGGCACTAGCTTGAGCCTGAAAGAGAATTTTGAGTTAGTTTCAAAATTTTAGTAGATATCTGGGTTTTATAGTAGTCAAGTATCTGTGTTACATGTGCAATAGCAACAGGCTCAGATGGTTGGACTACTGAGGTTCCAGGTGCCTCAGATATCTTGGTGTGAGGAGGAGACTTGGAAGTCTGATCCTCAGCATCCTCTCTTTCTTTTTGAACCTGAGAATAAAGATAGCATAACACTTAGAAATTTATTAAGAGAAATAAGTAGACAATTTGATATCTGAGATGTCAATTACCTCCACAGTAGGAGGTTCAGATCTTTGTCTCTCAGAAACATGTGCAGTTTCTGGAATTCTCTCAGATGATGAAGGCTTGGTGGCCTCATCAATTTCCATTGGGGATTGAGGAGGCATATCCCCAGCAACTTCTACTTCTTCTTGAGTCTGTAAGTAGAAAGTGTTAAGTACTTTAGAAAAATGATCAGAGTATCAGTGTGGGAATTATAGATATCTGAGATATATACCTTCTCAATAGAAGGCTCAGATTCTTGTTCCTCAGAGACTTTGTGAGTCTCTGGTTGATTCTCTGATGAGCTAGGCTTCTCAGCCTCATCATTCTTCTTCTCAGTTGGAGCCTATTAGAAACAAACACTTAGTTAGTCAAATGTATTTAACAGATATCTGAAAAGTTATGTCTTAAGAAACTATTTCCACCTGTGATACAGGCTCAGGTTCCTTAAGTGTTGAGGTTGTGGTAACCTCCTTCTCAGTCTCTGAGGTAAGCTTTGCAGCTTCCTCTTGTTCTTGTGTTTCTAATTCAGCCTGTAACAAAGAAATTTTATAAGTAACAAGATTTATAAACATAAAATATCACAAGTAGAGAGTTAAACCACTCAGCTACCTGAGCTATGTCAGGCTGATTGGTCTCTGGAACTTGTGAAGTTTCTATGCGTTGGTCTTGTTGTTCTTGGACCACTTCTTTGTTTGAAGTTTGAGGTACTTCTGACCTATCCTTGCTGTTGTTTGTCAGTCAAGAAGTCTACGTTATAGAAAGAAAAAGAAATCATAAATAGAACAATAACAAAAATGAATTCTAATTGATGCCAAAAGATAAAGAGTGTAAGTGAGTTTGGGACTCAGTTGCCTCCCTGTTTGATCATTCTGAGTGGAAGTCTCAGCTTGATCCCTCTCATTGAGTTGGAGAACCTGCTCTATTGTAGGAATTTCTTCAGCATTGAAAAATGCTAGAATCTCATGTTGTAACTCAAGTACCATTTCAACATCCACTTGTGGCTGTTGTGGTTGTTGTGGTGATCTTGAACGGGATGGTGAAGGTCATGCAGTATGGGGCCTATCCAGATCTGCTTGAGACAGACTTTTAAGTGTTGAGGCAATGCCAGTATCCTCCAACACTAATTTACCACTCATCAGAGCATCTTCAATATGCTTAAGTGTTACTTGCTCTGATGGTGTGTTTTGTCCAATGACCTTGGACACATTTGCTTCTTCAGTAACCTTTGGTGTGGGTGCTTCTTCAACAACCTCTACACTTGTTGCTCTCTCAGCAACCTTTGAACTAGTTGCTCTTTCAGCAATTTGTTCTCTCTCATCTTCAGAGTCCGCGTCAAAATTCGGGACTGAATTATCAACAATCCATGCTGCTTCTGCAGAGAGTGTTTGAAGTCTCTCACTGCTTTTATCAACTTTTATAAGTTCATCAGCAAGGCACTCAGCAGCATTGATGAGTTCATCAGCAGTGGGGACAGATATTTGAGGTCGACATCCACTATGGGAGTCTCTTCTAATTTGCCGACAGACTTCTTTCTTGAAGTTCTGGGCTTTTTGGTCGCAACGGAACCCTCAGTTACCTCATCAGTCTTTCATTTCTTGGAACCTTTCTGAGATGCAGTAACCTTTTTCATCATGTTCAGCCGTCTCTCTGAGCTCAATGCCAAGCTTCTCCAGCAAGAAGCATATCTTTAGTCCAAAGCTCACTATGGCTTTTGGCTCAGCAAGGCCCTAGACGATCTTAGGCTCAAAGCCTTGTATCTTCTTCACAAACTTCATGAAGGCGTACTTTCCCCAGTTGAATGGGTTTTCCAGCCTTTTGTTTTGTTGACTCAACAAGAACATCATCATCCAGCGTTCTTGGCTTATCTGGTCGGCACCTCCTTGTAGACCATCAAGCATCTGTGCAGAATGCATGCCAACACATCCCAGTGAACCAACAGATGTCTGGTTCTAATGTCAGCAAGCTTGAAGTCGATGGGTGTATCTGATTTTTCAAGGTCACACACACCACTGTATAGATGCTTCAAACCTTCAAGGAGATCATCATCCTTGGTTTTTATTTCAAAATCATTTCTAAGATTTTGAAGTTCAAACAACTCACAGAAAGTTGTTAAGTTCAAAAGGATGTCCTTTCCTTGAACTTTTGTTTTTATTGACACTATTTCAATGCCTTCAGAAATACAGGAAATAATCCTGGAATTGTTGTAAAATTCCAACACATCTAGTGAAGAAACTCCACTGGGAATAGCAGACAGGAAACCCTTGATTTGTGCCTTTTCAAGCAAACCAAGGATCAACTTTCTATCAGCCTGGTTCTCAATAGCAGCAACTAGGTATTCCTCAACCATGACACCACCCCAAATCATCATGTGATTTGAATTCCAATGGTCAGGATTGAAGTCTCCTATCAATCGATTGTTCGTGATAACCAACACTGGTGCTTGCTTTTTAGCAGTACCAGAGGTAGTAACCTGGGATTTCTGGGTAGAAGCACGTTTTGGAGCCATCTCTTTAAATAGTGAAGTTTTTGAAAGTCGGAAAGAGATTAGGGTGAAGGATTAGTGATTCTTTGTAGAAAAACTAAGTAAGGAGCAGTGGAAATGCAGAGGAGATTTGCAGAAAATCTTGAAGGATTTTGCAGTTTTTGTGCAAGTGCAAATATTGGATTAGGCGAAAGTGATTTCTTTTGCCAAAATCCTATATATATATATAGCAATGTATATTCAACAAACAATACACACAAATTAATTTTTTGCATATGTATATGTGTACGTGCAGAGTGGCGTGGGTGAAAACTGCTTTGCATTAAATGCTAGTGGGCCATAACTGTTTTTACAGTCCACTACTTTTTGCCGAGAATTAATCTTGGCCATTAATATGGAACACCCATTTCATCAAGGGCTTGTATTGCTTCTTCAGCAATGATCACAATCACTACATGTAATCGTGCCCAATTAATGAAATTTGGCGATTAGCTATCTGAATCACATATCATCTGTGTGACTGAGGGACAATTTTGTTTCTGAGTTTTATCTCATACAAAATGCAACTATTCATATATTTCACAAAGATAGAAATAATACAAAACACAAGAAAGTAGTTGACTGCAGACAGTTGTACTACATTTCTCTTTTGTGTTCCCCCTCACTAAGTGATCTCATAGATATCTGAGTACCGTCTCAGAATTCTTTTGAACGGCCAATTCACTTTTAAACTTTGATATCTGAGTACCCGTCTCAGATACCTTTTTGCTAAGTGTTTCACCTTTCGCCTTTGATATCTGGATTCCCGTTCCAGATATCTAATCCCTTCTTTTTCTTCCTTTGTCTTACTGAGTTCCTGTCTCAGTGACCACACTTTTAGCTCCTTGATAGTTCCATTAACCCAAGACTATGTCTCAAGGTTAGGAATCTACTTTCTTGCAAAGACTTTGTGAAGATATCTGCAAATTGATCTTCAGTACCAATCTTGAGTGTCTCAATATTGCCTTTTTCAACATGATCTCTGATGAAGTGGTGTCTAACATCAATGTGCTTTGTTCTAGCATGAAACTTAGGATTCTGAGTGATTTCAATAGCACTTGTGTTGTCATATAAAATGGGATTTTTCTCTTCATTAATCTCATAGTCTCTGAGTTGTTGTTGTATCCACAATATTTGTGAAGCACAACACCCAGCAGCAATATACTCTGCCTCAGTGGTTGATGTGGTAATTGAGTTTTGTTTCTTGCTGAACGATGATATTAGTCTAGCACCAAGGAATTGACAAGTTCCTGGGGTACTTTTCCTATCAAGCATTGATCCAGCATAGTCGGTATCAGAATAGCCAACCAAACTCATTCCACTATCTTTTGGATACCACAATCCAACTTCTACAGTACATTTCACATACTTTAGAATTTTCATAGCAGCGTTGTAGTATGATTGCATTGGATTTGTTTGAAATCTTGCACACACACCAACTGCATATTGAATATCTGGTCTACTTGCAGTGAGGTATAGTAGAGACCCAATTAATTTCCTATACTTGTGTTCTTCAACATTCTTGTCAGATTCAGTATAGGTCATTTTGGTTCCAATGCTCATAGGTATCTTAGCATTCTTTTCAGAAGGCTTTAGATTAAACTTGTTGAGCATATCTTTTGCATACTTTGTTTTACTAATGAATATTCCATCATCAAGTTGCTTGATTTGTAACCCTAGGAAGTAATTCAATTCTCCCATCATGTTCATCTCAAATTTACTTTTCATGAGCCTAGCAAAGTCTTCACAAAGTTGCTTGTCCTTAGATCCAAAGATTATGTCATCAACATATACTTGGATTAAGAGTAGTTTTCCATCATGGTTCAGTGTAAAGAGAGTTTTATCAACTTCTCCTTTCTTGAATCCACTTTCCAGCAAGTATTTAGCCAATGTGTCATACATTGCTCTTGGAGCTTGTTTCAGTCCATATAGAGCTTTCTGTAGTTTATATACCATCTTGCTTTATGAGGAAACTTCAAAGCCTGGTGGTTGATCAACATAGACTTCTTCAGCAAGCTCACCATTTAGAAATGCACTCTTGACATCCATTTGGTAAACTTTAAAGTCATTATGAGCTGTAAAGGTTAGAAATAGTCTGATTGCATCCAATCTTGCAACTGGAGCATATGACTCATCAAAATCTAGTCCTTCAGTCTGAGTGAATCCCTTGGCAACCAACCTTGCTTTGTTTCTGGTTATTTCACCAGACTCATTCATTTTGTTTCTGAAAACCCACTTAGTTCCAATGACAGATATTTCTTCAACAAATGGAACTAGTTTCCAGACTTTATTTCTCTCAAATTGATCCAATTCTTCTTGCATTGAAGAGATCCAATCTTGGTCTTTTAATGCTTCTTCAATAGTCTTTGGTTCAATATTTGAAATGAAACATCCACAGAGAGATTTTACATTTTCTGCAATTGCTCTCCTAGTTCTTACCCCTTGGTCCAATGGACCTATCACATCCTTTGCAGGATGATCCCTTGTCCATTTTATAATGGTTTTTGAACTAGTGGGATCACTATCATGTTGATCTGAATGTGAATCACCATGATTGTAATAAGATGCTTGTTCAGTACCTGAGATATCTAGCACAGGTGATGTGCAATTGATATCTAACACTTGTTCAGTGTCTGCGGTATCTGAGTTTGGTCTTTCAGTAACCTCCTGAAAGTGCCAGTATGCACTTATATTTTGATAATCTTGTCTTTCAATAATCAGTTCCAAGTTTGTGTTTGTTGTTGTTTGTGAAGCTGCAGGACTACCAATGTTGTATAACATTGTGATAGGATAGAGTTCAATGCTGGCATAACATTGAAGATATAACATTGCGGTAGACATCAAAGACAAAGCACATTGGGCAGGAAACTTGGACTGGAAGTATTGACAAATCGAACAAAAGATGATTTAAGGAAAAAGAACAGCTTGTGGTGAAAGCAAGAAGGAATATATTTTATGAAGTATCGAAATATGGGAATTTCCTTCTATGCGTATATTGAAGAAAACAAGTAAAAGGAAAATTGCCTTTGCTGAGATTCTATTGCCTTTCGACATAGATAGAAGAGGTCGATATCTCAAGTATATATATGCAAGGATTCAGCAAAGCAAGGTTGAGCCTTTCTTGATGATCAATCGAGATTTTATTAAAAGAGTTTAGGCTTCTTGTTTTCTGCTAGCTTTAGAGTTTGTCTAAGAGCATTCATTGTTGGAATAACTCTTTCAAACATCGACCTAGAATAGCTTTTACTGTTGGTTCTTCTAGGGCTAGTTTTGGTTGTTTAATCAATCGTTTGTGATTGTATTAAACCTAGTTGATTAGATCTACTTTTCCTGTCAGTAGATATTTTGCCTAAGGCGCTGCCAATATATTTTTCTATATATTGGCTTGGTAATAGAAGTTTCATTATTATTCATCCGCTGCTATCTGTTAACTATAGACAGTGTTGAACAACATTGTTGGCAACATTGTCTGTTGGTCTAATTCCAAGTACCAATCAGGGATCCTAAGTTCTAACAAGTGGCATCAGAGCCAGCCACCTATCTACTGGTGCCTGGATTTGGTACTACTACAATGGATGCAAACTACAATAGACCTCCTGTGCTTGATGGGTCCAACTACCATTACTGGCAAATCCGGATGAGGACATACATCAAGTCCCTTGATGGCCGTGCTTGGAGATCCATTCTGGAAGGATACATCTGGCCAACTGAAGGACCTGATGCTGATGGTGACATTATCCCCATCCCTGAAGAACGCTTCTCTGCAGGTGACATACTTCTTAGCTCTTATAATGAAAAGACTTTAAATTCTATCTTTGGTCATGTAGATGCTCATATGTTTAAAATCATTCAAAACAGCACTACTGCAAAACAAGCTTGGGAATTACTTCAGAGTCATTGTGAAGGGGATGCTAGTGTCAAACAAACTAAACTTAGAATGCTTTGGTCTCAATTTGAAAATCTAAGAATGGCGGAGGAAGAAACCATTGACTCCTATTTCGAAAAACTTTTGACTCTCTCAAATGAAGTCCAAAGACTGGGAGAAGCTATTTCTAATAGGCAACTTGTTTCCAAAGATGTTCGATCTCTTTCCTCAAGATTTAATACCAAAGTCACTATTTTGGAAGACACTCATAACTTGGCAACTATGGATTTTCATACCCTGTTGAACAATTTGAAAACTTTGAACTAAATGAAAATGAGAGACAAGGTATGAAAACTCATAGTATCTCCCTTCACTGCTTCTCTAAAGCTAAATCTTCAAAGCCTGATAGTAGTAGTGATGAGTCTGACAATATGACTGAGGAAGCTTTCAACAATCTTGTGAGGAAGTTCAACAAACTTAGATTCAGGAAAAACTCTGGTCAAGGATCCTCAAGTGGAACTAAAAATTTCAAAAAGAAAACCAATACTTTCAAAACTGGTTCTGCTTCCAAAACTAGCTCCGAATCTGATTTCGATCGCACTCCTCTGAGTAAGATTAGATGTTTTGAATGCCAAGGGTGGGGTCATTATCAAAATGAATGTGCTAACAATCTCAGAAAAGAGAAAAAGAATCTTCTTGCTTGTCTCAGTGATGACTCAGATGAAGAACAGGAAGATGATGAAAACGAAGATGATTCAACTACCAATGCCAGAGCTCTCCGCTCATCCACTTACAATGGTGATGACCAATGTTGGGACAACATCGTCAAGAAAACATCAGGAATAGAAATCTTCTTTGACTCCGAGAACTGTGAAATTTTGGCACTAACCAAACCTGAGAAGTCAGGAATCTCTAATGTTTTATGTCTACATGGTTCTGTGGATTTTGATATAGATAGTCCTTTAGAAGAGGAAGTCAATGCAGATCAAATGGAGAAGGATCTGCAGCAGATGTATGAAAAACTCTTCAGTGAATGGAAGACTCTCAGGAAACTCCTCAAGAAAACTGAAAAGGAGAACTACAATCTGAAAGACACCATTGTCAAACTAGAAGCTGAATTAACAAAGAAGGACACTGAACTGTTCAAGGTAATCTCTGAACTAGATAATGAAAAGAAGGTAATTGCAAAATGGAACTCCTCTACTTCTAGACTTAATGATATGCTTGAGGTGAACAATGATAGGACCACTGGTCTAGGGTACACCAGTAGTTATGATGCTTATTTTGAAGAAAAACTTGGGTGCAACATGAACTGCACTGTTAACCCTGATACCCCAAAAGTTGTCAAACCTCTTTCTGAGCTCATAAAAGGTCCTACGTTTGTCAAAGAAAAAGATTTGTTTGTGTGCACTTACTGTCACAAATCTGGTCACAAAAAGCCTTACTGTTTCAAGTACCAAAAGGACTTAAAAAGGGAACATGTTGAGACCTCCAACCTCAGTAAACTCTCCACAATTCCCTCCCATCCAGTTTCCAGCAAACAAAACAGTGATGCTAGCTGCAATGTTGTGACAACGTCCACTTCAACAGAGACTGAAAGATATAATCTTAAGACTCTGAAGTTCTTTCCTAGTTCTCCTAAACGAGGCAAATCTCCAGGACAGATAAGAAAACACAAGAGTGTTTCGAAACATGTTTGGGTAGCTAAAGAAAAACATACTTGTAATGTTGCTTTTTCTGTTGCTACTTCCCCTAACAATGCTGGAAAATGGTACTTCGACAGTGGTTGCTCTAGGCACATGACCGGTAACCCGTCAAATTTGTCAAATTTTGTAGCTCAAAAGACAGGTACAGTAACATATGGAGGAGGTTACCAAAGCAAAATACTTGGAAAGGGAACACTGTGCCTTAAAGGATATCCGAAACTCTCAAATGTTCTTCTTGTTGAGGGTTTAACGGCTAATCTTGTCAGTATAAGCCACCTGTGTGATGATGATCTGAAAGTCAAGTTTGATAAACCTTCTTGCAAAGTTTATACTTGTGTGGACAAATTAACTATAATGACAGGTGTGAGATCACAGGACAACTGCTATGTGATGGATATTCCTCTCAAATGCAATGTTGCTCAACATGATGATGCAACATTGTGGCATAAGAAATTGGGACATGTCAATTACAGAAATCTGGAGAAGATCATCAAAAACAATGTGGTGACAGGAGTGCCGAAGCTTACCAATGTAGGGAAACATGTCTGTGGCGACTGTCTTATGGGAAAACAAACCAAGGCGATACATCAGCCACTTCTGATTGAAGGACAACAAAGAGGTACTTTTAACTGCTTTGAACTCCTGCATATGGATCTCATGGGTCCTATAGAAGCTAAAAGTTTAGGAGGAGCCTGGTATATCTATGTTATAGTTGATGATTTTTCTAGATACACTTGGGTCAATTTTTTGAAAGAAAAATCAGAAACTTTTGAATCCTTCAAAAACTGGCATGCAAAATGTTGTAATCAAGATTTACTCTTGTTCAAAGAATTCGATCGACCATGGTAAAGAATTAGAATCAATTCTTTGATAAGTAATCTTGTGAAAAGAAAGGATCATGCATGAATACTCAGCTCTAAGACACCACAACAAAATGGTGTTTCGAAAGGAAAACAGGACTCTTCAAGAAATGGCCAGAGTGATGTTGAGCTCAATGAACCTATCAAAAGGTTGTGAAGTCAGTGAACACTGCTTGTCACATAATCAATCGTGTCTATCTTCGTCCAGGTTCTCTGACCACTCCCTATGAGATGTTGAAAGGTAGAAAACCCAATCTTAAGTACTTTCATGTATTTGGATGTGTGTGTTACATACTCAATGATAGAGAACATCTAGGGAAGTTTGATGCTAAAAGTGACAAAGGAATCTTTGTAGGGTACTCTCAAAATAGTCAAGCGTATAGAATATACAATCCTAGATTGCAAACTATACAAGAGTCTGTGAATGTTTCCTTTGATGACTCTGAGCCCTATGCCCAGAAGAAGATCTCTGCAGTGTTTGAGCAGTTATTGACTCAACCTCGACTCTTCTACACGTGAGAACGTGCGAAACCTGACTCATTTGTTGATCAAAGTGAAAGAACCCATGATTTGGGCAATGTTGTGCCAACATCCCCCCTGTGCAATGATGACTCAACATTAATTTCAACATCCCAGAGTTTCACACATGATGAAGAACAAGTTGATCCCCACAATGAGACTGAGGCTGAATCTGACAATCCATCCGGCATTAATGCTGCACCTATGTCTCCTGACTCACAAAAGGATCCTCCTCCTAGAATTCGCAAAGATCATCCCAATTCCCAAGTAATTGGAAATCCAGGAGGAAGGACATTGAGGGGAAACACACGCAAAAATTACAAGGAAACACTCAGACTTGCTGAAATATGTCACTCTGTAAGTTCCTCGTGCTTTGTTTCGTTAATTGAACCTAAAAATGTGAAAGAAGCTCTTGCTGATGATTTTTGGATAGAAGCAATGCAAGATGAACTTCGTCAATTCCAAACAAATGAAGTCTGGACTCTTATTCCCCGCCCCCATAATATAAATGTCATAGGCACTAAGTGGATATTCAAAAATAAGAGTGATGAAAAGGGGGTAGTTGTAAAAAACAAAGCCAGATTGGTTGCTCAAGGTTACACTCAAGTGGAAGGCATTGATTTTGATGAGACCTTCGCTCCTGTTGCTAGATTAGAATCCATTCGCTTGCTCCTAGCCATAGCATGTTGTCTTAACATAAAACTCAACCAAATGGATGTTAAAGGAGCTTTCTTGAATGGTTACATTGACAAAGAAGTGTATGTTGAACAACCTAGAGGGTTTGAAGATTCTCTTTACCCTGACCATGTTTTTAAACTAAGAAAAGCATTGTATGGTTTGAAACAAGCCTCGCGCGCTTGGTATGCTTGGTTGACAGAATTCCTAGTTGGGTTAGGATTTAAAAGGGGTGAGGGAGATCAAACTCTGTTTATCCTCAGGAAAGGAAAAGACATCTGCATTGCTCAAATCTATGTTGATGATATTGTATTTGGTGCTACTAACCTCTCCTTGCTAGATCAGTTTGTTCAAGCCATGACAGGAACCTTTGAGATGAGTATGATTGGTGAACTCAGTTTCTTCTTGGGGCTCCAGATACAGCAGAAACAGGATGGCCTCTTTATCTCTCAAGAGAAATATGCCAAGAATCTTATCACAAAATTTGGTCTGGAAAATGCCAAACCTTGCAGCACTCCCATGGCTACTTCTCTGAAACTCAGCAAAACTGATGTTGGGGACGATGTTGACCCAACATTGTATAGATCAATGATTGGAAGTCTCTTGTATCTTTCAGCCACCAGACCTGACATCATGTTCTCTGTTTGTGTATGTGCCAGGTATCAATCCAAACCCAAAATATCTCATTTAACTGCTGTCAAAAGAATCATTAGATATATATCAGGAACTGTTAATCTTGGATTATGGTATGTATGTGATTCAAACACTAATCTGTTGGGATTTAGTGATTCTGATTGAATGGTGACTTAGATGATCGAAAATCAACTAGTGGAGGTTGTTTTTATCTTGGACCAAATCTTGTGTCATGGTATAGTAAGAAACAAAATTGTGTGTCTCTCTCTACTGCTGAATCTGAATATGTAGCGGCTGGGAGTTGTGTGTCTCAACTAATTTGGCTGAACAATATGCTGCATGAATATGGGTTCCAAAGTGACACTCTTTTGATGCTTTGTGATAACTTAAGTGCCATTCACATTTCCAAGAACCCTGTTCAACACTCACGCACCAAGCATATAGACATTCGACATCATTTTCTTAGAGACCTAGTCTCCAAACAAATTATTGACATACAACACATTGATACCACAAATCGCTTAGTGACATTTTCACAAAGCCCCTTGATAAGGAGAGATTCTTCAGTTTGAGAAGGTCTCTTGGTCTTTGCACTATTTGATAGGATTTGCTGCAAGCAATGTTGACATAACATCACGGTCAACATTGACTTCTATGTTTATCTAGTGTTGTTTTTTTCTTTTTGCTGTTTAATTTTTTTCTTTTCTTCTTGTGTGTCAATGTGATTTCTGTGCTTCTGTGCTGGTCGATGGCTGTTCCTGATTTGTAGCTTACAGTGGTGATGCTTAGGGGTTGAAAGACAGTTTGAAACCAAGGTTGAAAGGGATTGAGTCTCCGGTGTGTTTGCTTTATGTAAAACCCACTTTTACTGCTTTTTGGCTATTTTTACTCGTACCTTGACTCGCACTTGATGTTGCCTCCTGTCCTTTATGCTTAATATATCTAATGAATTATGATAAAAAGGGCTCGAAGTGTCTCCGTCGAGGATCGTGTTGGGCAAGTTTCAAATGCTATCTAAATATCGACGTGGCCAATGTGTCATATATTGTGAGGATTGATGGCTTGTACTGGAAACCGACACACACAAAAGTGCCGATTCTCGTAATGCTGCTGGTTCACTTTCTGAGTACCAAATAACCCAAGGTGGTCAAAATGAGTGATCTTTATGCCATAAGACGTGTGTTTGCCTAACTCCGCATAGGCTTCGGCTTTGGAGCGGATTCATACGTGTTCCAATTATTTGACATGGTTCACGGTCTCATGGTCACCCCCACTCAAATTTATGATAATTGTTCAATTTACTTTTTGAGGCAATGTTGGGTGTGTTTCTGTGGTATTCCTTTCTCTTTCTAACTTTGCCTGTAGCATCAGTGGTGTTAATCGAATCTGCACTTCTTGAGACTTGGTTTCCTGGCTGACTTACAGTAAGAATGGTCTGATTTCCCGATGTTGTCATCAATGTTGAGCCAACATCCTGGTCAACATTGCCTGTACTTGAAGTACCTTTCTTTGCTGTGTTTTTGTGTGCACTTTCTGTGTTTTTTGGGTTGGGTTTGAGGGGGAGTAATTTTGTGTCTTCCTACATCCGTTTTTTTTACAGTTAAGTGTCTTACTCTTATCTGATCTTGATTTGTTTCCTAAAACAAAAATGTACCTCCCTAGGTTGAGTTTTGAGAATCTCCTTCATTTTTGACCCAATTGATACGGTGGTCATTTGCTTTCCTTAATCTCATATTAACAGTTGTGTACAGATCTTGGTTTGTGTTTTGATATATATGGTTATGATCTTTGAAGCAAACCAACCAAAAACACTCCTTCAACCATATTACCTTCTTTCATTTAGCCCACTTCTCCACCACTCACAAAAACTGCCACCTATCCAAACCACAATCATTACCAAAAAAAAAAAAAAAAAAAAAACACTTTTTACTCCCAGACTCTTCACTTTCCCCTCACATTATTCACTTGTCACTCTCAACCAAACCACTCTCCCGCTCTTTCTCCTCCATCTCTGCATTCACGATCTGAACAATGTCGTCTCCAACAAAACCTGTCTTGCCCGGAGTTTCGTTGCAAACACCTGAGGGGGAGCAAGCATATCCTCTTCCCATCCGTGCCGAACCTGCCGATTTTGAGATTCCAGTCTATGAGATAAGTGAGGATTCGGAAGAATGTGCTGAAAAATCCCCATCTCCAGTACCAAAACCACCATCTCCATCTTCAAAACCCCAAACAGAGTCGTCACCATCAAACCCCTCTCAGTTTGCTGCAGAAACCCTTGTTAAATTGGGAAACATGCCAGTCGACTTGCCACAAGATCTTAGGGATGATGATGAAAGCCCAATGGGGATAGAGAAAGATGCTCCCATGGAGGATGCTGGGAAAGATGTTGAACATACTGAAATTCAACATGCAGATCTGAGAGAAAACCCCCAAAACCCTTCATCTGTTGAAAAAGATGATGTACAACAACCTGACAAAACAGGGGAAACGGCTACTGATGGCCTGAATGGTGATGAGAATCAGACAAGCATGCACTCTGAAAATGTTGAGAAACCCGCAGATGAGCCTACTATTGAACCAGTTGTGGTGGAAGATTGGCAGTCAGATGACTCAGAGAAAACAGAAAGTGACCCTATGAATATAGATGAGGATGTTGTTTCAACATCAGTTGCTCATGATGATAACGATGATGAAAGCTCTGATGATATGGAGGATTATGAGCCAGAAACTGAAGATGACTCTAAGGATGAGTCAATGGTTGATGAAGAAGATCTGAGCAACACAGATGAAAGCTCAGATGACTCTGAAGATTATGAAGCTGAGACAGAGGAAGAATCTGAAGAAGAATCACTTGATGATGAGGATGTCATTCTTGGAGAAGATCAGATTGAAGATCCTGAGGTAAATGATCTACCCTCTGAACCTGTTTTTACAGATAGTTCTGATTGGGATGAAGATGCAGTCTCTCATTTGTTCTATGATAACAAGAATCTAGAAAAATATGAGAAAATCAAAAATAATGCTATGGATGTTGAGAAGATAATTAAAGAGGAATCATTTGAAGAGTATAACTTAGTTGCCTATCTGAAGAAAAGGAATCTCTATCATGCTGTTACCCAATATGCTGCTTTTGTTCTTGAAATCATCAGAGAATTCTATGCTCATTTATCTGAGAATTTTGGTATTGAAGGGCATGGTAAGCATCACTGTGTGTATCTTAGGGGTGATGTATTTTTCTTGACTTCTAAGGACATCAACACAGTGCTGCATAGAAATAGGGATGAGGTTGAGACTCCTGTGGAGGTGACTATGGATGAGATTGCTAGAGAGCTAACTGCAGGAAAATTAAAATCTTGGCCTACTGGGACTCTAGACCTGAAATATTGTTGTTCCCTAGTCTCTGTTCTTGCGAATCTTGTATAACCTGGCCGCCATCTTCCAATAACAACAAGCTCATCAAGAGGTAGCCATGTTGTTGCTCTGAGGATCAAAATGGGATACAATGTCAATGGGAGAAAGGATTCTCAAGCATCTAGAAAATTCCAAGAATAGAGGGATCGAGGCCATTTGATTCTCCCATCCACCATATTTGTCCTTCGATGCTGGTATTGAGGTCAAAGCCAATGATGTCTATCATTCCAACTTCAAATCCATCACATACTAAACAAGCTCTGGAAACACATGACAGGATCTGTGATCTTCCTTGGGTAGATCCTGATGTTTCTGTGAAAATGGATGTGGAGGAGAATATTCCTCTTTCTACTGGCAAAGCTGATGCACCGATACTCAGAAGTTGTCGCTCAACGTTCAATGTTGACCTACATGTTGGTTCAACATTGATCCCTAACATTGAAACTCTCTGCAGTATTCTAACCAACAGACAAGGCGATTGGAGCAAATCAAAGGGCTTGATGAGCAGATCTCAAACAATCTGAAGTTCAGAAGTACTCTAGTTTCTTTTCTTTCCTCACAAAAGGGGGAGAATAGATAACTTGAGTTCATTTTCCTTGATTCTGTGTTGAACAATTATATTTTTTGGGTCTGTAATATTTTAAAATCTCTTGAACATTTCTTAAGCTGTCTGGTTAAGGGGGAGAATAGATCTTTAGCAGTTCTTAGTTATGTTTCTATTAATCTCTTGTTTTGTTTTGTGATGAAAGACTAAGATTAAGGGGGAGATTGAAAGTGCCAGTATGCACTTATATTTTGATAATCTTGTCTTTAATAATCAGTTCCAAGTTTGTGTTTGTTGTTGTTTGTGAAGCTGCAGGACTACCAATGTTGTATAACATTGTGACAGGATAGAGTTCAATGCTGGCATAACATTGAAGATATAACATTGCGGTAGACATCAAAGACAAAGCACATTGGGCAGGAAACTTGGACTGGAAGTATTGACAAATCGAACAAAAGATGATTTAAGGAAAAAGAACAGCTTGTGGTGAAAGCAAGAAGGAATATATTTTATGAAGTATCGAAATATGGGAATTTCCTTCTATGCGTATATTGAAGAAAACAAGTAAAAGGAAAATTGCCTTTGCTGAGATTCTATTGCCTTTCGACATAGATAGAAGAGGTCGATATCTCAAGTATATATATGCAAGGATTCAGTAAAGCAAGGTTGAGCCTTTCTTGATGATCAATCGAGATTTTATTAAAAGAGTTTAGGCTTCTTGTTTTCTGCTAGCTTTAGAGTTTGTCTAAGAGCATTCATTGTTGGAATAACTCTTTCAAACATCGACCTAGAATAGCTTTTACTGTTGGTTCTTCTAGGGCTAGTTTTGATTGTTTAATCAATCGTTTGTGATTGTATTAAACCTAGTTGATTAGATCTACTTTTCCTGTCAGTAGATATTTTGCCTAAGGCGCTGCCAATATATTTTTCTATATATTGGCTTGGTAATAGAAGTTTCATTATTATTCATCCGCTGCTATCTGTTAACTGTAGACAGTGTTGAACAACATTGTTGGCAACATTGTCTGTGGTCTAATTCCAAGTACCAATCAGGGATCCTAAGTTCTAACACCTCCGACTTAGAAACCTCTTCATAAGGAAGATTCTTAGTGATTTGATCCATTTCTGAATTTCTTAGAGGAAACTCTTCGTCATGCCTTAGAATTATCTTGTTGTTACTAGACATTGGTTATCTTTCATCGTCAGACTCATCCTCTAAGTGTATGACTTTATTATTACCTCTCTGAAATTCTTGTTCAGAATCTTTGATCATTAGTTCTTTGAACCTATCTGAGAGTTCTTCATTCAAGGGTACTTTCTTGTTTCGTTCATAGAATACCATATGGACAGATTCTTCAATCTTTTGTGTCCTTTTGTTGTATACTCTATAAGCTTTGCTATTCATTGAATAACCAAGAAATACTCCTTCATCTGCCTTTGGTTGAAATGTTCTTAGATATTCATTGCCATTGTTAAGAACAAAACATCTGCAACCAAACACCATTAAATGTTTGATACTAGGGGGTCTACCAATCAATAACTCATAGGGAGTCTTGTCATGGTATTTGTTGATCAAACATCTATTCTGAGTGTATCATGTTGTATTTACAGCTTCAACCCAATAGATTTCACTTATTTCAGTGTCAGCTAGCATTGTTCTCGCTGCTTCTTTTAGGGACCTATTGTTCCTTTCAGCAACACCATTTTGTTGTGGTGTCCTTACTGAAGATAGTTGATGTTGTATACCTTTGCAGGTACATAACTCTTTTATATATTGGTTTACAAACTCAGTACCATGGTCTGTTCTGATCACAGATACCTTGTCATTTTTCAGACTTCAAGCTTATTCAGCAAGCTAGGTATCTCGACCCTTGCGTCAAATTTCTGTTTGAGGAAAACAACCCAAGTGAATCTCGAGTAGTCATCCACAACAACCAGACCATACTTCTTTCCTGCATAACTTGTTGCAGAGGACTCAAAGAGATCCATATGTAGTAGTTGCAGTGGCCTCACACTGGAATGTCTAGTTTTAGACTTGAAAGATGTTTTGGCTTGTTTCCCTAATTGGCAAGCTGAACATACACCATCCTTTCTGGATGCCATTTTAGGTAATCCAACAACCAACTCTTTCTTGGCTAGCTTGTTCAGAGTTTTGAAATTCAAGTGACTCATTCTTTTGTGCCATAGCCAATTTCTTCAGTGTAGCCAGATTGACTCACCATGAGGCATTCTTGATTAGGCGATTCGATCGGCAACATAGAGA
The DNA here is from genome assembly GCA_026545765.1 of Plantago major. NCBI lineage: Eukaryota > Viridiplantae > Streptophyta > Magnoliopsida > Lamiales > Plantaginaceae > Plantago > Plantago major. Next base: position 79,264,489 of record CM048840.1, on the reverse strand, counting down.
CTTCCTTTCCGCCTAGCAACCAAGACTACCTGCTTTGACTCATTGTCAATCAATTTGCAAAATTTTGATTTGATCTTTACTGATAACCCCTTGTCAGCAAATTGACTCATGCTTAGGAGATTATATTTCAATCCCTTTACATGAAGTACACCAGAGATTGTAAGGGCTCCCAATTTCAGATCTCCAAATCCTACAGTTGGATTTGCTTCTCCTCCAGCAAACCTGATATTTGGTCCAGTGTTACAAACATTGTAGTTGACCAGATTTGCTTTATCTCCCGTCATGTGCTTCCCACATCCACTATCAAAATGACATGTTGGATTCTTCTTTAGAGTGTTCTGCACAAGATAGGAAATAGGAGTTAGGTTCTCGTTTCAGTTATGGAACATTCTAGACTAAACATTCTTCCAGTAGGAATCCATTTTTGTATGTATTTCTTAGGAACATGCTTTTTGTCTAGTAGGAACATAAGGAGGAATTATATGTAAATGAGAAGTGTTATAGTTATTAAGAATTATTTTCCTTTTTGGTGTGTTCCTTGGTGCTCCTCGTGGTGCTTTCAGATACCTGTCAGGTTGTTGAGTCTGCTTTTCAGCGAACTTATCTTTCCTTATCAGATTTCTTCTAGCCCTGGCATTCAGATTGTTTGTGGCTTGTTCTTTCTTCCACTTATGATGATTGTTGTGAGCAACCTAGCTTTTATCCATCGTTCTTGCTCTTGTTTATACTCACGAGCAAGTTGTTTCCCGATGGCTTTGTAGCCAATGCCATTTCGAGCACCTAGTGCTATCTGAGTTCTCCTCTCAGCAGCTCTGCTAATCTCTAGAACGTCTTTCTTTCCAGAAAACATAACACTGAAAAATTTTCCTGCTCCAGCAATCTTTCCTTTCTAAGAGACATAGCACTGTGGGTTGTTACACTTTTCAGTGTATTGTCCCTTTACAGAAACTTTACCAACAGATTTCTTTGGGACTTGTTTTTCCCTCAAAGGTTTGGTCGCAACTGCCTTTCCTTTGTCAACAGCCTTACCTTTCTGACCAATGCTATAGGTTGTTTGGGAACTACCTTTCTGAGCACTAACAAATGTCATTCTTTCATCACTCTTATTCAGAGTGGTAGAACTATTTATTTGTGTGTTCAGCCCAAGTCCTCCTTTTTCTGAAGAATCTCTTAGGTAAGAGTGTACTTCAGTGAGAGTCTCACTTGCTTTGGCATAAGATTGGAAGGATAATTCTTTCTTTTTGAGTTCCTCATTCTCAGAAAGAAGACCTTCGCACTTCTTTTGAAGTGTATCCATTGCCTCTCTATGTGACTTCTCTGTCTCAGTTATATGTACTTTGAGAAATGCATTTTCTACATCCTTTGTCTCAGATATCTTGGTCAGTTGTGAATTCTCCTTTTCAAGAGATTTCTTTTCATCTCCAAGAATTTTGGTTCTAGCTTGGACCACCAAAAATTCTCTTTCATAAAGATCAAGTTCCCTTCTGAGTTGTTCTATCTCTGATTCCTTCCTCATCACTCTCATAATTTATAAATTGAGAAATGTTGGTTACCTCATCAGCCGTTAGGCAAGACTCAATGTTGGAGCAATCTGGATAGATCTCCTCAGCAACCCCACACATTTCCCTCTTATTTTGACCAAAGTCAACCAAATCATGAGTGATGCCACACAACTCAGGTGAAGGTAGCTTGGAGTCATCTGAGTCTCCTTCCTCAGATTCTGACTCAATATCAAGAGCATCCAGTTGGATTTGAATCTTTTTCATTTCTTCAGTGAGCAAAGCTCTCTGACCTCTCTTGAATTTTCTTCTATCTTTCTTGTCACCTGTCTTTAGCTTATTGAAAGCAGGGCAGTCCCTTTTAAAATGACCAGGTTTCTAACAATAGAAGCATATATCGTTTCCGATTTCTGCTTCCTCAATACTAGATGCATGTTGAGCCGGCTTGTTCAGCGAGCTTGACAACTGCTTATTTTTGTACTGGTGATAGTTTGATCCTAGATGCTTTTTCAGCTTCTCTTTGGCTTTTCTTCTCTCAATCTCCTAACTGACATATTTTCTCATTTGCTTTACATCAAGAGCATTTTCCTCAGTCACTTCTTTGGTATCCTTCTTTTCAGAAGTACCATGTGTCATTAAAGCAACATTGTGAACTTTTGATGTGTCAAATCAAAGTTCTAAATTTGTTTTAAGCCAAGAGTTAATCCTCAACACTACGAAAACTTGTAGTGTAGTGGAGTTAACCCCGAGGTCGGTCTCGAAGGACTTAACTAGGCTGAGTCTTGTTTACGAATAAAAGTAACAATATGAAAAGCAGTAAATGTTTGTTTGTTTCAGCAGCGAGATGATATACTAAAGTAAATAATTGCTTGCAATGCTAGAAACCGATTTGACAATAACGATATTAAAATATGAATGGGAAAAATTATGGAGTGCCAACGTCAACAAGCTAGCTAGCAGGATATATGTGATTCACAGGATTGACTACGCAAGTTGTCACAAACTTGAGTTCGAAAACGAATAGCACTAGTGAAGGCGTCAGTTTCACTAGACTACAATTAATTTGACTAACCTACTATCACCGTTTGCAACTAACTATTAAATCAAGCAAGACGAAAGACATTTTGGCGTATTGATTAAATACTTAATCTAACAGTGATTTTGTCTAGAGGATTATCAAACGTGATAGCAGGAATAGTAATTAATCTAAAAAGCACAAGTAGTCAAATCCCAATGCACTTCGAATCACATAAACCCTAGCTAGCATGCATTGAATCAGTCACCACCCCATAATAGGGGTGTTTAGCTATTCATGATAAGTGAAAGCACAATCATACTGGCAATAAACATAATCTCAAGCACAAAATAAAGATTCGAGAGGATTGATATAATTTTACCCTTCGTTGTCACAAACCCTAGGTAGAAATTGAAGAACGAAAACGAATCAATGCCAAAGCTGTGTAGATAATCTCCCAATCAATGTTAATCTTCGAATTACAAGGGAAAACGGTTCAATTACCTCGAAATCGGGTAATTACCTTGAAAACTAGGTCTAGCTCTAGAGCAAAGTATTGTTCTTCACAATAGAATGAATATACAAAGTAATTATGTCTTGTTCTAAGTAATAGAAAGGAGAAAAACTAGGTCTGGGCGAATTAGGAAATAAATCGCAGAAAGAACGGCAAAAATGAAAACTGGCGTCGCTAGTTTGGTTACAGAAAACCACTGGCGTACGCTGAAATCAAGGCCGCCTTTCTCTGAAATTACTACTTTGCCCTTCGACGCCTTTTGACTCCAATTCTTGATATTTTGGCCTTCCCGCTCCACTTCTAGCATCCATACGAGACATTAGAACTCCAAATCTTGTAGATGCATATAAAATACTCCATGTTGCCTTCAATTAGCGCGGTTTAGCCAAATATCTACAAAACACATAAAGAACAAAACAAGTAAAAATATTCTAGGAAAACTAAATAAAACTATACTCAAGGATGGCAAAAAGACAGTAAAAAACACCAAATGAGCCAGTACAAAACCGACTCATCAACTTTCTCAGCAACCATTTGTCCTCTCTGAGTAGTTTCATAGTTGACAGAGTTCCCTGGGTTTTGGCTCATAAACAATTCGACCGGTAGATCTTCCACTGGTTGACGCATATGTTTGTGAGGAACCATCACTATCTTTATCAGCGGGTTCTTTGTCAGTGGAGTCCTTGTCTCGACCATTAGAAACCTCCATGACTTGCTTGAGTTGTTGAATGACTATGGGGCCATTCTGTATAACTTCGATCATTTCGTCACTGATGGCTTCTAGGTGGAGCATCATGTTGTTCTTTCATTTCTCATAGTTTTCTGGCTTGAGAACTGGAGCGTCACTTAAAGACATCCTGCAGCAAACACACTAAACAAACAAATCAAGTGTAGGTGAAAAGCAGTTAGTGGGCACTTATCTGATAGTAAAAGACTGGGGGGGGGGGGTGAATAGTCTTTTAAAACTTTTAACGAAAACACATTTTCTCAGATATGTGTGAAGATATCTGATACTTATATTCAGAGAGCGGAAGACTTTCTATGTGATAAGTGCACGTGCTTTGCAAGATATAAGTGTCTAAATACTCAGCAAGGTAAATAAAGCAATTAATAAGTTGCAGAAAGTAAATAACACATATATTTATAGTGGTATCTGAGGGTGGCGTAATCCCTCAACTAATCCACTCGCCCTTTCTCAGGACTTGAAATTCACTAAGATAGATGTTGAGTTCTCCTTACAATAATCCTATCCCTTGATTCCCTTTTACACTAGGTTACCAACCAAGTGTTCCCCCTCAGTTATTCCCCGGCTTTCTCAGCCAAGTACTTCCTGTACTCAGAAACCTTTGAGCTATTCCTTAGTTTTCCAAACTAAGTACTTCCTGTGCTCAGTAACCTTGGAGTTGTTCCTTAGTTTCTCAAACTAAGTGCTTCCTGTACTCCACGCCATGTGTGGTGTTGGTTAAAGTAGTTTGTCGGGTGAGTAGCCTTAATAACTTTCTCAGATATGTAGGAATACTCTATAGAACAAGAATCACTTAACACACTTCACAATGTATGGTGATATGTTCTTCACTGACCCAAGTCTATGTTAAATGTTCTAGAGAATGAATCTCAGATACTTGATCTTTTGATTTAACTCCTTCACAGATAGCAATGCTTGTTAAGGATCAGGATATTTAGAACTTTCGTGCTACTTAGAATTCAAGAGCTTGGTCGCAACAGTAAGCTAGAGAATAAGTAGGTTGAAGACTTGTATGATTGAATGAATAAGTTCGTAGATGTGTAAGTTATGTGTGTTCAAGTGTGTCTTTCAAGCATTCTAAGTGGTGATATTTATAGTTGAAAATCATGCCGTTTGAATAGTATCCGTTAGACATAATGAAATTCAAACTATTGATATCTGTAAATAGTATTACAGAAGACGTTGTCTCTTTTCAGAGATTTCCTCTTTTGTTCAAATGTCTCTGTCTGCGCATTTATTGCACTGTACTATTTTTTTGTCTTGTAGTGCCAACGGAACTATGCACGCTTTATGAAGCATTGCATGTTCTTTTTTAGAGACCTTCACTTCTCCAGATACCTATTGAAACATTGTTTCCCAGAAACATAGTTTTATCCAAGGTATCTGAGCGTGGGTTTCTGTGGGCACTTTTCCTCACTCAGTAACCTTGTGTTCTCAGATATCTTTTGTGAAACTTGTTTACTGAAAAACACTTGTTTCCTCAAGGTATCTGGAAGTAGGTATCTTAGGAGACCAATCTCCTTAGTCTTCAGCAATCTTGTGCAGTCTTCGAATCTTCAATACGTTGAACTCTTCTGCCGGATGCCTCCTTTTTGGTCTTCTTCAAGGATATAAAAATTACATTCAGAGACCTAACATCCTATACAAGATTTGCTAGACTAACATACTCAGTAAACTTCCTCTTTTACAATGTTCAAGTGAACTAAGAGTACTAGTTACCTTTTTGAGCAAAGATAAGTCATTAGGTTGCTGATCAAAATCTAAACAGATATTCCTAACATATTAAGTATGAAAATTTTGGCACACATCAACAAAGATTTTGGAGTTGGTTTTTTTCTCAACTCGGAATGGATAGGGAACCAATTAAATTCTTCCAAATCACCACATGAGAAAAACGGACCAACAGGAATGCTCGAAACTGCCACGTCAGCATGACACATGGCTATGCTTAGAGGGCTTGAAAATGTCTTCTTTTTATATGTATACAGATACATTTTATAGACGAATAAAATTCGTCTAGTCTAAAGTGACATTCAAAAATATATACTATTAGAAAGCAAAATACAATTTTCTAGCATTTTTTTCAGAATTTTATTAAATTAAATTCTAAAATAAAATTGCTAGAATATTTTTTAATATATAAATTTAACTTAAATTATGTCACATTGCCAATATGGAAAGAAATCATGCAACTTGGATGTTAAATATAAGGTTTAAAGCAAATATACATCATATATTTATGGACCAATAAGAATGCATCCTTCTCTTTTCAAGTATGAAATGATTCTGTACTAACAAGTATAAATAGAGGACCACCCCCATTCAGTTCAACACACCACAAGTTGCAGAGCAAGAGCACATAATTCTCTCATCCTTCGCCTTTCATCTGAAAACTGAAGAGAAGTCACTTTTGATCCAAGAAAAACTTTGCACCCTTGGAAAAATATTATTGGAAGCTCAATCTCCGCTAAGGAAGATCAAACTTCATAAATCCTGAAGAACCACAAGCAAAGTTCTTGGAGTTCTTCGTCAAATTCAAACAACACCGCCGTTTGATTCAAGAACAAGCTAAAAAGCGCTCAAATAAATGTTTCCTAAAGGCCGGACTTCTACCAAAGAAGATCAAAAGCCAGATTCTTAGACGAGTTCAAAAGCGTTCGTCGTGAAGTTCATCAATCCGTCAAAAGTTTGTTATAGTTCATCGTGAAAACCTTCAACTTGACAACTTGATTCGAGATTAAGCCAAAAAGCCCTCGAATCGACATTCTTCCAACTTTGAAGTCACAAGATCATAAAGCGAAAACCTCGAAGACCCATATTCGCCGCTTTAGAAAACTAGAATCAGAGGATTTGTATTAGAGAATTGTACCCAATATTCGAATTCAATAAAATTTATTTTCGACAAATTTTTTGGCACGCCCTGGGCTAGCCGTTTGTGCCTATTTCGGTCCGGCATTCGTGATGCGGGTCACACGCGCCTAAGTCCCACTAGTTTCAGTACAAATATGGCCAGGATTTGCAACCTTGCGCGCCCGCGTAGAATGTTTTCCATAACCTTACCATTACACTTGAACACCTAGTATGTGGCAATTGGTTATAAACTAACAATAAATTTCATGTGCTAGCAATGTGGGATAAATTCACTTTACCTTCCAACTCTGAGCACTTATTCCCCACTAATCCAAGATCTGTTATGGGTATACAATATTCGATTCAATGCTCTTACATAGTACCTTACGAATATATGTTTAATTTACTTAATCAACGAATAATTAAGTCGTGGTCTCTAAGTAACATACCCCCACAAGACATTAAGTTTACTCATTTTCTTCACTATTTCCAACATGTCATCGCCGAAACTTTTGCATGTGATAACTTTACTGCTTGAGAAAATTATGTGTATGTGGGTTTTACAGTAAAATATAAATTTGGTTTTCTTGATGGCACTATTGTTAAACCACATGATGAGAACGAAGAAATTCTATCTTCCACCTAGAAACGTGTGAATGCTTACTTCTCTCTTGGATTTTGTATTCTATTGCTCCCACTATACGCTATACTTTGTTATTCTTTAAGACTGCGGAAGATTTGTGGGATGAAATTCATCTATGTTATGTTAAGAGCGATGACCCCTGTGTCTTTCTATTAGAAAGAAGTCTGAGCAATATGAAACAACATAATCAATCTATCACTGTTTACTATAATGAGTTTAAGAGTCTATGGGATGAGTATTGTACCTACAGGGGAGTTCCTACTTGTTCTTGTGGTAAATATGATTGACCCTTAGGGGTGGCTGTCCGGCTTCGATATAAGGGAAGATGGAATCTTCGGATTTCGTCTTCCTCCTTCCTGCGTGTATATTGATCAACACCTTCGTCTACTAAGTACATCTATTTATAGTGTAAATAAGTCCCAATGTGATTTGAATATGTAGATACAAATTCAAATATGGTGTTGAAAGGTCACTATCAATCATACTTGGTTTTTGTCATTACCTTCGGCAGGAATGCTTTATGGCAGGTTAATACTTTGTCTTTTAGTATTACCATAGTATAAATTCAAATCTCCTTTGTAATGGATTTATCAGTTGGTTATTTGTGAAACTAAGTGATCATTTTTCTGTCTTTTGAGATACTACAATCAGCAGTTAATGCTCTTCACCAGATAGTTTGGTCAACCTACCGTGTCATATAGATTTTCACTGGACCAAGTAACTGCTGAGGCAATTGCTTGCTGAAAGTTTGTCCTCTATATCTTAGATAACTTATTCAGTTATACTAAGTCTTCAGTGACTTTTCATCTCAGCATCTTCTGATCGCTACTCGCTACGTTGATGAGTAGGTATTCAGCAAATCCAAATAAAAATAAAAATTACATGAATCTGACACTTATACAAGTCACTAACTATTAGCCCAGACTATAATAATCCTAAGGACTAAGAGTAGTAATCACTTAAAGGGGTGTATTATTGTTAGTATAATACGACAGTACTAAGATTAGCCGTTCCAAAAAGGTATGGTTGCCTTGGTGTAGGTAAGAAATGCATATGATATGATGCAAGTATAATGCATGTTTATTTTATTTATTTTTTTAAACAATTAAAGTCCATTAAAGACAAGAGTGTGAAGATACATAACATAGATTGAGGCATAACTCAATGTACAAACACTAAAAACAAGCAAGGTAAAATATACCAGAGTAGCCCCTTCACAAGCTAACTTGACACAATAGCACACAAGCGCTAGCCTAGGACTAAAACTATGCGTACTATTACAAGGTTCAACTCCAAAATAACAAAGCTCTGTCAAAGACTCCAGCTCCAAGCTGTGATCCATATTCCACAGAGCGCCTGTAATACTCCCCCATGACTCCGGCAATGCCATGATCACTCTTCGTTAAAGTAATTACGGTAGAGAAGAAGCATAAGAGACAAGTTATTTGTCCCTTGCTGGCTTATAATGGACCAGAGAAGAGGATAGAAGATAAGAGCAGACGAGAAAACAACATGTTTCCATCCTTCTTCGAACAGCACCTTATGATCCAGGAGAACAACCAACAAGAACCAGCTAACTACATCAACAAACAGAACAAAACCCAGCATCATATCCAGTTTCACCAAAAGAAAAGAAACCAGGTAAATGAAAACCTATACTGACTGTAGATGAGATAAGAATAATCGAACCTGCCTATTCTGTGAAGGCAATTTAGAAATTCTTACCAATAAAGACGCACAATTCTTCTTACAAGCCACATTAATATTGACTAGCTAGATCATGTCTAAAAGTAAGGCCATTACAAAGAGACCAAATCATATCAATAACCGCACAAAAGACACCAGTACGCAAAGAGTACATAATAGACTGTTTCTTGGAAGCACAAGAGAAGAGAGATATATAATCAGAGAAAGTAGTAGTAGGCTGATAAGGTAAACCTACTAAAGTGAACATCTTAGCACAAAGAGGAGCAATCACAGAACAAAGACCAAATAAATGGTCTCTAGTTTCAGGCACAAGCTCACAAAAAGGACAAAGATTATTCTCCACTAAAGCCCAAAGTTATAACATACTCTTATAAGGAAGTTTATTTAACACAGCAAACCAAGCAAAAGGATATTCTTGGTGTTGAAATCTTGTTCCAAACCAAAGGCTTCCAAGAGACTGGCATAACAAGAGGACAGAACAACTGATATAAAAACTGAGTCCTCTTAAAAGCAGGCACACTCTGAACAACAGATAAATCTACCAGCTACAACATGCTATCTCTAAGTTGTAGTAGAGTTTCCCACCAACCACTAGTACCTAGACTTTGCAGAAACTGTGCAGATATGAATCCACTGATGCCACAAAGAAATAGGATCACCAGTATCAAGCTCAAACAAATACCTACACATTGAACTTTTATTCCAAGCCCGCCATGATCCAGAGGTTGAAAAATACTCCTCCAGGCCACAGAACTCTTCTTTCCCTCAACATTCCCCGACCACAAAAAAAATTCTAAGAATTTTTATCAGTCGTATATAAACTCCAGCAGGGACACAAATACAAAAGCCCAAAACCTTTCAATACTCATTAGAACAGACTTGAGAAGAGTTAAACGCCCAGCATAGCTCAAAAATCTAGATGACCAAGATTGCACCTTGCTAGTGAGTTTAAGAATAAGAGGATCATAATCAGCTATCCTAAATTTCTTGGGACTCAAAGGTATCCCAAGATAGCTAATGGGGAAATGCCCCTCAGGAAAATTAAGTACCTGCAACAAAACCTCTTTATCTGCATCCCGTACTCCGCCCAGAAAAATAGAACTTTTCTTAACATTCATTACCAAACCAGAAGCATCAGAAAAAGCCTGCAGACTATGTTTATTTATTTGTATACATAATGTTTGAAGTTATTGTACATATGATGTTTGTATGTAAATATGTGATGTTGAATTGATCTTTCCGAGAGATCGAGTCTCGCAAAAGTTTGTATTAAATTAATTCTGGAGTCCCGAAAAATTCATTTTTGGTACCTTAAGTTGTGACAGCTACCGTTTTGGTACCTTTAGTTGTGACCGTTCAATTTTGGTACCTTATATTTCGTATTTGTCCAATTTTGGTACTCCATTAGTCAAACTTAATGGAACCGTTAATTTTGACCGAATTAGAAAGAATTAGTGTGAATTAGTCGATTTTCCGTCAGTTTAAACACTCTTAATAAAATATTAATTAATTTTAATTAAAAATAATAATTCATTTTTAATTTAAAAAATAAAAAAATTAAAAATTTGCAGAAATGGTAAAGCGTGTTTGTTGGTCCAGATAACGGCAAAGTAAAGGACTAGAGGGGGGGGGGGGGGGTGAATAGTCTTTTAAAAACTTTTGTCGATAACAACTATTTCTCAGATATCTGAATAGATATCTGATACTTAGAATCAGTCAAGGAAGACTTAATAAAGATAAGTGCAGAAACAGTTAATATGTGTGTGTGTTGCTGAAATGTAAATACAGAAACGTAAATAACACAACAAGTATAGTGGTATCTGGAGGTGGCGTAATCCTCCAACTAATCCACTTCGGTCTATCAGAGACCTAGAATTCACTAGAACAGATAATTGAGTTCTCCTTACAATAATCCTATTCTAAGATTCTTAACAATTGGTTCCCAACCAAATGTTCCCCCTGAGTTGTTCCCCGGCTTTCACAGCCAAGTACTTCCTATACTCAGAAACCTTTGAGTTATTCCCTAGCTTCCCAAGCTAAGTACTTCCTATACTCAATAACCTTGGAGTTATTCCTTAGTTTCCCAAATCAAGTACTTCCTATACTCCGGTAACCTTGGAGTTATTCCCGATTTTCAAACTAAGTACTTCACATACTCCACTTGATTATGGTGTTGGTTTTGGTTTGAGTTGTCAGATGAGCTTCTTAATAACTTTTCAGTTAATCAGATATCTCTGCGAATCAAGTTACTTAATACACTTTACAGCGTATGGTATCTTGTTCGATTTTACTGACCCAAGTCTTATGATATATGTTCAAGAGAATGAATCTCAGATAGTTGATCTTTTGATTCAACTCCTTCACAGATAGCTTTGCTTGTTTAGGATCAGGACACTTAGAACTTCAGTGTTTACTCAAGATCAAAAGCTTTGGTCGCAACAGAAAGCTTTGAGAATAAGTAAGATGCTTTGAGAGAGAGTAAGACGATCAGCATTTGCAGTTCAAGGTGTTCAGTGTGTTCTCTCAAGCTGTCTAAGTGTTGATATTTATAGATGAATTTGAGTGCCGTTTGAATAGTATCCGTTAGGCTCAAATTCAAACTATCGATATCTCGTATAATCTTTATGTGAGTTTTGTCCTCTTCTCAGAAGTTGCCGTTGCATTTATTCAGACATCTCTGTCCGTGCATTAAATGCATTGTACTATACTTTTTGTCCTGTAGTGTCAACGGAACTATGCTTTGTATCAGAGACTAGTGTTATCTGATTCTTTGCACGTCCTTATCTTCATTCTTCAGATACCACTTGTATTTATTGAAACAACTTTGTTTGCAATATATATTTCTCTTTCAGAAATGTGGTTAATGCTCAAGGTATCTGAGAATAGATATCTGTGGACACTTTCCTTGTTTTCAGATGTCTCTTATTTCTCAGATATCTCTTGTGACACAGTTTGTTTGAAACTATTCGTGTCTTTAATATATCTAGCTAAGATATCTGAACAACAGATTCAGTAATCTTGTGCAGTTTTCTTCAAGTCTTCAATGTCGTTGAGCTTTCTTCTTGGATGTCTTCTTCTTGGTCTTCACTTCATAAAATAAAAATTACATTTTGAGACCTAACATCCTATACAAGATTAGCTACACTATCATACTTAGTGGTTTTCCTCTTTTACAATGTTCAAGTGAACCAAGAGTACTAATCACCTTTCTGAGACTAAGATAAGTCATCATGTTGCTGATCAAAATCTAAACAGATATTTCTAACAAAATATCTAACAAATTTCCCCCATTTTGATCAGTCAACGATGACTATCTTCCCTATTACAAATCTGGATGAGTGAACAATCCAACACTTAATCTTTTCTTAAGATCTTCAAATTCATTTAATTAAGTGCAGAAAGTAGACATCAACCAAATCACAAGGTGTGATCTTTGCTGACAAGTTATCTTTTATAGAATACTATCTGAGAGTAAGTTCTTCAGATAAGTTACAAATAAAAATTACAGATAACTTCAATACATGATACAGTTAAGCTCAGTCAGCAAAAATACAAAAGCTACATAGTAAATTAGGACAACAGGAGTAACCAAGCTCCAAGTAAACATCCTAATAGACTAGTCTTCAAGTCTTCAATCTTCAAGTCTTCAACAGTATTTCTATGGATCAGTCTGCAAATTTCCTATCTCCAAACCTTTTGATGTCATCAGAATAATCATAGAGAAGAGTTCGAAGCATCTCGTGTCTCCGCAAATCCACGCACCTCTTTGTAGGTTTTGGTAGGATTTTCTTGACAAAATGCTTGACCCATGGTACTTTCCCCACTTCCGTGCATGCTCTATTCGATATCCAAAGCTTGAAGTATTCAGAGATAATGTTCAGATATCGATGTCACCCTTTTATTGATCTTCTGTCAGATAGAACGACTCATGGGTTCCACAGAAGTCTTGGTCTTGTGCTGTTCTGTGATATTCGAATTTTGTGCACATCATCCGCTTTCCATATAGACAATCATCGAGAGGTCCTTCTTCATGGCTTGTTCTCTTGACAACTTCAAAATCCAACCATGCTTTGATGTGATTGGTGTTGATCAAGGTAGGTTTATCCTTTCTCCATGCCATGAGTTGTTTATGGATTGGTTCTGGAAATCTTGAATTTACCAATAGATGCTTAAGTTCCAGAATCCAATAGCCATTCTTTTGATTGATGCACCTGTAGACAGAGGAATCATTGTCATACTTCACATACTCTATTTTGGCTTCTTCTGGCCTGAGTGGAAGTTGACTTTGTCTTTGCTCAGCTCTCAGTCTGTTCCTTCTCTGTCTTGAATTCTCTTTGGGGTTGTTGCTTGAAGAACCACCACCCTGGATAGACTTGGTATTTCCAGAGGGTGTTTTAGCTGCTAGTGGCTTTGCAGCTATGGGCTCAGTTAGGCTTTCAATTTTCCTTTTTCTGTGAAGAGGAGCTTCATCTTCATCAGTTTCCTCATCATCATCAAGATTAGATCTTGTGAGAGTTTCACAGCCTTCTTCATTGCCCAGGGACTTGATTTGACCTTCTTCTTCTTCTTCAGAAGATTCATCAATCCCTCTAACTTGTCTTCTCCTTGGAGCCTTGGTACTCCTTGGAGGTTTCTGTGCCATGGCCCTTGTTACCATTTTGGTTCCTTCAGTGGGTTTCTGGGAAGCAGCTACTATTTGCACATCGGCTTGGCTTGAGGAGGGTTCATTGATTCTGAGTGGTCGCTGGGAAGTTTTTCTTCTTCCTTTCTGAGCCGCACCAGCTCCAGATTTCTTCTTGTTTTCATCTCCTTCTTCCCATTCCCCCTGACTTTGAGGTCCAGATTTGTACTTTCTTTCCCCCTTAGTCATTGTCATGACTCCCTCATAAAGGAATCTGAGAGAGAGTCAAAGTGCCCTTGTAGATAATTATAGGCAGTCACCAACTTCTGAAGTTCGGCTTTGAGCTCCTGATTTTGCTTGATAAGTCCATTGTCCTTATCAGTGAGCTCTGCCAATGGGCCTAGAATGGCATCTGCTTTTCCAGCAGTGTAACTTGCCTCTTGAAGAGCTTTTTCAGCTAAAGACGCATCATCGTCCCTTATCATTCCCAGATCTTTCTGAGCAATGACTATGCTAGTTGTTCTCTGAGTGATGAGCTCAGTGAACTTTCTCATTTCAGAGGGGACGGAGGCAATTACTTCCTTGTTCTGTGAAGACATCTCCTTGTTCAGAGTATCCGATTGCACTGTTCATGTATTCATGGGAGTGGACGTTTGGCAGTTTGCTGAATATTGTAGGAGCAATCAGCTTCCTTTTCAACTGAGAAACCGCTAAATGTTCATTGCGGTGTTCTGCCAAAGTCTTGTCTTCTTCATCATCTGAGTGATCAGCCCAGTGATCTTCATCCTCTTGGACATTTTCATCGATTGTATCGAGTCCAGCAACCATCTCAGAGATTGGTTTCTTTCCTTTCTGGGAGGAGGATGGTACTTCTTTTGAAGATGATGCAGCCTTAGCATCATCCTTGACCTCAGATACTTCTTCAGTATTGAGTTCTTTGGTGATCTCTTGCACAGCATCCAGTAGCTCTTTAACTTTAGAGTAAGCAATCATTTCTTCTAAGTATAGATCTTGTAGTTGATCAATCTTATCTCTGGATTTAGCTATTTGATCTTCCAGTTGAAGATGGAGCTGTTGTTCTTCTTCCAACAGTTGTCTGAGTTGAGCAGATCTGGTTTGAATGTTTAGTATTTTCTGATTTGTTTCTTCAGAAAGCTCAACTACTTGTTCAGTAGTAACTGCGTGTTGGTTAGAAGATGGATGAGTAGATTTCTGAGGTGATGAAGACGGAGATTTCTGTGAAGTCTTCTCAGTTTGCTTTTCAGCAGCTGAGGCATTGTTTCTCTGTGAAATTCCTCCAGTCCCTGGTGCAGGGGCATCATCATCATCCTTTTTGTCATTATCATCCTCTTGGTGATGGTCAGTGGGAGGTTCATCAAAGTAATTTTCATTCATTTCTTCCTCCTCATCATCTTCAGATACAAGATTGATCACTTCCGAGATAGTGATCTTCTGCCCATTAACTTCTTCTTGTTCAGAAGGTATAAACTGCAGATTCAAGGTGACCGCTTGAATGCCATCTGTAATCTTGTCTGACCATCTGCCTGTTCAAAGGCATGTATCAAACTATGCGCCACTTCTTTGGAAAAGTCCTTATGTAGTAGAGTCGCAACTGTGTATTGTTCTGTAGGGAACATTGCTTGGACATAAGTTTCCAGGTCAAGAGCTCGTGCTCGTCTGGTTGGTTGATCAGTGATTCTCAATATTTCAGAGAGATCAGAGCACCTTAACTTCTGCCATTTCTTGAAGCATTGAATATGCTTTGGCAGGGTGTGAGCTTTGAAGAAGTGAAGTAGGTCCCTTGTTTCTTTAATGGGAACCTGCTTTGCATCTGTTTGAGCCTGAAAGAAGGAGTTTTGAGTGAGTTTCAAAACTTTTGTAGATATCTGAGTAGTAGTGTAGTTTAGTTTCTGAGTTACCTGAGTAAGTACTTCAGGCTCAGAGACTTGTTCTACTGAGACAATTGGTGTCTCAGATATCTTGTTGTGAGGTGGAGACTTGGAAGTCTGGTCCTCATCAACCTTTCTTTCTTGAACCTGAGAGAAATACAATACTTAGGAAATAGTTTGAAAGAATCTATGCATAAATATGCTTTTAATGAATTCTGATTTGAGCTACTTACTTCCTCAAAAGGAAGCTCAGATTCATTTTTCTCAGAAACTTGTGCAGTTTCTGGTGTTCTTTCGAGTGATGTTTCCTTGGGGGCTTCATCAATTTCCATTGATGCAGGGGATGTCGCAACTTTATCCCCTTGCATTTCTACTTCTGAAATAGCCTGTAAGTAGAAAGTATTGAATATTAGAAGAGATAAGGGATAACCCAAGATGAAGAATACTTGTCACTTGATTGTCATATACCTTCATGTTTGAAGGCTCAGTGATGTATTCTTCAGAAACCTTGTTGGTCTCTGGATTTGTCTCTGGCATTTCTGCCTTATCTTCTTCCATCTCAGTTGGAGCCTGTTAGAAACATTTAATCATGAATAAGCACATAAACATTTTTACTGAAAAATTAGTTCTCTTTAAGAATCATTTACCTGTGGCACAGGCTCAGATTTCTCAAGAGTTGAGGTTGAAGGGACCTCTTTTTCAGTAGTTGAGGCAAGCTTCTCAGCTTCCTCTTGTTTCGCTTCTAACTCAAATTTCAGAATAAAGAAATTCTTATGAGGTAACAAGATTTATAATTATAAAAATTTTCACAAGTTAAGATTTAAACCACCATTTACCCGAGCGGCCAGTCGATTGGTCTCTGGAACTTGTGACCTTTCTATACATTGGTCGTCTTGTCCCGGCAGCTTTCTTTGTTTGAAGTTTCGTACTTCACACCTTTCCGAGTATGCAACTCGGTGGCCTCCCCGTTGATCATTACGAGTAGATGTCTCAGTTTGATCCCTCTCATTGAGTTGGGGAACCTGCTCAATTACAGGATTTTCTTCAGCATACTGTATTGCTGGTAATTCAAAATGGAGTTCATTTACCATTTCATCAACCACTTGTGGCTGTTGTGGTTGTTGTGTTTGTGGTTGTTGTGGTTATGGAAGCGTAAGATTGATCAAGAGAATGTTCTTCCAGATTTTTAGATGTGGCATTTCCATCAAGATCCGCCAAAGACTAAAATACCACTCATCGTGGCTTTGTGAAGTTGTGCAAGAGAGACATTCATCGATGATGTGTTTGCACCAACAACCTTTGCTATAGGTTCAAGAACTTTGTGGTGTAGGTTCTTCTTCAGATACCTTATCACCGCCATTTTTTCAAGAACCTTAGCCCTCTTTGTTCTTTCTAGGACTTGAGAGATGACTAGTTCATCATCTTCATCGTCGAGCTCTCATCAAGATTGGGAACCGATTGATCCATTACTCCTGCGGTTTCGCAGATGGGCTTGGTGTTTTCACCACTCTTGGCAAGATTTATGAGTTCATCGCAAGGCTTTACGCATTAGTCGCAACATTTCGAAAGCACTTTCTTGCCGAGTCTACTTGTTCAAGAGTTGATAACTCTTTGTAGCATTGATGAGTTCATCCGCCATTATCGCCATCGGCAATGCTGCGGATATCCGAGAATTGACAACCTCTTTGGTGTGTCTTCCGATTTGCGGCCAGACTTCTTTCTTGAAGTTCTGGGCTTGGTCAAACCTTTTCTTCGATATCTTTTCAGATTTTCGCTTAGGACCTTTCTCGAGACCCAAGAACCTTTTTCATCGATTTGTATACTCATATTTGTAGAGTAGGTTATCATTGGCTATTTCATCGTCTCTCGAGCTCAATGCCAAGCTTTTCCAAAGAAGTAGCATATCTTCGCACCATAACCCATCGTGGGCCTTGGCTCAGCTAGTCCTTTGACAATCTTAGGCTCAAGCCTTGAATCTTTTTCACGAATTTCATGAAGGCGATTTCCCGCTTAAAAGGGTTTTCCAAACTTTTGTCTTGTTGATTCAAAGAACATCATGATCCATCGTTCGCTTATCCGTCAAGACCTCCTTGTAGACCATCAAAGCATCTGTGAAGAATGCAAGCCAAGATATCCCAAAGGAACCAACAGATGTCCGGTTCGGATGTCGACAGCTTGAACTCGGTGGGTGTATCTGATTTTCAAGATCACACACGCCATCAGAAAGTTCTTTAACACCTTCAAGGAGTTCCTCATCCTTGGTGTTTATTTCAAAATCCTTTCCAAGATTTTGAACCTCAAACAACTTACTGAAGGTTGTTAAGTCCGTAGGATTTCCTTTCCTTGATCGAGGTTTTGATAGACACTATTTCAAAGGTTTTCAGATACACAGAAATAATCCGAGTTGTTGTAAAATTCCAACACATCGAGTGATGAAATTCCACTTGGCGGCGATAGAAAACCCTTGATTTGTGCCTTTTCAAGCATGTCAAGAATAAATTTTCCGTTTGGTTTTCTATTGCAGCAGAGGTATTCCTCAACCGTGGCACCACCCCAAATCATTCGTGACTTGAAGTCCAATGGTCGATTAAAAACTCCTACCAATGATTGTTTACAATAACCAACTCGTGCTTGCTTTTCAGCAGCATCAAGGAGGATCGGGATTTCGTGTTGAAGTGTTCTTGGAGGCCATCTCTTTATACAGTGTAGGGATTTGAAATTGGTGTTTGAAAGAGATTTGATTCAGTGATTCTTTTCAGAAAAACTTAATCTTGATTTGCAGAGATTGTAGAGGGTTTGTAGAGAATCAAGAGAAGGATTTGCTATTCTTGTGCAAGATGAAATTTCGGATTAGGCAAAAGTGATTTCATTTGCCAAAATCCTATATATATAGCAGTTGAATCCCAATGCATAAATACATACAAATTGATTTTGTGTGTACGTATCTGTAATTTGCAAACAGGCGTGAGCAAAAGCTAGTTCGGCATTAAATGCTTAGTGGGCCATGTCTGAATTTCAACAGTCCACTATTTACTGTGAATTAATTTCCACCGTACAGATCAATCGCTTAACTTCATCGAGGGTCACCTCTTCAGCAATGATCACAATCAGCAAGTGTAATTGTGCCCATTTAATGAGTTTTGGCGACTTGCTATCTGAATCACAATTCTGTATGACCAAGGACACCGCTCAGATCTTAACTGCCTTATACTTAGGATTTTTCCAAGTTTTTCATCAAGATAGAAATAATGCGAGTTTCAAGAGAGTAGTTATCGCAGATAGTTATACTATTCTCTTTGTGTTCCCCATTTATAGAGTGATTCGGATATCCGAGTTCCGCCTCGTAGATCTTAAGCTATCTTTTTGCTCTTTAGCCTTTTTGACTTCTGGATACCCGTTCCAGATTTCTCTTTTCTCTTCTCTGGTTGCCCGTTCCAGATACCTCTTCTCTGGTTGCCCGTTCCAGATACCTCTTCTCTGGTTGCCCTTTCCAGATACCTCTTCTCTGGTTGCCCTTTCCAGATATCTGAACTTTTTCAGTTCATTGGTAGTTCCATTAGTCCAAGACTATGTCTTAAGGCTAAGAATCTACTTTCTTGTAGTGGCTTAGTGAAGATATCTGCAAGTTGGTCTTCAGTGCCAATCTTGAGTATCTTTATATTGCCTTTTTCAACATGGTCTCTGATGAAGTGATATCTAACATCAATGTGCTTTGTTCTGGCATGAAATTTAGGATTCTGTGTAATCGCAATAGCACTTGTGTTGTCACAGAAAATGGGAGTTTTCTTCTCATCGAGTCCATAGTCATTAAGTTGTTGTTGTATCCACAGAATTTGTGTTGCACAACAACCAGCAGCAATATATTCAGCCTCTGTGGTAGAAGTTGCAATTGAGTTTTGCTTCTTGCTAAACCATGAGATAAGTCTAGTACCTTAAACCGACAAGTTCCCGAGGTGCTTTTCCTATCAAGCAATGATCCAAAGATAATCGTCCGAGTACCCAAATAAACTCAATCCACTTTCTTTAGGATACCACAATCCTACATCTACTGTACCCTTTACATACCTTAATATTTTCATAGCAATGTTGTAGTGTGTTTGCATTGGATTTGTCTGAAATCTAGCACATACTCCAACGGCATATTGAATATCAGGTCTAGTGAGGTAAAGTAGTGAACCTATCAATTTCCTATACTTATGTTCTTCAACACTCTTATTTGATTCAGTATAGGTCATTTTGGTTCCAATGCTCATAGGTATCTTAGCATTCTTTTCAGAAGGCTTAAGATTGAATTTTGTGAGCATATCTTTTGCATACTTTGTTTGACTAATGAATATTCCATCATTGAGTTGCTTGACTTGCAATCCTAGGAAATAATTCATTTCTCCCATCATGCTCATCTCAAACTTGCTTTTCATGAGATTTGCAAAGTCATTACAAAGTTGCTTGTCCTTAGATCCAAATATGATGTCATCAACATATACTTGAACTAAGAGTAGTTTCCCATCATGATTTAAGGTAAATAAAGTTTTATCAACTTCACCTTTCTTGAAACCATTTTCCAGAAGGTACTTGGCCAAAGTGTCATACCATGCTCTTGGAGCCTGTTTCAGTCCATACAGAGCTTTCTGTAGTTTATAGACCATTCTACTTTCTGAGGAAACTTCAAAGCCAGGTGGTTGCTCAACATAAACTTCTTCTGCAAGTTCACCGTTTAAGAATGCACTTTTGACATCCATCTGATAAACTTTGAAATCTTTATGAGCTGCAAAGGCTAGAAAGAGTCTTATTGCATCCAATCTAGCAACTGGTGCATATGACTCGTCAAAATCTAAGCCTTCAGTCTGAGTAAATCCCTTGGCAACCAATCTTGCTTTGTTTCTGGTTATTTCACCAGATTCATTCATCTTGTTTCTGAAAACCCATTTAGTTCCAATCACAGATATTCCTTCTATAAATGGAACTAGTTTCCAGACTTTGTTTCTCTCAAATTGATCCAACTCTTCTTGCATTGCAAAGATCCAGTCTTGGTCTCCTAATGCTTCTTCTATATTTTTAGGTTCAATATTCGAGATGAAACATCCAAAGAGAGAGTTAGCATTTTCAGCTATTGCTCTCCTAGTCCTAACACCCTAATTAATCGGTCCAATTATATCCTTTGTAGGATGATCTTTGATCCATCTCATCATAGGTTTAGTGCTAGTAGGATCAATATCCAAGTGATCTGAATGTGAATCACTAAGATTTTGATTTGATACTTTTTCAGTATCTGAGATATCTGACATATGGGAAATGTCATGGATATCTGACACTTTTTCAGTGTTAGAGATATCTGAGACATGCATTTCAGCATTCTTATTTTCAGATTCCTCTTCATGATGAAGGTTCTCAGTAACCTGTTCCATTTCTGGAAAACTCATAGGAAATTCCTCATCATGTCTGTGAGTCATCTTGTTGTTACTAGGCTTTTCAAGCTTTTCTACGTCAGAGTAATCCTCAGTTTCCATAATGATGTTTTTCCTTTCTGAGGATTCTTCTTTAGAATCCCTCAATAATAATTCTTTGAACCTTTTTGAGAGTTCATCAATAGGAGGTGTTTTCTTATTTCCTTCATAGAATACAACATGAACTGATTCTTCAATTTTCTTTGTTCTTTTGTTGTAAACTCTGTAAGCTTTGCTGTTTGTGGAATAGCCAAGAAAAACACCTTCATCTCGCTTTGGTTGAAATGTTCTCGATAATCTTTCCCATTGTTTAGAACAAAACATCTACAACCAAATACTCTCGATGTTTGATATTAGGGGTCTACCAACCAAGATTTCATAGGAGTCCTCATGGTGTTTGTTTATCAAACATCTGCTACGAGTGTAGCAAGTCGTGTTTACGCCTTCAACCCAATAAATTTCACTTATTTCAAAGGTCGCCTAGCATTGTCCTTGCGGCTTCTTTAAGGGTTCTGCTTTTCCTTCGCAACACCATTTTGTTGAGGTGTTCTTACAGAGGAAAGTTGGTGTTGTATACCTTTGCAGTACAAAACTCCTTTATGTAATCGATTGACAAACTCAAGACCATGGTCCTCTCGATTGTATACCTTGTCATTTTCATGACTTCAAGCTTTTTCAAAGAAGTTTGGTATCTCCACCGGCATCGATTTGTGTTTCGTAAAGACAACCCAAGTGAATCTTGAGAAGTCATCTACAACAACCGCACCATACTTCTTTCCCGCATAACTAGTTACGATGATTTAAATAGATCCATGTGTAAAAGTTGCGGTGGTCTAACACTAGAGTGTCGATTTTGGACTTGAAAGAGATTTTAGATTGTTTCCATCCGACAAAGTGCAATGTATACCATCCTTTCCGAAGATGTTCAGGAAGGCCAACCACTAACTCTTTCTTGGCAAGTCTATTCGAGTTTTGAAGTTCAAGTGACTCATTCTTTGTGCCATAACCAAGCTCTTCCGTGTGACCAGATTGACTCACCATGAGACATTCTTCAACAGGCGTATGCCCAATCGGCAACATAAAGACCGCTTTCCGCCGACCAACTAAGATCTTCGCTGACTCATTGTCAATTAGTTTGGTGATTTAGCTTTGAATTTTATAGTAAAACCCTTGTCTAAACCTGCTCATGCTAAATAGATTATATTTCAAATCCTTAACATGTAATACGCCGTGATTGTTAAAGTCCCCAATTTGACGCTACAAATCCTGAGAGGGATTTAATTCTCCAAAGAACTCGATATCTAGTCCGGTTGCAAGCTTTGTAATCAACCAGATTTGCTTTGTCTCCTGTCATGTGCTTTCCGCATCCACTATCAAATAGCCATTGTGCTTTGGTCCAGGAGGCATTCTGCACACAACAGGAAACAGGAGATTAGGTTCTCATATCTTTGATGGAACCGTCAGAATTAAAAGTTCTTCCAGTAGGAATCCATTTTTGAATGAATTTCTTTGAAATATGCTTTTGTCTGACAGGAACGTAAGGAGGAATTCTTTTTTAATGAATGTTATCATTAGTAAGAATTATTTTCTTCCTTAGTGTGTTCCTAGGTGCTCCATATGATGCTTTCAGATACCTGTCAGGTTTCTGAGTTTGCTTTTCAGCAAACTTAGCCTTCCTTGCCAGATTTCTTCTAGCCCTGGCATTCAGATTTTCAGTGGCTTGATTTAACTTCCACTTCTGATAATTGCTTTGAGCAATTCTAGCTTTCAGCCATCGTTCTTGCTCCTGCTTGTACTCATGAGCAAGTTGTTTTCCGATGCCTTTGTAGCCAATACCGTTTCGAGCACTTGAAGCTATCTGAGATCTTTTCTCAGCAGCTTTGCTAGTCTCTGGTTGATCCAATTTCTTTCCAGAAAAAGTGACATGGGAGAATTTGCCAGCTCCTGCAATTCTACCTTTTTGAGAGACATAGCACTGTGGGTGTTTACACTTTTCAGTGTTGTGTTTCTTTTCAGAGACGTACCCAACAGTTTTATTTTTGACTTGTTTTTCCCACAAAGGTTTAGTCGCAACTGCCTTTCCTTTGTCAACAATCTTTGTCTTTTCACCGATACTATAGATTGCATGGGAACCGTCTTGCTGAGTACTTACAAATGTTCTTTTCTCCTTACTCTTATTCAGAGTGATAGAACAATCTGTCTGTGTATTCAGCCCAAGTCCTTTCTTTTCTGAAGGATCTCTTAAGTAAGATTGTACTTCAGTAAGAGTGTCACTAGCTTTGGCATAAGATTGAAAAGATAATTCTTTCTTCTTGAGTTCCTTGTTTTCAGAAAGAAGATCTTCATAATTCTTTCAGAATCACCCATCGCTTTTCATGTGACTTTTCAGTCTCAAATATATGAGCTTTGAGAGATGCATTTTCAGCATCCTTTCTCTCAGATTCTTTGACTAATTGAGAATTTTCCTTTTCAAGAGAATTTTTGTTTTCTTCAAGGTTTTCGGCTCTAGCTCGGATCATTAGAAATTCTCTTTCATAGATGTCAAGTTCTTTCCTGAGATTTTCTAGATTTTTTATTTCCTCTTCATCACTTTCATAAGTGTAGCAAGAAGTATGTGTTACCTCATCACCATAAGATGCTTTTCTATGTTGGAGATGTCCGGTCCACAATTTCAAAGAACTCCACACATTTCATTCTTCTTGAGGTCAAGTTGATAATATCATGAGTAACTCCACATAATTCGTGATGGTAGGTTGAATCATCCGAATTGTCACCTTCGTAACTGCCTCAACGCCTAGAGCATCCATTGAATTTGATTTTCTTTCTTTCTTCGCTAACAAAGCTCGCTTCTTCTCAAGATTCTTCTATCTTTCTTGTCGCTTTGTCCTTAGTTTGTTGAGGCGTGACAATCCTTCTTAAAGTGGCTGTGTTTCGACAATAGAAACAGATATCGCTTCCAATTTCGCTTCCTCAAGACATGATGCTTTCTCGAAATGGCTTGTTCAAAAGCTTTGCATATTTTTGTATCGGTGATAGTTTGAGCCTAGATGCTTTTTGACTTCTCTTTCGCTTTTCTTCTCTCAATTTCTCGACCGACAAATTTGCTCATTTGCTTTAAAGAAGAGCATCCTCGCCTCCTCCTTGCTTTTCTTCTTTCGAAGTTCCTTGAATAACTAGAGCAACATTCTCGCAACTTTTCGGTTGTTTGTTCTCTCCGAGTTGTCTCATAGTCAAAGAGCAAGATGAGAGAAAAGTTCCATCGAGTGATATTCGCATACCTTGGTTAAAATAAAAGAATTTAGTATGCTCCCAGTTGTGGTTAAGACTTCTGACAATAGTCTTAATCTTCTCAGACTGAGAGTATCTATTGCTTCCCCAAGTGCTGCCATATCACTCATGAGAGTGGTAAACCTAAAATCAAGTTCTTCCAGAGTTTCAGGGACCTTGTTTGAAATTTTGAAATTTCAACTTTAGAACTTCGAACTTGTTTTCCTTGGTTTTCTCAGTTCCGGCACAAATTTCTTCAATCATTGCCAGCAACTTTCGCCGCTTTAGCACCCACGCTTACATCAGATGTGCTCTGGTGTCGATCTGATGATGATGTTACGAGCTTGACCATCCAGACGATTCCTCTTGGCATCTTCCGATGTCCAGAGTTCTCTGGGCTTTGGTTCGTAAATTACTTGACCGGTAGATCTTCCACGAGTTGACGCATCTGTTTGTGAAGATCCTTCGCTTTGATCTCTGTCTCTTCCACTCGAAACCTCCATGACTTGCTTAAGTTGTTGAATGACTATTGGGCCATTCTTTATTACTTCGATCATCTCGTCACTTATGGCTTCAAGGTGGAGCATCATGTTATTTTTCCATTTCTCGTAGTTCTCTGGTTTGAGAACGGGTGCATCACTCAGAGACATACCTGCACACTTAACACACAAATAAAATAGTCCTCAAAAGTGGACAAAGTTCCTTCACCTATCTGGGGATCTAGGTTCAGTGCAGAAGGCTGGTGAACCTCCTGCTCTGATACCACTTGTTGGTTCAGATAACGGCAAAGTAAAAGACTAGAGGGGGGGTGAATAGTCTTTTAAAAACTTTTGTCGATAACAACTATTTCTCAGATATCTGAATAGATATCTGATACTTAGAATCAGAGTGCGAAAGACTTAATAAAGATAAGTGCAGAAACAGTTAATATGTGTGTGTGTTGCTGAAATGTAAATACAGAAACGTAAATAACACAGCAAGTATAGTGGTATCTGGAGGTGGCGTAATCCTCCAACTAATCCACTTCGGTCTATCAGAGACCTAGAATTCACTAGAACAGATAATTGAGTTCTCCTTACAATAATCCTATTCTAAGATTCTTAACAATTGGTTCCCAACCAAATGTTCCCCCTGAGTTGTTCCCCGGCTTTCACAGCCAAGTACTTCCTATACTCAGAAACCTTTGAGTTATTCCCTAGCTTCCCAAGCTAAGTACTTCCTATACTCAATAACCTTGTAGTTATTCCTTAGTTTCCCAAATCAAGTACTTCCTATACTCAGAACCTTGGAGTTATTCCCCGATTTTCAAACTAAGTACTTCATGCACTCCACGCCATTATGGTGTTGGTTTTGGTTTGAGTTGTCGATGAGCTTCTTAATAACTTTTCGCTAATCGATAGCTCGTGAATCAAGTTACTTAATACACTTTACACAGTATGGTATCTTGTTCGATTTTATCGACCAAGTCTTATGATATCTGCTCAAGAGAATGAATCTCGGATAGTTGATCTTTTAATTCAACTCCTTCACGATAGCTTTGCTTGTTTAGGATCGTGACACTTAGAACTTCAAGGTTTACTCAAGATCAAAAGCTTTGGTCGCAATGAAAGCTTTGAGAATAAGTAAGATGCTTTGAGAGAGTAAGACGATCGGCGTTTGCGATTCAAGGTGTTCAATGTGTTCTCAAGTCGCCTAAGTGTTGATATTTATAGATGAATTTGAGTGCCGTTTGAATAGTATCCGTTAGCTCAAATTCAAACTATCGATATCTCGTGTATAGTATCAGAGCGATTTTGTCCTCTTCTCGAAGTTGTCGTTGCTTTTATTCGCACATCTCCGTCCGTGCATTAAATGCATTGACTATACGTTTGTCCTCAGTGTCAACGGAACTATGCTTTGTATCAGAGACTAGTGTTATCTGATTCTTTGCACGTCCTTATCTTCATTCTTCAGATACCACTTGTATTTATTGAAACAACTTTGTTTGCAATATATATTTCTCTTTCAGAAACGTGGTTAATGCTCAAGGTATCTGAGAATAGATATCTGTGGACACTTTCCTTGTTTTCAGATATGTCTCTTATTTCTCAGATATCTCTTGTGACACAGTTTGTTTGAAACTATTCGTGTCTTTAAGATATCTGACTAAGATATCTGAACAACAGATTCAGTAATCTTGTGCAGTTTTCTTCAAGTCTTCAATGTCGTTGAGCTTTCTGCTTGGATGTCTTCTTCTTGGTCTTCTCTTCATAAAATAAAAATTACATTTTGAGACCTAACATCCTATACAAGATTAGCTAGACTATCATACTTAGTGGTTTTCCTCTTTTACAATGTTCAAGTGAACCAAGAGTACTAATCACCTTTCTGAGACTAAGATAAGTCATCATGTTGCCGATCAAAATCTAAACAGATATTTCTAACAAAATATCTAACAGTGTTTCTCCCATCATTTAACTAACAGCCTCAATTCTCTTAAGAATCCTAACCAAATTCTTCAATTTGACTTTTCTTTGTTTGATTCCGGCGAGCATAGAATAGGAACATGCAAGAATGTCAGTCTTGGTAAGTGGCAAAATATAAATCTTTTAATTTAAAAATATTAATATTTTTAATTAAAATATTAATATTTTGATTTGTTAAATTAAAAATGAATTAATTTTTTAATTAAAATTTATTAATATTTTATTAAGAGTGCATGTAATTCACTCGTCGAGTTGACGGAAAATCGACTAATTCACACTAATTTCTTTCTAATTCGATCAAAATGAATGATTCCGTAACAGAGTATCAAAATTAGACAAATACCACGAAACAAAAGGTAACAAAACGGTAAGTGTCACAATTTAATTTACCAAAAATGAAAATTTGCCGCCTCCAAGTTGCAAACACTTGTTGGTCTTGGTCATATCAATCTCTATTTTTAGACCTAAAAATATCTCTGGAATACATCACCAATAAATTCCCACCATATTTTTCTACCACTTCCTTCCATGGCTACTCAAATTAACTACAGCCTATTGTAACGGTGACTAAACACCACTATGGCCACAACCAAGTACAACATTGTACATTCCTCATTCCATTCCCAAAGTGTCCAAGAAATCTCCACTTCAGGGATAAGGTATGTTATCTGTATTCAGTTTTTCATTACATTCTTGATTAATATCTGTGGACAAACATGGCAAGTATTATATTACCCTTTTCTTAATGGAATTTAAGGAAACGAAATGGAGGAGGCATGAGAGTGAATGTGAATAGAGCAAAATTGTCGGATTCAAATGTAAAAAGAGCGAATCTTTCGGCCGGAAAAAAGGAGAGGATAAAGCTTCCTGATTATTGTAATGGAAGTTTTCATATCAGTAAGTTTTTCAGCCACCCATCTGGGATTGAAGCAATTTTGAACACCAGAGCCCTCTCAAGTTATCAATCCCTTGACTCCAATTTGTACAGGTAGCCTGTTGATCCACATGTTTTTTTTTTCTTTTCTGAATTTGTTTTTGTTTGCTAACTTCTTGGAAATGAATCCGGTTTAGATGGTTGCTTGTATGAATACTAAAAGGGTCATAGTGAAGTGTAAACAAGTTAGTGTCTCTTTGGCATGCGATTAAAACATTGAGTTAAGAGAAAATTTAGGTGTTTCAGGTTTTCTTCGTTTTAGTTGCCAAACAGTCTCTTAGTGGCTGTTTGGGAATCCATTAAAATAGACCGGGTTTTAATTGGGATTTAACTGTTAATAGTAACTGAATTATAGGGTTATATAGGATGTTTAAGAGTGATGCGATGTCTGTAAGAGTTTTTAAGATTATTTGATTGGTTTAATGTTATTTGATTGAAAAAGAGTAGGTAGAAAGATAAATTTTAATTGAATTATAAATGTAGTTGGTGGATTAAAAACGGGTACTGTTTAACACGATTAAAATCGCATGTCAAACATGATGTGAAGGATAACTCGATTAAAACCAAGCTTTAACCGCGAGACAAGCAATCTCTTAATGTTTTGGTTCCAAAGGAATGGGATTGGAGGTTGGTGGTTATAAATCATGTATAAT
This sequence comes from Plantago major, assembly GCA_026545765.1. NCBI lineage: Eukaryota > Viridiplantae > Streptophyta > Magnoliopsida > Lamiales > Plantaginaceae > Plantago > Plantago major. The sequence continues at coordinate 79,236,243 of CM048840.1, read as the reverse complement.
TCTTACCTGCCTCTGTTTGAGTGCTGGATTGGTTAATCTCCCTATTTAGCTGTTACCAGCAAGAATTACTGTCAGATCACCTGGTATTGGATTTATTTGATTAAGTTGAAATCTTTTAGCAGTTATATGATGGTGCTTTGACATCTAGTTAGGCCTCATTGACTTTTCCCTGTGGACCGGTTGGACAAAGTCTGAAATTTATATATATCTTACGTCTCAAGTGTGAGATTCAGTGATATGTCTACTGTGGTCATAAAGTGTATTGGATGCCTGTTTGTTACTTTCTTGGAATATTGTGCTCATTCTATTGAGAATCTAGTGAGGACTGTTCTGTCCGTGTAATGAATTGTCGTCATAAAGAATAACTGCTTACAGGTGTACTCTACCTCCGGTTCAGCTCCTCAATTTTGAGGTCGCACCAGTCTTAGACTTACAAGTATATCCAACTCATGAAGATTGTGTTGTTGAAATGTTATCTTGCAAAGTAAGTTTCCAATGATGACACTCGAGCTGAATCAATAAATGTTCTACTAGTGCTCTTCACTTGCAAGTTTTCTGTTGTAACCAAATATATTATATAATATATATCTAGTTAGAGAAAGCAAGCTTTTCTGTTTGGGATTACTAAATGATAGCCTCTACGGCTTAATGAGCTCTATTATTTGATATCGCAAACTTATTGGTTGCAGTTTGAAGGTTCTGAAGTGATTGAACGTCAGAATGAGCACTTTTATGGTACGTTTTAATATGTCACATACATCGTGGTATAAAAGATTCAGTTTATCTGTGTCACTGGGGCTTCCAACTGTCTGAAGCACAAGAAAATAATTACATCACACTCTTGCCAGTAAATGTAGAAGTTGAACTTGTGCGCAGTTTTCTTGTAGACCATGCGTGAAACTAGATATTTTCTTATAATAATTAAAAAATCTATTAGAGACTTCTAAGATTGACCTCCAAATTTTTTTTTTCGGAATTGCTGCAGCTTCTATGAGGAACCATATAAAATGGGGAACTGGTAATGCTGAATCGTTTTTGGATGTTGATGTGAAGTTAAATATCATCCTTGAGGTAGCTTCCCTGCTATAGCTAAGATGTTTATGTGCTGATTGATATGCAAAGAGGTTCTCCTTTACAATGCGCTTTAACCACTGGAGGGGCATTACCAAAATTGTTGTGATTTGTGATTTTTAACTTGCAATACTGCTAATATTAAGTGAGAAACGGAATATATTGTAATATTCTCGGTCTGTTGCATGGACCTCTTAAATGTGCTTTTAACCTTTTTGTCGCGTTTGCAAATATGGCTTCTGGCTTCTGCTTAGATTTTTATAAGGTAAAATAGAACCCCAAGCAGAGCCAAAAGCATCTCATTTGAATGCTTTCAGACAGTGCTTACAAAGGCTTTTTAAAGGGATTTGGGCTTTCAGTGGCATTAAAGCTATTTTTTAGTATTTGAAAATCCATCTCTTGGCGTCTGCTTGAACTATCATAAGGTAAAATAACTAGAAGCCCAAGCAAAAGCCAGGAGCATCTCTTTAAATGCTTCTAGAACATTTTGAAGGTGCTTTTAAAAGCTCGTGCAAACATGGCTGATGAAGGGTCTTCTAAAAGGAGATGCTAACGTATTCTATGGACTCTGATCCTCGGCGAAAGGTCAGTTTGTGCCACCTAAAACAAACTGGCCACTGGTACATGCTTAAAAGATGGATGGGTAAATCTGCAACCCCACCCCCACAACTCTGCAGAGTTGGGGGTAGGGCATTTCCTTTTAGTTTGTTGCTGACATCCAGTAACTGATTTATACTACCAAAGACCAGTAATATTATGCAGAAATGTAAAGACAAGTGATTGACATGAATGTGCTCGGTGACGCACTCAAGAAGTTTGACCAGAAACATTTTAGCTTAACATGGGAATATTAGCTGAAATCTTATTGTTGATGTGCTCAGAAGCCTTGTTCTATATTCATCTACATTGTAGTACCAAATAATGTTTGGTAGTATTTTTTTTTTTTAATTAGGAAGAGACTATACTGTACTTTGTCTCCACCGTTTTCTGTATTAGATCTTTGTGTGCATCTTATCTTAGTGGCAATGTGTTTTTTTATTGCAGATCTACACTCAACCATTCACATTCTTGCCTGTTTCTGCTGTTGAGGCTCCAGGAAATATGTAAGTTCTGAAAGCTGGGGAACAATAAAAAGAGTACCTGAAATTTTAGGAACTAGTGGAAGCTATATGCATGAACTTGAAAATTATTTATTGATACTAATATACATGAATCATTGCTGTTCACTTTTCCAATAGCTCTAAGGATTTTTCTGGAATAATATTGAGACTCACTGTGGTCTATCACATGTAAAACTCGTTTACTGTTGTATTAACCTGTCATAAAACATTCAAGCTCTGTATTCAACCTTGATACTGAGTTCTGTGGTTCCAGAATGATGCAAGCTCTTGTGGATCAGTTGGTGCCGTTGCTTGTACAACAGCTGCTGCAGGATTATGAGAAATGGGTCCGTCAGCAACGTGAAAACCTTAACGGCTGACTCTTTTGTACATTCATCTCCCCGACGTGAGTTCCTTAACTCGATGATTTCTTAGAACCACACATGTATCTTACACAACATTATTATGTCCCCTAGTCATTTACTTGTTGAATATAGTACAACTTCTAAAACCAGTTGAAATGTATCACCACGTAATATCCATTCTCTCTTGCTCATGGACATGGTGATCAAGAACTGGTTTTACCAAAGTATTGCTTGCTCCTAGATCTTTAACTTTAGGGGATCACAAGATTAGTATCGAAGTCTTGTACGTCTTGGTATAATTACTTGATGGCATGTTTCCTTAGTTTTGCAGATTAATTGAGATGAAGAGAAGTTGTATAATCAATCAGATGATGTACGATGATGACGGTTCGGATGCTGTACAAAACTTGTCCTTGCAGGAGCATGACATGCGCTCATGTAACATAAGAATACTAACTAACCCTGGAGAATAATCATCTGTGTTAGCTATACATTAACATTTTTCTGCTCACTCGAAGAGCAGTTTCTCAACTTGTATCAGTTATCCGTGTAAATCTGGGTACAGTTTCATGTTTATTTCACAATACCAGTTTCTAAAATAGTGAAGCCTTCTGGAAGTAGAGAAAAACATTTATGGGGAAGAATTGCAAGAACTGATCTCTCCAAAATGATTAACCCCAAATTAACCACAAATTAACCCCAAAAACAAATTGTGCGCATGTTACGGACTCCTAAAGTGGCTCTTCAAGTTACCAAACTGATGTGGGAATTCAATTGGTGTTTGAGTCCGTCTCCTGAGAGTCCACAGTATATTGAGAGTTCATAATAGACAAATATAGACAATTTGTATATAAAACTATACAACATAATTTTTTCACAGGTTGACCCGGCCGAGCTGGGTTGACCTGCATTTTTTCCTTATAATACATAGCTCGCTTGTGTCCATCCAATCATATTGATACTTTGCATCAAATTGCCTATGTTTGATATATAATTGTCTATGTTTAGCATAAAATTATTGATGACAACCTATTTATCCAAAAAAAAAACACATTATTTGTAAATAAACATATAAATTAATTTCATTCATCAATCAATAAATGTCATTATATATAAAACATTACAAAAAACTTAAAATTACTATATCCAAACTATAATCATCTTTGCAAACAAAAAACAAAACACCCTTGACGTGTTCGTCGACTCATCCATCCATGTCTCCATCTTTATCATCAATCGTTTTCTTTATTCGACCACCATTTTTATGAAAACCTAGTATATGCAGCAAAAACATCAACAAACATCAACAATTTGACTTTTAACATCAACAATTGCAATATAAACATATGCAATTAGTGGTAAGGAAATTTAAATACTCAGAAATAAAAAGCACCAACAAACATCACCTATTTAACATTCAATATCAACAATTACAGTATAAACATGCACAATTCACACTGAAAACATAGCAGTTTTACAAAATACATAATCTCTAAAAAAAAATTACAAACATCAACAATTTACGGCTAGACATACATCATTTACATAAAAACCTAAACAAATAAGAATTTCAAAAGATAAAACAAAAAGCCTATATTAAAACATCATCTATTTACCCTTAAACATCAACAATTGTAGTATAAACATAGACTATTCATACATACATCCAGTTTTACAAAACTATAAAAACTCTATACAAGAAAGAGGAATGAAACCACAAACATCAGTAATTTACAGCTAAATATGCACAATTTACATAAAAAAACTAAACAATAACAATTTCACATATGAAACATAAAACATAACAAATTTTCCGTTAAACATAAACAATTCCAGTATGAATATATGCAAACTTAGTCAAAGCATTAGAAATAAAAGATGTGGAACATAATCTGTTTATATAACCAAACATCAACTATTTACACATAAACATGCACAATTCACTCTGAAAAATAGGCAATTTAAAAACAACACTACAGAAAGTCTAACCATAAAGTAAGGAAACCACAACATCATCTACTTACAACTAAACATACAACATTTACATGAAAACCTAAACAAAATCAAACACTACAATGAAGATCTACCAACAAACGTAACAAAAGCAAAGAAAAAACTAACTGAAAATAGAGAAAATACACAAACATCAACAATTACTAGCCAAACATCCGCAATTGAAGTTAAAATCTCAACAATTACACACAAAATATACAGTTACACGAATCACTAAAAATCACCAAAACCAAACATAAAACGAAAAAATCTGAAGAATGACTAAAACTAACTAGTCCAGTAATGACTAATATCAACAATCAAGACATAAACACATGAATGTTCAGTAATCAAGGTAAATGACGTTTGTAGATCCAATTACACACTACCTAATTGCAACCATGTTACACTTGAAACGAGTTCCTAACCAATGATTTTTCCAGAAAACAAACATTTGAAATTTCAAACCAATAAAGCACACTAATCATGAAAATCATTAAGATTGAAACAAAACATTCAAACTAGATCTACGAATTGATCATGCCAGCTAATTTTAAGCATTCTCCTTACAAAAAGCAATAGAACGAGAGAGAAACAGGCTAAACAATGATGAAACATCAAACATCGTTAATCGCGAGTGGAGTCGGAATAAATCGAAGAAATCAACACTCAACAACACTGATAAAAGTAACAAACCAGTATTAGTATAGCATCAACCATACAACAACAGAGGAATCGAACGAAATCAACTCGAACCCAAAAAATCGAATGAAATCCAATTCAGAAACCTAAATAGCGAGAAAACTTACAATTACGGTTTGTAGATCTTAAGCAGAAAGAGTCTGGAAGAATAACCGCTCTCAAACGTGAAGGCGTTGTTGATTGATTTGCAGAGAAAAGCAAGCATTGATGCAGAGAGAAGCACAGAGAAAATCTGGAAGAAGCTGGAAGAAAACTTTCATATGAAAGAAGAAAAGATCTGAATCAATAAATATCATATTTTTTTTAATAACTCCCGGGTCAACCCGGACCGATGGGTTGACCCGCAAAATCTCATAAAATGAGTTAAATTGTATCTTGTGAAGGACTTTCAGACTCTCATTATCACTAGGACTCTTTTAAGTTTTGTATTGGTGTTTTAATTAGATTGTGGGAGTTAATAATAGAATTGGATAGGGTTTAGCAAGAGTTAGGCTTAGGTTTGATAAACATTGGACTGAAATTGAAGGGGTAAGGGTCGGACCAACGAACTTATTGTGCTCAATTCACTGTAAGACGTTTAAATTCGAATTATGAATTTTTGGACCATTACATTATCGGTCCAAATTGGTCCATGGGATTGAAATGTAAAAAACTATGTTTTGAAACACGAACTCGGTGATCGACCCAGCCTACCTACTGAAATAGGTTCAACCGGATCAACTCGAGTCAACATAGTAATAATATTTTAAAACTCAACATACACCTCCTACTCCAATTAATAATGGGAGGCATTAATATTGTAATTCACCCCAAATTTATAATGATAGACATTAATACTGATTTTCTAATGGTACTTTAATGTAATCCACCTCCAACTTTAATGGTTATTTCTTTCTTTTCTTATTGATAAAATGCAAACAAATATAATATTTAAAAGCCACTTAACCTAAACAATACACAATAGCTCCCATTTCAATTCTCATCACCTCTACTCCAATTCTCGCCTCCCAATTCTAGCCGCCTGCTTCAATTTCTTCTAACCTGGTCTTTTCTCCTTCTTCTTTCTCCTAACTAACACTAACAAATATCAAGAGTAGCAGCATATACATTTTCTTGTCTTTAATAATTGGCCCCAATCTATTTCCAATGGGATCCTTTTCCCAAGCCGCTATGGTCGAAGAAGATGGGAAATGAATGGATCTGACTTCTCAGCAGAATGAAAAAAGGTGTTAGAAGAAGTAGATTGCATCAAGTTCGGGATAGGAAAATGAACAATTTGAGGCGGCTAGATTAGGTCAGTTTTCAATTTTTTTTTAATTTAAACCGGTTTATACAGGTTTTTTGCCGGGTACCGGTTTTCCCGAGTTTATTGGGTTTTCGGACCACTTAAGTCACCGAATCGCGGTCGAACCGGGTCGAACCGGGTCGAACCGCCGGGTTTCAAAACATAGATTACTAAAAAAGATTGACGGCAGGAGATTGAAATGCAAGGAGTTAAGATGGAGTGGCCTTAGCGTGGTGCATGGCCAACCCCGAAATCAGCGTTAACAAAATTTAGTGGTGCATAACCCAAATCGGCATTAACAAAGGCTAATTTGGGCGGTAATCAAATTGGGCCCACCAACAAATTGTCAAATCAATGGGCCCCCATTTTTTTATTTTTTTTCTTTTTGATTTTTTTAAAATTAATTTATAAAGTAATACTCCCTCCATTTCAGAAAAATTGTTACATTTTACTATTTTGCGGTCAATTGTCTCCGCGTTTGACCACAATTTACTCTTAAATGATATTAATAAATAAATTATTAAAATTATATAATGAAAATTTAGTAATTAAATTTTTATTATATGATTTTATTAAATTATTTACTATTATCGTTTATGATTAATTTGTGGTCAAACTCGAAGACAGTTGACCGGTCAAAGTCAAAATGTAACACTTTTTCTGAAATGGAGGGAGTATTAAATAAAAAATACACCAACGGCTATATTTTCTCGAGATCTATAAATACAACCCATTTTCATCCCATTTTACCACACCTCAATTTTCTCTCATCTTCCACTTCTTAAACTCAAAACGTCTCTAAACTCAAACACATATCCAAATATAGCTTCAATTATCACTACATCAACAACTTATCATCGAGTTCCGATGATGATGAGTTCAGAGTTGATGTTGATTCATCTTCTTCCTCTTCAAGCACACAAACTGATTACTATACCCGTGCTACCAAACTTCTTATTCAAGTCACTCCTCACATAATCAACCACTACAAGCAACAAAATCCACGAAGGAGGTCGGGGTATACGTGTAAATACATTGATCGGAAGAGGGAACAATTTGATGTTCTACCGATAACGATTACTTTGTTGAACGTCCAACATGGGAGCGGTCAAGTTCCGACGTCGGTTTAGGATGCAAAGGCCATTGTTTCTCCGGATCGTCGAAGCTTTAGAGCAATACGATCCGTATTTTCAACAACACCGGGATGCTACAGGGAGGTTGGGTTTTACGGCAAAACAGAAATGCACATCTGCCATCCGACAACTTGCATATGGTGTATGTGCAGACATGGTAGACGAATACACTCGTGTAAGTCAAACGACTGGTCAATAGGCATTGAAGGCCTTTTGTGATGGTGTTGTTTCAGTTTTTGGTCCTACATATATGAGTAGGGCCAATGCGGAGGATGTACGTCAGTTAGTCCAGGTGAACACTAGTCGAGGTTTTCCCGGCATGCTTGGAAGTATCGATTGCATGCATTGGGAATGGAAGAACTGTCCGTCGGGTTGGAAAGGGCAGTTCCAAGGAAAAAACAAGAGAGCCACACTTGTTTTGGAAGCAGTTGCATCCCAAGATACTTGGATATGGCATGCTTTCTTTGGTGTTTCAAGGAAGTTGAATGATCGAACCATTGTGGAACGGTCACCGGTATTCGACGAATTACTAAGGGGAGAAGCTCCTGCTGTTAACTTCGAAGTGAATGGGAATCAATACGACATGGGGTACTATCTAACTGATGGCATATATCCGATATGGGCAACATTTGTGAAGTAAATTAAAGGTCCTATCAATCCAAAACAGGCCAAGTTCGCAATGCAGCAAGAGGCGTGCAGGAAAGATGTCGAACGTCCTTTCGGAGTTCTTCAAGCATGTTTCAAAGTGATTAAGGATCCAGCATTGGCCCATACCCGAGAAGACCTTGCTAGGATCATGAATTGTTGCATTTGTTTGTACAATATGATAGTGGAGGATGAGCGGCACTTATATCGCAACTACAAAGACGTGATAGCAGAATTCAATGATGATGTTGTAGAATTAGGCATCCACAACGATGAGCTTAATGCCTACACACGTAGGGATTCCTATATCAATCAAATGGATGACTATTTGAGCAAAATGGCGGACCTAGAAAGTAAGGAGACCCATTTGCGGCTTCAAGAAGACATGATGAACCATGTTTGGTCTTTCAACCATGAGTAGTTATTCTTTTCATTGTAATGTGTTGTTGTTTATTTCATTTTTATGCATGTGTGATGTTGGTTTGTTTCCTATGATTTGCATTGTAATGTTTGATGTATTGTTGTTCCTGAGTTGATTTCAACGAATATGCAAATTCTTCATAATACGAATAGTCACCCCTTTTTTATTTCATTGGAAATTAGACATTACAATATAACACAAATATAACATAAAATAAAACCTAAGGATTTAATAAAACATACAAACAACAAACACTAATTGAAAGACAAATAGACAATAAGGGGTGATTTATGTTGCTCAATTACCCCCTACTAGATTTGTTCTTTTTTTTCTCATTTTTTCATTCTGATTTCAATCTCAATAAATTATAAAACGAGTTTTAAGAATTCAATTTGAGTAATTTCAACTTCTAAACACTCTTATAATATGTTAAGCAAGTTAAAAAATATATATAAAAAAATACGAAAAAAAATATTAAAAAACACTATTTACAGCCTTAGCATGACCTGTTGGACAGTTTTTTTTTCTGCAGTGATCGTTAAATCAGCCTTAGCTCATGACCACCACTATTCACGGCCTTAGCTAAGGCCCATTGGGAGTGGTCTAACGGAGTTCAATTATACATGGAAGGTTTTCATAAAAACCGCATTATATAGGGGATGTAAATGTAATTTTTCCTAAAAAATACTCATGCATTTTTGGGCTGTTACATTATATGTACTTTTTCTCATGGATTTTTAAATTTGTATAAATTTTCTGTTAAGTTTTTTTTTTCTTCTGAAGTTCAATGCATCTAGATTAATTACTCTCCGATCCAAAGAAATCTTTCCAAAAAAAATTTATATAAATTTTCTGTTATAGTTGAAGATGCATTGAACTTCAACAAAAAAGAAACTTAACAGAAAATTTATACAAATTTAAAAATCCATGAGAAAAAGTAGATATAATGTAACGGCCCAAAAATTCGTAATTTGGTTTTATGCATTTTAAAGCGAATCGACCGTCAAAGCGGCGTTCGGAAAAGCGTTGTTGGCCCAGTTTTGTGCCTTGTAGCCTTATTCAGCCCGCCACTTAATTAAAGCCCAAGGCCTTCTTTTTATCAAGCACATTCTTGCCCTAACCCAAGTGAATTCAAAGAAAAACCCTCGGCCAAAACTTGATTTTCACGTGCAAACTTTCGGCACTCGTATTCTAAAATCGATTCCAGGTTCATTAACCATCGGATCAAGCTAAATTTTGGAGAAGATTGCTAACAGACTGATCTATACTTTCACCGGACGGATCTCTATTTGGATTAGTGAGTCATCCAAAATCTGCAGAGGACTGTTTTCCAACTCGTCCTCGATCCTTATCTATCGTATTTGTTTTATCAAGGGAAGTTCCACTGAAGCTCATTCACGTGTTAATTGTTAGAATTATAAGTTATGTTATATGTAAGTTCTCGTAAGGTTACATCACAATTTTTTGGTTTGTCATATATATATGCTATGATATGTGATATTTGTAAGTTTCCTTAAGTCTCATTAATGATAGATGTCAACTATACTATGATATGTGTTCTGCGATCGAGTGGACGAGTTATGAGTTGTTTACTAGCTAGTTTATCAGGTTTGTTTTCGAATGGGCATTGCTAAATTGCTGGAAGACAAACAAACCTGATAAACTAGCTTGTAAATAACTCATAACTTGTCCACTCAATCGCAGAACACATAACAATCAAACATCCCTTATAATATGCGAATCATAAACAACTACTAAAGAAACTTGAACATATCTTATATCATAGTATAGTTGACATCCAACGTGAATGAGACTTAAGGAAACTTACAAATATTACATATCATAGCATGTATGACAAACCAAATAATCGTATTGGGGAACTTGCATACAAAATAACTTAAAATTCTAACAATTAGCACATAAACGTAAATGAGCCTTAGGGGAACTTTCCTTGATAAAACAAATACGATAGATAAAGATCGAGGACATGTTGGAAAACAGTCCTCTGTTCGAGACCAGATTCTGGATGACTCACTAATACACATAGAGATCCGTCCGGTGAACGTATAGAACGGTCTGTTATCAATCTTCTCTCCAAAATTTGACTTGATCCGACGGTCAATGAACCGGGAATCGATTTTAGAATACAACTGCGCTGTGCACAAAGTTTGCGCGCGAAAATCAAGTTTTGACTGAGGGTTTTTCTTTGAATTCTATAGGGTTAGGGCAAGGATTTGCTTGATAAAAAGAAGGCCTTACGCTTTAATTAAGTGATGGACTGGATAAGTCTACAAGGCACAAAACTGGGCCAGCAACGCTTTATGAACTGCGCTTTGACGGTCGATTCGCTTTATAATGCCTAAAACTGAATTATGAATTTTTTGGCTGTTACAATCTAGCCACCTTCTAAAAAGATTCGGCCTCGAATCTTGCTTTAACCAAAAGAAAAACAAAGCACATAGGTACATAACTTCACATCAACATGTATAAAACATCACCACAACAAACAACAACTGATCACATGTACAATTAGATAAATATCACAACATGCAACTACAATCGATCACATAAGCACAAAAGTTCATGTCAACAAGTAGAGAACATAATAACATGCACAAGAATCACACAACTACAAATAATCACATTCATAGCTAACAAGATCACAAGTTAAAACATAAACATAAAACTCTTACCAGAGTGAAGAGGTGCCTGACTAGTGATCATTATCAAACATGACTCGTTGATGCTAACATGAAATGCAATTTTGAAAAAATTGAAATGATAAGAATCTTGATCCGTAGGAACCGGTTTTAAAACCTTAGGCTCTGATACCAAGTTGTAGCGCTTGATTTTAACTACGAAAATATAACTCGCACTAGTTCGTCGAATTTATAAGCTCACGAACTAGCGCGAGTTATATTTTTTCATAGTTCGTCTTTTAAAAATCAGGGCGCTACATATAAATTCACTTACCCAAATGACGATTACAATCAACTCAAAATGTAGATTAAAAAAGGGCTAAATTTTGGAGTTTTGCAACAAAACGATTAAACTCAAGTGAATTTCTACCAGTATTCATACCTAATCCAAAGCGGAGGCGCTGTTATGCCCTTCCGAGTCCGGAATTCAAGGACTCCGACGGAGAATTCAATTGAAGGTGCACGCTGTATGATTTGGAGATGGATAGAGTTCGCAAACGGAGAGGGTGGATAGTAGAGAATGCATGGCGCTAGTGATAGCTTTGCAGCTCTTTTCTAGTAGAAGGAAGTGAGAGTGACGGGAGAGTTGAAGAAAGAAGGAACAGATAAGCTAGAGACCAAAGATCCATGATGAAGTTAGTGAAATATCATAGATGATTTCTCCACGCAACTACTCTCTTATTATTATACTTCAATCTAGACTCGTAAGCAGAGTGTGGTAGAAATTAAATCATCCCTATACCCAGTTTGCATGAGCCAATGGGGGTAGGGCAGGGCAAAAAGAGTGTCCAAAAGTAGCAAAAAGGGTACAAAAGTAAGTAACAAACTTAAAAAGAACTAATAACAATTTTCCTAGAAAATTGATCCTGCTAAGTGCTAACTGAACTTAGAAAAAATCTAGAAAAACAAGGCAGTTAACAATTTTACTTGATACTGAATGATGAATAAGCCAACATTTTAGTTCAAAGGTAATTTGAAACAAGACTAGATTCTTCCAAAGGCAACTATAGTATTCAATTACACAATAACTAAAATCTTTAGAAAACCATGGTGATTAATGATAACAGATAAACATTTACATGGATTCCTTTCTTGAAGCCATTAGGCAAAGGGAAGGGAGAGACTATTCAATAACTACTGACACCCGGTTTGTTATCCAAGGACTCTTCGAAATAATCCTCACGTGCGTTATTGGCTAACATCAGGGCAACCAACCAGAATAGGCAGGAATCAAGAGACAGAAAAGCACCTCCACCTAGAAGGCCTGTCTTTGCTGTAGGGCAGTCAGTTTCCAAGTTGTGGTGAACATTGCGAATTTGGTGGAGGTGTTCTGTGACTGATGGCCACAAAATCATTGCTGCAGCTAATCCTCCGGTGATGCTGGAACAGGAAAGTAGAATTACATCAACACACAGAATGTTTGAAAAATTAAACATATATCGGAGGACAGAAAACCATCTAAATTTGAAGTATAATAATAAATCCAGGTACTACATCAAAATTGTTTGTGAATCAAAAAGCTAATACAATTTGTTCTGCTGTTCCACCATTATAGTATCGATCTGCACCTGCCACCCATAAAGTTTAGCTTTCTGGAGTATTAGTAACAATAAAGACAGAAAAGTTGCTGATACAGCAACTAAACTTCACCTTAGAGCCACTAAAAACACCAGACCTTGTGATACAAGTTTGCGAACATTAGCTTGTATGTCACTGAACTACATTATAATGACTCATAGATGCATTTATGTAAATTTTAAACCCTTAGGAGGTGACTGGTTGGTCATGGGTTCGAAAAAATGCATAGCAAAGGTAAGATCGAGTAACCTATACTCTACCCTTCCACCTGTAGAGCCAGCGAACGATTAGTTGAGAAGGTTTTCCCTTTAATAATGATCATTGCAATCACATATAACAGTAAAAAGGAACTGAGTGAATGAGATATCGAACTCCAGATAAAGAATAGGGCTGAGTATATGTGTATACTCACAGTGCAATGTTGTAGAAGATAAAGAAGCCCCTGTTTTCGAATAAAGCCGACCTTGGAACTGACTTTCCTTTGTACGAATAAAACAAAGAATTATGGCCTGCAACAGTGTAGATGAAAAGGAATGCAACAGATATGTAGCCCAAAACTGCACTGGGGTCAGATGGATATTTGCATATGACAACGCCTTTTCCAGTTATCGGAGTGCCAGATGCAGGCTGCAATATACAACAAGCAGGTAAAACACGAAGAAAGAAAGAGGTCAGTAATGGAGTACAACATTCAAAGAAAGCTGTCAATATATAAAGAATATTCATCGGTTTAACGCATATCCTCAATCAATGTTTTCAATGACTTGTAATACATTCTGAGATAGATATCAGTATATCACGGATACCCAACTTTTTCAATGATACTGAGAAGATGCAAGAACATGGATATCCATCCAGAAGCTTGAATGATACTTAACAAACAAGCTATCACATCAATAAAAACAACAAACAGAGAGACTTTTTCTATAAATTGTGCTTCACTAATCACTACAGAATACAGATTTACTTAGCAAACATCACTTGTACTCGCACAGCGAAAGAAGACATTAATCTTTTTCCTGTAAATACGAACCTAATAATTAACAACAATCAAATGAATTGATCAAACAAGTAAAACAGCATACAAAGAAAACTGGGAACCAAATAATTAACAAACGCTAATGCTAACATAGAAAAACAAATAAATCAACATTGAAATCGACAAATCGTATTCCAACTAATCAGATAAATAATTCCCATATCTCTCCTGCTACATGGACAAAATAGAATTAACAACCTACATAGAGTTGCACAAACAAACAGATTCAATTCAATCAAACACATACCACCAATTAATTGGAAATCGGAACCCCATAACACCTAAAAAGTGAAGATTAAAAAAGAATCAAAATCAACACAGAAAGGAAACAGAGAAAGAAAATACCTTCTTGTTCTCAGCAATGACACCGAAAATAAAGGACAGCACACCAAAAGTGGCCACAATCAGAGACATCTGCTTGATTGTCAAAGCCATCGCGCTTCTGAATTGGGCAAAATAAAATCAGAAAATAATGTTTTTTTTTGTTTGTTTTTTTGAAGAAATCAATCGAACAGGAGTGGTAAATATAAACAAAAGAAAAAGGTGAGAAAGATGAATTAGTAATAAGAATGGAAGAAAGAATAAATATACCTTTGCAATAGATAGATCTGGAGAGAATAAATTGAATCTGTTAGAACCAGTGATTATTTCAAAGGTGAGAAGGAAAAGGAGTAATAGGAGGAGATAAAGTAGAATCTGAAACCGAAATAGATGATGAGAAGAATATATTTGACTTTTGTGTTTATAAAAGTCGGGATTCTTCACTGCGTTTACGTATGGTCTAATGTAGACGTGATCTTTTCATTTACTGCATTATTATTACTCAGAATAGACATTATTCTATTCAAAGGATAGAGACTATCTCACTCTTCTTATCATGGTATATACTCCTATAAGGTAATAAATTAGAATCTTATCTTTATACCTATTTTCGAGATGGAATCATGTAGATTCTTTACCAATATAAATTCTCATTTTAGAGATTCTCATTCTTCTACCATGTGTTTGATACTCTCATAGTTCCGAATTCAACTTTTTGTATTTCATTTTTAAACGTTTGAATTTCAACTTTCGATCCCTTTAAGTTTCATTTGGTTTGAAGAAAAATATGAGAAAAGAAAAAGAATAGGGATAATATTATTTTCCACCATTTGACATTTCTTTGAAATTCTGGAACTTTATAAAAATCTTTATCAAATATATTTATCTCCACAAAATAAGAAAAAATATTTTTCCCTCACATTTTCCCGGAAAATATTATTTTCCCCTATTTTTCCTCAAACCAAATGAAGCCTTAGTGGAAAATCTCGCACATACTTTATTATATAATGAAACTTTAGAGACTAAATTTTAATTATATAATTTAATTAAACATTTTACATTTGCGGTTCACGATTAATTCGTAGTCAAAGTTGAAAAAGTTTGACTGCAAAAAGTCAAAAGTGAGAAGCTATTTACGGACGGATGAAGTATTTTATTACCATAGCTCCTACTTTATTCAATAATTTCTTGAAACTTGTCATTTTGCCATTTTTCGTGTCCCATTTAAAACTTCTCATTTCCATTTTTGGTAAGTTTTATTTTTTGTAAATTTTTAAGTCTTTTGGGACTTATTTGTAACATATTGAACTTTGGACTATTTTTGTAATTTTCAGAAAGTGTAATGCATTTATTAAAATTTGTCTTGCATTTGACAAACCGCTTATATTCAATTTTTCACAAAACCCAATACAAAATTTCAACCACACACCATTATTTAATCAAAAAGTAATCGACCTTATTTTTCTCACTCCAAAAGTAAATGAGAAACTTCGGACAGGACGGAGGAAGTAGTAAATAGTCCATCGATACTCGATGGGAAAATGGAATACACTTTAGTATAAGCAATGAATAATTTGTATAATATCACATCGCAGTTTATAAACATATCTAAATTTTGTTTGAGGATTTATGATTTGAACGCTTCATCATTCTCTCAGAGTCATCTCATACACCTGTAAAAGAAATGAAATAAGTATTATATTAGTCAAGAACACTATATAATTAAAATATGTGATATTCTTATAAGTCTATTTCATATATCAATGTATAAAATACAGTATCACCTCATAATTTGCAGAACAATTCTTCATACTCGTTGATTGTCATGTCTTATGTTTTAAGTTTTTTTTTTTAAAGAACGGTACCAGATTTCATTCAAAGGTAAAAAAACAGTACAGAGTATCATAATCAGAAAGGTAAGTCTGATCTACCATCAACATCACCGGCAACTACTTGAGAAATTTTATGAGCTATCGAGTTTGCGGAACGTAAAATATGTTTAAAAACAATACTGTGAAAAAAAGAGGATTTAACTTTAATGTCTTCAATGAAGTGACCACGTGCTGCAAATAGAAGAGTTGTTGATGGCGTTGATGACATTGATGCAGTCACTCTCAATTATGATGTCCTGCCAGCCGAAAGAAGTGCCAGCTCTACTCCTTGTGCTATTGCAATGGATTCAGCAATTTCTGGGCACTCAATATGATTGAGTATTCTCTGTCTCCAAGCCACAATGGTACCAATAATTCCTACACCAGCTGCTTTTCTTTGGGCGAAAATGGACGTGATGTTGTATAAAAACGGTTAACTCTGGGACAAACTGGTAGTATAAATCAATAGTGCTGGTTGGATATAATCCGCCGAGTAGATTAGAGAGTAGTATATTGGTGGTTGTTGAACCTACTTAATGTGAATAAATGCCCTTGTATTTATAGGGGGATTTCCGGGGACAGACCTCTGACCTAGTCGTAGGTTGGTCGCACGGTGGTCGGAGGTTGGTCGGAGCAATCACCTTGTAACACGTGTAGTCGTAGTAAGGTGGCGCATTTAGATCACGCTGAGACTTGGGATCTCTAGGAGGTCGGCTCCTATCGAGGTCGGCAGATCTCGACTCTTTTCCCCCAGATGAACTTCCTGATTCCTCATACGAGGTTGCTTGGTCGGACCTATTTGGATAGGGTTAATCCGACCAGAAGTGTATCTTGTCCTGATCTCTAAGCTGCTCCTTTTCCAAGTTAGAGAGGTCGGCTTTCTTGAGTAATGTGTCTCCTCGGCTTTGTAGCCGGATTGAATTCAAGTTCGTCCTGGTACGCGAATTAGTAGGTAGGGACTCATTTGTACATATCATAAGTCCCCCCAGTTCCCAAGTATCTTAGTAGAAGATAGTTGAGGAACTATAAAGTAGTATTTGCTTTTGATCTACTCGGCTTTTGATAATCTCCTCTGGGGTTCTGATTCCTGAGTGAGTGTGACCTGATAAGAAAAACGGGTCATTGACCCAGTGATTCTCTAGCCCATTGGGCCGGAGCCTGGTTAGCCCAATGGACGGCCCATTCGCATTAATTGCAACCGGACACGTGGCAACACCCCAGCGACCTTCGACTCCTATAAATTCTCGAGTAGAAAGCAACATTTTCACTCAATCCATCTTAAGCTTGTTCCTCGGATTTCCCCTTCTTCTTTACGAAGTGCCCCTGTTGGGTAGTGTGGAGAGCTTAGAGGTCGGCTTCTTTTTGGTGCTTCATCATTAGTTAGTCTCTATTTCAGACAGCCGGTGAGAGTCGAACAAGCAAAAGTTCTTCCTTTGAGGTCGGAGCTTTTTCTGGGTTGGCTCTTGACCGGCTGCCTTAAGCGGAAGGCTTCTCCGAGCCCAGTTGGCCTTGGCTTGGTCATCTGGTAGGAGCCGACCCAACCAGAGTTCTTTTTCTTTCTTCGGGATAGAGCTCTAGTTGGGTCGCTCCTAACCAGATGACCGAGGCGGTCGGTCCAGGAATATCACTGCAAGGGCTTCCTTGAGGTGCTGGTGTCCTTCCAAGGTAGGGAGCTGGCGAGGTCGGCGACCTTTACTCGTGCTCCAGGTATGTTCTCTTATCCTTTCCTCGGGTGAGGTTGGCTTCGGCTGACCTTACCTGACAATCTAGTAAGAAAGTTTTATCGGCGTTTGGTAGGCTTGTGTCCTTCGAAGGGAGAGCATCTTTTAGGCCGTATTCCATCATCTCTCATGAGGCCGATCTTATTGGACCGCTTGAGATATTTTAGCTGGCGGGGAGAGCCTTTTGTGTTGGCTGTCTGTTTCCAGGTTCCATATCTCGCAGAGCTCAAGCAGTCCGATCAGCTCCTTCAAACTCTTGGCGACTTCTTCTTCCAATCGTAACCGAGAGCTTGCACAGGTATAACTCCTCAAATATTTTTACTGGACGAGGTCGGCTTTAGTTGACTTTGCCCATCCAACCTTAGTACAAAAATTGTTGTAGCAGGTTGTACTTGGCCTCGGGTGATATTCTCAATTCTAAATGTTGAAGCAATGGTGTACTTTAAGAGTGTTAGCTGGCGCGGAGAGCTCATGATGTGGGCTGTCCGACTCCAGGTTTTATTCTTGAGGTCCATCAGTATTCCAGCCCTGCGATTTCTTCAAGTTGCCTAGGTCGGCATTTTCTTCGGAATCCTTCTCAGTTCCTTAGCTTCTGTGACCTCCATTATGCAGGTGGAATTTTCTTCATCTCTCCTTTCAAACGATCTGAGTACAGATATTTTTAAGCAGGTTCGGCTTGCCTTAATTCCCAATGGTCTATATATGTGTATTGATCGATCATGAGGAGCTTTCCTTTGTAGAGCTGTTGATGGTCGGTTGATCACATGGATTGGTGCGTCGGAATCAGTAAGTCTTCTCCTTTATAACTAGCTTCCTCAATGCCGATCTTGTTCTACTCGGCTCTTGTTATTATCTAAATCATCCTTTCCCCCCAAGTGTTGAGTGTATTTGTAAAAATGGACTGAATACTTTGATGAATAGAAGCTGAGTAAGAGGCATTGGACCGAGGAAGTTAGTTATAGCCGAGTATACGAAACGTCCCGGCCTGTGGTTTGGCGAATTAAGGAGAATTAGTGTGAATCGGCGTGTCATCATTGCGGCTTTTCCACGAATGGAGGTGACGGTTCAAATTCCGGTTCGTGGGCTTGGTCGAACCGGCCCATTACCCCTATATATAGTGGGCTCCCATCGTTGTCGATTATGTTATAATCGTTGACTTCTTAGAGAGAGAAAGATTTGAGCCGAGGAGCAGATAGAGAGAGAAAGGAATTTCTAGGCGATCATTACTCAAAAGTCCCCTAGGTCGGCTGAACTTTGCACAAGTAAGATCCTTCGCCTTTCTCGGTCTTTACTGTTAGGAATATCTGTTTAGATTTTGATCAGCAACCTAATGACTTATCTTAGCTCAGAAAGGTGATTAGTACTCTTGGTTCACTTGAACACTGTAAAAGAGGAAACTCACTAAGTATGATAGTCTAGCAAATCTTGTATAGGATGTTAGGTCTCGAAATGTAATTTTTATTTTATGAAGAAGACCAAGAAGAAAGACATCCGGCAGGAAAAGTTCAACAATTTTGAAGACTTGACGATTGCACAAGATTGCTTAGGACAAAGGTTTTTCAGATACCTATGACCAGATACCTTGAAGACACAAGCGTTTTTAAATAAACAGTGTTACAAGAGATATCTGAGAACTAAAAGGTTTCTGAAACAAGGAAAGTGCCCATAGATATCTACACTCAGATACCTTGGACATAAACTATGTTTCTGAAAAGAAATATTTTATAACAAAGTTGTTTCAACAAGTGGTATCTGAAGTTGTGATAATCTATGGAAAAGAACATGCAAAGCTTTAGAGAACTCTGATAGTATAAGATCTCTGATACAATGCATAGTTCCGTTGGCACTACAAGACAAAGTATAGTACAATGCATTAAATGCGCAAACAGAAATGTCTGAACAAAAACGGTAGCTTCTGAAAAAGAAGACAAACCTTCTACAGTACTATACTTAGATATCAATAGTTTGAAATTGAGTTAAGCCTAACGGATACTATTCAAACGACACTCAAATTCATCTATAAATATCAACACTTAGACTGCTTGAGAAGACACCTTAGAACACACAGAACTTACACCAAGAACACTGAATACTCACACAAGCTCTCTCAAGCATACTACTTACCTTCAAGCTTTCTGTTGCGACCAAAGCTCTTGATTCTAAGTAGCACAAAAGTTCTAAGTGTCCTGATCCTTAACAAGCATTGTTATTTGTGAAAGAGTTGAACTAAGATTTCATATCTGAGTTTCATTCTCTAAAACACTTATCATAGACTTGGGTCAGTAAAGAATAAGATACCATACATTGCAAAGTGTATTAAGTATACTTGATTCATAGAGCTATCTGAATAACTGAACAAGTTATTAAAGAAGCTCACTTGACAATTTGCCTTAACCAACACCTTAATCGGCGTGGACTACAGTAAGTACTTAGTTTGGGAAACTAAGGAATAACTCCAAGGTTATTGAGCACAGGAAGTACTTAGTTTGGGAAACTAAGGAATATAGCTCAAAAAGGTTTCTGAGTACAGGAAGTACTTGGCTGTGAAAGCCGGGGAATAACTCAGGAGGAACACTCGGTTGGGAACCTAGTGTATTTAAGAATCAAGAGAAGATATTTGTAAGGTTACATCATTTATCTGTCTTAGTGGATTCTAGGTCTGAGAAAGGCCGAAGTGGATTAGTTGAAGGATTACGCCACCTTCAGATACCACTATAAAAAGACTTGTGTTATTTACTTTCTGCAGTCTATTACTTGCTTTACTTATCTTGCAAAGTACTTACACTTATCTTGCTGAGCACGTGCACTTATCACAGAAAAGTCTTACGCTCTCTGAAATTAAGTATCAGATATCTTCACAGATATCTGAGAAACTGTGCTTATCGACAAAAGTTTTAAAAGACTATTCACCCCTCCCCCCCTAGTCTTTTACTTTGCCGTTATCTGGACCAACAAGTGGTATCAGAGCAGGAGGTTCCCAAGCCTTCTGCACTGAACCTAGATCCTAGATAAGTGCCCACTAACTGCTTTTCACCTATACTTGATTTGTTTGTTTAGTGTGTTTGCTACAGGATGTCTTTAAGTGACGCCCCAATTCTCAAGCCAGAGAATTATGAAAAATGGAAGAACAGCATGATGCTCCACCTAGAAGCCATCAGTGACGAAATGATCGAATTAATAAAGAATGGCCCAATAGTCATTCAACAACTCAAGCAAGTCATAGAGGTTTCTAATGGTAGAGACAGAGAACAAAGCGATGGGTCTTCACAAACAGATGTGTCAACCAGTGGGAGACCTACCAGTCAAGTCATTTACGAACCAAAGCCTGGAGAGCTCTGGACATCAGAAGATGCCAAGAGAAATCGACTGGATGGTCAGGCTCGTAATATCATCATACGTTCTACTCCAGAGCACATACAGTGTAAACTATGGGGTGCAAAAATGGCAAAAGTGGCCTGGCAACTGATTGAAGAAATCAGGCTTGACCTTGAAAACAAAGGAAAATAAGTTCGAAGTTTTGAAGCTCAAATTCCAAAACTTTAAACAAGGTCCCACGAAGACTCTTGAAGAACTAGATTTCCGGTTTACAACACTTATGAGTGATATGGCTGCACTTGGTGAGAGTAATAGATATACCCAGTCAGAAAAGATTAAGACTATTGTGAGAACTCCAAATCATAACTGGGAACACACAAAGTTTTTCTACTTTAACCAAGGAATGCCAGATATCACTCATGTGGAACTTTTCTCTCACCTTGCCACTGTTGACTATGAGACAACTCAAAGAGAACAAACAACTGAGAAGTTGCAGAATGTTGCTCTAGTTGCTCAAGGAACTTCTGAAAAGAAGAAAGGCAAGGAGGTGACTGAGGATGCTCTTGCTGTAAAGCAAATGGGAAAATATGTCAGTCGAGAAATTGAGAGAAGAAAAGCCAAAGAGAAGCGAAAAAGCATCTAGGCTCAAACTATCACCAGTACAAAAATATGAAAAGCTCGCTGAACAAGCCGGCTCAGAAAGCATCAAGTACTGAGGAAGCAGAAATCGGAAACGATATCTATTTCTATTGTCAGAAACCTGGTCATTTCAAGAAGGATTGCTCTTCCTTCAACAAACTAAAGACAGGTGACAAGAAAGACAGAAGAATCTTCGAAAGAAGTCAGAGAGCTATGCTCACTGAAGAAAGGAAAAAGATTCAAATCCAACTGGATGCTCTAGATATTGAGTCTGATTCTGAGGATGAGGATTCAGATGATTCCACACTGCCTTCCCCAGAAATGTGCGGTGTTTCTCATGAAGTAATTGACTTTGGTCAAAAGAAGAAAGAAGTGTGTGGAATGGCTGAAGAAATCTTTCCAGATATCTCCAACATTGAACCTTGTCTAATGGCTGATGAGGTAACACATACTTCCTGTTATACTTATGAAAGTGATGAAGAAGGAATCAAAGATCTGGAAAATCTCAGAAAAGAACTTGATCTCTACGAAAGAGAATTTCTAATGGTCCGAGCTAGAGCCGAAAATCTTGAAGAAGAAAAGAATTCTCTTGTAAAGGAAAATTCTCAAATAATCAAGATATCTGAGAAAAAGGATGCTGAAAATGCATTTCTCAAGGCTCAGATATCTGAGACCGAAAAGTCACATAAAGAAGCAATGGCCAATCTTCAAAAGAAATGTGAAGATCTTCTTTCTGAAAATAAGGAACTCAAAAAGAAAGAACTATCTTTTTAATCTTATGCCAAAGCTAGTGACACTCTTATTCAAGTACAATCTTATTTAAGAGATCCTTTAGAAAAGAGAGGACTTGGTCTGGACACACACACAGACAGTTCCACCACTCTGAATAAGAGTAATGAAGGACGAACATTTGTCAGTGCTCAGCAAGGTGATTCCCCAACAATCTACAGTATCAGTCAGAAAACTAAGATTGTTGACAAAGGAAAGGCAGTTGTGACCAAGCCTTTGTGGGAAAAACAAGTCCAAAGGAAAACTGTTGGGCATGTCTCTGGAAAGAAACATAACACTGAAAAGTGTAATCACCCACAGTGCTATGTCTCTCAAAAAGGAAAAATTGCAGGAGCTGACAAATTCTCCTATGTCACATTTTCTGGAAAGAAAATAGATTATCCAGAGACTAGCAAAGCTGCTGAGAAGAGATCTCAAATAGCACCAGGTGCTCGGAATGGTATTGGCTATAAAGCCTTCGGGAAACAACTTGCTCGTGAGTACAAGCAAGAGCAAGAACGATGGTTAAAGGCTAGAGTTGCTCACAGTAATTATCAGAAGTGGAAGATGAATCAAGCCACTGAAAATCTGAATGCCAGGGCTAGAAGAAATCTGGCTAGGAAAGCTAAGTTTGCTGAGAAGCAGCCTCAGAAACCTGACAGGTATCTGAAAGCACCAAATGGAGCACCAAGGAACACACCAAGGAAGAAAGTAGTTCTTAATAACAATGATACTAATCATTTAACTAGAATTCCTCCTTATGTTCCTGTTAGACAAAAGAATGTTCCTAAGAAATTCATTCAAAAATGGATTCCTACTGGAAGATTTTTTAGTCCAGATGGTTCCATTGTTGGTATAAGAACCTAATCTTCTGTTTCATGTCTTGTGCAGGACACTCTAAAGACTAATTCAAAGTGGCATTTTGATAGTGGATGTGGGAAGCACGTGACAGGATACAAAGCAAATCTGATTGACTACAAAAAGTGCAATGATGGACCAATTATCAAGTTTGCTGGAGGAGATGAAAATCCAACCATAGGTTTTGGCCATTTGAAGTTTGGAACCCTTACAATCTCTGAAGTACTTCATGTAAAGGGATTGAAATATAATCTCCTAAGCATGAGTCAACTAGTAGACAAAGGGTACACTGTCAAAATCAAGTCAAAATCAAGTCAAAACTATGTAAAGTGATTGACAATGAGTCAAAGCAGACAGTCTTGGTTGCAAGGCGTAAATGAAATCTTTATGTTGCTGATTGGGCATCCGCCACAACCGAAGAATGTCTCATGGTGAGTCAATCTGGCCACACTGAAGAAAATTGGCTATGGCATAAAAGAATGAGTCACTTGAATTTCAAAATTCTGAATAAGCTAGCCAAGAAAGAGTTGGTGGTTGGTTTACCCAAAATGGCATATAGAAAAGAAGGTGTATGCTCAGCTTGCCAAATGGGAAAACAATCCAAAACATCTTTCAAGTCTAAAACTTGACATTCCAGTGAAAGGCCACTGCAAATGTTACATATGGATTTGTTTGAATCCTCAGTAACTAGTTATGCAGGAAAGAAGTATAGTCTGGTTGTTGTTGATGATTACTCAAGATTCAATTGGGTTGTCTTTCTCAAACACAAATCTGATGCAAGGGTTGAGATACCTAACTTGCTGAATAAGCTCGAAGTCATGAAAAATGACAAGGTATATGTAATCAGAACAGACCATGGTACTGAGTTTGTAAACCAGTACATCAAAGAGTTCTGTACCTGCAAAGGTATACAACATCAACTATCTTCTATAAGGACACCACAACAAAATGGTGTTGTTGAAAGAAAGAATAGGACCCTGAAAGAAGCAGCAAGAAAAATGCTTGCTAACACTGAAATAAGTGAAATCTATTGCGTTGAAGCTGTAAACACAGCATGCTACACTCAAAATAGATGTCTGATTAACAAACACCATGGCAAAACTCCTTACGAGCTTTTTATTGGTAGACCCCCTAGTATCAAACATCTAAGGGTGTTTGGTTGCAAATGTTTCGTTCTTAACAATGGAAAAGAATACGAGAACATTTCAACCAAAGACAGATGAAGGAGTATTTCTTGGCTATTCTCTAAATAGCAAAGCCTACAGAATCTACAACAAAAGAACGCAAAAGATCGAAGAATCTGTTCATGTAGTATTCTATGAAGGAAACAAGAAAGTACTCTTGAAATAATTTCCTATGAGAATTCCAGAAATGGAACAGGTTACTGAGAACCTTCATCATGACAAGGTATCTGAAAATGAGACTGCTTAAATGCAAGTTCCAGATATCTCTAACACTGAAAAAGTGTCAGATATCCATGGCATTTCCCATGTGTCAGATATCCCAGATACTGCACAAGTATCTCATCAAGATCATATTGATTCACATTCAAATCAAAATAATATTGATCATACTAGTTCAAAACCCATTATGAAATGGATAAGAAATCATCCTGCAAAGGACGTGATTGGTCCCATAGACCAAGGAGTTAGAACTAGAAGAGCAATCGCTGAAAATGCAAATTGTCTCTATGGATGTTTCATCTCAAACATTGAACCAAAGACTATAGAAGAAGCATTAAAGGATCAAGATTGGATCTCTGCAATGCAAGAAGAGCTGGATCAATTTGAGAGAAACAAAGTCTGGAAACTGGTTCCATTTGTAACGGAATATCTGTAATCGGAACCAAGTGGGTTTTCAGAAACAAAATGAATGAGTCTGGTGAAATTAGCAGAAACAAAGATAGGTTGGTTGCCAAGGGATTCACCCAGACTGAAGGACTAGATTTTGATGAATCTTATGCACCAGTTGCAAGATTGGATGCAATAAGACTCTTTCTAGCCTTTGCAGCTCATAATGACTTTACAGTTTATCAAATGGATGTCAAGAGTGCATTCCTAAATGGTGAACTTGCTGAGGAAGTCTATGTTGAGCAACCACCAGGTTTTGAAGTTTCCTCAGAAAGTAGGATGGTCTATAAGCTCGTAAAGCTCAGATGTATGAAACAAGCTCCAAGAGCATGGTATGATACATTGGCCAAATACCTACTAGAAAGTGGTTTCAAGAAAGGAGATGTTGATAAAACACTCTTCACATTGAACCATGATGGGAAACTACTTTTAGTTCAAGTGTATGTTGATGACATTATATTTGGATCTAAAGACAAGCAACTTTGTGAAGACTTTGCTGAACTCATGAAATGTAAATTTGAGATGAGCATGATGGGAGAATTGAATTACTTCCTAGGGCTGCAAGTCAAGCAACTCAATGATGGAATATTCATTAGTCAAACAAAGTATGCAAAGTATGCAAAGAATGCTAAGATACCAATGAGCATTGGAACCAAAATGACCCATACTGAATCTGACAAGAGTGTTGAAGAACACAAGTATAGGAAGTTGATTGGTTCTCTACTATACCTCACTGCAAGTAGACCTGATATTCAATATGCAGTTGGAGTGTGTGCTAGATTTCAGACAAATCCAAAACAATCACACTACAACATTGCTATGAAAATATTGAGGTATGTAAAAGGTACTGTAGAAGTTGGATTTTGGTATCCAAAAGATAGTGGATTGAATTTGGTTGGCTATTCAGATGCCGACTATGCTGGATCACTACTTGATAGAAAAAGCACCTCAGGAACATGTCAATTTCTTGGTGCTAGATTGATATCATGGTTCAGCAAGAAACAAAATTCAATTGCCACATCTACCACAGAGGCTGAATATATATTGTCAGGTGTTGTGCTTCACAGATATTGTGGATACAACAACAACTCAGAGACTATGGACTCAATGAAGAGAAAACTCCCATTTTATGTGACAACACAAGTGCTATTGCCATAACTCAGAATCCTAAGTTTCATGCTAGAACAAATTACATTGATGTTAGACACCACTTCATCAGAGACCATGTTGAAAAAGGCAATATAGAGATACTCAAGATTGGCACTGAAGATCAACTTGCATATATCTTCACTAAGCCACTACAAGAAAGTATATTCTTAGCCTTAAGACACAGTCTTGGACTAATGGAGCTACCCAAGAACTGAAAAAGTTCAGATATCTGAAGAAGATATCAAAGGAGAGAGAAAAGGGATATGGAGCGGGTATCCAGAAACCAAAGGCTAAAGGGTAAAATGGCTATTTGAAGATCTCTGAGACGGGTACTCAGATATCTAGATCACTCAGTGAGGGGGAACACAAAAGAAAATAGTACAACTGTCTACAGTTAACTACTATCTTGAAGTTTGAATTATTTCTATCTTTGTGAAAAACTTTGAAAAGACAACAAGTATAAGATAGAATCAGATACAACAGTGTTCTCATTTACACAGAAACATGATTCAGATAGCTAATAGCCAAAATTCATTAAATGGGCACAATTACATTTGCTGATTGTGATCATTGCTGAAGAAGCAATGGTGACCCTTGATGAAATGGGCGATTGATCTTTACGGCAGAGATTAACTCTCAGTAAATAGTGGATCTTGAAATTCGAGGCCCACTATGCATTTAATGCCGAACAAGCTTTTACCCACGACTGTCTGCAATACACAGATAACTACACACAAAATTAATTTGTATGTATGTGACTGTTGAGATTACATTGCTATGTATATATAGGATTTTGGCAAAAGAATTCACTTTCGCCTAATCCAACATTCGGACTTGCACAAGAATAGCAAATTTCTCTCTTCTATTTTTCTGCAAATCTCTGCTCCCAAATTAGTTTTTCTGCAAAGAATCACTAATCTTTCACCTTAATCTCTTTCAGACCTTCGAAAAAACTCATGCTATATAAAGAGATGGCTCCAAAACGTGCTTCTACCCAGAAATCCCAAAATACTACCACTGGTACTGCTGAAAAGCAAGCACCAGAATTGGTAATTGTAAACAATCGATTGGTAGGAGACTTCAATCCCGATCATTGGACTTCAAATCACAGAATGATTTGGGGTGGTGCCATGATTGAGGAATACCTCACGGCTGCTGTTGAAAATTAAGCCGATAGAAAGCTGATACTTGACATGCTTGAAAAGGCAAAAATCAAGGGTTTTCTATCAGCTCTTCCCAGTAGAATTTCTTCACTAGATGTGTCAGAATTCTACAATAACTCCAGGATTATATCATGTGTTTCTGAAGGCACTGCAATAGTGTCTATAAAAACTAAGGTCCAAGGAAAGGAAATCCTTTTGGACTTAACAACTTTCTGTAAGTTGTTTGATATTCAAAATCTTGGAAAGGATTTTGAAATAGACACCAAGGATGATGATCTCCTTGAACGTGTGAAACAGCTGTACAGTGATGTGTGTGATCTTGAAAAACCAGATACACCCACTGATTTCAAGCTTGCTGACATCAGAACCAGACATCTGTCGGTTCACTGGGATGTGTTGGCATGCATTCTTCACAGATGCTTTGATGGTCTACAAGGAGGTGCTGACCAGATAAGCCAAGAACGCTGGATGATGATGTTCTTGTTGCAACAACAAGACAAAAGGCTGGAAAACCCTTTCAATTGGGGAAAGTACGCCTTTATGAAGTTTGTGAAGAAGATTCAAGGCTTTGAGCCTAAAATCGCTAAGGGACTTGCTGAGCCAAAGACCACAGTAAGCTATGGTCTAAAGATATGCTAATTGCTGGAAAAGCTTGGCATTGAGCTCAGAGAGAAGGCTGACATAGCCAACAGTAACCTACTCTACAAATATGAGTATACAAACATGATGAAAAAGGTTATTGGATCTCAGAAAGGTTCCAAGAAGCGAAAGACTGAAGAGGTATTAGAGGGAAAGGTTGCGACCAAGAAGCCCAGAACTTCACGAAAGAAGTCTACTGGCAAATCAAAAGGCACACCCATTGAGGTTGTCGATTCCCAGATACATGCCGACACTGCCGATGAACTCATAAATGCAGATGAACTCATCAATGCTGCAAAAGAGGTATCGGCTACTGAACAAGTAGACTCAACAAGAGAAAGTGCTTTCAGAAATGTTGAGACTATTGCCGAAAGCCTTGCTGGTGAACTCATAAATGCTGCTAAAGAAAGTAGTGATAGATACCAAGCCCTATCTACATAAACTGCAGGGATTATGGACCAATCAGTTCCTAATGCTGATGAGAGCTCTGACGATGAAGATGATGAATTAGTCATCTCTCAAGTCCTAGAAAAATCAAAAAGGGCTAAGGTTACTGAAAAAGTAACTGGTGTAGAGGTATCCAAGAAGAACTACACCACAAGTTCTTTGAACAAGCACTGCTTCAAAGGTTGTCAAGAAGCAATCGTCCAAGGTCACTGGACAAATTACACCATCAGAGCAAGAAAGACTGAAAGATATTGAAGATGCTCTGATGAGTGATAGCTTAGTGTTGGAGGATACTGCCATTGCCTCAACACTCAACAGTCTGTCTCAAGCACAACAACCACAAAATGAGATAAGGATATCATTGAACGGTACTTGAGCTGCAGATACAAAGATCTTTCATTGTCAAGAAAATCTGCAAAAGAGCAGTTCCCCAACTCAATGAGAGGGATCAAACCGAGACATCTACCGTAATGATCAACTAGGGAGGCAACCGAGTTGCATACTGTGAAAGGTCCAAGTACCTGAAACTTCAAACAAAGAAGCTGAAATGGAACAACAAGACCAAAACATTGAAGGGTCACAAGTTCCAGAGACCAATCAGCCTGACACTGCTCAGGTAGCTGAATGGTTTAACTCTCTACTTGTGATAATTTGTGTTTATTAATCTTGTGAGTTAATAAAATTTCTTTGTTACAGGCCGATTTAGAAACACAAGAACAAGAGGAAGCTGGAAAGCTTGCCTCAGAGACTGAGAAAGAGGCCACCATAACCTCACCTCTTGGGGAATCTGAGCCTGTGCCACAGGTGATAAAGAATTCCTTAAGATGTTACTTTTCAGTTATATGTTAAAATACTTAACTAATTAAGTGGATGTTTCTAATAGGCTCCAACTGAGAAAGAAGAAGATAAGGCAGAAATGCCAGAAAAGGACCCATAGACCGTCAAGGTTTCTGAAGAAAATATCATTGAGCCTTCTAGTGAGAAGGTATATAAAATTCAGTGACAAACATTCTTCATCATGGGTTAATGTAAATTCTTCTCTAATTACTCAATACTTTCTACTTACAGGCTCATTCAGAAGTAGAAGTGTAAGGGGAAAGAGTTGCGACATCCCCTGTACCCATGGAAATTGATGAAGCCCCCAAGGCAACATCACCAGAAAGAACACCTGAAACTGAGAAAGTTTCTGCGAAAAATGATTTTGAGCCTCCTGTTGAGGAAGTAAGTGGAAAACACAGAAATCATTGAAGCTTAATTCTTTCATGACAATTTCCTAAGTATTGTGATAATTTTAATTCTCAGGATCAAGCAGAAAGAAAGGTTGATGAGGACCAGACTTCCAAGTCTCCACCTCACAACAAGATATCTGAGGGACCCCCTGCCTCAGTAGTATAAGTCTCTGAGCATGATTTACTCATTCAGGTAACTCAGAAACCTAACTACACTCGTACTCAGATATCTACACAAGTTTTGAATCTAACTCAAAACTCTTTCTTTTAGGCTCAAACAAGTGCCACTAAGGTCCCTGATGATGAGAAAAAGGACCTGCTTCCTTTCTTCAAGGAACACACTTTGCCAAATCATCTGAAATGCTTTAAGAAATGGCAAAGTCTGATGTTCGATCTTTCTCGAGATCTTAAAGGTGACCGATCACCACACAAGGAGAGCACCAGCCTTGATTTGGAAAACTACGTTCATGCAATGTTCCCCATCAACGAGATTCTTTCTAACATTGATGGATAAGGAGTTTGTCAAGGAAGTGGCTGAAGTCGATCCAAGCTTTCAATCAAGTCGATGGTCGCACTGGACTACAGATGGCATTCAAGCCTACTTTGCCCCTGCACTACAAAGATATACCCTCTGAACAAGAGGAAGTTAATGGGCAAACGGTCACTATTCCAGAAGTGATCAACCTGGTCTCTGAAGATGACGAAGAGAAGGAAACTGATGAAAACAATTATGAAGATCCTCCTTCTGACCATCACAAGGATGAAGATAAGAAGGATGATGATGATGCCGCACTGGGATGAGGGATTTCACAAGGACACATTGCCTCAGCTGCTGAAAAGCACACTGAGAGGACATCACACCTCCTCCATCTCCTCAGAAATCTAATCATCCAACTCCCCAACACAAAGATACTACTGAACAAGTAGTTGAGCACTCTGAGGAAACAACTCAGAAATTATCAGATGCACAAGCCAGAGTTGCTCAACTCAAACAACTGTTGGAGGAAGAACAACAGCTACATCTTCAACTGGAAGAAAAGATAGCTGAATCCAGAGCAAAGCTCCAAAAGATTGAAGATCAAACAATCAAGGAAATGGAAGCTTATGCTGAAATAAAAGAACTCCAGCTTGATGTTCAGGCAATTGCTGAGGAATTAGATACTGAGCAAGTATCTAGTGACAAGCATGATGCTAAGGCTGCATTTCCAAAAGATGTACCATCCTCCTCACTGAAAGGAAAGAAGCCCATCTCTCAGATGGTTGCTGGACTAGAAAACATTGATGAAAATGTCCAAGAGGATGAAGATCACTGGGCTGATGACTCAGATGATGAAGAAGACAAGTCATTGGCAGAACACGGCAATGAACACTGAGCGGTTTCTCATTTGAAAAGGAAGCTGATTGCTCCTGAAATATTCAGCAAGCTGCCAAATGTCAACTCCAATGAATACTTGAACAGATATCAAGTACTGGCTAAATTGAAAAAGGAGTTATCTTCTCAAGATAAAGCCGCCATTGCATCAGTACCTGCAGAAATGAAGTCATTCACTGAGCTCATCACTCAGATAACAACCAGTCTAGTCGTTGCTCAGAAAGATCTAGGCATGGTTAGGGATGATGACCAAAACTTGGCTGCAAAAGCCTTTGAAGAGGCTAGCTATGTCTTTGAAAAGCAAGCTATTCAAGGCCCAATGGCGAGCTCATCGATAAGGATATCGGTCTTATCAAACAAAACCAGAGCTCAAGGCCACTCGAACAGCTTTGTCGCATAACTATCTGCAAGGTAACTTTAACTCTCTTTCAGAATCATTTGTGATTCTTAGTCAGTCAACAATGACTAAGGGGGAAGAATATCAAGATGCTCAGAGAGGAAGAGGAAGAGGAAGAGGAAGAAGAAACAAAATAAAATCTGAACAACCACCTCTCAGAATAAATGAGCCCTCCTCCAGTCAGACTGCTCTACAGATAGTGGCCACCACTCAACTTCCTGAAAGAGGAATGACAACAAAGGCCAGAGCACAGAAACCTCCAAGGAGTACCAAGGCTCCAAGGAGAAGACAAGTAAGAGGGATTGATGAATCTTCTTCTGAAGAAGAAGAAGGCCAAATCAAATTCCTGGGCAATGAAGAAGGCTGCAAAATTCTCACAAGAATTAATATTGATGATGATGAAGAGACTGATGAAGATGAAGCTCCTCTTCATAGAAAAAGGAAAATTGATAGCCTTAATGAGCCCATAGCTGCAAAGCCTTTGGCAGCTAAAACACCCTCTGGAAATACCAAGTCTATCCAGGGTGGTTCTTCAAGCATTACCCCAAAGGAGAATTCAAGACAAAGGAGGAACAGACTGAGAGCTGAAAAAAGACAACTTCAACTACCACTCAGGCCTGAAGAAACCAAGATTGAGTATGTGAAGACCAACAATGACTCCTCTGTCTACAGGTGCATTAATCAGAAGAATGGCTACTGGATTCTGGAACTTAAGCATCTACTGGTAAATTCAAAATTTCCAGAACCAATCCATAAACAGCTCATGGCATGGAGAAAAGACAAGCCAATCTTGATTAACACCAACCACATCAAAGCCTGGTTGGATGTCCTTATGAAAAGCCAGATGATGTGCACAGAATTCCCAACATCACTGGAACAGGCACAAGAGCAAGACTTGCTGTGGAACCCTATGAGTCTTTCTACTTGACTGAAGATCAATACAAGGGTGACATCAGATATCTGAAGATCATTTATGAATACTTCAAGCTATCAGATATTAGAATCGAGCATGCCTGGAAATGGGAAAAGTATCTGTGGGTCAAGCATTTTGCCAAGAAAAATCCTACCAAAACCTACAAGAGAGATGATTGTCAGAACACTTCTCTATGACTAATCTGATGATATAAAAAGGTTTGGTGATAGGAAATTAGCAGATTGATCCATGGAACTGCTTTTGAAGACTTGAAAACTAGTTTATTAGGATGTCTACTTGGAGCTTGGCTACTCCTGTTGTCCTAATTTACTAGGTATTTTTGTATCTTGCTGACTAAGCTGAATTGTATTATGTACTAAATTTATCTGTAACATATCTGCTGAACTTTCTTTGTAACATATCTGATGAACTTACTCTCAGATATCTTTTTCTATAAAAGATAACTTGTCAGCAAAGATCACACCTTGTGATTTGGTTGATGTTTACTTTCTGCACTTAATTATATGAATTGAAAGATCATAAGAAATGATTAAGTGGTGGATTGTTTCCTCATCCAGATTTGTAATAGGTCGATAATAGTCATGGATCGATCAAAATGGGGGAAATTTGTTAGGAATATATGTTAAGATTTTGATCAGCAACCTAATGACTTATCTTAGCTCAGAAAGGTGATTAGTACTCTTGGTTCACTTGAACACTGTAAAAGAGGAAACTCACTAAGTATGATAGTCTAGCAAATCTTGTATAGGATGTTAGGTCTCGAAATGTAATTTTTATTTTATGAAGAAGACCAAGAAGAAAGACATCTGGCAGGAAAAGTTCAACAATTTTGAAGACTTGAAGATTGCACAGTATTGTTAAGGACAAAGGTTTTTCAGATACCTATGACCAGATACCTTGAAGACACAAGCATTTTTAAATAAACAGTGTTACAAGAGATATCTGAGAACTAAAAGGTTTCTGAAACAAGGAAAGTGCCCACAGATATCTACACTCAGATACCTTGGACATAAACTATGTTTCTGAAAAGAAATATTTTATAACAAAGTTGTTTCAACAAGTGGTATCTGGAGTTATGATAATCTATGGAAAAGAACATCCAAAGCTTCAGAGAACTCTGATAGTATAAGATCTCTGATACAATGCATAGTTCCGTTGGCACTACAGGACAAAGTATAGTACAATGCATTAAATGCGCAGACAGAAATGTCTGAACAAAAACGGTAGCTTCTGAAAAAGAAGACAAACTCACATAAGATTATACTTTGATATCAATAGTTTGAAATTGAGTTAAGCCTAACGGATACTATTCAAACGGCACTCAAATTCATCTATAAATATCAACACTTAGACTGCTTGAGAAGACACCTTAGAACACACAGAACTTACACCAAGAACACTGAATACTCACACAAGCTCTCTCAAGCATACTACTTACCTTCAAGCTTTCTGTTGCGACCAAAGCTCTTGATTCTAAGTAGCACAAAAGTTCTAAGTGTCCTGATCCTTAACAAGCATTGTTATTTGTGAAAGAGTTGAACTAAGATTTCATATCTGAGTTTCATTCTCTTAAACACTTATCATAGACTTGGGTCAGTAAAGAATAAGATACCATGCATTGCAAAGTGTATTAAGTATACTTGATTCATAGAGCTATCTGAATAACTGAGCAAATTATTCAAGAAGCTCACCTGAC
Source organism: Plantago major (assembly GCA_026545765.1). NCBI lineage: Eukaryota > Viridiplantae > Streptophyta > Magnoliopsida > Lamiales > Plantaginaceae > Plantago > Plantago major. Next base: position 79,201,844 of record CM048840.1, on the reverse strand, counting down.
AATTTACCTTAACCAACACCTTAATTAATCGGGGAGTATGTAGTACTTAGTTTGGGAAACTAAGGAATAACTCCAAGGTTATTGAGCACAGGAAGTACTTAGTTTGGGAAACTAAGGAATAGCTCAAAAAGGTTTCTGAGTACAGGAAATACTTGGCTGTGAAAGCCGGGGAACACTCGGTTGGGAACCTAGTGTATTTAGGAATCAAGAGAAGATATTTGTAAGGTTACATCATTTATCTGTCTTAGTGGATTCTAGGTCTGAGAAAGGCCGAAGTGGATTAGTTGAAGGATTACGCCACCTTCAGATACCACTATAAAAAGACTTGTGTTATTTACTTTCTGCAGTCTATTACTTGCTTTACTTATCTTGCAAAGTACTTACACGTATCTTGCTGAGCACGTGCACTTATCACAGAAAAGTCTTCCGCTCTCTGAAATTAAGTATCAGATATCTTCACAGATATCTGAGAAACTGTGCTTATCGACAAAAGTTTTAAAAGTATTCACCCCCCCCCCCCTCTAGTCTTTTAATTACTTTGCCATTATCTGGACCAACATTTACTTAATGTCTGTTTATCGCTTTTACTTTCCCCATGTGTTCCTCTTTCTGCTCGGCGTGTTAGCCTTCATTTTTGCTGTAATTGTTGACTCTAGTTGGGGTTGTAGGGAGATACTAGTTGTAGTAGGATAGAGCCTTTAGTAAGCATTTATTCAAGTGTTGTCGGTCGGCTTCTAAGGGTTCGGCCCTTTTGTTAGGTTATACCGTTGAATAATCCCTTTCCTTTCTACTTTTCGTAGATCATGTCGTCGGATAACTCAAACGTAGCTCAACCTATAGGGGATTTGATAAATGATGAGGCCGAGGTTAATCAGGAAATTAACATTTATGTGCTTTCTAGTTCGGACCAGGCCTCTGAAATTGCTGAAGATCTGGTGGATTTCGTGCCTGGCGAATCCGAAGTGCAGATTAATAGTAGCTCTCCCATGCGAGCTCCATTGGTCAATAGAGAAGTCCGTCGACCCGGTGTATCTGTACAAATAGCGAACACCGAGGCTCCGGCTTCTACCGGCGTCCGACCTATTGAAAATACGGACGACCAAAGCCGATACGGTCACGAGCCAATTCCCGAGTCTTTTGGTGATTTGGGTTATAGATACAGGGTTCCAACTTTCTCCCCCATGCCTTTTTCTTCCATTCCGGGGTCGGGTTTTTACCAGGGTGGGTCTTCTAGAATTGGTGCCGACCTTGATTTAGAGCTTCTTGAGGACCGACCTCTTACCCCTTTACCGGAGAGCTCCCCTGTTAATCTTGTCGGTTTGATGGATGGGGATTCTGATGACTCCACCTCCTCGGACTCGGATGGATCATCTGGTGAGTCCCCGGGTGAGGAATCTTCTAAGGGGGAAGAAGAAGAGGAGGAAGCCGAAGAGGGTGAGGAGGGACCAATTCTAGCGGATGAGGGAAATGATGAGAATCCCCTGGCCATAGCTCTAGCCGATGAAGTGGATGGGCAAAAAATGACTGTTGCAAGGGCCAAGTCCTTGAGGAAAGCTCCCATTGGTGAGCTGAGAGACGACGCCAAGAAAATTGATTCTGGGCTCATTCCGACTTGCTCTTTTACTGTAGAAGCCGATGAGGCTGTCGAACTGAGGCATACATGTGAGATTCTGGATGAGTACGAAATTATCGTGCCTGGGACGGGCGACACTATGTATAATCCGCCGAAGGGATGCATCTGTCTGCATGAGCAGACTTTCCGATGTGGATTCCGGGTTCCTATGATAGAGCCGATGCGGCAATTTTTCGCGGAACAAGAGCTGTGCCTGACACAAGTGCTCCCAAATTCCATGGGGGCCTTGATGTGTTTCGCCGTGGTATTGGCGTTGAAGCAAGAAGAGTTTTCTTCGGACAAGTTCTTCCTCGCCTTCAAAATAACCCGGGTCCCGAAAAATTTGATGTACTTCTTCTCGGCCCGAATTAACTACAAGTTTCTTGACCCCTATGATTATTCATATTCGTGGCGGTGGTGGCCTCGGTACTTTTACATTAAGCATCTGAAAGAAGAGTGGGGTCTTCCTCGGTTTTTTACTCACAAGAGGTTCAAGTCAGCCGCATTGAAGTATGTGCCGGTTTGGCTCGGTGAATTGTGCCAAGTGGATATGGTGGTTGACCGTGACCCCAAGGAGGAAGAAGAAGAAGATGGGCAAACCGAGGGGGCGGAGGAATCTGAGAGGGCCGAGGTTGGGAAGGAGGAGGGTTCTCCTGAAAGGATGGATACCGAGGAGGAGGATGAGGATGATGATGAGGAAGGAGAAGAAGTAATTCCCATCGGGTGTAGCGATGTGGATCCCGAGATGGCCTCGGAGAGGCTTAAAATCCTCGGTCCAGATGGGGTGTCCGACCCCAAATATTTTTACCCTTACTCACTTGCTATCCAACCCAATTAAAATTGGTCGGTCTAACTAAAGGGGACGTTTATTGTAATGACAAACCCGGCCTTAGTAAGTTTATCTTGCTCATTTAATACTTGATATCGGCTTCGTGTCTTCTAAACTTGTATTGTCTGTTGCAGAATACTGGATCATGGTGACTGCAGCCGAGCTTAGTAAACAAAAGGCAATGGCTCGGGTTAGGGCTGCTCAGGCCGGGAAGGACATGAAGCTCCATACCCCGAAGCTTCCTACCATGCAGCCGACCAATGCAGCGGCTCACTTGGAGCCGAATAAGGCTGTTTCTGAAGCCTCTCAGGGTGTAAGTTTCCTTACTCGGCTTAGCTTGTCCCTCCTTGGTAGAGTGTTGATTTTGACAACATTTTCCTTTCCTACAGGAAACCGGGCAGAAATTGATGGCCGATGCCATCAAATCTAGAAAAAATATGAAGGACCGGGCCGAAGGCCACAAAAAATATCGGTCGGCCAAGAAGGGTCGTTCGACTTTTACCATTCAGGAGTTTGCTCCTGAAAAACTCATGGAATTTGGGCAGGAGGCCTTGTCGGGTAGCCTGAGGATGCTGGGCGATATTGTAAGTTGGTTTACCTTATTTTGGGTGTAATTTTTCATCAATTTTCTTCTAACTGTATCTGATCGCTCATGCGTAGATTAACAATCACGTCGAGGCCCTGAAAAATCTGAAGGTGGCCGAGGACAATTCTGCCCTCTTCGCCCAGTTGGAGGACGCCAAGAAGGCCAGTGCCGATGCTGAAGAGGCCAAGAGTCGAGCTGAGGCTGAGGCCGAGCGGCTCAATAAGGAAGCTGAGGAGTTGAGAGCTCGGGTGGAGAAGGAAATTTCTCTGGCTCGGGCACTTCAAGAGTCTCGGGGTAAGCTCAAGGCTTTTCTAATGGAGAAGCTGAAGACTACCCGAGTGGAGGCGGTGAGGGATTTCCTTGCCTCGGGCTCCTTCCACTACAAGATCCAGGAGGAGGCCGGCGTATTCCGCTCTGAGGGATTCGAGGCTTGCCTCGGGCAGCTGAAGAAAGCTAAGCTCCTAGCTGAGGGGGTGACTTCCGAGCACAAGGGCTTGGATGCCTTCCGTGATGGGGAGCTGGAGGAATATGTTGATGCCGAGGAGCAAACCATTGCAGATCTCCAAAAAGAGGAATGGTGGTATGATACCTGCGGACCCCCACCAGAAGATATGGAGGATCTCCGAGGGGAGCTGAAGCCGATTTATCCCTCCTGGTTCCCTCTTCTCTTTGCCAGCACTCGACTTGAGGGGACCGAGCATCGCACCCTTAACAGGGAATGGGCCCGACTATCCGGCGCACTGGACAGCGTGTCGGGGATGCGTGTGGTGGAGGAGGAAACCATTGGTCCGGACGGGACAAGGAGGGTTGCTAGGCTTTGGAGGCGGATCAGCAAGGAAGGAGCCGAGAGCGCACCAGAGGACGGGGAGACCAGCAGGCCGAGTGAGGAGGTCCCGGATACCTCATCCGTAGAGGGTCGGTAGGAGCCGAGGGTATGCCCTTGGGAACATTTTGTAAAGTGTTAGGGCCATATTTTGCTAACTAGGCCCTCGGGTTGTGAGGGTACTATTCTTTTGTCGGTCATGCTCGGATCTTGGTATATCTTTGCCATTTTTTGTGAATGCTTAACCTTGCAAGATCCGAGGTTGACCACCTATGTAACTTTCCGAACAGTAGGCTTGATCTAATGTTTAGTTTTCGTTCATCTCTTGCTTCTCGGATGAGTTTATTATGCTTTGATAAATTCGCACATTATTTTGAGTAGGAGCTTATGGCGACTTGATTTATCATTTAGCATTCGAAGACCTTACTTTGCCGAGTGTAAGTACTTTGAATTTTTCATGCGAGTCTTAATAATAAGTTAGCTCGGCTTCTATTTGAAAATTTATTCAATCGTCCCTTTCGACTGAGGTCAGATTTCATAAAATCCAGGTTTAGCTTTTATCGATTATCAAGTTTGGTTTCGGATTCATAAATTCCGAGTAACTTGGAAATTCTCAATCGATAATTTTGTAGGACCATTCGGCTATATCGTTTTTCCACGAGATCTAATCAAGTTAGGCATTACCAAGACTCCTAAGGTCTGGTTTGGCCTCGTTGATTTTAGGATTTATCCAAGATCTCCCCAAGGGAAGTATC